>CM055958.1:71463617-72093273 GCA_029490685.1 Schizonepeta tenuifolia
CCTCTTTAGCCAAGTAGGTTCCTTCCGTCTAGGATACAACCAGTTGGGAATCGGAAAATATCAAGACCTTCTCGGATCTTAATCCTTCCATGATTTGCATAGCTCGCACTAATGCTTCATACTCAGCTTCATTGTTCGAAGCTTTGAATCCAAGCTTGATCGAAAATTGTACTTCTTCTGAGGTAGGAGGAATGATCAATATTCCTACACCGCATCCTTCCTTGGTAACGGAACCATCCACATAAGCTTTCCACTCAACCAACTCCATACTTTGGGTAGTTTCCTGAATGAAGTCTGCTAAGGCTTGAGCTTTTATCGTAGGTCGTGGTTCAAATTCGATATCATACTCTCCTAGCTCTACAACCCATTTTACCATCCTTCCCGATAAATCCGGTTGGCTCAGAATATTTTTAAAGGGGAAGGTTGTCCTCACGATCACCTTATGTGCAAGAAAGTAAGGACGCAACTTTCGAGCAGAAGTCATGACTGCCAAAACTGCTTTCTCCACCTCCGAATAGTTTGCTTCAGGCCCTTGAATCATTTTACTGGTGTAGTAGATGGGTTTTTGCTCACCACCTTTTTCTCTTATCAATACCGAACTCAGCGACTCCTTTCCCACTGAGAAGTATAAGTAAAATGTTTCTCCAATCACAGGCTTTGTGAGCAAGAGCAACGTAGTCAGATGTTCTTTTAAGGCATCGAACGCTGCTTGACACTTTTTCGTCCATTCAAACTTGTTACCTTTCCTCAAGATTTTAAAGAAAGGGAAACTCTACTCTGCTGAATGAGAAATAAATCGGCTTAGTGCGGTAATCTTGCTATTAAGTTTCTGAATTTTATTCAAGTTGCGAGGAGCTTGCATTTCTTGCAGCGCGGCAACCTTTGCAGGATTCATTTCAATACCTCTGGGTGTGACAACGTAACCCAGGACTTTCCAGATTGCACTCCAAAAGTACACTTAGCAGGATTCAATCGAATGTCATTTCTTCTTATTACTCCAAAGACTTCTTCTAGATCAGTTGCATGATCAACAGCTTTAAAACTCTTGACTAGCATGTCATCTACATACACCTCCATGATTCTTTCATTTTTTTCTCGGAACACCAAATCCACCATTAGTTGGTAAGTTGCCCCCGTATTCTTCAAACCAAAGGGCATTTTCTTGAAGCCAAATGTTCCTCCTCCAACAATGAAGTAAGCTTTCTGAATATCTCTTGGATTCATCAAGATTTGATGATATTCCTGGTAGGCATCCATCATCGATAGCAATTCACATCCAGAAGTGGAATCTACCAATTGATCAATTCTGGGTAGAGGATAGTGATCCTTCAGGCATGCTTTATTCAAATCCCGGAAGTCTATGCACATTTGCCACTTGCCCCTCCCCCTCCCCTTAGGTACCATGACTGTGTTGGCAATCCATTCAGAGTACTGTACTCTCACAATATGTCCAGCTTTGAGCAATTTTTCCACTTCAATCATGATAATCTTATCCTTCTCCGGATCAAATCTTCTTAACTTCTACTTGACAGGGCGAACAGCCGGATCCACGTTCAAGTGATGCATGGCAATCTTAGGATCAATGCCTTTTAAATCATCTGTACTGAAAGCAAACAAATCAGCATTCCTCCGTAGGCAAGCTATCACTGCTTCAGCATCTACATGTGTCATCTACGTTCCAATTCGAGTAGTATAATTTTGCTATTGGGGTGAAGTTCCACTGGCATAAGTTCCTCTCCTGAAGACATTTGCATCTCTGGGTTTGTTTCTTTCATTTCCATCTATTTCATTTTCTTTCCAGTGGAATCTCTCAATCCTTCATTGGATCGCTTGGCATCCTTGCCGGATACCTTGACTTCTTTAACATAGCATGCTCGGGAAGCATCTTGCTCTCCGGCTAACTCTCTCACTCTATCTTTCACAGAAAACTTTAATTTCATATGGAAGGTGGACACCACCGCCTCAAATTTGTTGAGGGCAGGTCTGCCCAAAATCACGTTGTAAGATGATGTTGTATCCACTATCAAGAACTTTATCATGCACACTTTCTTCAATGGGAACTCTCTCATGGCCATAGGCAATAACACTAGTCCTCGAGGATGAATAGCTTCTCATGTGAATTCATATAAAGGGGTTTCTATGGACTGCAACTCCACGTTTAACTTCATGCTTTCGAAGCAATGGGCAAATATTACATTTGCCGAACTTCCCGTATTTACAAGCACTCGAGAGACATCGTATCCGCCAATCTCTATGGTGACCATCAGGGCATCATCATGTGGGCACAAAACAACAATTTCATATTCAGGGCTGAATTGTATCAAGGGGTAGTTTCTCACATTTCCTACTTCATGCACTCGTTCCACTGCAATCATATCAGGAACTCTGGCGAAAGCCTTTCTTGCGCTATTTGAATCTCCTCCGGAAGGTCTACCTACTATCATATGGATGTGTCCCTTTTTCTATGGAGGCTCCTCTCTTTTCGGAGATCTAGGATGTTCATACTCTCTTTTCGGTGATCGTGGGCGCTGGTATTTTTTCCTATCATCTTCCTTCCTTTTGTGACCACATTCCTTCTTCACAAATTCCACTAGTTTGCCATCCTTCATCAATCACTCTATGGCATCCTTCAAATGTCTGCATTGGTTTGTTTCATGACCAAACTCGTTGTGATACTCACAATAAGGACCCACTCTGGGATTTTGAGGTTCCCTCCGATAGCTTCGAAGTAAAGGGAACTCTATCTGCTGCCTGGACAATATTGCAAAGAGCTCCGCGGGTGCCACCGCGAGAGGAGTGTAAGTTTAGTTGTCTTTATCAAATCTCTTCTTTCTTGGAAAATTACGGGATTCTTTTCTTTTATCATTTTTTTCTTTCTTTTCTTCTACCCCACGAGAAGTCATTTCTGGAGTAGGCAAGGATGCCTCCTGGCGGGGGCGGATAGTTCTGTCTTCTTCCTTTTTCATCCTCCTAGCTTCTTCAAAGTTTACAAACCTATCTGCTCTGGCTAAGAGATCTTCGAATGAAGCGCATGCTTTCTTGGCCAAAGAGCTGAAGAAGTCTCCCTCGCATAAGCTTGCGTTAAGGCATGCATCTTCACCTCCGAGATGGCAGTGAGAACTTCCAGGGCAGCAGAATTGAACCTTCGAAGGTAATCTCTAAGACTTTCATGGGAACATTGCCGGAGGGACATCAAATTTACTGAAGTGCGACTTTGCCTCCGCGCACTCGCGAATTGATGTCGGAAAAGGTTGCTGAAATCAGTAAAAGTCCGTATGCACGCTGGATTCAACTGACTAAACCATCTTTGCTCCGATTTAGTGAGAGTCGTAAGGAAGACTCTACACTTGACTCCATCGGTATACTGGTGGAGGGTGGAACTGTTCTCGAAACTCATGAGGTGTTCCATGGGGTCAGTGGTTCCATCATATTGCTCTCGTATTCCTCTGAAATTGGCAGGTAAAGTTTCCTGCAGTATTGCATCATTGAAGGGAGAACTTATCTTGTCAAAATCATTTGGATCAGGCTTCATTAAAGGCCTTTTCATTTCTTTCATTTCCCTTCTCAAAGCAGCCACCTCCGTGCCCGTGGCAGATACCGATTCAGAATAAGGTTGATAGGATGCCGATTGATCTTCTTCGTCAAGTCGGGCTACCGAGGTAGCTTCCAACCATTCTCTTCTGTTCATACGACCCCTCTCAGGAACATAGGGCACTCGTGACCTCAGGTCATATCCAGAAGGTTGTCTTTCATGGGAAGGGAACCTTCTCTCATCGGAATGCTCCCTTTGTTCTTGACTAGGATTTTCTGGAATTGTCTCTAGATGTTCTATCTGGCCCTGTTCATTCTCACGTAGCAATCTTTCCAATAGCTGACGCATTTGATTCGGATCCAAACCAAACATGTGATCTGTGTTTGAGGATGAGGCAACCATGCCTGGGTGAGTAACCTGACTAGGTTGACTTTGAGGGAGCGCTGATAACCTTAACTCCTCTCTGAGAGTTAAAGGTCTCTGGAAGCTTCCTCGCCTGACCCCAGTTGAAGAGGGAGGGCCTCCCAGGGTCGTTTGGCTATGCGGTGTAACGGATTCCTCGAATTCCTACCCCAGATTCTGGGGAGGAATTGTCATGATCTATAATATTCGAGGAATAACTTTAACTCTTCGCTTCGTCTTTTCATGGCTTGAGCTATTCGAGCAGATAACATGCATCCAAATAATATCTCGTAATATCCATGCAAATGTACAGTCAAATGTATCCATTGAAATCATGTATTTTTAGCAAATAATCATGCTTCACCATGCTTTATAACCATATTTTTCTTGGCAGCGTGTAATCATAAAAACAAATATCATTAACAACAGATATTCTTGGCTATATGTTTCTTATCAGCAAATTATCATGCTTCAATAGGCTTTGACATGTTTCGATGCACATGTATGTTTCAATGCACATGTATACGAGAGATATATCCAGATTCACACTCATTCATGGGTTTATCCATACAGAATTCATCATATATGCAGATATGGTTTTAAGAAAACGAGTTCATGGATATATCGATCTTGATATTCGAGATGTTTTTTGAAAGAAAACTGTAAAGCGGATCTCACGCCTTAGTTTTGACTTCCCACAGACGGCGCCAGTTGATGGGGTCGAGATTTGCAACCCTTAAACATACCGATGTTTAAGAATCATTAACATATAATACGTACCTTGTATCAACGAGATTATGTTTGAGAAGAGCTTCTCTACGTGGATTCTACCTTTGAATTCCGACCTACAAAGCATAACGCCGGGTTGTGTGCCGGCGTCGCGTCTCCGACGATCAAGTTAGTGTATATTCAACACAAGACTTGAGAGAAGACCAACGAGTTCTATCATAAATCAGAAGTAAAATACGTGATACCTGTTGTGGTGTTGTAAAATTTGTATATATACCTGTAAGAAATAAGGGTATTTTAGCCATTTCGGGGAGACTTGGGAAGTCTCCCAACCGCCTTTGGTATGGGAAGCTTCCCTACTTTAGGTGATGTGATAGGTCGGTACCGACGTCTGACACAAGATATTTATGCCTCGAGAAGGCAAATCCGTACTGCACTTTAGACTAGATGTCGTTAAAGTACAAGCGGGGAAGGTTGCCACGAGGTAACCTTCCCTGGGAAGCATGATTCCTTTATTCAGAGCAGACTTCCCTCACTATTCCAAACATTGGGGCAAGGTTGTCGTTCAAGTTAGAGAATACTGAGAGTATTAGTGGAAGGTTGCCTGACGTACCGAAGTTTGTCCCATCAGCTCTGTATCACCCTCTATCCCTATCTCTTATTTATTATTGTGATAATGGGGACATGTTTAGTTTTTCTCGTGAGAGGGGTGTGTTTCTCTTGATAGTTTATCTTATTTGTCTTTAATTTATTTTATTTCATGATTGAGATGCGGAAGTAGGAATTGAAGTTTATAGTTCATGCTTTGTTATACTTGATTGATCGGGATATTTTGTTATGATTTGATTGATATTGTTGTCGCATTTCGATTGTGGGGCATTTCATACTTGGTTGATTGAAGTTTGATGTTTGGGTGTAGGTGAAGGGCGAGAAATCTTTATTTTAAGTAATGTATCTCGAATAATGAGCCTGTTAATGTCTAAATTTGTTTAGTCAAGTTGGGAGGCTTCTGCTCTTCTGGGAACCATGAGCATGAGAAACTACATGAGGACACTTTAGATGATCTCTAAATGTTCACACCTCATGAATTTTGGCCATATAACCCGACTTGACTTGAGAACTTTTTGTTAAGCCGTTTGTTTGAAAGTGTTGTGATTTGAAGAGTTCTACCCCTCTTTCTTGTGTGTTCAATGTTGAATATTCTATATGAGAAATGGGTATGAGAAACCACGCTAGGAAGCCGGAAATTTCGTGACTAAACCTAGTGAACATTGCCCGGAATTCACGTAATCTTTATAATATAAGAAATGGCATGAATTTGGGATACTCTATGTTGTTCAAGTTTTCTCACCTCGATCTTGCAGTTAGATGTTAAGTTGATTGAGTTATTGTGAGGAGGGCAACTCATATGTTTTGTGATGATTATGCTAGATCAATGAATGATGAATTGTCTTGTGATTGAGAGTTTGTTGAAGTATGAATTGTTTAGTTCAATTTGTTACTTTTTCATTTTGATTGGAAATAAGATTTGCTTGAGGACAAGCTAGGTTTTGTGTGTGGAGGGATTGTTCTATCTGTTTTTGGTCGTATTTTGAATAGAACTTAGGGTGCAATTTTTATAGTATTTAACTTGGTTTGAGTTGTTCTTAAGTCAAAATTGCACTAATATTTTAAATCGAGTCGTGTGTGAGAACAAGTTTTTGATCCAAGATTATCATTAATTGTGCGGAGATTTCAAATTTGGGGCAAAAGTTAGGCCGTCTCCTATTTCAGGCGCTCACCTATGGTGATGGACAAGCGATGGAACAGAGAGCTATATCGGGAGATCTCTTGTGATAGGAGATCGCTTGTCTCATGTTGTGAAGAATGATGAGTAGGACAGAGAGCAACCTTAGGCAACCGCTCGTGCTAGGCGATCGCCTATTCTAGGCAGAAAAGATCATCAGGCGATCGCCTGACTCAGGCCGTTTTCTGAGTCAAAGGCCTCACCAGGTGATCGCCTGACTCAGGCCATCTCCTGAGTCAAAGGCGCTGTGAACAAATTTGGAAAAGTAGGCGATCTCTTGGTTTAGGAGATCGCCTGTGTTACGCGGTGCTAAATTCCCTATAAATAGGGCGATCAGATTTCATTTTACGACTTCTTCCTTCCGCCTTAAAAAATGCAAAAAAGTTTTATTATTTTCTTTCTAGTTTTTATTCCTGTTCTTCATTAAGTCTTAGATAGCTTTACTACGTTCAATTCGTACGGATTTTGTGACAAACTTCCACCACGGATTCAGTTTTAATTATTGTGAGTTTCTTTTCATTCTTCTTAAATTATGTTTATGATTTATTGTGTTCTTAGAATTAGGGTTTATAATTTTGTCTAGTTTAATCTGTCTTTAATTCACTTAGAAATAGACAACAAACCCAATCAATCTTTACTGCTTTCTTTTTATTTTCTTTTTCTTTTCGCAATACAAACGTTGCCCTGTTAAATCTTCCTCAAGAGATACGATATTCGGGTTTAACTTGCTAATTCTATTTTGAACACGTTTAATTGCGTGCAATCTAGAATTTTTAGGCTGAACAGATACCCTACCCGAAAATATCTGGTACCTAACCCTGATTTTTTCAAATTTTTAAGACCTTATCCCGACCCTATATTAAAACTCGGGTCTCTAAATATCCGCGCAGGCAATCCCGATTGAGTACTAGGGTACCTAAATTATCCAACATTATTATTAAATATTACTATATATTATATTATGCCAAAAAAATATTTGACATTATTCAAATCTAAATTATAAAACTATAAAATTGTATCTCAATGATCCATAACAACCAATTGATCAAAAAAATTAATAAAAAAATCATAACAAGCAATAACCAACCAAACAAAAAAAAATTATTGTATATGTAACTTAATACTAAAAGAATGTCATCAACATCATTAGTCTATAAATATAAAACAATATGCAACCTAATCAGTAAATCATACTAGAAAAATTAGAGCATACATATAAGAGATTTAAATAAAATTATTAGTTTTATAATAATAGAATATATATATATATATATATATATATATAAATTAATTCAAAGTAATATAATATATATAAATAATTATAATAAATAAATTCGGGTTTACTTGGATACTCGGATCGGGTGTCGGGTATACCCGATACTTAAAATATCTAAAAAATTTATCCCATATCCGAAAAACCAACCCGTTTACCCGAACATACAGATATCGGGTACCCAATACTCGTCAGGTATCGAGTCGCTACAACACTATCCGATTATCCGTCCACCCGTTTAGACAGCCCTATTAGCCATAACCGCCAATACTGTGAAAACTTGAAAACCCTCATTGTTGATGAACTAAATCCATGAACTTTTAACACTTAAATATCCATAAATTGAAATTGGATGTGTAACTATTTTTTCTATCTTCTTTTATTTGTTCTGTCCCACATTCTGCAAGAGACATTAACGAGGCAAAAGTACTTGGAAACCAATCTTTTTTCCTTTCTTCTTTTTCCAACATGAGAAACCCATCCTTTTTTCCTTTCTTCTTTTACCAACATGAGAAACCCATCCTTTTTGCCATATTTTAGTTCACAAATTTATTATAAAATCAAGATTAGAAAGAAATACAATTGAATTTGTTCAAATTTGATGAAAATTGCCACCAGAGTTTGACTGATTGCATGGGTCCTGGCTGGTGCGACATTTTTTTGTTTTGTTGATTGAGTTTTTGATTAACTTCTACTCATTCCAACCCACTCATACTGTCATCATTTTCTTATTTAGGTATCTCTTTCAAATAAGGAAGATTTTAACCCTTCAAAAGTGGAAGGATGTACTCCTTTTTTTTTGTTTTTACTCTTATTTTTAATCTTCATGTCGATTAGTAACATGACAATTTCAATGAATTGCAGAGAGAGTATTTAATTCAAAAGATACGTTGACGATGACCTTATATTATTCGAATACATGCACACATGATTCGAATTCTCAACCGACGTATCAAGAGATAAACGTTTTACCATTATATTGCGCTTCTGAATCCTAAATATCTTGAATAACTAATGTATCACAAAAATATTAAGAACATATTTTACTTAGACTTACTTAGACTTAAATTTCAACAACACAACTAGATTACACAATAAATATATTTGAACATATCACCACAACTTTTTGTGGGGGGAAGATTACCATGGTATTAGTAAGCCGTAAGCGGTGAGGTTTGGATGTTCAAATCTTACCGTTCACTTTTGCCTCAAGTAAAAAAAGTAAATTATTAATTTATAATGTTAATGATGATGACGATATATATATATATACAAAAACTTCCCTACAATCGGTTGCGTAGTATACAACCGGTTTTAACCCGCTCCCAACCCGACCCGACCCAAACCCGCGCCTTTTTAAAAAAAAAAGAAAACTGCCGCTTTTAATAATATATATTATTATCAGTAAATAGTGCATATCCGTGTATGTTGGCCGAGTTGGTTGGGGCGGAATTCTAAGGGCGTTTCTCCCTGTGCTGCCCCAGGTTTGAAACCTGGCGGCTACATCCATTTAATTTTTTTTTTAATATTTGATCTATTGGGACACTTCAAAGTGTCCCAATTGCTATTGTTTTGTTTGTATTTTTAATTTTTCATTTGTTTTTGTTTTTAAATTATTTGTTTAAATAAAATTTGTTAATATACAATTACAATTTTATTTTTATTTTTAAATATGTTTTTAATAAACTTAACTAAAAATAAGAGTTGTGGCCACTAAAAGTATATGTTGTCGTGAATAAAAGTAACAATCGTTGTGAAAAAAAGTAATATTTGTGAAACATTACCTTTTTTAATATCAATAATGACGTTTATCACGATAATAGTTACTTGACCAAATCACCAAGAGTACACGTTATCGAGAACAAAAGTAATTATTATCGTGAAGAAAAGTAATATTTGTGAAACATACCTCTCTTCATATCAATGATTACTTTTCATTACGACAATAATTACTTTACAAAATAACTTAAAGTACATGTTGTCGTGAATAAAAGTTACGATCATTGTGAAAAAAGGTAATAATTTTGAAACATTACTTTTCGTCATATCAATAACTATTTTTAGTCACGATAATAATTACTTAATTAAATAACTAAAAGTACACGTTGTCGATAATAAAAGTAAATATTGTTATTAATCAAAGTTATATTTTTTTATTAATTTTTTTAATAAAATATCCTTATAGAAAAAAGAAAATGAATAAATAATTAAAAAACTGAAAATAATTACTTAATCATGCTAAAAACTACACTTTATTGTTAATAAAAGTAAATATTGTCATTAAACAAAGTAATATTTTTTAGTTTTTTTTTTAATAAAAAATCCTTAAAGAAAAAAGAAAACATGAAGAATAAATGATTTAAAAAAACTGAAATAAAAAAATGAAAAAAAAAACTGAATAATAGCTAAGACACAATATAATGAAAATTAAATTAAAAAATAAAGAAATGAAAAAAATGAAAAAAATAATATAAATACAAATATTGCATAATATAATAAAATAGTGTATATAAATAAAATTCTCAACCCAATAAGGAATGAAATTCGTTGTAGCCTAGCGGTAACATACTCTTGGTTAGAGCATTTGCTCATTAGATTACTGTTGTTTTTGCATTAACATTGTGCTAAATAATTTATGCATTAACATATTTGTACATTAATTTTCTATATTTTGTGCATTACGTAAGTGGTATTTATGCAAAGAAATATTAAGAGAATTCATTCAGTTCTCCTTTGGTGTTCTGGTGCACGCATTGCTGAAATGTCCCGATGATGACGACGGCTTTGGCAGACTCTGCGGCGTAGGTGCTTCAACCCGGACTCACAATGCAAGGGACATCCGACAAAATTGGAACGATACATAGAAGATTAGCATGGCCCATACACAAGGATGACACGCATAAATCGAGAAAGATCCAACAACCTCATCGTGAAGATGGTGATACCACGCTTCATCCTCCACGAACAAGAGGAGGAAGCTATGTTTATTGATTGGATGGTTGGTATTATTTTGATTGGATAGTAGTATAGGAGATAGAAAGTTTCTCTTGTTTGTTTGGGCTTATGAACGGACGAAATAGTTTGATTGTTAACATTCTATTATTAATTGTACGACCGTGTTTCGTTATGTGATAACTGATAACAGGCAATACACATTTGATTTGGCATTGCAAGCCAATATAAGATCCAATCTGTTACTACTATATTATTAGGTTAATGAAAGGTAAAAAACAAGGTGTAACTAGATATTAGACCATACAAAATTTGTAGCTCAACCCTTTCAGAGTTGGCTATTACCCGCTCAAATATTCCAGTCCCAGACGACGAAACTGCATCCGCGTTTTCTAAATTCAATCAAATGCATCTCAGAGCTTCAACATAAAGACATTACAAAAGACATTTACTTTCTACCATGCCAGAGATCGAAAACAACACAATTTGCCGCTGAAATGGGGAAAATTTTACACCTCCCGGATCTCCTCCCACAGTCGTTTTCTTGCAATCAGAACGCGTTCTTCCCCTGTGGAGAGAACATCGCTGCTGGGCTCCACCTCCGAGGACCATTTGTCCCATTTCAGAGAAGCCAAGAATTTATGTACATGGTTTATCACAGAAGGTTTGTCCCTGATGATGATGAACCCGTCCGGCCTTAGCACTCGGTCCATTTCAATCAACAGATCCTCGGAGCTGCAGCCTCTCTCCTCGATCTCCGAGAACACGGACCAGGCGTGAAGCATGTCGTAGGTGCGAGGGTAAGTTGAAAACGATTCACACCTGCATATAAATAGGGAGGTTGTATACTTATCAATGACTTGACAATAAACAGGAAACAATCTACTGTGAATAACTAGAATACTTCAATTGTCAATTTTCTTTGTGCTTCTACTGTGAATAACTAGAATACTTCAACTGTCAATTTTATTACATGAATCACGTAGTATGGCAGCCATTAATAATCACATAGTATGGCGACCATCAATGATATGTTGTTTTATATTATGGGGAAGATATCACTTTCAAGCCCAAAGTGTAAGCATTTTTTCATAAAACATCTCACACTTTTGATAATGATAGAATATTACCGAATAAATTGACTTTATTATTAAATCTAAGACAACCAAATTTTCAATACCGAAAAGTCAACTTGGAAATGGTAAATCTGCATGGAATTCGTACTTGAAGAAACTAGAAAGTAATATTTACCCTAAAATAATTGAACTAATGGGAAGTAACACCGACAAGCCTTATCTTAGCAGGTTAGACCAAATATTAACATGGGACACAAGCATGATGTTCAGACTCCAACAATTCAAACAGAAACAATGACAGTATGAAATGAATGGGAAGCAACTAGAAAGGTTTATTTGACACAAAACATACCAGTCGTGAACTGTTCCAATCAAGCCTCGATCGTAGATAATCTTCAACTTGGCTGATGCGTTGACTGGAGCGACGTTCATGACCCAAACATCCTTGTCTTTTAGAGCTGCAGCAAAGCCCCCAAGATTTGAGTTCATGTCCATGACATTTCTAACTGAGTTCCGCTGCACGACAGATTTCATCTGTTTCCAATACTCAGTTACTCTGTAATGCCACACATCCTGTATTACATAATCATCACAAGCTGAGACCAGAATGAAAGAAACGGTTTCTTATACAAACAAAATAGCAAGATGGGACAAAGCCTTACTGTATCGTTCCTAAATGCTTCAGCACTTATACCAATTTCCTCCAATCGCGGTGATGCAGATGTAAGCCGTTGCGGCCACGGTTCTAGTCCAGTTTCCTTCTTTTGATGCATTTCTGTTCTCTCAAAAGAAATGCAGCATCTCAATTGGTTGAAATTTCCCCAAACAGTTAAACTACAGTATAAGAACATTGGACTATTCGAATTTATAGTTTTCGACTAGTAAGAAGCGTGAAGAAGGCAGCAACCATCCAATATCATATTCAACATTTCAGAGAAAGAATTTAAATTATAAGGCGATCACAAAAGAATACATACTTGCTGAATAGGGAGTGATGCATGCCTTCATAGGCACATTCCATGCTGCATCTGGATCATCACCCAAACTACATAAATGTGGGAGAGTTCCACGAGTTCTTCTCATGTAGCAACTATTACTTGGCGACTTAGCCCATATCACTGTCTGATCTCTCCTTGCAACGACTCTCCAGCACATTCTTCCCAGAAGGTCGTGCATAGAATTCCAAATCCTTCGATTCTCATTATCATGTGCGTAAGCTTCTGGTGAAGAGTAGACGAAATAGCCTCCTGGACTTAGTAATCTGTCCAATTCCAACAAAAGCATGCCGTCTCTCTGGAGCCAATCTATCCTGCAACGGGAGCAATGAGCCAACTCGAATGACCTGCTAGGGTAAGGCAATCTTTTGGTGCCTAAAACGCCTAAAGTTGCAGGAATGCCCCTCTCCAACGCAAATTGTATTTGATTCTCGTGAACATCATTGGGAGCTAAGGACATGGCTATGATATTCAGCGGGAGGAGATAGGCGCCAAAACTTGCAACCCCACATCCCACATCAAGAACATTCCGGATATGGCCACCATAATTGAGCCTTTCACCAGGAAGCTTTAGCATCTAGAGGAAAGAAAAACGAGAAGTTACATTACATGGAACGAGCCAATAATGAAACCACGTTATGGAATAATGCATACCCCTGCAATAGCCGCGATGTATTTGTCAGCTCCATAATGAAAATGAGTTCCTCCACCGGGGAACTTGATCTTCTCCCCATCCACGACCATCCAATTCTGATCCGATTTTTCCTTTGCAAGATGCGTGTGGGGTATGTTGGCCTTCCAAACATGATCCCTACTCAAGGGCCATCTAATTGGGATCTGGAGTTCTAACAGAAAATTCCATTGGAATCAAAACTATCGAAGGAGAATCGCAACGAGCATACGATAACAACACACTAACATGATCTTAACAATGAATGGGAAAACATGTGGATCAACTTTAATGTTCGAAACACACAATGCAAATTCCAAACCATGAATTACCATTTTCTAGTTCAGTTCCATTGGAATCAAAGCAACAAGAAATATAACCTATGCATCAAACTAAATCAAATTTTAACTCCAACTACCTTAATTACCATTGCCAAGCTCAAAAATCTGATAAAATTTGCAGATAAAGTGAAAAGTAACAAACCTTATAGCCAGCAGGCGGAGGGATACGGCAATTGTAGCGGCGCTCCGGCGGCGGACAATGCCTCTCGTAGTGCTCCATTAAGCTCAAATTAACCTTCAACCTCAATTGGTAGATCAAATTCCTATCCAAACACGGAATCAGCTCCGAGTATCTTAAATCACAAACCTACAGCATAAAATTCAGCTCGCTCAAACCTAATTCGAATTCAACGCCAAAGCGGCGTCGTACTGTCGCGACAATACCAACATTTCTCCTTACCGGAATGCTTTTGGGGACCTCAGGATTGCGCTCTTCATCGTCAAACAATTCATCAATATCCGTCTTCGTCGGGAATCTCCCGGTGACGGGGTCAACACCCTCGTCGTCGAATGAGTCATCGCCGCGTGGCAGACCACCGGAAAACAGTGAGCCGTTGTACAGGCAAACCAATCCCAGAAACACTAATAACCCCATTAACGCAAACTTCAGCAGCTTCCCCGAACGAATAGCCTTCATTTTTTTTAGAACAAAAACAAAAATGGCAAAACGAAAAAAAAAAAAGGAACAATAATAATCTAGTTTTTGCAGAAACTAGTCAGATGCTAAAACCCTACTGGCGGGTCCATTTCCGCCGCCATGAAGCAGGAAATATAAAAAGGTCCGACTTAATTTGAGAGATAGGGGCGTCTGCGTCTCTGTTTCCAACGAATGTTGGGGAGAATGAAATCTGGTTGGGAAAAGAGAAGCGGGGGCGTTGGGAAAGAGGAGTATTTATAGGTATCTTGGCGACGACGGCGTTGAACGCCGCCGTTTTTGGTGCTCCAACACAGAGCTCTCTCTCTCTCTCTCTCTCTCTTCGCTGCTTCCTGTGCGTCTCTGCGCGACTGTGAGTGAGAGTGTGTGTTATGTTCTGCGATTTTCTCTCGGGATAGAATTTATTAATTTATTAGTATAATTTTAGTTATAATTAATTTATATGCGGACAGCCTATTTTTATTATGTGTGTTTTTTCGCAGTCTAAAAGCACTTCATTATCATAAATCATGTCGATGTTGATTTCAGTACATTAGTTTTCTTGTTTAAGGAATGTGTTTTCATAACTTATTCCCTGCTCTTTTCCTTTTCTTCTTCTTCTTGCAATTTGAATAAATAGTATTTATGTGTAATATATCATGCAAGTTAAGCTTCATAGTAATGTAGAATTATTATGAATGTCTATTAATTTATATTGAAATAAATGTCATGGGACATACATATCATGTGATAATGATACAATGTAGTAGTTTTTTTTTTTAAGGAAAAGATTGACCCTCTTTATTACGAACAAACACATGACAAATGAATAACATTCTCGACAACACTCACAAAACATGCGTAAAAGAAAAAGCTAGAGACATTCTAGCCAATTTATGTGCTACCATATTAGGTTCGCGCTTCACTTTCTTCACCTTGACTTATCTACCTTCGTTAAGTAACATTCGACAACTATTAATGATGGAGCCAAATTCTGAATTATCCCTTGTATAACCAGAAACTGCATCATGAGTGATCTTGCTATCTGTTGCAAAGACCACACTGTTCAGACCTTTGTTCTTAATCCACAACAGAGCCTCATACAAACTCATTGATTTCCCCTCTTCGACACGCATACAACCTAGGATCGTAACAGATTTCGCCTCTACAAAAGCTCCTCGAGCATTCCTCAATACCATTCCAATCCCTGTTATAATGTGATAATGAAACATGTAACAGTTTTAAGTTATTAAATTTTTGAAGTTTGAACTCATGCTTCAAATGGAGCATAAATATCTTCAAAATTTTCACCCTATAACATTGGATTTATCCTTTATTACCAAACAATAGCTCGATCATATTAATGAAATCAAAGATGTGATTGGAATAATAGTAAAGAAAAAAAAAAACTCAAATGTGCAATTAATAGGCTATATATAAGTAGGAAATGGACATTGTGGCCTTTTGAGTCGTGTGGATTAATTTGGTCAACATTTAGCTGGATTGGGTTTATCCACTTGATCCACTTGAGAAAGGAAGGGGGCCCTGTACATTTTATAGTCGCGTATCTTTTTGTGTCACGCTTATTTATACCCTACTAAATTTGGTATATCTACTAGACTACTAGACTTGATTCTTTTTATTTGTTTGTAAAAATAAGCCTTAATGATTCTTTTTATCGTGTGAAGTCGGACACACTATCTTATTTTTTTTTTTTTATTTTTTTTTTTTTTTTTGATATCGTGGGAACCCGCAGCCGCTATCTTTGGTGCGCACTGGGTAAACCCCCGTCCCTTGTGCAGTAGCCTGCAAACCACACAGGGCAGGTAAACCACACTTTTCAAGTACAGGTGTGACAGGCTCGACCTATAGAGGCGTTTCATGAGGTTCGAACCTGAGACCTCTCAATCTCAAGCGCTCACTTTTTACCACTAGGCCATCCCCAAGGGGACGGACACACTATCTTAAATATAGCATTGATAGGGTGTATACAAGCCGAGCCGAGCAGAGCCGAGCAGGTTTGAGCTCAGCTCGTTAGAAAATTGTAAAGCTCGAGCTCGGCTCGAGCTCGATTTCAACTTTGTATTTTGAACTCGAGCTCGGCTTGACGGGTAACAATCAAGCTCGAGCTCGGCTCGCTATATATTCATTTGGATCGAGCTCGAGCGCTCAAACTCGACCTCAGCTCAATAAACTAAAAATTATGAATTTATTAATTTATATATAACTTAAATATTGGTATTAAAGTATTAAATACATATTAAAAAATTCGTGAACATGTTCGTTAGGTGATTTGGAACATGTTCGCGAGCTAGCTCGTTTACTATCGAACTCGAACATGTTTGCGAATATTTCAAGCTGAATATAGGTAAGCTCGAGCTCGGCCGGAAAAATTTGTCGAGCTTGATGTGAGGCTCGAGCTCGGCTCGTTTAGTAAACCAACGAACTTCGAAGGAACTTTTTACGAACCGAGCTCCGAATAGCTCACGAACTGTTTGGCTCGTATACAGCCCTAAGCATTGAATAATTCGTTCTTATGCAAAAACGTAAATTACATAAGAAAAACAAATCTCATTTCGTTCTTATGCAATCATAATTGTAGTTTGAACTCAAATTTTTATCGTCAAGCATACTATTCTATTACTATTAGATCTTTCTAAGGGAGATAATAAACCTGATAATTTTATCCCCACGGACGAGTCGTGGAGAGAGAGAGATAGTCCATCCCATAATTTTTTAATATAATGTGTGAAGCGAGAAAATTGATGGAGATTGGCTGTCAAGCACCATTTATTGCCATCATCATTGCAAACGCCATAAAAAACTTCTCATGAATTATAAGCTGTCCCTGGGTAGAAATACTAATAATATTGAGATAAATAATACATAGATAAATAATGTGAAGATTGTAGGATAAATTATATTATTTTGTATGTTTGATAAAAAATATAAGAATTTTGTTTGTTAAAGTTTATTGTTTGGTACACCATGTTAAAATTATACTAATTTATGATTTTATCATTTTATCCCTACCCTAAAAAATACTCTCTCTCTCCTCTTCCACTCTCACTCCACCCATGTTTCCTTCTCTCTCATCCACACCAATTTTGGTTAAAACCCATCATTAATTTCTCCGACGATAGGGGAATTCAGGAGGACGGTGACAAATTCTCTTATGCCGACGATTTGAGAGCGATTCCTGGCGGCGCCGTGTTTGGGAGCAAGCAGAAATATGTTAGTGCCGATGAATCGGAGAATGGAAGTAAGCGGATGAATGCGGCATCGGGTGGATCTGAATTTGTCGAGATATCCTCTCCGGCGGCGGAGGCGGCGGGGCCAATGGTATTGGTGGACTCGCAGGAGATAGGGGTGCGGCTTGTGCACACGCTAATGGCGTGCACAGAGGCTGCGCGGCAGGAGAATATGAAGCTCGCCGACGCGATTGTGAAATGCTGCAATTCCCCATTCCTTATTGGTTGGATAATTGCAAATCAAACATGTGCCTATTCTCCCTCTCCCTCCCTCGATGTCGCTGTCCAACTTTTCCAGCAGCGGCGCACCGAACACCACCCTCATCCCGCAGCTCCAGTCGGCCTGTCCCGTCAACAGCGACGGCTCGACAATAATTACTTCGCAAATCTGTTGAACGGGAGAGGAATTCTGCAGTCCAATCAAGCGCTCGTTTTCGATAATTCAGCAGCATCCGCAACTAAAACCATCGCCAGCTTCTACAGTAACAACTCTACAGAACAGAGAGAAGATGGGAGAGAAGATGAAGAAAGGGAGGGTAATTTTGTCATTTTGATATATAGTACGACTTACTGTTGAACTCAACATAAATAATACCAGGGGATGGTGGTATTATTAGTATGGCTACCTTGGTATAATAATACAGGGCTTCATCATAATAAAGGGCTTTCAGTATTAATAATTTTTCCTACCAAACAACGTATTAATCCATATTAATAATATAATATGGCTTAATATGGCCTACCAAACGAGGCCTAAATACCTTTTGAAAAGCATGACTTATATTTAATGGGACAAATATTAACATCTTTAAAATCTTGACGACTCATCCTTAGAGCATGTACTACGGGCTACGAGCGGAGGGGTCGAAGGCGTGCGTCGAGCAGCTCGACACAGCCTCCGCTGGACACACCCTAGGTTGAGGCCGTAGTGGAGCTTAGACCCAGCCTTAGGTCAAAGGGTGTGTCGAAGGTTGGGTCGAAATATCGACACACCCTTCGACTCCGCCAGTTGTTTCAACTATTTTAATCCTAAGTTGCACGCAATTAAACGTGATCTTTGTAGATTATGCAAGTTAACCCAAGTATCGTCTCACAAGGAAAACTTAGCAGGGAAATTATCTGTATCGCAAACAGAAAAGAAAATAAAGCAATAAAATCGAGGGTTTGATTGTTTATTACTAGGCGGAAGAAATAACTAAGCATAAATTAATCTAGACAAGAATTGACCAGCAACGGCTATACAACGGCTACCCCTCATTTTTCACTATATATACCCCTTCATCCATACCACACCACCATACCAATTCATTCATCATACAAATTCACTCTCCTTTTTCAAAAAAAAAATAATAGTAATGATGAGTTGTCCTGGTGCGAGCTACAATCATGAAGAGGCGGAGGAGCGCCACCGCCAACGTGTGCAGTTGGCTCAGCGACCCACAGAGCTTTACCAAATAGTGGCTGGGTCTGATTCGTCGGACGACGACGACGACCCGGATACGAGGACGTACCTGCACCGGAATCGTGAGGAGGCTGAACAACGCCTCTGACGAGATTATTTTGTCGACCACCCTATATGGGGTGATGTTGTCTTCTGCCGGCGGTTTCGAATGAGCAAGGATCTGTTCTTGAGAATTGCTCAAACTTTTGAGCTCGGGAACATTTTTTTTCAGCAACACCCGAATGCCAGCGGAAGATTGGGGTTTCACGTGTGGGTAAAGTGCACCGGTGCTCTGAGGCAACTCGATAATGGTGGAGCAGCCAATCAGTACGACGAATATCTGCACTGTGGAGATACAACGGGCAATACGATTCTCAAGAATTTCTGTCGGGCCATCATATCTGCTTTCGGCGACTACTATTTGAGCCAGCCAAACGAGGCTGACATCGCCCGGATCACTGCATTGCACGAGAGGATGCACGGCTTTCCCGGAATGCTTGGAAGCATCGACTGTATGCACTGACAATGGAAGAATTGTCCAACGGGTTGGAGAAGAATGTACACTGGACGAAAGGGTTATCCAACCCTCGTCCTTGAAGCTGTCGCCTCCCAAGATTTGTGGATTTGGCATGCTTTTTTCGGTGTTGTCGGCTCTCTGAACGACATCAACGTGCTCAATCAGTCCCCTGTCTTCAACGACGTCCTCAATGGTAGAGTGCCGTCAACTGCTTTCACTGCGAACGGCCGCCCGTACCGTATGGGATATTATCTCTCCGACGGCATCTATCCGAAGTGGGCCTCTTTTGTGAAGATGCTCAATGCGCCAACAGATCCGAAGAGACAGCGATTCGCTCCGATGCAAGAAGCTGCGCGTAAAGACGTTGAAAGGACTTTCGGCATCCTCTAAGCTCGTTGGGCAATCATAAAGGGCCCTGCTCGCATGTGGTTTCAGGAGCATTTATGTGATGTCATGTATGCCTGCATCATTCTGCATAACATGATTATTGAAGATGAAGGACCTAGAGCAACTGAATTCAATGCTGAATCGAGCACAAGGGGCGATATAAACGTGAATAGGGCACCAGTTCATCAAGGGGCGTCGGTGTCACTCCGCCAATATATTGAGAGACAAGCTGAGATTCAGAATACACATGCACACGACCGCCTTAAGAAAGATATGATTGAAGAGATTTGGGCACGTTTTGGTCAACTCCGCGAGTAGTTGTTGTGTTTTTATTTATTTCTTAATTATTGTATTTTTTATAGTTATTGTCTTTTTTTTTAAATTGAATAAAATTATCATTTATTAATTTTTGAATTTAAATAAGTATTTTTTTATAATATTTATTACAAATAAAAAAATAACAACAAAACAAAATCTATTCAATCATTAAAATCACGTTTCCCAGTGCTTCAATTTAGGTCTTACTCAACCTCATTGTAGTGAAAAAATCAACATAGGTCTAACTCAACACCACCAATCATTAAAATCATGCTTTCCAATGCTTCAACCTAGGTCTAGTAAGAGCATCCACTGCGGTGCTCGATCGCCTGGGTCGAACCCGGCGTCGAGCACCGCTCGACACACCCCCCATCGATGCAGGGGTAGGTCGAAGCTGCAGTGGAGGCTTCGACGCAAGGGTAGGTCGAGGCGGCGTCGATGGTTGTGTCGATTTATCACCACAGCCTTCGACTCAACGATGATGCAAGATGGGGACACGTGGCGTGTCCCCATTGGTCTGATTATTATTATTATTTTTTAATTTTCTGATTAAAAATAAATAAATAAAAGCAGCAACGGTAGGCAACGACTATATACATATATACAACGGCTACTCTCTCATTTTTAACTATATATACCCCTTCATCATCCATTCATTATCCACACAAATTTGACGAAGGGCCGTCGACTCTTCGCACAAATAAATTTATAAAACACCTCTTGCCCAACAAGGTAGTAGTTAATGGCAAGTGGGGTCGATCCCAAGGGACTTGACATAGATTTGCTCTTCAGGTAGTTCTCAACAAAAGGGGTTATGGTCGAGATGTATCTCAATATCCTGTAACTCAACAAGTGAAATATCAAATAACAAAGAAGTTTGGATTGAGTTTCGAATCAATGATCCTAATTACTCATTAATCGTTCATTGGTGCAAAGATATTCAAATACTTGATTTCATTACTTGATTTAAGATAAAAATTAGTTAATACCCTAATGGTCACGAAGTCACGATATAAACACACTAAGCCTATGTCTATCCAATTTTACAGATCTTGACCAGAAGGCAAGATCTTCTCTTTTGATCAACAAAGTCACGAAGACACTTCAATAACGATGTTGCCCAAAAGGTATTAAGAATAAACAGACCCAAGATAGTCAAGAGGTCAATACCGACTGCTCTCCAACACTCTTTACCTTCTTGGGCCCGAGACACTCTCTCGAGTTTAATCTCAAATCCTGTTAATGACTTAATCTCAATATCTAGATGGTGATCAAGCATATGTCAATATCAATTAAGTCTAGAATTATTCCTAAGTGTTTCGGGAATAAAATCAAATAACGAACTTACACAATTCGACCTCACAAGTTTAGAATGAGTAATTAAGATCACGTCATCTACATCCAACCCAAACAATAAATTTAGCTAGACATAATCTTAAATGAAAACACAAAATATATAAGGGAAATCATACTTGAAATTAAACTGGAAATGGTTGTTGCTCAAAAACGTAAGTCAGCAACTAAGGTCTTGGCTTCGAGCCAACAACTAAGAACTAGTGCAGAAATACTAAAAACGAAATGTAAAAGCAAATTCGCCCGAAGGACTTGTTTGTTCCTCACTCTCACTCAATCTAAAATGCAGAACTAAGCTAAAAAAACTCTCTAAAACTCGAACATGTTACAACATGAAGTCGGCCATATATATAGGCGATGGAATTAGGGTTAGGTTAGAATCCTTGTTGGTTAAGGACTCTTTCCATCCTTATCCGTCTCTTACCTTGTCTATCCGGCTGCGATTTACTTCCCTTCCGTGGTAGATATCTTCATTGATTAGGTTTAGCTAGAATAAGGAAAGAAATCTTCGATCCTTATCCTCTTCCTTGGAGAAGAAGAAATCTGCAACTGCTCCCGACTATATCTTGACTTCGACGTCTGCATCCTGTATCACTTCCTATGCTGACCAAAATCCTGGCTCCTCCAGGTACTCTGTCTGTTGGCTTCAAGAATATGGGGAGGTGCTTCCTGACTTGTAGATTGAATAGAACGTTGTTGCCCAGCTACAAGCTTCCAGCCCTATGCCCATTTGCATTGTATCGCCGTCTCAGCATCTCAACAACAGATTTTCACCGGTTTTGCCCAAGATCCCACATGTTCTTCCCTGTACACTATCTCTCGACTTTGTGTCCTTCTAGACACACTTTGACTCGATAAAGACTAAAAAGAACAAGAAAAACACCAAAAAAGATGGACACAAATATGGGTTCATCAAAATTCCATTCTTCATCCATTCATTCTCCACACAAAATTTCAAGCTTTCAATCTTATTTCGTGCAAAAAAAATGGCTGACGAGCAGTTCAATTCTGGGTTTTTCCCAATTTTTCCCGTCGACGGGGTTCTCACAGCCGCAGGGTGTCACAGCCCCAAATCCTGAGGGACGGCAGAAGCCGGGGTGCGACTGGGGTTGGATTAAAGAAGCGAGGAAGAAGGGGGATGGAAGAATAAACATACATATATAACAACTTATCTTCTATGAACAAGACTTTATAAACGAAAGAAAAGAGTTAATCTCGAAAGATTACTCGAGCAAGGTACATCAAAAGCTTCTAAGTTATATTACAGAGCTTAGGCTACAGTGATTATTACACAACATAAAAAAGAGTTCAGAGTCTAGCAGCGGAATTGTGAACTATATACAGAAGTCTTCCTTAACTCTAACTCAATCGTCGCCGCTTCGTCGCTTCAACCTGCACATTTAGAAAACATATGCAGGGCTAAGTACAAAAGTACTTAGTGGGCACGTCGCCGAAAACATAATCATAGGTATAGATAAACAGACATCTCATTTTATAGCGCATCGGGGTTTTCATTTAAAAGAGCCCGTGCCTATTAAACATTTTCTGTTCTCATTTTCATAAAGTAGCTTGCGCAAGCATTTTCATAGATGTTACGTTCCAATCTTGACCAGTCATAATTCACCGTGGCTGGCTACCCCTCAACAGGATACCACATACACCACAGGCTACAAAGTGCACTAACTCTGGAAAGCCCCTTTTGACTAACTCAGAGCCGATCGTTAGTTAACCCCTTTTGATTAACTCATAAGGTACAAGAGAACTCACATAAAATACAAAACAGTTCATGCAATGATTATCACTTTGAAAACACGATTATCAAAGCGATAAAGAAAAGGTTTTCGAGCATTGCTCGTTTTATTTCATATATACGAAAGCCCACCTTATAGATTACAGAACAAGACACGTGCTTCCGTCTTCTGGTCTGTGTCCTAATCTTGGTGTCGACTTCCTCCTTCATCGTAAAAATCATACTTTAAAGCTCGGTCGCAAACGATAAACGAATACGAAAATCGGTTTAAGTTTTAGTTCTTTAGACGATTTAGGCATTTGCACGCTAACTAAACTCTTTTAGTTTAAAAGAAACAAGATACGAACGCATCTCGTTTGACACTCACTCGGTTCTGTACTCGACACTTTAAGTCGGTAGAAAGAAGGTAGTTGATAACTTGAAACGACTAAAAAGATTGAAAGAGTTTAAGTTGAGAAGAATTCAACTTAAGAAAACTACATTTTGAACATACACTGCACGAGGTCAGTAAGTCTATCCAGAACAGGGGATTGCAAAACAGGGGTCGAATCTTATACCAAAAGAAAGGTACGGGTGTCTAGTTTACTCTCCAATTCGCGGATCTCGATTCTGATAAACGAGCTAAAAGATATTGCAGTTTCCGTGGAACGTCGCTAAAACTGCCGAGTGAACCCTAATGCTCGATAAAATCGACGCACGCTTTTCTAGGTTCGATTAAAGCTTAAACACTTTTATTTTCGCACAAAAACTGACCCAAGGCAATCACCTCGTATCATTATACGTGATAGACCCCTTTTCATTTCTCGTTTATAACCACGACGATCCAAACCTCGTCGTTCAAACTATACAATTACTAAACTATTTCAAGTTCAACTTCTCGTTCAAAATTCCTAACTTCTTGTTTCTACTTCTCGATTATAGCTACAACTTATCTTTTCATAGCTCGGATGAACATGCCGTCAACTACAAACTCGTTCCTTAATCATTAATAATCATCAATATCCAATTAGAATCATTAATCGACTTTTCTATCGTTACTTATTCTCGACGTTTCGTCTCTTACGAAAAATCCGACATCATTAGAATTCGTTCAAACTTTACAACATTATTCATCATCTATCAAGAATCATAAATACGTAATTCATATCCTCATATCATCATTTATTCTTGACTTATCGATCGTTGTTCGTCTCTTACGTAAAATTCTACATTCTCCGTTTTCATTCAAATTTTACGACAATAATTATCATCTATCAAGCATTACTAACATGCAAATCATATTATCAAAATGTTATCGAGCCTCGACTTATCACCACATCTTCGTCTCTTACACTTTTCGTTTTATTTTTAGAAAATTCTCAAATTAATATATATTCGTCCTCATGCATCATATAACTCATTTCCATCAAACAATCGAGCATATCATAACATTTACTAACCTAAATTGAGCCCTGTTCGTCTCTTAGGTTTTGGATTTTATTTTTAGAAAAATCTAAAACAATTCATACGATCAATTAACATCATAAGGAACACTAATCTAACAATCAATCGACAAAGAAATCGAACACGAAATGAAAGCCCCAAATCTGAAAAATTTCGATAATGATAGGGGTTAGGGTTCTTGATTTTTCCTTCATGATTTGATCCGTAGAACTCGATTCTAAGCATCCTAGAACATGTATCGATCAAAGAAAATCACATGCTATCATCCTCCAAAGTTTTCGAAAAAAATAGAAGAGAGGGAAAAAGAGATTTGTTTGGTTCAAATTAGAGACGAAGCTCTTACCTTTCGATATATGAACTCGGATTGGAATTTGATCGGTAGATGCAAGAGTTATCGATTTTGGAAGAGCTTGGACTTGCTTCAATGGAGGATGATGGAAGAAGAAAAATGAGAGAGAGGGAGATGGGAAGTGGCGGACAAGGAGGGTTAAGGGGGGAGGGTGATGAGTCACAATGGTGAGTCATAAGCAAGATGAAATATCCAATAAAGTGGAATGACTCGTTAAGGAGACGTTTGGCGATGGAAAAATTAACGAAAATTCTCGTTTCCGGCTCTTAAACATCGTTTTAAAAGTCGAGAAATACTTTTCTAGTTAGTTACGGAATTGAAGAAATCTAATTCGTCCGTTAGATTGGAAATAATTTACGTACTCGGAAAACCTAATTCGTTTTTCAAAATCCGAGAAAAAGTCGGGACATCACAGTCCAAAATTCGTCCGGAAAATCATAAAAATTAACTTTCTCCGGTGAACTCGTCTCGAAGAAAAGGTTAATGTAAATTCTGATGGAATTCGATTCCGAGTTTCCGGGCGAAAAACTTAACGGACGCGAAAAACCCTAATACAATAGTCGTTCGTCCGATTTCTGGAAATTATTTTCGGAAACGGATTTCACCGTAAATCTTAGAATTTAATTTCATGATCTTAGGTATGCAAAGCCATAATTATTATTAACTTTCATTTTTAAAGACTGTAGAAAAAGTCTGGGGCATTACACAGGGGTTCTCTCAATTCCCCCCGGCGACTGGGTTCTCACCATGCCGGGGTTCTCCCAATTTTCCCCGTCGGCTGGGTTCTCGCAGTCTCCGGCGTACTCCCAATTCCCTCCGTCATACAGCTACTCGCAGCCGCAGGGGTTCTTTTAATTCCCTCTGACATCCGGGTACGAGCAATTCTTGCAGCAGCCAGGGGCTACTGCTCGATTCAGACGTTTCAACCTCAACAACGACAACGACGATGTTGAGGTGGAGGAAGAGGAAGAGGAAGAGCAAAAGGCGTACGGAGATTCCCAACAAGAGAAATCGGAAGAACGCGAGCCAACACCACTGCCCCCGCCCCGCCGCAAGGGGAAAGCTCCCGCCTTCTCAAGCACGGTCACTTCTCCTGCCAAGGGGAAGGGAAGGGCCCGCTGCAAGGGGAAAACTCTCGCAACCTCAACCGGCGAGCATAATAAGCCACTGCGAGGTCCTAACTACACTTCCGCTAATATTGAATTCCTCGCACGGTGTTACATTGATTTCGGGCTGGACGCGGTTACCAGCAACTACCAAACCTCAAACGCGTTCTGGGAGAAAATAATAAACCGCTTCAACCAGTTCATAGCTCTCGCCTTTCCAAGAGAAAAGGATGCGATGAGGAGCGCATGGACCGCGCCAAGAAACAAATCTAGAACTTCGCCAGCATCTACATCCAAGAAGAAGACCAGCTCGGAAACGGGCAGAACGAACTCGATCTGTACACAAGGGCCCAAGATGTGTACACCGCCAAGTTCAAGAAAGAATTCTCGTATAGAGCTGTGTGGGATCTCTTGAGGCATATCCCGAGTTTCACCAACCCAAAGAAGCCGACAACTCCAAAGCGGACGGAGATAAATGAAGCTGGTGTGTATACTTCGTCTGCTAGTAGCACCGCATCTACCACATCCGCGAGCGATGCAAACACGCTGCAGGTTCGCCCCGAATGAGTCAAAGCTGTGAAGAAGTGGAGGAAGGGCAAATCGGCGGTAAGGGAGGCGGCGGCAAGAGAGTTGGCTTCACTCAATGAAAACTTCGCATCGGACGCCGCTTCAGCGAGGGAGCGGTGGGCTCTATATTACAGACACGTCGAAATTTACTCCCGAGCAGAAGGAGGCACACGACCGCGTCATTCGCAAACTTGCAAAAGAATTCAATTAGGAGTAGTTATCCTAGTTTTTTTTCTTAATTATTGTAATTTTGCAGTTTTTAATTATTGTATTTTTTTTATTAATTAGTGTATGTTTTAGTTTTTTTAAATTCAATAAAATTGTCATTTATTAATCTTTGAATTTAATTAAGTAATTTTTTATAATATTTTACAAATAAAAAAAATAACAACAAAATAAAATATATTCAATCATTAAAATCACGTTTCCCGGTGCTTCAATCTAGGTCTTACTCAACACCACCATAGTGGAAAAATCAACCTAGGTCTTACTCAAACACCACCAATCATTACTCAACACCACCAATCATTAAAATTACGCTTCCCGGTGTTTCAACCTAGGTCTTATTAAATCACCGTATTGGATGATCTTACCACCCCAGATCAAAGTGATGTCGAGCAATATATAAAGGCTAATTGCAAATCAAAGTTCTTAAGTAATTATCGTGATTTATTAGTACAATATTTTTTAATTTGAAATACCATCTGGATCTACAACAACAAAAATTGATTGGAATTTTTACGCAACTTGGTATATAATTTAAGAGGAGAGTTGTTATCTTTCTTACTCCTTCTGAATTAAGAAAAATATAATGTAGATCCAAGTTGAAGCAATCCATTATTAACTGATGGAAAAATCCAATTTGTCACGGCAGGAAAAAACCTTTGATGCGTGTGGTACAGCTATCATAAATATTTGATTAAGAAATAAAATTAGGGAAGCCATGTGCCCTATATTCATAAAAAAAAAGGGCCAAATAGAGCCCAAATTTAGTTCCATGATACATAAGAAAGTGACAAATAACAAATCAAATTGAGATTGATTCCGTCAAATACTATATGAATAAAATTGTGTTGGTTTAAATTCATACTATTTTATCTGTATTTAGGGGGGTGTATTGGTTGTCGATTTTAATGGATTTTTTTGGACTTTAAAAAGTCTATGAATTTGAACTTCACATGGAGTATATAGGATTTTAGATGAATTTCGTGGGATTTTGGGGCTGGAGTTTGTGAGATTTGGGGTGGATTTTGAGTGAATTTTTATGGACTTTGTTGGATTTGAAATTCATTATCCCAGTGTTCGCTGCACTCCAGTGAAAGCCCAATGTACCCTAACGACCACTGGAGCCTAGTCATCGCTGAAGCAGCCTAAGGATTGCTGGAAGTGGGTGTCATTTAAGTGCTTCAAATCATAAATAAAATCGATAACGAAGAACTAAAATTTTAAATTATTATAGATTATAATTATGAATTAATCAATCATAATAATTATTTATTAACTAAAAACTATATCCTTGTGGGATATAATCCTAATAAATAAAACGTTACAAATTAATGAATTGATCAAACTAAACAAGTTGAGTACTAACTAGCCAGCGCTCGCTGGAAGCATTCACCATTCACCCAATGTACGTTCCAGCGGTTGTTGGGCCTAGGGGTGTGCAAGCGCTGAACCGGACTGAGAAAACCGACCGAACCAATGGATTTTGGTCGGTTCCATCCGGTTTTTGTCTATACCGATTTTCGGTTCGGTTTGTAAAATTGTCAAAAGTCGGTTTTCGGTTCGGTCCCGGTTCAGAAATTTTTTTTCGGTCGGACACCGAACCGACCGAACATATAATAATATTAAAATAATATAAATATATATATTTATTTTATTACATAAATTAATAAATATATAATATTATATATATTTATTTTGGTTGATTTTGCCCGATTTTTATATAATATTTATTTATATTATTAAAATAATATAAATATATATTTTTTATTATATTTTTTATTTTCATTTTAATTCGGTGCCCGATCAAACCGACTGAATTTTCGGCTGGTTTTCGGTCCGGTCCAAAAACTACTTTCGGTTCGGCCCGGTCTTAAATTTTTTTACCGGTTCGGTCCTCGGTTTATATAAATTTGGCCGGCCGGTGATGCACACCCCTAGCTGGGTCCTAGCCAGCGGTGGGAACGCCTCAGCGACTGTTGTTGCTCACCCGACGCTGAGTTCAAATGGATTTTGGAAATCCGGTGGATATCGAGTGGATTTTATAGTGTGCAATTTTTGAAAGAAATCCACCGAAATTCATGGATTTTGAAGTCTGTGAAATGTTAAATACACCTGGATTTTAATGGAGTTTTAAAATCCATGTTGCAATTCACGTTGAATACCGCCCTGGATTTTAATGGACTTTTAAAAATATGGATGTATCCAATCCAGACTTTTAAAAGTCCATTAAAATCCATAAGATTCCACATCCAATACACCCCTTAGAGTAGAGCTCACTTGAATTCATTTAACATTCTCACTCTTTTCTTTGAGCACATATGAAAAATATTTAATCAAATGAAGTTATCATATATAGAAAAAATATCGATTCGTGTAAGATGATTTTATGGTGAGATTGAAACATGCATGTTACTGAAGAATACGATTTTTGATATGAATCTTTAACTGTCTCACTATACAATCGTTTCACATTAAAAAAAAATCACTAACACTTTTTCTTTTTGTAATGAAATTCTATTCCCTACACAAGGAGCGGTGCGAATTTATTAATTTGGGCCCTTTTATTCATAATTAAAAATTAAATTAAAAGTACTTTATTCATAAATTTGGGCCTCTTTATTGAGGAAAATTCGAAATTGATGCAACCCGTGACCTCCTTATTAATCAAATGGAATAATTAACCAGATGTGTTAGTAAACCTTGGTTATTAAATGAATTTATAATACATATATATACATATATATACTATAGGGGTCAAATAATTTTGGGGCCCTCGTTTTTTTGAGGCCCTATGCAGTCGAGCACCCTGCGCATACTATAGAACCGTCCCTGCCCTACACTCACATTACTGGATATATTAAATCAGAATCGTAAATATCAATACTAGATTTTTAAACAAAATGCGTGTCTGTCAAACTATTGTATTATTTTAAAGTTACAGCTTTAAAGAATTATGAAACTATTGAAATTGTATTTAAACAATATCCATAAACACATTGCAATCTTTTAGAAGTCAAGATTACCATAGATGGATCAAATACTAGGATATGGTTGGTAAGCATTAATGGAATGGAATGAGAAGGAATGAATTGATCCTGGTAATGAAATGAAGATGGGAAATGAATGAAATGAAGAATGATATTCTCATGGCTGGTAATAATAATAATAATAATAATAATAATAATAATAATAATAATAATAATAATAATAATAATAATAATAATAATAATAATAATAAAGTTCATTCATAATGATATGAAATAGCTAATACCGGGGAGGAAATGAATGACTAAACCCATACTCATGGGATTAGTCATTCCGTAAGGAATGGTCGTTCCTTATTGATGGTCCCGGTAATGAGTAACTGGTGTATGGGAGGGGGGAGGGGGGAATATACCAGTAGCAATTTTCGTTTTGCTTAATGTCTTTTCAGTTAAATATACTACTCAGGTCAGTTTACTCGACAACTGAAAAAATCAATTGGAGTAGCTCTACAGCTGAGTTGCTCAGTTGGAGCTGATCACACAGTTGGCAGCACAGCTGGCTCTTATACCTGAAGTTCATCTGTATGCAACAACAGAGGTTTTAATCAGTTTTGCGTTGCGGAAGATAGTGAAAATTAAACTCGTTACAAAAACTGAAACCTTCCTGAAATGGGGAAGGTTAAGTTCCCAAATTAGTGCAGTTTGATAAATATGTTGTGCATATGTTTGGTCAGTTGGTTAGGTAAACTGCATTTAAAGTACTGAATGTAAAATGCAGAAAGTAAGTACACAATATTTTAACGTGGTTTGAAGATCCACCTCTTACGCCCACGACTTCCTTTTTGAAGAAATAATCCACTAGATAAGCTTAAGCGTGCTTACCAAACACCCCACTTGGATTACGGGTTCCAAGCAAACCTAACCAGTTCGATTATGGGTTCGAACAAGACCTTACAACACTTTTACGGGCAAGTGCATAACCTGGTCTTAGATTCCGGGTTCTAAGGGACCTGTTCTTTGATTCCGGGTTCCAAGGGACCTAGTATTGGATTACGGGTTCCAAGGGACCTGATGACTTTGATTACGGGTTCAAAGTCAAACCTAAGGTTTGGATTTGGGGTGAGTTTCCAACAAGAAAACCTTCAACACTTTAGGGGAGTGAAGGCTTCGACCAAAGGTATCGGACTCAATCATTTGATAGAGAGTCCAATGGGATACAAAACAAGCAAGGACCTATCCTCTGGACTCAATCAGGAAGGGGGGATTTTTGAGAGGCTAGGGGGAAGAACAGGAGGAGTCACCCTCTTCTACGACTGGACTTCATCGGAGGCCTCTTGCCTGAGAGAGAGAGAGAGAGAGAGAGGTGATGAGTTGCTACTGCTCTTTCACTCTTAATGTTGTCCCTCGGCACTACGACGTGTTTTTTCTCTTCTTGTATCGCCCCTTTTTAAGTTTTGGTGTGGAGACCTCTATTTATAGAAGAAGTTCAAACTAGCCGTTGAAAAGAATTGTTTGAACTCTGCCAAAAGTATGGCACTCCACCAGCTTTTCTGGAAACTTTCCTAAAATGGTAACTACGACCTTTGCTTTATGCACGTCGCTGTTGTCGGTCCATTTATGGTAAGTTTTCCAGTTGACTTGTGCTTCCGAGTAGATTCAAATCTAGACTGCAACCTCTCCATCTTCAGCGTCTTCTCTTCTCCGCTTTGCGATATCTGACTTCGACACATTTCTCTTCATATTTGACTGTATGCCTTCAGCTACGTGGGTCAGTTGAGGAGTCAACTAAGTTGTTGTCCAACTAAGTCCCTGCTTCAATTGAGGTTTAAGGTCTCAACTGATCTTGAGTCTCAGCTGAGTCTGGAGCTCAGCTGAGTCTGGGTCTCAGCTAAATTTGGGCCTTAACTGAGTTCTTCATGAACTCCCATTTTTAGTCCGGCTGACTTCTTCTGCTTGAATCCTGTAAAAATAAAATCTCTACGCTCAAACAGTGAGCTCTAGCTAAGATCAGACTAAAGGCATTCATCTACTCGGTTGGGGTCAGTTGGTGTTTTGGTATCTTTTGAAATTTTACTAATTTTCCCAACACTTATGAAAGAAATGAGCCAACCATGAGATTATGAATAGAGACAATAATGATCATTCCATTCTTATTCCATTTCAGCATACCAGCCATCACCTAAATCATTACACTATGTACGAAATCACACAATAATAGTATTTTTTATATTTTCTCCAATATTATACATTCATTAATTTATATAATGTTTAAATTGTAAATATCAAAAGTAAATTAACGAGGTACGCAACCAAAGAAACAATAACAACCATCCCTAATAAAGATGATGAAAAATTGTGCAACCATGATTTCTAACGTGGCATTGTGATCGTACATGCACTTGTCGTGATTTAAAGGGCGTTGGGTTGAATTTATAAGCTCCTTCATACAATTTATATACTCTACATAAAATATTAGAACAATTTTGAAACTCTATGTATTCCAATATTTGAAATATTCTCTAATGGTGGGATTTAGTGTTACCCTCAGGTAACATTCCTTTAGGACAAGTTTCCAGTGAGGTAACACTCCCTCAAGTCAAGTTTTGATGCTTCGGGGCATGTTTCCCCAATACTAAGAGTACTAGAGAAAGGTTGCCTTCTAGGCAGAGAAGAACTTAGAGTGCTGAAGCAAGGTTGTCATCTAGGCAATCATGATGTACAAAAAGTGTCCCATCAACTCCTCCCCTCTCAAGTCTGGAAAGAGGAAACTTGACAAGGTCAAGTGAGGAATTTTCAGTTGTAATATTCCATGTAAGGCAACCTTTCATTTCCGGATAAGATTGAGCAGTTGGAGTGTCTCCTTTCGCCGACTCTGCGTATTTCACTTTTTCAGTGACACGACATCCCATGGCGCATCAGTCACTTGCTCATGAAGGAATTGAGTGTTCGTCTTAATTCCATGAAAAACTTCAATATTCGGGGTCTTCTTATGGACCCTTCTGTCTTGGCGTATTTTCGGTTTGACTCCTTATTCTTGCTAATCTCCGACCCATGAAATGGGTAGGTGGTTGTTCTGATTCGTAATTGAATTTAGCCTTTTTTGCATAATTATCCAGAAATGTGATGACTTCAATGTTTTTCTTTTGAAAGTCATGGAGTAGTTGAGAACTGCTCAAAGTGTTGTTGATGACGACGATGTCTTCATAGTGGATTCCACTCCTGGATTAGTTCCCCAAGCCAGAGACTAACTTGTCTGAGGGGATGTGGTGATGATTCTTCTATGGAACAAGGTCCAAGGAAGTGCCCTTGTTCAATGGTTCTGCTCTTGTTTCTTCTGTGTGTCTTTCTTCAAAAAGATTACACACTAAGAATCATAGTTGGGCAATGACTGATGTGCCTTTTCTTCCTACTACCAAAAGGAGGAAGATTATCAAAATCACCGAAAGCAACGTTCCTGTTATGTCAATGAAGCAATTCTCCATTCAGCTTGAAGTTCATCTCCCTGTGCCTCGGACTTCCAACAGAAGGTTCTCGATGCGTGGCATTGTTTTGCCACTTGATCAACTCATCAAAGAGGTCTCAAATAACTGGATTTTCAATTAAGGCCTTCCATAGTTCCACGGGCCGTGTTCTGATACAGGTTTGATCTTTTCCCTTATTTTTATGCCTTTGAAAAATAGACTTTTCATCATTATCCGTCAAAGTTCCTTATTTCGTCCTTCTTACGCACTTTCTTGGCCGAGGCTGAAGAAAGGAGAAGAGAGGGTTTCTCAGCTTTCTTTCATGAAAAGAATGAAGAGCTAGCCAAAGCCCTGCTCCAAATTTCCATTCTGGAGGCTAAGTGTGAGAAGTTGGTAGCTAGTCTTGCCAACGCTAAAGTGCAGATAGATTCCCTCAGTAAGCTTCTCGCTACGACTGAGGAAGAAAAAGCTACCCTAAAGAGGAAACAAGTTGAGAGCTTGGTCAAAGCTCGCAAGGAAGAATATGAGGGTAGCATCCAAGCCTGTCAACAGGGAGTCTTCCGCACAGCTGCGGGTCAAGCCTTCCTGAAGGAGTTGGCCGAGGGGATGGTTGAGGCCTATATAAGCAGTGATCAGTACTTGCGCCATCTCGACCATACCATTCATTCTTTGTTCGGAAAGAAGTGGCTAACTTCGAGGCGAAGATTAGGGAACTTGACTATTCAGGAGAGATGAACACAAGGGATCTTATGGACAACCTTGAACTCTCTCTTCATCCATAGCCTTGAACGATCTTCCTTCTGGGGTCGGATTACCAAATCCCTATAGTGTAAGCTTGCACTAGAAAACTTGCTTTCAATCTTGTTCTTGATCATGAATCGACCATCATGGAAACTCCTTTCTACGATGTTTTTCTTGCAGGCATCTCCTGTTCCACTACGGGAGACTTACCTTTGATTGAGGACACCTTTGTTTCTGATATTACCACTCCGCAATACGAGAATGTTGCCTCGGAGGTTGGGCTCCTTAGTCTCAAGGAGAGTTGGTAGAGGAGAATAGTGAAGTCACTGAAGGGGACAAGGTTGCAACCAACTCTGCTTCAAATGAGGAGTTGACAGGAGATGAAGAGGCGAACAACTTCTCTACGTAGACTGATTTCTTTGTAATTTCTAATACAACATTTTTGCTACAATGGCTTCCTAGCCGTTTTTTTTTTCTTTTTGTTTGAACAATTTGTGGCCCGTAAGCCTTTATGCATATCATGCCTTCAGATATCTTGCTTGGAATCTTTCTTGAAATTGCTTTTGTTTATGCTTGTTCATTGCATATAGTTGCAGTTGTTTGCTCTATATATGTATTCTCCTCCCTCCCTTTTCTAAAAAGTAGGAGTTTGTCAAACGGATAGTTGTTTAGAATACTCATTCTGGGTGATCATTGTGTTCGGGCAAGATTGTATGTCTACAATCTTGTTCAACCCGTAGCATAGGGGTCATTGATGTCATCTAAATGCAAATCTCCAGTAGCGCATGTAGCTATTCTCAAGCCAAGGTTGCCTGCCGACAACCTTGCTCACCCTATTTTTTCAGAGGCGCATGTAGCCACTGTCGGGCCAAGGTTGCCTGCAGACCACCTTGCTCACCCTGAGTTTTCCAGAGGCGCATGTAGCCAATGTTGGGCCAAGGTTGCCCAACCTTGCTCACCTAGATTTTTCCAGAGGCGCATGTAGCTACTGTTGGGCCAAGGTTGTCTGCCGACAACCTTGTTCATCCTATTTTTTCAGAGGCGCATGTAGTCACTGTCGGGCCAAGTTGCCTTTCGACAACCTTGCTCACCCTTGGAACGCTCTGGTTCCCCATGGGCAAGGTTGCTCATCAGCAACCTTGAACCCATTTCCATATACTAAGGCTCATAAAGCCATTGAATTTCTGCCAGGACTTCTGCGACCCTATAGGGTCCTTTCCCGTTGGGTTCGAATTTTCTGGTTAGCTTCAAAGCATCAAACCCTTCTCAATACGAGGTCTTCTTCGCTTCGTACCTTTCTGGTGTACAAGCTGCATATATGTTTTTTCTTCCATTCCATTTTCAAACGGATCTTCTATTTTTCTCCTTTTCCCTGAGGTCCAACTCTTCCTTCTTAAGTTCTTAGTTCCGATCCTTATCATAGAATCAAGCCCGACGACTTTTCAAGATTACCTCCGCAGGTATCACCGCAGATGATCCGTAACCAGAGTGATATGAGTCTCATTGGTAGCTTTCTTAGGGCTAGTGCGATAATTCCAAGTACCGAATCGAGCTCCCTTGCCCACAAGCCACATTTAGGGGTGGTTCGGTATACCGTACCGGGATTTTTTGGTCATATCGATACCATACCGAAAGTTTCGGTATGCATAATTTTGATATTGATACCATACCGAACTTTTTGGTATACCGAAGTTCGGTATACCGAAATTTCGGTATGGTTCAAAAGGCATGCCGTTATCGTACCTTATTTTCGATATACCGTCTTATTTTCGGTATACCGTAAAAGTACGGTATACCAAAAATATTAATGAATTAATATAATGAATAATTCATTAATAATTTAATATATATACATATATAGTTATATAAATATATCAATTTATATATAATTGTTTAGAATTTTCGGCATATACCAAATCTTCGGCATATACCGTGAATTCGGTATCTACCAAATATCGGTATTTATTGAAAATTTAGGTATACCAAAGTTTCGGTTCGGTACGGTATACCGCGGTATTTAAAATTCATATACCGTTACCATACCAAAACCTTTCGATACGGTATCATACCATACCGAAAATACGGTATACCATAAATTCGGTAAAATATGGTATTTTTCGGTTTGGTTCGGTCGGTATACCGATATTTCGGTATTTTAGTCCACCTCTAGCCACATTTGCCATTCAGTCTTGTTTTGATTCCTTTGACAATTATTATGTTGGTCAATTCCATCTGACTATTCATTTTCGGTGTGCACCACTACTGCGAATCTCTATTCAATTTTCAAGCTCGAGCACCATTTCAGGGTTCCTTAGCTAATGAATTGAAAGCAATTATCCAATATCTGAACTCTGGGAACTTTGTACAAGCAACATATGTTCTTCAAAATGAACCATATGATGGTTGAATCGTCAACCATGTCAACAGGTTTAGCTTCCACCCATTTGGAGTAGTAGTTAACATCTAATATGAGGTGGGTCATATCACCCTACACTGTAGGCAATTTTTCCACCGAATCAATTCCTGACTTGTCAAACTGACAAGAGGCATACATGATTCCTATTTCTTCCTTGGGAAGATGAATCAGAGGTCTATGTACCTGACATTGGTGGCAAGCTTTTAACGAATTCCTTGGCATCTTCGCCAATGCTGGGCCAATGAAACCATGCCCGAGATACTTTTTGAGCAATGTCTATGTAACCTGTATGAGCTTCTTCATTTCCAGGGTGAATTTCAGGTAAGATGCTTTTGCTTTCAACATCTGATATGCGTTTTAAATAGGGATTGGTTGTAGCACGCTTGTATAAGTGATCCCCCATCATGCAGAAGTGAGCGTAAGAAGCCCGCTTTGATGCGAGAGAACCTTCCATGCATCTTCCTATCATCAAGAAGTGTATGATTGTAACCCTCTAGTCATTAATTTCTTCAATTGCTCCCACATCCAAGGAGGCAATCTCGTCTTCTTCTTCAAGATATGTGATTGGATAAGTAATTATTTTCTCATCAAAATTGGTCAACCTTGCCATCTTATTTGTATGGGTATTTTTCTCTCGGGGAAATACTCCACCCTAAATTCGGTGAACTTTACCTTCAGTTATATCACCCTGCTACATCATTGGCCATTTTTTCTTCCTTGGTTGGGTATGTTCCTTTCGTTTGGGACATGACTAAGTGGGAATTAGAGAAGATTAGAACTTTCTCGGCTCTCAAACCTTCCATGATTTGCATAGATCGCACTAGTGTTTCATATTCGGCTTCGTTGTTGGAAGCTTTGAATCCCAACTTGATCGAGAATCGCATTTCTTCTAAGTTGGGGGGAATGATCAATATTCCTACACCGCATCCTTCCTTGGTGGCAGAGTTGTCTACATAAGCTTTCCATTCAGCCCATTCTGAACCACGAGTAGTTTCCGAGGTGAAGTTCGTCAATGCTTAGGCCTTTATGGCAGGTTCATTCTTTACGTATTCCACGAGTTTGCCTTCTTTTATCAAACGTTCAATCACATCTTTCAAAATGCTTGCATTGGTTCATCTTATGATCGAATTCATTGTGGTATTCATAGTAGGGACCCACTCTAGGGTTTTGAGGTCCTTTCTGATAACTTCGAGGTAAGGGGAATCATACGGGTTGTTTTGACACGATTGCGAGAAGCTTGGCTAGGGCCACCGTGAGAGTGGTGTAAGCTTCCCTATTGATCCTTTCTCTCATTGGACAATTTCGAAGATCCTTTCCTTTGTCATTATTTTTCTTCTTTCCTTCTGCCTCGCGAGGCACTGCTTCATGAGTAGGCAGAGATGCTTCGAGGTGTAGGTGGACGATTTGGTTATCTTCCTTCTTCATACCTAGGGCTTCTTCCAAGTTTACAAACTTGTCCACTCTATCTTTTTTGGCTAGAGAACTGAGGAGATCTCTATCACACAAGCCTTGTGTTAGGACATGCATCTTTACTTCCGAGATGGCCGTGGGGCACTTCCAATGCAGCATAATTGAATCTCCGAAGATAATCTTTAAGGCTTTCACGGGAACCTTGTCTGAGAGACATCAAGCATACCGAAGGGCGACTCTGCCTTCGAGCACTTGCAAATTGATATCAAAAGAGGTTGTTAAAGTCAGTGGAAGTGCATATGCATGCTGGATTTAACTGACTAAACCATCTTTGCATCGAATTAGTGAGAGTTGTGAGGAAAACTCTACACTTGACTCCGTCGGTATATTAGTGGAGGGTGGAGCCATTCTTGAAACTCATGAGGTGTTCCATGGGATCAGCAGTGCGATCATATTGTTCCCGTATCCCTCTCTTCATCTCCTTCATTTCTTTTCACAAGGCAACCACTCTTGTGCCAGTAGCGGATGCCGATTCAGAGTGAGGCTGATTCGTAGCCGAATAATCCTCTTCATTGATTCTGATCGCCGAGGCAGCTTCTAGCCATTCTTCTCTATTCATACGACCCTTCTAGGGGAGGTAGGGCAACCTTGACCGTAGACTATATTCAGAGTGTTGCGTTCAGATCCTGCTAGGTTGGCTATTCAGCAGTACAGATTCCTCGAACTCTTTCCTCAGATCTCAGGAATGAGTTGTCATTATCATGTACGTTCGAGGAATAGCTTAGATTTTTGTTTTGTCTTTTCGCGACAAGAATAGATAAAATTCAATCCAATAATATCCATATGCCGTCAAATATATCCATCAAAATCACGTATTTTTAGCAAATAATCATGCTTCGATATGCTTCACGGTCATATTTTTCTTGACAACAAATTTTCTTGAAAGCAAACAATCTTGGTCATATTTTTCTTGACAACAAATAATCATGCTTCGATATGCTCCGATATACTTCGATATGCTTTGATATACTTCGATATGCATGTATATAAGAATTATTTCCATATTCATGCTTTTTCATGGATCTATCCACACAAAACTCCTCACATATGCAGATATGGTGTTGAGAAAAACAAGTTCATGCATATATCGATCTTGATGTTCAAGATGTTTTTGGAAGAAAACGGTAAAGCAGATCTCACGCCTTAGTTTCGACTTTCCACAGACGGCGTCAGTTGATGGTGTCAAGATTTGTAACCCTTAAACATACCGATGTTCAAGGATCATTAACACATAATATGTACCTTATATCGAAGAGATTATATTAAGAATAACTTCTCCACATGAATTTAGTCCTTGAATTCCGACCTGCAAAGCATAACGTCGGGTTGTGTGCCGGAGTCGCGTCTCCGACGATCAAGTCAGTGTGTGTTGAACATAAAAGCTTGAGAGAAATCAACGAGTTCTATCGTATATCAGAGGTAATGAACGTGATAATGAAGCTGATACCTGCTGTTGTGCACTGAAATCTGTATATATACCCGTAAAAGTAAGGGTATTTCTGATATTTTGGGGAGACTTTGGAAGTCTGCTAACCGACTTTGGTGGGGGAAACTTCCCTACTTTGACTGATGTGATAGGTCGGTACCGATATCTTTCTAGGATATTTATACATCGAGAAGATAAATCCGTATTGTACTTTAGACCAATTGTCGATAAAGTATAAGTGGGCAATGTTACCCTCCGGTAACATTCCTTTAGGACAAGTTTCCAGTGAGGTAACATTCTCTCAAGTCAAGTTTCGATGCCTCGGGGCATGTTTCCCCAATACTAAGAGTAGTAGGGCAAGGGTTCCTTCTAGGCAGAGAAGCACTTAGAGTGTTGAAGCAAGGTTGCCATCTAGGTAATCATGATGTACAAAAGGTGTCCCATCAAAAAGGTCTAAACTGATAGATTTATTCATGATTCTATATTAGGATTTTACATGCTTATGTTGATTGGATTGCCAACAATAACATTTTGCTTACTGTGTACTATATCTTTTTGAATATTTTAATTTCATGTCGTAAATTGATAATAAATCAAATCATGTACTAATATATTTACAGCAGTATAACAAAAAAATTGTTTATTTAATTGATTTGTTTTTGTTACTGTAAAAAACAATTTTACCAACGGGCTAGTATGAGTATTTTATTCGATGAACAATATGCACGCATTGAGTTGAACTGCCAATATGATATGACCCAATGTAATTTGAAACTAATTGACATTTTTCTTTTGAAAACTGATAAGACATTTTCTTAAGAACCTTGGAATTGATTGCACATGATTGTACAAAGATAGTGATAAACATTAAATTAGTATTTTACTTGTAAGAGCACATACAGTGGAGATCGAGCACCGGGATCAAAGCCGGTGTCGATCCCCCTTTGACCCACCTCCCACTCGACCCCGGGGTGTCGAGCCCGTTGTGTGACGGAGCGCTGTCGTCACACGCTTCGTACAAATAATATTTATAAACACCTCTTGCCCAACAAGGTAGTAGTCAGCGGCAAGTGGGATCGTACCCAAGGGACCTGATGTAATCTGTTCTTCCGATGTTGCTCAACAAAAGAGTTTTGGTCACGAAGTATCTAAATAATCTGTACTCAACAAGTAACAATATTAAATAACAAAAGAGTTTGGATTAGGTTTCGAATCCATGATCCTAATTACTCTTTACTCGTTCATTGGTGCAAAGATATTCAATTAACTGATTTTATTACTTGGTTAAGACAAAGATTAGTTTATACTCTAAAGTCACGAAGTCACGATATAAACACACTTCACCTATGTCTAATCAATTTTACAGATCTCGACCAGAAGGCAAGATCTCCTCTCTTGATCAGCAAAGTCACAAAGACACTTCAGTAACGATACTGCCCAACAGGCATTAAGAATAAACAGACCCAAGACAGCCAAGAGGTAGGTCAATACCGATTGCTCTCCAACACCTTTACCTTCTTGGGCACGAAAGACACTCTCGTGTTAATCCCAATTTCTGTTAATGATTTAATCTTAATATCTAGATGGTGATCATTCAACTTCAACATTAATTAAGTCTAGAATTAATCCTAAGTGTTTCGGGAACAAAATCAATTGACGAACTAGCACAATTAGACCTCACGAGTTTGAACGAGTAATTTAGAATCACTTCATCTACATCCAACCCAAACAATGAACTTAGCTAGACATAATATTAAATAAAAACACAAAGCAAATAAAGGAAAACATACTTAGCATAAATCTGGAAACGGGTTGCTGCCCAAAAGTGTAGTCAGCAACCAGGGTCTTGGCTTCACGCCAACAACTAAACTTAAAGCAGTAAAAATACGAAATAGAAGTAATTGCCCGTAGGACTTGTTTCTTCCTCCCTTTCTCTCAACCTAAAATGCAGAACTAAGAATAAAAATCGGCTCTCATACACAATGGAGTCGGCCATATATATAGGCGATGGAAATTTAGGGTTAAGGGAAGTTTCCTTGTTGATGAAGGACTCTTCCATGCATCACATCCACCCTTTCTCTTCATGCATGCACGATTCTTCTTTCCTTGCGTGATGGATATCTCATTTGATTAGGCTCGGCTAGGATAATGAAAGAAATATCTAATCCTTATCATTTTCCTTGAAGGAAAAGAATTCTGCTGCTGCTGGTCCGACTCTGTTCCTGCCCTTTATCGTCTGCATCCTGAATTGCTTTCTGTCTTGACCAAGATCTTAGCTCCTCCGAGTACTCTATCTGTTGGCTTCAAGGATATGGGGAGGTACTTCCTTACTTGTAGATTGGATATTCTGATGTTGCCCAGCTACAAGCTTCCAGCCCTATGCCCATTCGCATCGTATCGCTATCTCAACAACAGATTTTCCATCGGATTTGCCCAACATCCACCTGTTCTTCCCTGCACATTATCTCTCGACTTGCGTGTCCTCCCAGACACATATTGACTCGATAAAGACTAAAAACACAAGAAAAATACAAGAAAAGATGGACACAAATATGGGTTCATCGTTGTGGCATGTTCGACCTCGGGGTGTCAATCGCCAAGGTCGAGTGTGGTGTCGAGTTTTCGACACCGCTCATCCCTACAGCACAGACACGTGGCGTTGTTGCATTGCTCCGATTTTTTTTTCAGAAATTATAAAAAAAATAATTCAAACGGTTATATATTTTTCATCCCCTATAAATATCCCTTCAATTCATTCATCCTTCACACCAAAATTCATTCTACACCTCTAAAATTCAATCTTCACCTAAAAAAATTCACTCTTTTCTTCCACAAGCTAAAAAAAATAAAAAATAAGTTGGCCGGGTGCATTTTTCAATCATGATGAGGAGAAAGAGCGACGTATCGAGTTGGGTCAGCGAGCCATGCAGCTTTACCAACAAGCATACAGTGATGATTCGTCGGATGACAAACCAGAGACGAGCACGTACCTGCTTCAGAATCGTGAGAAGGCCGAACAACTCCTCCGATGAGATTATTTTGACGATAACCCTATATGGGGTGATGTTATCTTACGCCGACTTTTTTGAACGAGCAAGAGGCTGTTCTTGAGAATAGCTAAAACTCTTGAGGCTCAGGAGCGTTTTTTAAAACAACTCCCGAATGCCACCGGAGGATTGGGTTTCACCCCTGGGTGAAGTGCACCGTTGCTCTGAGATAACTCGCCAATGGGAATTGGCGAGAGAGAATGGAGGGCTTGGAAGGTGGTGGAGCAGCTGATCAGTACGATGAATATCTGCACTGTGGACCGACAACGGGCAATATGATTCTCAAGAATTTCTGTTAGGCCATGAGATCTGCTTTCGGCGACCACTATTTAAGGTAGCTAAACGCCGCTGACATTGCCAGGATCACTGAATTGCACGAGAGGACACACAGCTTTCCCGGGATGCTTGGAAGCATCGACTGTATGCACCGGGCATAAAAGAATTGTCCAGCGTCTTGGAGAGAAATGTACACAAGTGGACGAAAGAGTTATCCAACGCTCATCCTTGAAGCTATCGCCTCCCAAGATTTGTGGATTTGACATGTTTTTTTTTGTGTCGCCGGCTCTCTGAATGACATTAATATGCTCAATCAGTCTCCCTTTCTTCAGACGTTCTCAATGGGAGAGCGTCGTTGATGGCACCCGGATCTGTCGTTGGGAATTTCGGACGTGCCAAAATACTATTTGTAATTTCCTGATGTCCACCACTAAGTACAGTTAGAGGTAAGTATTCAGGGTCGAACCCAAGGGAGGTAGGCTATGATGACCTCGATGTCACTGGACAAGAGCTGGATTTTGAGGTTTGGTCACTCTTACATAAACTAAAAGCAAGACTGAAATAAAACAGTAAATAAATCAGATATGGAGGGTATGTTTGGGTCAGTCGTGATTTGGTTCGAAGTTTGTGTGTGTGTGTGTTTGGATCCCAGGCCCTCGAATAGTCACTGTCTGGGAACGTCTCTTGGTTATAGGGCATTGACACTCACGCCCCTTACTGTCACCATGTCACGCACGTGAGTATCTCCTCCCCAGCACTTCCTTTCAGCATCGAGCCCTCCAAATCACCTCAGGAGCCCACCTTACTCTCCACAGAATTAGCTCGCATCTAGAAAAGTCATCAATTGAGCCCTCTGTGTCAGCAGCATTTGGATCTAGAAGGCCCAAGATGGCTATAAGCATGGCTTGTGCCATGCACCACACTCCAGTGCCCACAACACGACCGGAGGGAAGGAGAACCCCTACACCTTTGCCCAGTATTGTGAGGGATTTCACCTCCGCAACTCCTTCGTAGGCCTCCGGCGAAGTCGTGGAGGCTCCACTGCTTTAGGGCTCTACAGACACTAAATAAGAAAAGACTCGATCTAGACTTCTACACACACTAAAAAGAGCATGAAAATAGGGCTCTCAGCCGTCAGTCGTCTTCAACGCAAATGGCCACGAGCACCACATGGGCTACTATCTTGCCGACGGCATCTATCTGAGGTGGGCCTCTTTCTTAAAGACGCTCAATGCGCCAACAGATCCAAAGAGACAACGATTCGCTCGGATGCAAAAAGCTGCTCGTAAAGACGTTGAAAGGGCTTTCGGCGTCCTCTAAGCTCGTTGGGCAATTATAAAGGGCCCTGCTCGCTTGTGGTTTCGAGAACATTTATGTGACGTCATGTATGCTTGCATCATTCTGCATAACATGATCATTGAAGATGAAGGACTAGAGCAACTCAATTCAATGCTGAATCAAGCGAACGGGGCGATAGACATGTGAACATGGCACCAGTCAATCAAGGTATGCCAGCGCCACTCAACCAATATATTGAGAGACAAGCTCGGATTCAGGATGCACGTGCCCACGAACATCTTATGGACGATATGATTGAAGAAATTTGGACACGTTTCGGTCCACTCCACTAGTAGTTCTTGTGTTTTTTTATTTCTTAATTATTGCATCTTTTTTTTCCTTAGTTATTGTATGTTTTTATTTTAATTCAATAAAATTGTCATTTTTAATTTTTATATTTAATTAAGTATTTTAATATTATTTTTTACAAATACAAAAAAAAAAAAAAAATTCATTCAATCATTGCCAATGATTATAGACCCGAAGTCATTTTCAATTTTTTTATCAAGGTCATACTCAACCCCATCAATCATTAAAATTATGCTTCTCGGTGATAGATATGGGGTCTAACTCAATGCCCGTTGTGCATGCTCTAAAGTTAGTTATTCATTGAGAATTTGAGATCACTCCAATAGGACTGTACACGGTTCGATTTGGTGCGGTTTGCACTAAAACCAAATCAAACCATAAAATTACGGTTTGATAAATTTTGAAACCAAATCAAACTGTTTTAGCATTAAAATCGAACCAAACCAAACTGTATTAATACGGTTTGGTGCAATTTGATTTACGGGTTTTATATATTTTTAATTTTTCTTACAGAGTAATAAAGAAAAATGATTTGTTTATGTACGTGGACTGACGGCATGATGTAATATTATACTTTAAATTCTTTATTTGTATGCATAGTATCATAATTAACTAGAGAATTTAACTTGAAAATTAAGATAAAGTGTCTTATTTCAAAAGCCTTCTCAATACATGGAATCGATCACGTAAAAAACCTTTGATGCTATTTTTTCATGAGAACAGAATCGATCAAGTAAAAAATCTTTGATGCTATTTTTTTCATGAGAATAGATTGTGGTGGCGGTAGAAGAAATAACGAAGAACCCGCCAGAGTTAAATTAAATAAGTAGTTAGGGTTAAACCTTCTTATTTTGACTTATGGCATATATAATTAAAAATGAGATATGCAATATACTATTTAACTCTTTCAATACTAAAAATAATATTAATACAATAATTATATTACGGTTTACAGTTTAGTTTGGTTTGGTTTATATATTTTAAAAATCCAACCTAAACCATAAATCATAATTTTTTAAAAATCTAAACAAATTTCAAACCATAAATCACATCAAACTGTACAAATACAATTTGATTCGATTTAATTTACGATTTAAACTAAACTTTGTGCAATTATACACTCCAATCCAAGTCCAAGCAAGAATAACTTCATGCGCCTCCATTATTGAGAGAGAAAAATTATTAAATACATAAAATAATTAAGAAAGTTAGTACATTCCTTTTTATTCAATAGAATATTGAAAATCATGTAAAAAAAAAGAATATTGAAAATCTGCAACAAATTATGGGTGAGATTCTGTGTCTAGCACTATATATTTTTCTGGTACAATGCAATTATTTTCCAGATAATTTCTTCCAGCCAAAGGAATCTTAAACGGCGGGTTGATTTCACGGTAATTTGCAATTTAATACGCATAATAGAGATTGATTTTGACTAAAATCATGGTATTTTTGTAACCTTTTTTTGCTGAAATTTCAAGTTATTATCCAACCTACGGAACTTCGAATTTATCCTATTTTTCTGCTGTATTATTCTTTTTCTAGGACTTTTCTGTGTGCATCCATAGTTAGGAGTAGTTAAATATAGTATGGCGTGTTTTTATTGCTTTCGTTTCGTCACTGATTACATTCTCTGAGATGATACCAACACGTAATTTAATCTGAAATAGAGGCTCGTTGGTCGGTGTAGAGAGAGAGAGAGAGAGAGAGAGAGTCTCGGTCTAACGAAGTCCGTGTGAAGTCGGCGGCCGCCGCCTGCCGTAATATTTAACACGTTATTGAATATTTCCTTGGCGGCAGCGGTACCTACATACTTTGATAACTTCACACAATTTGTTTGAATTATTACTATTTGCACAGTGGCGCCTACTGTTTCTCGTGTGAATTTAGTTTGAATTTTTCGTGTCAAGTTGGATTGGGGATTTTCCTTGAATATTCGGTTCAATTTATTCTTTATCAGGAGTTTGGAATTGGAGTTGGAATCACCTACTGATATTAGCTGATTATTAGGATTAAGGTAAATTGCATTGATGGGGAACAAGAGCTCTAGTTCTAGAAATGGAGGGAGTTGGAGGCAATCTTCAATGACTCCTCAATCGAATCCCGCAAGTGGATGGCAGCATGATTATGGTCAACCATCTGTTTCTCAATATGCTCAAAATTATCCTGTGCAGCATCCTTCTCCTGCAGGATATCGGCCACAAGATCATAGCTACGCTCCCCAAAATTACGCGACTCCAAGTGTGTCTCGCCCTCCATCTCAGACGCCCCCCCAGAAGAAGCTCGATAGGAGGTTTTCGAGGATTGCAGACAATTATAATTCGTTGGACGAGGTATGTGTGTTGATTTATAGGCAGAAAAGAAAAGGGTGTGCACTTTTATCTGAAATGTGGTTATTTGGTAATTGGTATTGTTTTCTAAGTTTTTATTAATTGGACTTCCTGGATGATGATAAGAACTATTTTAGGATCTTTATATGGTGTGAATGGAATTTGGAGAAAAGTTAGATTATGAGTTGATGTAATAAAATATTGTATGAACAAGACAAGGAAAAGGTTGTTCCAATATACCGGGGAAATCAATTAGGTGTATTGTGACAGCTTATGATGCATATTAGATCCTTAAATTTGTTTGCTGAAATAGTTGAAATCTGGAGAAGTCCATTGGAATACCTTTATTGTGCAGACACCATTTTGTCATAGAAACTTTGAACATGCCATCTTAACAATAAACATTACTTTGACGAACCTTACATAGGAGCCATTGTTGAAGTTGGCTTCTTGATGATCTGTATGGGCTTTTCTCCGTGATATTGAAACCATTGTAGCCACAAAATTCCGGTTCTCCAGAATCTAACTTAAGCTTGATATTGTATCTGCAACTGAGAAATTCGTATTTTTTAAAAGATTGGTGTGGGAAAACAGACGAGAAAATTTATAAAACATGGTAAAAGTTATAAAGTTCCTAGTGAAAAGAATATTAAGAAGAGATACACTTGTGGTAGGGTAAATTCAAACAGGAAGAACCAATGCTTGAATAGCATGACAATGAAAGGGTTTCATGTTTTGAATTTGGACCCCTTGAGATCTCTTTCTCATTTTGCATGGCATTGCTGTATGCCATCAAAAAGGGTTATTCTTTTTTTTTTTTTTTTTTTTTTTTTTGTTGCGTCATCTTCTAAAGATGCCAAATTTTTAATAATTGTGTGTTTCACTTTTATCCGTTCTTTACTGAATCGCTTAAGTATATTCTTCTCTCCTAGAATGCACTAACTGGAAAAAATATAATTTTCTAGGTCACAGAAGCTCTAGCTCATGCTGGTCTTGAATCTTCCAATCTTATTGTTGGAATAGATTTCACTAAGAGCAATGAGTGGACAGGTTCATTTCTTTCTTTACTTTTTATCTAGATATGTTAATTAAGAACCGGATCTCGTAGACAAATATTCTGAACGTGGTTCCATCTTTAGGCAAAAGGTCATATAATGGTCAAAGCTTACATCACATTGACAGTGGTTTGAATCCCTATGAGCAAGCGATATCAATTATTGGGAAAACCTTGGCAGCTTTTGATGATGATAACTTGATCCCCTGTTTTGGATTTGGAGATGGTTAGTGCACAATAAACTTTTGGTTGTTTTAAAAAATTATAATTGGCTCATTGAGAAATTTATTCATTGGTTCTTTTAATATTAATATTGGCTGGCAGCATCGACTCATGATCAGGATGTATTCAGTTTTCATCCTGATGGAAGATTTTGCCATGGATTTGAGGAAGTCTTGAGCTTATACAGAGAAATCGTTCCTAATTTGAGACTTGCAGGTTAGTTTCCTTTCTTCCTATCATATGGAGTGTAGTATTTAAATGCTCATAAATTTATGGCTTACAATTTTATAGCACTGCTACAGGCCCGACATCTTTTGCTCCGATAATTGAAATGGCTACGACTATTGTTGAGGAGAGTGGAGGCCAGTATCATGTTCTACTGATCATTGCAGATGGACAGGTGCACTTTCTCATACCATCTCATACTTCTAGAGTGACTTGTTTCTTGTAATATTGGTTCTGTTGCAGTCTCTCATAAACATATTCATATTTGTAGGTTACCAGAAGTGTTGATACTCAAAATGGTCATTTAAGTCCACAAGAGCGACAAACTGTTGAAGCAATTGTTAAAGCCAGGCAAGTTTATGTGAAAATAAGCAAATTATGTTCGTCAACCTTTTGTGATCTTACAATAATGTTTCTGTGATTTCTGCAGCAAGTTTCCTTTATCTATTATTTTGGTTGGGGTCGGAGATGGCCCTTGGGACATGATGAGGGAATTTGACGACAACATCCCTGCTCGGGACTTTGACAATTTCCAGGTCCGCTGCATGCTTGTTGTTACTTGGTGATGATAAACTTAATAATGTTTCTATAATATAAACTCTTGACTGACTAATTCCTTTGGGTGTCCCCAGTTTGTCAATTTCACAGAAATTATGTCAAAAAATTCACACCAGTCCCGGAAAGAGACGGAATTTGCTCTTTCAGCACTGATGGAAGTTCCATCGCAATATAAAGCAACAATGGAGCTTAGTTTATTAGGGTAATCTTTGCAGACTTTTCTCTTGCTTTATTTATTTGCACATTCGGGTTCATGTGCAAGAATTTTCCTTTTAATTTCTCATTATTTTGGTTATTTTAGTCTAAGTAATGGGAATGCTCCCCAACGTGTTGCTCTTCCACCTCCGGCCTATGGTGCTGGTTTTGGTTCAGTCTCAATGCCCTCAAAGGCGAAAAGTTTTCAACATAGCTCAAGTTCATACTACGCGCCCAATGTTGCTGTGGATACATCTCCTCCTCGTCCTCCAGCTCCGACATCTGTTTATGAAAATCAGGTATATATTATGCTATGGAATCCTTTAAATGCAAGTACTACATAAAATGAAATGAAAACAACATAATTTTTAGGTTCAAAACCTCATTTAGTGTTTCACTTACCATTCTCTGGGTCTTGCAGATTTGTCCGATTTGCCTTACTAACCCTAAGGACATGGCCTTTGGTTGTGGTCATCAGGTAAATCCATCTGACCGATGTATTTTTATATGGCATGATTGCACGCTGCAAGACGACTCATAAACATGTTTTACATTTCTTGTTTACAGACATGCTGTGATTGTGGCCAAACCCTACAACTATGTCCAATCTGCCGTAGTAGAATTGAGACCAGAATCAAGCTATACTGAAATTACTTGCCCCGTTGCTCTTACATCGATTGCAAAAGCATCAAATTCTTCAGTTCTGGATGCGTAAAATAAATTAAAAGGCGGTGTTTTATGCCTAGCTTGTGTACAAATGAAGCATATTATTTGGTTGCCATATCTTTATTCTTTTGCCTGTTCATAGAGATTGGTGAGGTTAAGCTGAATATAGTGTGGTGGATTAGGAGCTTTATTACCTTGATTTTTTTATTTTATTTTATTTTATTTGCAATTTTGAGTTTTCTCTTGATACAATTTGACTGTAAATGGAATTATTTGGTTCTCGAGGGTTTAATGAAGTGGGTGGTCACTGTTTGGAGTTCTCTCTCTCTCTCTCTCTCTCTCTCTCTCTCTCTCTCTCTCTCTCTCATTGTGTAGGTGAAGCGATTATTACTATGCTGTGTTCTTTTCTTCTGTAAATTATGGTTTTCTTGTTTGAAAATTTAATATGCCCACTTGTATAAGTGAGTATAATGTTTCGTCTTCTTTTCTCATTACCGTTCCACCAAAAAGCAACAGCGTCGAATAAATGCGAAGTCAGATTTGATTCATTAAGGTCTCAAAATACCATTATCAATTGGGTTAAACCAATCAGTTCGGATCTCTTTCCCAAGGTTACTGTGTCCCTCTAATAATTTATTTAATTTAATTTTATTATTTATTATGTACGTATATAAGACTATTGAATCTATATTATATTTATTTTTAAATTTTAAATATGAGACTTAAATTTTGTTTGTATTAATAATATATGAAATTAATCTACTCTATTTTTAGTAATTAATTAACTGAAAAAAATATAATTAAATATAATTATGTTCTTTAATTGGTATGATCCACTCTAATTAAAAATAATTAAATTAAACTGAATTACAAGAAAAAAAATAGAGAAAACTATAATTGAGGCATCAAAAAATGGGAGAGATAGCCAACCAACTCGGCTGTTTCGTAATTCGTATTCTGTTAGATCACTAAGTTTTTATGGCATCATATGCAAATTAATTAAGAATGTTCAGTAACATCACTTGGAAAAAAAAAAACAAAAAAAGGGAGAGTTAAATAACACATGTTCAACAATAAAAATAAACAACAAAAGATTCAACTAGGGATGACAATGGGTCGGGTTTACGTGGGTACCTGCACTTCCCAAATCCTGATGGGACGGGTTTGGAAAATATTAAATGCTTTTGGGACGGGTTTGCGTAGAAACATGCAAACTCGTCACGGATTTGGGTCGAATTTGGGCAAATACCTCCAGGTACCCGCTACCCAAACCCATTTATATATATATATATATATAAAATAATAAAAGATATTATATGTATAATTTATCATATAATTACAACTACTAGTATAAATATTATAATAGATTTAGGGTTTTATATTATTTTCTTAACCTACACACACATTCCGTAAGAGTCGAGTTTTTAATGTTTCTCCTCTACTTCTGTTAATGTACTTCCGAAATATGACGATACAGTGGCAGTTTTAATAATTCATAATCTTCTAGTTATGTTTTAAGATTTTGTAAGTTCGTAATGTTAGTGAAATTTTCTATTGATGTTTATGTTTTAATAATATTTATAATATTTTGTTATTTGATATTTACTTTTTAGTATTCGGGTTTTTAATTGGTAATAAACGGGTATTACCCAACGGGTTCGGATCGGGTATGAGTTTTAAAATTATTTTTTAATCGGATTTGGACCGAGTTTGAGTGTGAAAATTTTTCCTGAATTTAGGTTTGAGAAATGCTTAATGGGTGAGTACCCGACCCATTGTCATCACTAGATTCAACACATATCTGAGGGTTGACCGAGTATTTTCTAATTAGGTTCAAAGTCTTATGTTCAAATTTCAAAAAGAACTTAAAATAGGTCTAACATGTCACTAATATTCCAAAGTTTGATTTATGGGTTCAACTTTAATACTCATTCAGTCCCGGCTTAGTATGATTATTTTTAGTTTTTAGCCGTCCCAACTTGATATGATGTTTCCTTTTTAAAATATGTCTTTTATCTTTTTACTATTAAAAATTTAATATATTTACTCTTATAAAGTTTTTTCATCCACTAAAAAATTAATAACACATTTTAAATGAGTCTCTTCCTTCACTTAAAATCATTATATTAATAAAAGAAAAACGATTCTTGCTTTGAAAAAATCCTACGTGGCATCCCCTATATTCCTCCATTCATATTTATCTAAATTTTCAAATTTTTGAATTTTTAAATGTAAAATAATAGATTTTAAATATCTATACTAAAATCTTGTGTCCCACATCGGTTTCTCAATGAAACTTCACCTATTGAAAAGTCTATAAATACCTAGAATCAATGTGTATTTTCTCATCTTTTGCTCCACCAGTTTTATTTGGTCAATTTATTTATTAATCGGCCGAATAAATAACTATTATTTTATAGTTTAATTTAATTTAATTTGGTCAATTTATTAATTGACCGAATAGATAATTATTTTTTGTAGGAGTTTAATTTGGCCAATTTTTATTAATCGACCGGATAAATAACTGCTATATTTTTATAGTTTAATTTAATTCAATTTGGTCAATTTATTAATTGACTGAATAGATAATTATTTTTTGTAAGAGTTTTATTTGGCCAATTTATTTATTAATCGGCCGAATAAATAACTGCTATATTTTTATAGTTTAATTTAATTTAATTTGGTCAATTTATTAATTGACCGAATAGATAATTATTTTTATTAGGGAACCAATTTATTAGTTGACAGAATAAATGGTTCCAAAATAGTTTGGAAAATTTATTGGTTGACCGAGTTAAATCTGAAAATAGTCTAATATTTTTTTATTTAATTTGATAAAAATAAGTAATTTCTAATTTCTCAATTAATTAGGTAGACGGGCCAATTCCCCACCAACGGGTACATCAAATCGGGATCTCACGTGACACATTTTCATTCTTTATTCTTATTAATTTTAAAATTTTTATTTTATTCATTTTTTTCATGTATTTTCTAAAATTTAGAATCGTTATAAATTGTGCATTTATAAATCAAAATCGTGGTCAACGAGTCAATTCTAACCGGAACCGTGGCGGTAGACGAGCCAATTTCCAACCGACACTCGAGAAAATTTTTATTTTATGCTTTTTTTCCATATATTTTCTAAAATCTATAATCGTCATCCATGGAATAATTTTTACATTATTTGTAGTTGGGTTTCTAGCTTTGCATAATTTATAATTTTAATTAACGAATAGTACTATACGATTAAGGATGATTAACGAATAGTATAATCATTATTTTTATTAAATTTTTGGATCTATATAAATTCTAAATAAATTTTATAAATTACGCACTTATAAATCACAGTCGTGGTCAACGGGTCAGTTCCGATGCAGAATTGTGGCGGTAGACTAATATACGGTTTTTTTTTTTCAGAAAGGAACACAAATGACTAATTTTTTAATCGGATTTTAAACAAGTATGAGTATATAAATTTCAAACAAGTTTGAATAATCCTAAACACATCATCGCAAATTGTTTGATTAATCGTCTCCGTTGGAAAACGTAGAATATGTAGGATAATTGGCAAAAAAATTATTAACGATTTATCAACGAGTCAATTCCGACCAATAATCGTGCGCATAGATGGGCCAATTATGTACTTGCGGGACAACTTTTTTTTTAATATATTATACAATTTTGAACTCATAAAATTAAGAATATTTATGGTCAACTTTTATCTTATATCATTGACTAAATAATTTTATGAATCACAATCATTCCACATAAAGTTTTGTAAAAAGGAAAAAACTACCAAGTACATAGTGAAACAATTCTTGAAGTTCTATTCTCAGTTAAAAAAGTTATTCTCGAAGCTGGTAAAAAAGAAAACGAACGTCATCATTTATTTTTCTATGAATATATTTGGAAGATGATTATTTATATAATACTACAATTTATAATTAAATTTTTATTTATTAAATATTGTGTAAATATTTTTGGAATATAGTTATTTATATAATTAAATATTAATTTTAGGTAAAAAGAAAATAAATGTCATCATCAATTTTTTTGTGCATATATTTGGAAGATGATTATTTATATAATTTAAAATCAGTATTGTAGTCAATAGACCGGTTCCATGTCGGAACCGTCAGGGTAGACGAGATGATTGTGAAGCGGTGATTTAACTTTTTTTTTCTTAATCTTGTATTGAATTCATAATGTGGGGTATTTAGGGTCACTTTCATCTTATAGACAATCTTAACATCTGTAGTATTATTCACTATCTATATATCTCTTCTCTCTCTCTCTCTCACTACCCGTTCTTTCCCTCAGATGAGATTCTCTATTCCATTTCCGTGTTTCATCTGTTGTTGCATTAATAATAGAATGACACGTGTCACAATTAATGGTTCAAATTTAGGGAATATATTTTCTTAATATATACCCTAAATCTTGAACCCTTAGTCATGCCACATGTCGTCTCCTCATTAATGCAATAGTAGATGAAACACCGAAATGCAATAGAGGATCTCATTTGTCTTTCCATTGCCTCTTTTTCTTCATAAAAAGCTAAAAAATTCAGCTTAAGAGTCGTTTTCCTTTGAGAGAAATATATTTTTGCCCACATCGGTTTTATTGAAGAACAGAGCTTTAACAATTATTGAAAGTAATGAGAATATATTAGTTATAATTTTTAACAAACATAACTATATGGGTTTGAGACATAAACATGTGGTAAAATTACTTTTTAATTGAATTTGAGATGTGTTTAAGGGATATAAATTCTAAGTGAGTTTAGTAGATTGCATAATCGAATTATTTAACGCTAAAATAATTAACAAATAATATTTTTTTAATCTATCACATATTAGTACTATTTAATAATTTTATTAATTTTTATAATTTCACGTCGATTTTCGACGGGTTATACGCTAGTTCCCTATCAAACATTTATCTATTAATTTTTAAAACTTGTGCAAAATCCTGTACCATATTAAATGGATACAGAGGGAGTATTTAACTATGTGGTATGCTTACTGATTTATGGTTCAAATATTCCTTTGCGTAATGATTAATGGTTCAATTTTTATATTCTTATAAGTTATAACGCATGCACTAGTTAGGCTGTGAGCAGCGACGATCATTATGATCGCGCTCGCTCACATACCACGTCATAGCTAGCTCGCACGCTTGCTAGGGTTGCAGCGGCAAGCTCGCTATTTTTTTTATTTCTATATTTCTATATTTATTTTATTTTTCACAAAAAAATAAATTATATTAACTTCCATAAATAAATTAAAATAAACATAATTAATTATAAAAAACCCTAATACAATGACATAAAATTTAAAAAAAACGCTAATAAAAATACATTGACATAATAAAGAAAAACCCCTAAGAAATAAAAAAATCGGACACGTCCTTCACGAGGTTCCAAACCGCCAAATGCCTGAACGCCTCGCCGTGCATGGCCGTCCATTCATTGAGCGTTGAGTTCACCAACATTTCCTCAGTGACGCCGGCCGGCACTTGATTCCGGGTAGTCCGGTACATTGCGTGGAATAACCCGCAATTAGTCTTGACTCGGGACCAGTGGTGACGCAACTACGTTGAGTTGCGCTCCGTCGAGTACTGTGGGCGATTCGCGTTGTAGCGAATCTCCACTCTCGTCCACATGGCTCCGTTTCCGCCACCGCTATTGTGGACGTACAACCACGCCCGTGCCAATTCCAAGGTTTCGCCATCGGTGTAGGGATGAGGAGGCATCGTCGGGAAGATCGCCGGAGATCGCCGATTGAAAGAGAGGGAGAATGAGAGGTGTGATGTTTGAGAGTGGTGAATAGGGTATATATAGGGGAAAAAATGAGGATAATTTTTTTTTGAAATTTTACCGTTGCGATCGCCAATGGTCGCCTGACGATCGTTGTGCGATCGCCACGTATCCGCTAAGCTTGCCAGCACGCGCTCGCGAGCGCCACGCTCGGCAGTGGACTCGCGCGTGTGAGGGCACGCTTGCTAGAGGTGCGCGCGCTCGCGAGCGCGCCGCTGCAGTAAGCCTTAATAGAATTCTCAATATAAGTTGAATCCGACGAAACATATTAGGTTGAAACTTGTTTGATATGAAGCAATCTTTAACTTGTGTTAGTTGTATGTCTTTACTTTTCAACAAACAGGAATAGAGGTTGAGTTCCGTACAGTATATATAAATTCAGTAACCAACCAAACTTCAAATTTTTATCAAAAGTAAAACCTCTATAAAAATTAATACCTTTGCCTTTGGGACTATGAAAATTTATTAATTTAGAAAGGTATTAATATATCGACAAATTAATAGCTTGAAAATATGATTAAGGATGTTGTTATCCCAATCGCATTTTCTCACTCTAGAAAGATTTCCAGATCTGCCCCATGATTTCGCAGCCTCTGCCGTTTCCCTCCAAACCGGATCCTCTATTGCCTCTGTATGTGACATCTCATGTTGCTTTAATTAGTAGATGACACATGACATGACTAAGGATTCAAAATTTAGGGTATATATTATCCTAAATTATTTACTAAATCTTATACTATTAATTACGCCACGTGTCATCTTCTTATTAAAGCAATAGGAAATGTCACGTGGAGTGGCAATAGAAGATTCAATTTGGTTTCTTTCGTGTCGCTCTGTCTCACTCCGCCGGGTGTCCACAGCTTTACCCCTGCGTCCGTGCCGTATACCGCAAAAATTGCCGTCGTGACGCGGCGGAAGAGGAAAAATCGAAGAAATCATGGGAGTTATGAGAGTGAAGAACAACCACGTACCTCTTATCTTCCTCATTATTTCTCCATCTTCGTAGCTAATCAATTTCACCCCAGATTATATCCAAATTTTGTTGGAGACTACAAGTTGAGGCCAATGCGAAAAATGGTTGGAGTAGTGGAGCGTGATGAGCAGCAACACAAGAATGGAGTTGCAGCGACGAGGGGTGGTCCAATGAAGTAGAAAGAGGAGAAGGAGTGAAGAATTAGGGATGGCTTTAGAGCAAGAGAAACTGGGTAATTGTTTGTTCATTATTGTCATTCTTGTGAAATTGTTTCCCGGGACAAAACAATTTGGCAAATACTCATATGCGACCGGTCGCATACCATGCTATCGGACGCATGGCGCGTGTAATACATGCGCCAGCCGCCCACCGCGGCGCGTCACCTGTATTTTTGTTGCCCGCCGATTATCCTTATATTAGTAATCGGAGCAAAAGCGTAGCCGAAAAAAAAACCTGAAATTAAAAAAAACTAATATAAAAAAAATGACCGGGTCAACAGGTCAATTCGGGTTGACCGGATCAACCCGACCCGACCCGATCGCATGGCCCATGCGACCTGCGACATGGAAGTGCTGCTCAAACAATTTTGTGTTGTTGTTCTTTCCCTTGATTTCTATTATTATTTTTGTGATTCAAATTGTAAGGGCGGTAAACAACGGGCAGGTGATGAAGAGGACAACCATTACAGCCCGTGAACGGGGAGGATAAGCTCGCCTTATGTAGACGAACTGGATGATGAGTTAATAATGAACAAAACATGCCAATTATTAGCAATGTGGAATAAGTCCACAATTGGTACTAATATGACTAAAATTGTACCATGTACCAAATGTATCAGAATCCCGATATCCGTCCGCGAACCGACCTGACCTGCCCGCATTCTAACCATACCCGCGCGTCCTTCATTAAGGGTATTTTTGTCCCAAATTGCAAACAATGACCATAATGTATAATTATTAAAAAGGGTGGACCAAGATTTATGTTAATGCCAATATTGGCTATTTCAAAATTTCTCTCAATTAGTATTACCAAATATAATTATTCTATTATAATTAGTTTATTATTTATAATTATAATTAATATCGATAATATAACTTATAAAATTAAATATAATCATATAAATAAATATTATACATTAGTATTATTTAATAGTATTATTTTATTATAATTTTTACTCCCTCCATCCACAAAAATTGTAAAGAGTTTTTTGTGGCACGGATTTAATAAAAGTGTGGTAAATGTCAAGTGAGTGGAGAAAAAGACACACTATTGTGAGTAGAGAAATGGATAAAAAGTAAGATAGTGGGTGAGGTCATTTCCTAAAGTGGAAAAAAAGAAACTACAATCTTCGTGGACGGACGAAAAAGAAAAACTAGCTACAATATTCGTGGGCAGAGAAAATATAATTAGCTTTATTATTATTATTATTATTATTATTATTATTATTACAATATCTTTTATTAATTATTTCTATTTTACTTATTATCATTAGCTTAATAACTATTACTATAATAATTATTATTAATTAGTATTTATAGAATTTTACGAATTAGTAATAATAAATATTTATTAGTATTTATATATGTTGGGAAATTTATTAGTATAAGTTTTGATGAATTCCAAAACCGGCTGACCCCAACCGAGTAGATGTTGCCAGTACCTAATGTTAGAATTTAGGCTCGCTGTTTAAGCAAAGTTAAGATTTTATCTTTACAGGTCTCCAGCTGAAGATGGCAACAAGGCGTCACTCAGACAGAACATCAGTTGTGAAGAAAGACAACTGAGAGTTCATTTGTTCAGATGTAAACAAGGGGAAGTCTTCAGAACATCAGTTGAAGGAAACCAACTGAGCGTTCATCAGATGAGAAACAGTTGAAAGGAAGAGAACATCAGATAAAAAAGAAATCATCTGAGGGTTCAAACCCAACCGAGTAAAGAAGTGAAAGACAACTGAGGGTTCAGTTTCAGAACCTCAGTTATAGAATCTGAACAAGGAGTTCAACTGTTTTGAAGTTCAAAGTCAGCTGAGAACTCGACAGATCGGAACATCAGCTGAAGATCACTCAGATGAAGGTCAAGACTCTCAACCGACAAACCGAAGTTGACTGTCAAAGATTTGAATTTCAAAAGGAAGTCACATGAGGGTTTGACCGTTCAGTCATTACCCCATCTGGCCCAACACAAGGCTGTCTCAGATGGAAAGCAGAAGAGCACAGATGCCATATCGGGAAAGTCTGCAGAGATGAGAGACAAGCCATCGCTTTCAATCGATCAGAGATCAACTGCTCCTCCAACGGCTAGTTGATTCTCTCCGCCTATAAATAGAGGGATCCTCTCATTCGAGAAGTACAGACATGCAGATAGACACATAGACGACGAAAAATTCAAGAGCTTTCTCGAGAGAAATCAAAGCAAATCTGCAAAATCATCATCTAAGAGCATCAGCAGCTGAGAGTTCCAATTTGAGAGAACATTAGTAGCTGAGGGTTCCTAGAATTCGAAACTGTTTTTGATCTTAGGTTGAGTGTTTATTCGTTCAAGCCTTAGATCCAGCTCTCATTCTTGATCGAGCTGTAGTTGGAAATCCTACCCTTTCTCACACCCTAAAAAGTGTGCTAGGACCTTACTCTTCCTGTAATTGAGTAGTCAGGTCGTCAAGTACCCGCAAACTTGACTTAGGCTGTTTAGTGCCCTGAAACTAAACTGTAACGGTTGCTCAGCCCGCGTAAGCTGAGTGGTTCTGTCCAGAAGAACTTGGACTGAGGTGTGTGGACTCACATCTCCCCGTGGACGTAGGAGTTCTCTCCGAACCACGTAAATCTTGTGTGTCGTGTTTTCTTTTGTGTTCAGTCTTTATTATCATATCTTAACTGACAAACTAACCGCATACAATCTGCATACTTTCACAACAACAGTTTTGGTTTTGACCAACCGTGCATAAAAGCGTGAGTTTGATTTTACGAGTTTATTTTCCACCACATTCCGCACAGCACCAACCTTCCAGCTGAGGTTGCTTACTCAGCTGTGAGATCCCAACTGAGTCCTCTCACTCAGTTGAAGTTGATTTCAAGTGTTAAGTTTTTCGAAAGTTGAAAAATCCTAACTGGTGTATTCCCCCCCCCCATACACCAGTAACTCGTATCGGGACCATCAAGTGGTATCAGAGCAGTGGTTCAAAAGACTGCTGACTCTGTTTCACGAGGTGTGAATTCGAGAATTTTCTTCAGTGGTCAACTGAACAGATCTTTTCACGCTAGTGCATTCTTGCTCGCATTTTTGTTGTCTTGTTTTTGTTTGTGCAGATGGACGTCAAGGACAAGATCACAGTCATGTTCTCTGTTGTCAACTATACATCATGGAGAACTCGAATGAAGAAGATCCTTTTGTCCAAGCATCATAGGATGCAACAAGTTCTCACATCTGGACCAATCGTCATACGAGACAGAATACTTCGCACTCCCACAAATCCCAACGATGGAGATGCAGTGGTGGAGTATGTGGAGAAACAGCCAGAGGACTACACTCCGGAGGAGGCCAAGGTGAGCCAGCTGGATATCTGGGCCCAGAGCACAATAATGTCCACGGTTGGACAAGATTATCTGCCCTGGATAGAGGAGTGTGAGACCGCAAAAGAGATGTGGGACATCCTGGCCTCGCTAAGTGAAGGAAGCGACGAGATAAAAGAAAACAAGTTCTCGCATGCATGTCAAGATTTTGACAATTTTAGTCTGCGACCTGATGAGACTATAGATCAGCTAGAGCTTCGGTTTATGGACATCATCAGAAGAATCCAATCCATCTGGAAAGGAAAATACACTCTAAGAGAAATAAACCTCAAAGTGTTGCAAGCTCTACCGGCTGAGTGGGATACTTTCACAAATATCCACGAGAGCCGAGCTGACCTAGGTGAAATGGGAACTGAAAGATTGTTCTCAATCTTGAAAGGAAATGAGTATAAGGTCAACAGAAGGAGGTCGCAGCCCTCAAGTCAGACAAATAGAATTGAGGACGTCGGCTCAGCATCAAAGTCAGTTGCCCTCCGAGCTGACTACTCAAAGTCGAGATCGTCAAGGCCAACCAGGTCGGCTGACACGACTGCAAAGGAGCCGAGCAGAGAAGAACTGCAATAGAACATTGCAGCGTTGTCAAAGAAGTTAGCCGATATGGATACTTGGTTCGGCAAATATAAACGTTTCTATAAATCAAACCGAACTCGAGACAGTTCGAAGCCAGTCACCAATGGTTGCTTCGAATGCGGCAAGGAAGGACACTTCAAAGCCGATTGCCCAGACCTCTCAAAGAAGGAAAGAGAAGCACTGAGGGCGAAGCAAACTGCAAAGAACAAGGCCATGGTAGCTGAAGAGGCAGCTGACGATATGGGCATCTTCACAGACACTGAAGATGAGGATGACCTGACCTCTACCAACAAAGTCATCAGTCCGGATCAATGCCTCATGGCACTTGGAACCGACCAAGATGATATTGAGGTACAATCTAATCCTGCTCGCTTAAATTCTTCCAATACTTCTAACATGCATGAATCTATGAACGATGAGTTGGAACCCTCCTGGAATGATTTTCAAGAACTCAGTGAGGAACTGCATCAGCAGTCGGTTGAGTTTAAGAGTCTTCAAGTCCAGTTCGCCAAGCTTGAAGATTCCTTAACCGAAAAGGACGATCTAATCAAGAGACAAGCTGAAGAAATTGACCAGCTGAAAAGTCAACTGAGTATAGCCAACCAAACTGAGGCTTCAACCGATGAACAGTTGAAGGAACAGATCAAGGCACAGAACGAACAGTTGAACAAGCAAGAGGCTCAGATCGACCAGCTGATGAAGACATCAGATGCCCAGACCGAGCATATAGCTGTTCTTCTCAAGGCTCTACAGACTGAGAAGGACAACCTGACAAAGCTATATCAGTCATCCGAGATCATCGAGAATCTCATCAAATACAGACGGCAAACGGATGATGTGTCTGGACTCGGATACGACGTGGCAAAGGACACTGGAATTCCACCAGCTACCTTCACCAGGGCTGAGGAAGTCATGGTTGCCAAACCTAACACAGTTGAGTATGCAACTGAACAAACACCCTCACAACCGATAAAAGTAACTACGGATGAGAAAGGCAAAGGAGCTGCAGATGGAGCACCAACGAAACAGTCCCTGGAGTCTACAACCGAGGGGGAATGTTCCAAGACTCAACGGAGGAACCGGAGACGTCGGAGTCGCAATCAAGCTCAAAATCGACAACATATCCAAGCTCAGAACCGACGTGATAACCGACCAACAAACCAACCACAGCAGAGATGGAACCAACAGAACCGACCAAGCTTCAACCGACATAATCAACAACGGTTCCATCACCACAACAATCAGAGGTTCCAACAGAGTCAACCTATGTGGAAAAGTTACGACAGCTATGGTTACTCATGCCACAACATGAATCAACATCCGGGCATGAACAACTATCGTCAACAGCCAAGGCAATGGAATCAGAATCAGCCAAGAAGATTCCACAGTGGCGTCCGACCTCACAGACAAACTCAACAGGATAAGAATCGCCATCAAAACAGGGGGAAAGCCTCACCTCCTAAAGCCCAACATGGGAGAAATCCAACTCCTCCCAAGAAACAGAGCATCATTTCAAACAACAAGCCTAAGGATAACCGGTGTGTTGTTATAATTGATGAAAATGGGCAGATCATTTGGAATGACAAGGCTATTCGAGTGTACAGAGAAAAGCGACGCACGGTTCCAGCGGGAACTGGTTCTAACCCTCCAGGACCCAACTGAAATTGGGGACCTAAGCGAGTTTCTCCTTGCAGGTATAGGAGAAACAGCTGAGGAAGAAGAAGGCGTCTACAACAATGTGGGTGATGGATAGTGGATGCTCGAAACACATGACAAATCTGAAGGATTTGCTTGGAAGTTTCGTGGAGAAAGAAGGTCCATCAGTTACTTTTGGTGATAACTCAAAAGGTTATACCAGAGGTTCCGGTACCCTTGAAACCAATCATGTTTCAATTTCTAATGTCTCTTTTGTTGATGGATTGAAGCATAACCTGCTCTCCATCAACCAATTCTGTGATAATGGGTTCTCTGTCAAGTTTGATGCACAGGGTTGCAGAGTTAAAGATGTCAGATCAAAGCAGGTGATATTGTTGGGAAATCGATCTCCAACAGGGAATGTATACTACGCTGACTGGAACAGCAGCCTCCCTGACACTTGCTTGTTGTCAAAGAGCAGTTCGGATGTGAGCTGGCTGTGGCACAAAAGGCTCAACCATCTGAACTTCAAGACGATGAACCGACTTGCCAGACAAGAACATGCAAGAGGCATACCTAACCGAGTGTTTTCAACAACACACATCTGCAGTGCATGCCAGCTGGGAAAGCTCGCTAGAACCTCCTTCCGGTTGAAGTCAACTCCTTCAACTGACCGAGTGTTACAGCTGATCCACATGGATCTCTTCGGGCCAGTTACACCAAAAAGCATTAATGGAAACGAATATACATTGGTTGTAACTGATGACTACTCAAGATATACGTGGACCATCTTCATGCGCCACAAAAGTGAGACCCGAGATGAGCTGCCCAAGCTGATGGATCGGATATCGAACCAACAAGAGATGAAGATCATATCTATCAGATCAGATCGTGGAACGGAGTTTCTAAATGAAACCATCATTGAGTATTGCGAGAAGAATGGCATAACCCATCAGACATCAGCCGCGCGTACTCCACAACAGAATGGCGTAGCTGAGCGAAGAAATAGAACTCTGAAGGATGCAGCCACATCCATGTTAGCGAGCTCAGCACTGCCTAAGAGATTTTGGGCTGAAGCGATCAACACAGCATGCTACACACAGAATCGATCTCTTCTCACCAAGCGGTTGGGAAAGACGCCCTACGAGCTGTGGAGACGCAGAAAGCCAGATATTTCTTATTTTCGTGTTTTTGGATCTAAGTGTTATATTCACAACAATGGGAAGACTCAGTTTAAAACCTTTGATGCCAAAGCTTCGAAGGGCATATTTCTTGGATATGCAGCTCGGATCAAGGCATATAGAGTTTTCAACAACAGCTCTCGTGTTGTGGAAATAACACCTCATGTTAGTTTTGATGAATCTACCTTCAAGTGCAGGGAACAGGTAAAGGAACAACACGCGGATCCAGCTGTTCTACCAGTTCTCACCAGATTGCAAGCTCTTCGGGAAAAGAACCGAGCTGAACCACTGGTATGGGCAACTGAGGATGAGGACCCATACTCCTCTGAAGATGAATGCGAAGACCTCAGCTCGTCCCTAGGGGGAACTTCAGCTGATGTCCCTCCAACTGCATCAGCATCCGATGCCCAACCGAACTCAGTTCAATCTATTGTAAATGTTGAGGATCCAGACTCAACAGCTGATCAATCACCAGCTCTGAAGACTCCAACTCAGATGTTTGAACAACCACTGTTGGAAGAAGAAGGAAGACGCAACCGAAGATGGTATGAAGTTCATTCCACCAACGACATCATCGGAGATCCAACCGAGGGTGTGCGCACACGGAGCAGAGTTGCAAATCCAGAATCAACCGAGGAAGAATCCAACACTTATGCCCAATATGCTGAGGAATTGGCAGTTCTAGAGGAGTTCGAGCAAGCTGGAGATGTTGCCATGATTTCTTGCTATGTAGCTGATGTTCCAGAACCGAAGAATGTTGGGGAAGCTCTCAATTGTGTCCACTGGACAACAGCCATGCAAGAAGAATTGAATGAGTTTCTACGCAACTGTGTATGGGAGTTGGTAGAAAGACCAAATGGTGTCAAGGTGATTGGACTAAAGTGGATTTTTAAAAACAAGAGAGACGCCATTGGATTCATTGTGAGGAATAAAGCAAGGTTGGTAGCTCAAGGATACTGCCAACAAGAAGGAATTGACTTTGAAGATTCCTTTGCACCAGTTGCAAGGCTGGAAGCCATCCGGATCTTTCTAGCTTATGCCGCACATCACAAGTTCAAAGTATATCAGATGGATGTGAAGTGTGCATTCCTCAATGGAGATATAAAAGAAGATGTATATGTTGAACAGCCTCCTGGTTTTGAGACTGGAGATGGAAGAGTGTACAAGCTGAAGAAAGCTATCTATGGTCTAAAGCAAGCACCAAGAGCATGGTATGACACTCTTTGTGGATTTCTTCTGGACTCGGGGTTCAAACGAGGTTCAGTTGATAAAACTCTGTTCACCATCAAAGTTGGAGAAGATATACTTGTGGTGCAAATTTATGTCGATGATATCATTTTCGGGTCCAAGTCGGAGGAGCTGTGCAAGAAATTCTCCAATCTTATGAAGGAAAAGTTTGAGATGTCAATGATGGGCGAGATGAATTATTTCCTTGGATTACAAGTGAAGCAGTCACCTGAAGGGATTTTCATCAACCAGTCCAAATATACAAGGGAGCTCATCACCAAGTTCGGATTGCAGACAAGTAAGACAACCAAGATCCCTATGAACACGAACTGGAAGATCGAACCAGGAGCTGAGGGAAAGCTCATTAATGCCAGCCAGTATAGAGGGATCATCGGTTCGCTGCTCTACCTAACTGCCAGCCGACCAGACATTTCATACGCAATTGGAGTGTGTGCTCGTTTTCAAGTCCAACCAAGAGAAGCACACATGTTGGCAGCAAAGAACATCATTAAGTATCTGAAGGGAACTGTCAATGTTGGATTGTGGTACCCAACTGATGACAATATCCAGCTGACTGGATACTCAGATGCCGACCTAGCAGGAGATCGGTTGGACAGAAAGTCTACTTCTGGACACTGTCAGTTCATGGGAAGCAAGCTGGTTTCATGGTTCTCCAAGAAACAAGCGTGTGTTGCTACTTCGACAACCGAGTCAGAGTACATGGCTGCCGGAAGCTGTTGCATGCAAGTATTGTGGCTGAAGCAGCAGCTGAGAGATTATGAAGTCTCAACTGGACAGGTTCCCATACATTGTGATAGCTCGAGTGCCATAGCTATCTCTCTAAACCCTGTTCATCACTCTCGGACTAAGCATATCGATATTCGTCATCACTTCATCCGAGATCATATTGAGAAGAAGGATGTGTCCATGGAGAAGATCCCAACTGAGATTCAGAGAGCTGACATCCTCACCAAACCTCTTCCTGAAGCCCGGTTCAAGATGCTGTGTGATCTTCTAGGACTTTTGAATCCGAGCTAAAAACTCATCCGAGCTGAAGAGTCATCCGAGAAGAAGAGTCATCCGAGCTGATAAGGATTCATCCGAGCTGAAGAATCGGATATCGACTTAAGGGGGAAGCTCAGATGAAGGGGGAAGCTCAGCTGAAAGGGGAATATCAGATACTGATTGCCAACTGAAGACGTCAAACGTCAGCTGAACAGACGAACTCGAGTCAGCTGATGGTATGCGGCAACTGAGGAACTCGACTAACGAACACAGCTGATTCAGACATCAGCTGGCAGGTATTATTTATGACTGAAGGTGTTATATTCTTAAATGAGAATGTTTGAAATAAATTCAAACATTCCTGTGCTAGTCAGTTATATTAAAATAGCCATCATGTCGCATTAAATGTAAAGTACGACTGAGCATCCATAACCTACTTTATAGTGCGACTGGGCTGACATGAAACTGTACACCTTCTCACGCGCTGGTTGGAACTCGGATCAAAACGTCGAGTCAAAGATAGTCAACAGTCGCGTAATCCCAGCCGTTGATGGATTCGCGCCATTTAACCCCAGCCGTTGATCTCATCCAAGTCAAAGACCTATAGAAGGCGAAAAATCAGGAAGATATCTCCTACTTTCCTCATTCGTGCTTATCAATCATACTATTCATCGTCTTCCAGTTTTTCTGCCTAACCCTTTTCTGCAAATAGATTTCTTCCTCCCCTATATATTTTACCTTTGCAGTGAATTAATGGCACCCAAAAGCAAAAGAATGGCATCATCCGGACCTTCCCTCGTGCCTACAACGTATGAAGAGTCGTTCGATATGTTAGTATCGAAGATTCACTTCGAGCAGATCCTCTCCGACGAGGATCTAGAGTCGCCGGTCCTAGCCCCTCTCGCCAACACTCTCCGTGAGAACGGACTTCTGGAATGGGCCAAGCTCTGTCCCTCTCACTTGCTCAGGCGTCAAGTCGGAGAATTCTACGTCAATCTTCTTCGCCCCCTTGACGGTTCAGAGGGAGTTTCTACGACGGTGTCCTGCCGACAAAGGGATGTTCCGACAATGACAATACGTCGTGTCTCCTTCTCCATTGACGTGTCCGATGTCCTCCGATACATCATACCAATCAACCACACCGCCACCGAGTTTCTGGAGAATATTACCGACGAACAGGCGGATGAATTTCTACAGGATGCTCTGATTGAGCCAGAGCGGTTGAGGAGCAACATACAAAGGACTAAGCTGAAGCCTAAACACCGCCTACTGTTCAACGCCATGTCGAAGGTCGTGTTCGGATACAGTGGCGCGTTCGGCGACATCAGCCGACCCAAGTTGAAACAGCTGTTGGCCCTGGAGCACCAACACCAAATCAACTGGTTCCAATATTTTCTGAACCAGTTGATGATGGAGAAGTCGAAGATCTCTGAGACTACGACTGAGTCTGGAGAGAAGCTGCTGAGTGTGAAGGGCACGCTCAACTTCGGATGCAAAATCTCCGCCCTCATCCTCCTCGCAACAAAGGACCGCAACATGGTCTGGGCTGACTGCGAGGAGACGCCGCTGAAGAAGCTGTTGCTGTTCCCGACGGCCAAGAAAGCACAGGAGGTGCTGAGGAGTGTCTACACTCCCAAGGACAAGAGGGAGTCGGGAAGGCCAGCTGAGTCAATAGCTGAGGGAGAACAAGCTGCTGCTCGCCCCACAAAATCCAAAGCCTCACGTCGTCGAGCTGACGTTGAGACGGAGTCGACTGATGAACCTGCCCAGAAAAAGTTAAGGGTAAGGTTCAAGAAGACAATCAAGAAGGCAGCTGAGGTGCCAGCTGATGAGCCAGTTGAGGTTCCAGCTGAGGAGCCAGCTGAGGAACAAGCTCCAGACGAGGAGGGAGCGCAGGTCGTGTCCACACCTGCTGAGGAGCGTTCCGAATCCAGCTGCTCAGCTGAGGCCGCATCATTCGAGATCGCACCTCGAGGCCCCGGAGCTGATGAGGCTGAGGGCATGGAGACGTCGGATGCATCCTCCTCATCTGAGGACCTCGAAGATGCTACCACCTCCCCCACAGCTGGAGCAAATGCTGTACCGCCCCCAGAGCCTCTTGCTCTCTCTACCCAAACCGAGCCAGAAATTCCGAGCTCTCAGCTCGATGCCAACATCGTGACCTCTCCTTCGGCCGATGTTGAGGAAACCATTCCACCCTCTTCCCCAACTGAATCCCAAATTCCGAGCTCTCAGCTCGATGCCGGTGTTGTGACCGACTCTTTGGCCAACATCGATGAACCTCTTGAACCCGAACCATACAATCTCACCCCCTCCCCGATCAATGAAGCGGAGGACCTGCAGGCTGTTGCTGACGAGCACGAAGGCAGGGTGGCCTACTGCTTTCAAAAGCTGTTGGGTCTATTCCCTGCGGCTCGCGACATGCCCATCTTCGCCACACTGGGAACCGAGCTACTGTACCAGTTCCACCTGATCTTTAGCCAGTGGTATGTCAAGGAAGACACGATCAGGGTACTGAGCTGGGACAGGCTGAAATCTGACGAGTCCCGCATCCGAACCTACTTCAACTATTCCAACTTGGAGGTGGCGTACAACAACCGGATCGCGTTGCTCACTAGACGGTTGGACCAGAGTCTGGATGAAGGGAAGGACACAAGGGAGGCAGCTGAAAAGGAGTGTGTCGACTTCCTTGACAGCATGTTGGTGAAATCAGCCGACTTCCTTGAAGATGTCGATGCAGCAGCCGCCGCCGCAAAAGAAGAGGAGGAGAACCTGAAGCTGTACCTGGCAAACCGTCAAGCCATGGTCACAGCTGAGCCTCTGGCTCAGTCTGCTCAAGCCTCTCCAGCTGCTCAGCTCGCTCCTTCAACAGAACAAATCTGCGAGCTAATGGCTGAGAGGGTAAACCAGTTGAGGACCGAGCTGCTCGCCAACCTCCAGCACCAACACGATGACCAGCTGAGGGAGTTGGCAGCTCAAGAAGTGAAGTATCAACAACTGATGGAGGAGAATGCCGAGCTGAAGATGAAGATGAATGATCTCTCCTCCTCCACCAGTCAGGATGTGTCGGAACTGAAATCCACTCTGTTGGGCTTGAAGTCGGAAGTGAATGTCTTCAAGTCCTTGGCTGACTCAAATCTGGCCAAGTCGCAACAGACGCAGGATGCTGAATGGGAGTCCCGGTTCGAGTCGCGTTGGGCTGAGTTCGTTGCATTTCAGACAGAGGTCAACGACAACCTCTCTGTCTTGAAGAAGGCAGAACAAGAGCGCCAGGACTCCGAACTGGCGAAGAAGATCGAATTGGAGTGTGCGGTCGATGAACTCTTCAACCGTGTTCAATCCACCGAGGCCAAACTCAACTCTCTGGACGGTTCAGTAGCAAGCCTTGTTGCTGATGCCAAAAAGGGGGAAGAGAAGGAGAAGGAGGGTGAAGCACAGGAAGAAGAAGAGACCCAAGAAGAAGGAGTGCCAGCTGCTCAACCATCTAAATCTCAGCTGAGGAGAAGGAAGTCTGCTGCTGCCAAGACAACCGAAGTCGGTGGAGCCGAAATGTCTAAGGACTTGGAGCAGGCAAAGAAGATTGGAGTTTCCTACAGCTCCATAGCCGAGATCGCAGCCGAGCTGGATTCTGAACTCGACGGGATAACAACCGAAGAGTGCATTGCAGCGGCCAAGGCTATGGATGTAGAGGAGAAGGACTACATGAACCCGAGCTGGATCAGAAAGTTTGCCGCCAGCCAGGCGAGGAGGGTGAACCAGTTCGAGGTTGAGCTGAAGAAGGTTTCTCAGAACCTGGACCGCAACGTTGCCTCCCGCAGCCGACGCCGCATCAACAGAATCCAATCAAAGGCGGAAGCTCGGTTGAAGTAACAAAGGTTGCCTCTAAAGTCCAAGGTTGAGAGTCGGTTCAGGCATACTAACAAGTGGATGCCGACCGAGTGGAATGAGGATTGGGAGATGTTCAAGCAGGAGTTCGTGAACGACTTCTATTATAGGAAGGTTTACGCAACTGACGACCCAAGGAGAGCGTTCAAAGAGGCGCTGACTGAGTTGCACTCAGGTGACCCGGGCATGTTCAGTCAATTCAGGAGGGCCATGATTGACGCCAACCTGGACTTGAACACTGTTCCAGTTCCCAAGAGGGTTACTTATCGGCCACCTCTTCTCTCGGATTCCAGCAACCCGAATCGTCAGAAGATTGCATCTGAGGCGAGGCAGGTCTGCAAGGAGCATGGAGTGGACATCTCTAAGGAGTCACCTGCTAAGAGGGAAATTTTTGTAAGAATTTTTGGCAAGAATGGGCTACAATACTAGCTCAGTTAGTTTTCTAGCAATTGTTGTAATTTTTTTGATTTTTTTGAGTCTATCTTTTGTAACAATCAGTTGTAATGAAAACTATTCCGTTATAAGATTCACCTTGATGAACAATCCCTCATTGTCCAAGCTCTGAATCACAAAGTCTTTTAAATACCATGTTATAACTGTGCTAACCCTTTGATGTTTTATCTTATAGACTGTCTAGAATTTCAGCTGAGATTTTAGATAAGTTAGTGAGGTTTAGATCAGTAGTGGTTTCAAGTTGTAAGTGGTTTTGGCATCATCAAAAAGGGGGAAATTGTTGGGAAATTTATTAGTATAAGTTTTGATGAATTCCAAAACCGGCTGACCCCAACCGAGTAGATGTTGCCAGTACCTAATGTTAGAATTTAGGCTCGCTGTTTAAGCAAAGTTAAGATTTTATCTTTACAGGTCTCCAGCTGAAGATGGCAACAAGGCGTCACTCAGACAGAACATCAGTTGTGAAGAAAGACAACTGAGAGTTCATTTGTTCAGATGTAAACAAGGGGAAGTCTTCAGAACATCAGTTGAAGGAAACCAACTGAGCGTTCATCAGATGAGAAACAGTTGAAAGGAAGAGAACATCAGATGAAAAAGAAATCATCTGAGGGTTCAAACCCAACCGAGTAAAGAAGTGAAAGACAACTGAGGGTTCAGTTTCAGAACCTCAGTTATAGAATCTGAACAAGGAGTTCAACTGTTTTGAAGTTCAAAGTCAGCTGAGAACTCGACAGATCGGAACATCAGCTGAAGATCACTCAGATGAAGGTCAAGACTCTCAACCGACAAACCGAAGTTGACTGTCAAAGATTTGAATTTCAAAAGGAAGTCACATGAGGGTTTGACCGTTCAGTCATTACCCCATCTGGCCCAACACAAGGCTGTCTCAGATGGAAAGCAGAAGAGCACAGATGCCATATCGGGAAAGTCTGCAGAGATGAGAGACAAGCCATCGCTTTCAATCGATCAGAGATCAACTGCTCCTCCAACGGCTAGTTGATTCTCTCCGCCTATAAATAGAGGGATCCTCTCATTCGAGAAGTACAGACATGCAGATAGACACATAGACGATGAAAAATTCAAGAGCTTTCTCGAGAGAAATCAAAGCAAATCTGCAAAATCATCATCTAAGAGCATCAGCAGCTGAGAGTTCCAATTTGAGAGAATATTAGTAGCTGAGGGTTCCTAGAATTCGAAACTGTTTTTGATCTTAGGTTGAGTGTTTATTCGTTCAAGCCTTAGATCCAGCTCTCATTCTTGATCGAGCTGTAGTTGGAAATCCTACCCTTTCTCACACCCTAAAAAGTGTGCTAGGACCTTACTCTTCCTGTAATTGAGTAGTCAGGTCGTCAAGTACCCGCAAACTTGACTTAGGCTGTTTAGTGCCCTGAAACTAAACTGTAACGGTTGCTCAGCCCGCGTAAGCTGAGTGGTTCTGTCCAGAAGAACTTGGACTGAGGTGTGTGGACTCACATCTCCCCGTGGACGTAGGAGTTCTCTCCTAACCACGTAAATCTTGTGTGTCGTGTTTTCTTTTGTGTTCAGTCTTTATTATCATATCTTAACTGACAAACTAACCGCATACAATCTGCATACTTTCACAACAACAGTTTTGGTTTTGACCAACCGTGCATAAAAGCGTGAGTTTGATTTTACGAGTTTATTTTCCACCACATTCCGCACAACACCAACCTTCCAGCTGAGGTTGCTTACTCAGCTGTGAGATCCCAACTGAGTCCTCTCACTCAGTTGAAGTTGATTTCAAGTGTTAAGTTTTTCGAAAGTTGAAAAATCCTAACTGGTGTATCCCCCCCCCACCCCATACACCAGTCACTCGTATCGGGACTATCAATATATTTAAGTTATAAATAATAATTAATTATTATTATTAATCATTATTATTATTACTACAATTACTAATTATTATTTTAAATTTTTATATAATTAATATAATTAGCTTAATAATTATAGATATAATAATAATATACTACTTAGTTAATTAATTAATTAATAATATGCTTAATTAATAATAATAATAATAATAATAATAATAATAATAATAATAATAATAATTACTGAAGATGAGGATTAGCTAATACTTGGGGGTTGACTAAATTTATAGTCATGAGATTAGTCATTCCGACATGAATGATCATTCTTACAGTTAAATGTTACTGTCAGTCATGGAATTGAAACTACTGTATGAATGGTCATTCCATTTCTTGTGTATTTGTATTATAATAAAAATTTGTTTAATATGCTCAATGCGCCAAAAGCAGTTTATTATAATGATCACAAATTGAGTATTAAAATTTAATTGATTTTCAAATCCAATAATATTGCACTATTAATTAAACAAATACTAATACTACTATAATAGAGAATCTTTGCGTGCCCCGTCGCAATCAAAAACTCATCAAACCGATCAAATGTTTCACAATAAATGCCCTCAACAAACTCCAAACCTACTAACCACCTCCTATATCACACACTGGCAAACACACATACACACACAACATCTGTGAATGCAACAGTTTGTTAGAAAAACAACATCATATCCTCTCTCTCTAGATCTCTCTCTTCAGAATCATCTAATCTTCAATGGCCAAGCTCTCCTACCACAAACTAAAGCACGAGTTCGACTATGACGACGACGACGACGACTGCGACCTCAGGGAGAAGGTGATCGGGCGGTTGAGAAGCTCAAGGTTCAAACGAATTCACCTCAAGAAAAGATTGAGAGTCAAGATCCCAAATTTGAAAAGATTCTTGAGAAGAAAAGCAAGATTGGTGAAGTTCGCATGGAAAAAAGTATGCAAAAGATTGAAAGAAAGTCAGTCACATTTTGGTGATCTATTTGCTGGGAATTATCTCTTCATGCAGGTCACTCCAACTCCATTGAAGTATGTAAAGGGCGATGGTGTATATGCCTTTAATTCTAGGTATTCAATTAATTCCTAGGGTTGCACGGATTTCTCTCTTACAAATAGTGTTTCTTTTCTTTTCCGGCCGGTGTCGACGTTAATTTTGAGCTAAGTGTATATTTATGTAACTTCTTTTATTGTTTTTACATGTCTGTATACGGAGTTTGAAGTTGATGAATTTCGGGATAGAAGATGAAATACTATTTGTAACATAAGATAAGTGATGTGAGTGTCCTCCATTATTTTGGGGGTATTTACACTTAGTGTCATCCCCGATTTCTGTGTTAAATGGAAGTGGGATAATTTATAAAAATAAAAATAAAAAATGGAATTGGGATAATTTAATTATTTTATTTTCTGTGACAATAATAATTTTGAATTGTATATTTGACATGCATGATCGAAAAAGAATTATTTGGGAATTTACTGATTGCATAGAATAAGGATACGATTTTTTTAGATGTAAATAAAAATGAGCCCGAGGGAAAATTCTACGAAAGAAGCAATATAGGTATATGGGAACATCTTAATTAAGATTGTCTGCAATAATTCAGTCGGTGGTTAGATAAATTTATGAGAAAACTCCCTTCTCTGGCCATTCTTTGGTTGCACTTTTAAATTTTAGCCCTTAACATAAAAATTTGAAATTTTAACCATTTTTTCACCTTTTTTGATATACATTAACTTATTTATCCTTATGTTGCTCTTTTTTGCATTTTGTTGATTTCTCTCTTTATTTGTTCCTGTTTCACTCCCCTTAGTGTTTTTCTTCTTTTCCATTCTTCTTCCTTTTTCTTTTCATTTTTTTGCCGCATGTAGTTTTTCCGGCGGCATTGTAATTGTTCCATATTGTTGTCATTTTTCCATCATTAATTAATCGTCCACCTCCTCCTCTTCTCTCCGCCTTCCTTCTCGCGACTGGTATAATGCATAACAATGAAGCCCAAAATTTGTAATGGTAGCTGCAAATGACCACTATTTCAATAGACCAATACTTCAATAGAAGAAATACTAACAAGCAAAAATAAAGACATTCATAATAGTTCATTCATACGACCTACACTACACAAAAACAGCTAATTACCGTGAAAATTACCGAGGGCAAGCTTGCCCTCGGTAATTACCGATCAATTACCGACGGCAAAAAACACGGGTCGGTTTTGGCGAATTTACCGACTATTTACCGATGGCAACTTGGCGGGATGGTTCCCGCCGAAATCACCGACGATATTACCGAGGGAAACTGCCCTTGTTAAATTACCGAGGGAAATTGCCCTCGGTAATAAATTAAATAAAAAATTAGGTAAATTTAAATGTAATTACCGACGGCAATGTCCCTCGGTAATTACCGAGGGTGTGATTGCCGTCGGTGATTACCGAGAGCTCGTGCCGCCGTCGGTGATTTATACGGGTCGGCGGATTACCGAGGGCATTTGCCGTCGGTAATCATTCAAATCAAATTGGGGCTTCCAGCCCTAATTGCCCATTTCTGCAACTCCTCCCTCCCGCCCTCCCCGTCGTCCTCCGAGCGCCATCGCCGTGCCGTCGCCGTGAGTTGGTAAGTTCTCTCTCTCTCTCTCTCTCTCTCTCTCTCTCTCTCTCTCTCTCTCTCTCTCAGCCGCGCACGCCGCCGCCGTTGCCGCCGTCCCCGCGGCCGAGTCGCCATCGCCGTGTCGCCGGTAGGTCTCTCTCTCTCTGTCTCGCTCTCTCTCTGTCCCTCTCTCTCTGTGTCTCGCTCTCCCTCTGTCTCTCTCTCTGTCTGTCTCTCTCTCGCTCTAACTCCTCTCTGTCTCTGTCTCTCAGCCGCATGCCACCGCCGTTGCCATATCCCTGCCGCCGAGTCGCCATCGCCACATCGCCGGTATCTCTCTCTCTCTGTCTCGCTCTCTCTCTGTCTCTCTCTCTCTGTCTCTATGTCTCTCTCTCTCTCATCTCTCTCTCTCTATGTCAGCCTTGCCGCCGTCTCCGCTGCCCGACGCCTCCGCTACCGACGCCGCCCCCGCTGCCGCTGCCGGTAATTACATTAGTTTGCGCTCGATTTTTTGTGATATATATATATATATATATATATATATATATATATATATGTGTATGCATATTTGTTTGCTAGTGTAGAAATTACGAATCAATGTAGAATTTGTTTGCTAGGTTTGATAAGTATGTTGCATACGTGTTTGATAAATATGTTCGTATTTGATGCATCTTTTCACTTAATACATGCATATTACATGTTAATTTATGTGATAAGAAATATGATTACATATATGTTATTACATTGTGGGATAGATTTAATCAATTTCTTAAGGATCTTCTCCCTTTGGGATAGATTTTGGTTATTTCTTAAGGATCTTCTCCCAACAATTGAATGACTATTTGTAATTTTATTAATTATTGTATTTTTTATTGCTTATTTTATATTGTATTGGTTGAAAAATTGGGGGCCGGGTCGGGTAGACTTAGTAAATTAGAACCATTATGGTTAACATAGCTGGTAGAGTCGAGCACTTGGTAGTTAGGATAGTGAGGTTATGCTGTCGAAATTTTGTCTTATTTATGACTGATGTTCTTTCTGTTTTTAATTAGAAATTACAGCAATGAATGATAATCGTTAGTGGATGTATGCGAGATATAATGATCGTTCTGCATTTGAAATTGAACTTGAGGGTTTCCTTGAGTATGCGATAAATCAAACAGCTTACACAGATGGAGTAGGTAACATTAGGTGTCCGTGTAAGAAGTGCAAACACTTGGAATGGTTGAAATTGAAGAAAATGAGGATGAATCAAGCAACGATGAAGACATAAATACATCCTCTAATGATGAAAGTAGTGATGGTTACGACACAGATTTGTGAGACTTGGTAATGTAGGTGTTAATCTATTTTGAACATGTTTTTTAATATGTTTTTTTTTGTTTTTTTATATGTGTTTTTTGGTTTTTTATATGTTTTTACGTCTTTTTTTTATATGTTATTATATCGTCTAAGCTTAATTATCTGATTTTTTATTTGAAACAGGTACATTGTCGAGCACTCGTAGAGGTTTTCGTCTTTCCACTGCACATCAGACTCCTTCTGGGTCTGCACAACACACTCCTCCTGGGTCTTCACAGCAGATTCCTCCCTCGTCATAGCAGGAGTCGACTCGGCTAAATACGACTCCTCCTTCTTCACCACACGTTTCTGAGACTCCTCCAGAGTCTTCTTCTACACGGCCGAAAAGGTCCAGAGTCGTACCGGTTGCCGAGCTGAAGCGGCAATGGCCTAAGGGCCCCAATGGGAAGCTTCTCTTTCGGAGAATGCCTAGTGGGTACGTCATTTGTTATTATTATTATTATTATTATCGTTATTATTATTATTATTATTATTATTATTATTATTGTTGTTGTTGTTGTTGTTGTTGTTGTTGTTGTTGTTATTATTGTTATTGTTATTGTTATTTTTATTATCAATGTTATTATTATTATTATTGTTATTATTATTATTATTATTATTATTGTTGTTGTTGTTGTTGTTGTTGTTGTTGTTGTTATTGTTATTGTTATTATTGTTATTGTTATTTTTATTATCAATGTTATTATTATTGTTATTATTATTATTATTATTATTATTATTGTTATTGTTATTTTTATTATCAATGTTGTTATTATTATTATTATTATTATTATTATTATTATTATTATCAATGTTATTATTATTATTATTATTATTATTATTGTTATTGTTATTTTTATTATCAATGTTATTATTATTATTATTATTATTATTATTGTTATTATTATTATTATTAATGTTATTATTATTGTTTATAGAGAGTTGATGGAGACACCGGGCATCGCAAGCAATGCCTTTCAAGCTTTTAAGAGGATTCCTAACCCTGGGTACAATTGGAAGTCGACTTCCGACGAGGTGAAGGCCGCATACTGGGCCGAATTTGGAGTAATTGAATTTTTATTACAAATAAAATTTATAATTATTATTGTTATTCTGTTATCTACTGATTTAATTATTTTTATTCAACAGAAAGAATATTGTTGGGAGCCTGAGGATGAGGCCGATGTGAAGAAGATATGGGAGGCCAAGGCACGTACCAGGTTCAGTGACAACTTGAGCATCGTGAAGCAGAAGTGGAAGAAGAAGACTGCTGCGGGCCAGACGATGGCCAGACCTGACGGCTTCACTGACGAGTACTGGATAGGGATCCAGGCGTACTGGCAGCAGGAGGATGTTGAGGCGGTTTCCCAGCGACACAGGCAAAACCGTCTGTCTGAGCCCGACGAACCAGGTACAGGGATAGCAAAGCACGTTGGAGGGTCTCAGTCCACTCGTATCCTGCAGCAGAGTTTGGTTAGTAATTATCAATTCATTTCTTAAGTATATATATATAATATCTTTGTTAATAATTTATTTATCTTATATACACGTATTAACAGAGCTTGCAGAGTGGACTGTCAGTGACTGCCTTGAACTATGAGACTTTCCTGAGCATCCACACAAAAGAAGACTTGCCCTATGCGACACAGAGGGATGAACATCTTGATGTAAGTATTTAAATTTATTTAAGTATTAGTAAAATATATTGTAATGTATTTAATTTCTAACAATATACAATGTTATGTATCAATTAGGCTGAAATTCATCGCATTGCTCGGGAGTCACAACGAACGGACCTGAACGAGATCTACTTGGAGCTCGTACATCCCGACAGGTCACGGCGTTACGACACTGGAAGTGCCGGTGCCAGCCAGATCAGTAGGGGGTCTACTAGTAGCACTGACACTTCAGCCATGACACAGGAGATACACAGGAGATGTACGAGACTCGGATCTCCACGTTGGAGGAGCGACTGCAGCAGTCTGAGGCGGAACGTGCTGCAGAACGTGCAGCCCTGGAGGCGCAACGAGCAGCAGAACGTGCAGCCATCGAGGAGGAGCGAGCAGCACGTATAGCGTTGGAGGCGCGCTTTGCTCAGTTCGAGCAATTATTGATGCAGTCGGGCCAGCTACCTTCTCGTCCTCCCCTTAGTTGATTAGGTCGTTTGTTTTATCCTGCAGTTACTTATACACTTCGTACATTATTACACTCGTATTTTACATTTATCCTCGTATATTACATTTGTTTATATGATTTGGGATATTGTGATACCCCGTTTTGATATTTGCTTTGTTATAGTGTGTGCCGTGTAATTGAATCGTGAAGCAGGGGTTACAAAAAAAAAAAAAAAATTATAAAAAAAATAAATTTACCGACGGCGAATAATCCCCTCGGTAATTACCGAGGGCGTTTACCGTCGGTGATCTCTTTCCAGCAAATAGTGAAATCACCGACGGCAGCACTTCCCCTCGGTGATTACCGAGGGCGTTTCCGTCGGTGATCCCGCCGGAAAAAAACCTACTGTGTGTCATTGTTTTACCGATCGAATTTACCGACGGTCAAATTGCCGTCGGTAATGTGCTCACCGTCCGGGAGATCAACGGCGGTCTATTGCCGTCGGTAAGTTAATTACCGCCGGGATTTAGTAAATTACCGACGGTATTTACCCTCGGTAATTACCTTTTTTTTGTAGTGCTACTTGTCCGAATTAGCCCATTTTACCAAACTTAATTATAAACTTAATCATCTTAATTGTATCAAAAGAAGTACGAGGTCAATTACTCCCCAACCAAAATAACATGTTTCTGATCGGTACTACCCTTCTTGCGCTGCAATGGTCGATCCGTCTGTACTGAACTTGAAAATTGAAAGTGCCACATGCTTCCTATAATCATGTAGATCTCTCTTCAGAAACCTACTTGGGAATGTTCTTTCAAGGATCGACTCCACTGTCTTTCAAGGGCATTCTTAAACCTCCATCCATCCTGCACATCGCAAAATTTTAAACTCTTACGAAGGATTTCAACCAAAATCATTTGTCACTATACCTCTTTCTGAATGCACAAATTTTATTTTTGACACCACACATAATTCAAAAGATAACATTCCATTATTTTGTGTTTTTCCTACATTAATTTGGTGACTTCGCATATTTTTGCTCTCTCAACATTTTTTCCGTCATTCAATAACAATATTTTGTCACAGCACAAATTCTCCCTTTTGTGCAATCTCAAACTAACAATATACTATTTTGTTCATTCTCTCAGAAAAAATTGTTACCATACAATTTTGTGAATGTACAAATATTATTTGTGCTTTATGTCAATAAATTTGTTACTACACAAGTTTGTCAATGCACCAAATTTATTGACAAAGCAAAAAAAATATTTTTGAGTCAGCACCACATTTCAAAGTAACAAACTACTATTTTGTTCTTTCTCTGATTTTTTTTTTACTACATAAGTGTGTGAATGCACAAATAATAGTTTTGTGCCATCACTACATTTCAAAGTAATAATCTACTATTTTGTGTTGTCTATAAAAAAATTTCGTTACTACACAAGTTTGAGTCAGTCAGCAACACATTTCAAAGTAACAAACTACTATTTTGTTCTTTCTCTGAAAAAAAATATTACCACACAAATTTGTGAACGCACAAATAACATTTTTGTGCCATCACTACATTTCAAAGTAATAATCTACTATTTTGTGTTGTTTCCAAAAAAAATAAAAATTGGTTACTACAAAAGTTAGTCAAAGCACAAAATTTATTTTTTGAGCCAGCACTAGATTTCAAAGTAATAATCTATTTCTTTTGAGTTGCCTCTAAACAAAATTTTGTGACTGCACACTTTTGCCAAAGCAAAAATTTATTTTTGTGCCAGCACAAAATTTCAAAGTAACAAATTAATATTTTGTGCTTCCAATAACAAATTTTGTGATTACATTTATTTTAGAATTTAAAATTGAGCAATTTCATTTCCTTGAAAACTCTAAATTCCAAACTCTACATCTAATATTTTCGTGAGTAACAACTTAAAAGCACAAATTTTCTGAGTTTGTGTTCTGATTCTATGGTAACATTGAAATTTTTGTGACTTTGAAAAAAAAAATCAAAGTAAAATTATACACACCCAATAATTTTGATTCCTACTCCAAAAAATTGAATAGAATTAGGATTCCAAACAAATTAAAAACAGATTTCATACAAGATTTACCAACTAAATGACGTACTATTACTCATTTGAATAACTTCATAAACTTTTTCAAAGAACCATAAATTTCATTCTTTCCAATAATTTACTCACCGGCAGATCGGGAGTTTGCGTCGGCACACCCATCGTATTTGGTTCGCTCTACATCACCCAACTCGCCGGATCCAATCTTCCTTCAACCATATCTTCATTTTGCGTGAGTGTCCAAAATCGAAACAAAAAATTGTAAAACAATTATTAGCGTGAAAGATAGTGATAACCAACATGATTCCTTACGAAGAAAATGGATTTCTGAGGACAAAGAATTTCCCGATTCACAAGTAGTTCTTCTACTCGATTTATCCCAAATTAATAATAACAAAAGTTTTCCAGATAAAATTCCTTTAATTACCTAAACAACAAAGCGAAAAATATCCCCAAGTCTCTTTAATCGGCGAACAGCATGAAAGAGAATTAATAATTGCCGATTACGAAACGACGGAGTGAATGAAGTAAGAAGAGAAGAAGAAAAAGAAATTACAATAGATAGAGTGTGTCAAGATGAAAATAACATATTAAAAAGTAGGTAGTAACATGTTTTTGTAAAATAAAGTCTAATGAAGGCTAAAAGAATCATGAATGGCTAAAATTTCAAAAAAAAGAGAAAAGGGTTAAATTTAAAAACACAACCAAAAAATGGCTACTATCAAATTTGCCTCTAAATTTATTAACAATTGTTAGTTGCCATTTTGTAAAATTAATTATGATGGTTATTTTATTATATGACTTCTTTGTCGACAAATCATATTTATCCACGTGTATTTATGATCATAACAGTACTTTTGGGCGGTCTATTTAGCACATAACAATGCGCTAAGATTAAGAATCAACAATATAATTAGTAGTAATATTAGAAATAGAGTGTGATGTATGACTCTTATCTATTGGGCATGAGGAATACTTGTATGCAACCGGTCTCTTCCTAAGAGATCGGATCCGAGTCGAATTTGACCCGGTTAACGCGGGTTGATCAGTTGACCGGTCAAAATTTATTTATTTATTTTTTCAAAATTTTTTTAAGTTCAGTTTTTTTTTTCCGACTCCGTCTTCAGCTCCGATTTTACGGCTCCGCCTTTGCTCTGATTACTAATATAAGAATAATCGTCAGACAATAATTTGGACTTTTTAGGCTAGCTCCGAGGCCTTCGGCTCCCCTCGCTCGAATCTTGACCAAATAAGAAGCTGCAAACAAAAAAACGAATAGGCAAACAAAAAATAAGTGGAATTTTTTTTTTAAAATTGAAATTAAAAAATAGGAAAAAAACTGAAAAAAAAGAAAAACTGAAATATAAAAAACGAAATTACAGAAAACTGAAAAACAAAATACAGGTGTTTGTAATACACGCGCTGTGCATGGGCGGCTGTATTACACGCGCCATGCTCCCGATCGCATGCCGCATATGAGTGTGATTGGGCATATACAACCAAAATTTATGATGGCATATATTGAGCTAATCCCACCTCCCAAATCAAGTTCAATTATATTATTATTAGTTATGTTTAAGTAATAATAAGGTAATTTATTTCCAATTACAATGATTTATGCCGACCAAAAAGAAATTTATAATTACAGTCTATACTCACTAAAAATGCATAATAACGTGTGCGTATGTTAGCTTAGTGGTAGAGTGATTTATGTTCAGACTAAAGGTTATGGGTTCGAATCCACCATCATGTGGTCTTTAAAATTTCTTGTAATAATGTAACTGTATGCTCAATTAAAATCAAGACACCATATAGTATCATTTCGTCTATGTATAGGACACGATTTTAATCAAACTTCTTGTACAAAAATATGTTTTCAACCAAAGCAATACTATATAACTCAAGAAAGTATAATGACGAAAATTTTAAGAGGCAATAATGACCAATTTTAAACTTTAAGGACGAAGATTTTTTTTTTCTCCCAATTTAATCTTAATCAATTCAATTTATTTAGTGATTGTAATTCGACGAATATTTAATTTATGAAAGAAGAGTAAATGTTAGGCCAAATGGCCTGTAAATTCACCAACTTTTTCTAAATTTCGGTTTGGCCACCGTGAGATCGATTTTAGCGAATTAATTCTTGAACTCTCGATTTGATCCAATGTGCAACTCCACTAGAAATCCGGTGAAGAGGGTGCTGACATGGATGCCTGAAAATCCTAGTTGGACTAACCGGAAGACGATCAAAATGATGTTGTTTACGAAACGACGTCGTTTCAGAATAATTAAATAAATTAAATTAAAAAAAAATTCAAGATGTACAAACAACAAAGCACCAAGCACAACTCAATCTTTTTTTCTTTTTTTTCTTCCGTTGTGGCCTCACTGCCGAAGGCACGACGAGAAGACCCGCCACAACTCCGGGTGCAGGTCGCCAGAGTAGAACTTGGGCACCGCCGCACGCGCCACCGATTCGATGTCCAACACCCTTATCCCAGCGAACGACGCGAAGATGAGCACCCGGATCCCGGCGAACGACGCCTAGTAGAGCACGACGGCGATCGACGAGAGAAGGAGCAAGAACAGAAGCCGCAAATGCCACCGACCGCCTTCATCTCCCTCGCATGAATCTGGGTTTGTATTTGCAGACGGGATGTAGGAAGAGAAAATGAGGAAGGGTTAGTGGTTGAGTTTTGGGTATGTCAGATTTGCAGATTGGAGGGAGAAAAAAAGCAGATTTGCAGATTTGCAGACGGTATGGCAGATTACGTGCTCATCTGCCCTCTCTCCCCGACGGGAAGGTAGGGCCGACTCATTGTTTAATTGTGGCCTAAAGGACAGGGGATTGGGGGTTGGTGGCGGTTGATTTTTTTGGGTTTGGAGAAGGGAGGAGAGAGACACGGGAGAGCCGGAAGTGGAGAGTGGGGATATGACAATTCGTCGTTGATGGTGGTGATCGGAGGTTGAGTTTTCTAGTTTGCAGATGGAAGAAAGGGAGAAGAGATGGGTTTGCAGATGTGGATTTTTTAATTTTTTTTCTTTTTATTTTTAAAATTCAATAGTGAAACGACGTCGTTTTGTGGCTAATAATACCTATTCAAGTTGATAAAAAAACGACGTCGTTTTAATTGCGAGTTGACACCTCCAGCTTGGCATTTTTCGGGAGCCATGTCACCCTTGTCGCTGCCGGTGCCCTAGCTCAGTAGAACATTGGATCAAATCGAGAGTTCAGGAATTAATTTGCCAAAATCGATCTCACGGTGGCCAAACTGGAATTTGGAAAAAGTTGGTGAATTTACAGGCCATTTGACCTAAATGTTACGCTGCATCTGCCAATTTAGAGAAACTAATCAATACTACAAAACTATATGACCAAATATCGGAAGGGTAATTGCTCTTCTAAAGAGGGAATGTAGTAAAATACCCCTTTTTTTAAACAAAAGTTGCAAAATACCACCTTAAGTTTAAAAGTTGCAAAATACCACTTTGAGTTATAAAAGGTCTAATATACCCTTAATGAGTATACAAGAAGGCTAACTTTCATTTGAATCATACAAGAAGACTAATTTCATGTATGAACTGCCGGCGAATTTCTCCGGCGAATTTTTCCGGCGAAAATTCGAATCATACATGAAACATAACTTCATGTATGCATCATACACGAAGACTAACATTCATGTATGCATCATACACGAAGCCTAATTCGTGTATGCATCATACACGAAAATTTTTGCCTCCAAAAAATTCAAATTTGTAACATACATAAAGATAAGTTTTCATGTATGATACAAATTAAATGCAATCTTCTTGTATACATGAAGGGCATAAAAGTCCTAAACAAACTCAAAAGGGTATTTTGAGTTTTTTTAAAAAAAGGGCTATAATTTATTATCTTTTGTGTTTGAGAAGGGGTATATTGAGTTTTTGCTCAATTCTAAATATAGCCCCTTTTTACTCTCTATAGCCCATTAATTTAAAAAATAATAAAAATAATTATAAATGTACTATTATACCTTATAATCCTAATTCTATTTTATTTTCTTTGAATGGTATAACCCCCGACTAAATTGTTGGTAGCTACTAATAGAGAGAGAATTAAAACCGTAAACCCAATTTTACGCAAAAATCTCAAATCTTCAACTATTGAGATAAGTATATGCGAAGGAATTCTCCCTTATTGTTGTAGATCCTTTTTTTTGTAGAAACAAAGGAAAATGTAGTTTGTGAAATTTCACCATAGATTATATTGCAACTAGTGTATAGCTCGTCGAAAATCGATGGGTAATTATTATTTAATAAATTAATAAAATTTAATAGGTGATAGTATAAGAAAGATATTGTTTGTTAGTTATTAATTTTTTTTTTAAGTAATACCCTTTAAAAATTAAAATCTAATTCACACTCATTTTTATAGATAATTTTTGTTGGGAAATTTGTTAGTAAGAGTTTTGATGAATTCCAAAACCAACTGACCCCAACCGAGTAGATGTTGCCAGAACCTAATATAAGCAGTTAGGCTCGCTGTTTGAGCATTGTCAAGATTTTATCTTTACAGGTCTCCAGCTGAAAATGGCAACAAGGCTTCACTCAGATAGAATATCAGTTGTGAGGAAGACAACTGAGCGTTCAGTATATTAAAAAGGAGAAAGTTACGTTCATGTCTCAGATCACTAGTCAAGTATCCAAAAAGGGGAAGTCACATTCAAGAGATAGAACATCAGTTGTAAGAAAAATAACTGAGTGTTCATCGGATGAAAAGCAGTATGAGGGAAGAGAACATCAGATGAAAGGAAGCCATCTGAGCGTTCGAACCCAACTGATCAGATAGAAGGAAGACAACTGAGTGTTCAGTTTCAGAACATCAGTTATAGAACTCAACCAAGAAGATCAACAACTTGAAGTTGAAGTCGGCTGAGAGTTCAACTGTTAGTAGTCAGATAGAATATCGGCTGAAGAACAAGTTAGTTGAAGATCGAAAGTCTTAACCGACCACTCCTTGTTGGAAGTCTGTTGTTAAGATTTGAATTTCAAAAAGGAAGTCACGTGAGGGTTTGACCGTTCAGTCATTATCCCATTTGGCGCAACACAAGGCTATCTCAGATGGAAAGCAGAAGAGCACAGATGCCTTATCGGGAAAGTCTGCAGAGATGAGAGACAAGCCATCGCTTTCAAAGAACAGAGATCAACGGCTCCTCCAACGGCTAGTTGACTCTCTCCGCCTATATATAGAGGCCTTCATTCATTCGAAAAAGAGACAAGACACACACGCGAGAAGAAACCAGAGAGCGAAAGAAAGAGAAATATTCCTCACGAGCCGAACTGCATTCAATCTCTTAGAACATCACTTGTTGAGAGTTCTAGAGTTAGTTAGTTTTTGTGTCTTTAGATCGAACCTTGAGAACATCACTTAGTGAGAGTTCGTAGAGTGTTAGATCATAGCTCACTTCGTGTTCGAACTTTTAGTTGGAACCCCATTTTCTTTCACCTGAAAAGGTTTAGGATCCTACTCTTCCTGCAACTGAGTAGATAGGTTGTTTAGTACCCGAAAAGTAAACTGTAAGGTTGATAAGTACCCGCAAACTTATCCTTAACGGTTTCTCAGCCCGCGTAAGCTGAGTGGTTTGGCCAGAAGAACTTGGACAGAGTTGTGTGGACTCACAACTCCCCGTGGACGTAGGAGGTTTCTCCGAACCACGTAAATCTCTGTGTGCTAGTGTTTATTTTGTTTATTTCTTGCATATTCAACTGACCTTCTAACCAGCATACAAACTGATCTTAGCATTATCAACTGTCTTGGTTTTTGACCGACCTTGCACAAAAGCGTGAGTTATTTTACGAGTTGTTAATTTCCACCACATTCCGCACAGCACCACTCTTCCAGCTGAGGTTGCTTACTCAGCTGTGAGATTCCAACTGAGTCTTTTTACTCGATTGAAGTAATTTTCAGAAGTTTAGTTTTAAAATCCTAACTGGTGTATTCCCCCCATACACCAGTAACTCGTATCGGGACCATCAAGTGGTATCAGAGCAGTGGTTCAAAAGACTACTGACTCTGTTTCACAAGGTGTGAATTCGAGAAAGTTTCTTCAGTGGTCAACTGAACAGATCTATTTTTCACGCTAGTGCATATTTGCTTGCATATTTGTTCTGTTGTTGTGTGCAGATGGACGTCAAGGACAAGATCGTAGTCATGTTCTCGGTAGTAAATTATACATCCTGGAGGACACGGATGAAGAAGATCTTACTGTTGAAGCATCATAGGATGCAACAAGTACTCTCGTCCGGACCGATCATCATCAAAGAGAGAATCGCTTGCACTCCTACAAATTCCAATGATGGGGATACAGTGGTGGAGTTTGTGGAGAAGAAGCCGGAAGACTACACTCCAGAGGAAGCCAAGGTGAGCCAGTTGGATATCTGGGCTCAAAGCACGATTATGTCCACTGTTGGACAAGATTATCTCCCTTGGATTGAAGAGTGTGAGACTGCCAAAGAAATGTGGGATATCTTGGCATCGCTGAGTGAAGGAAGCGATGAGACGAAGGAGAACAAGTTCTCACATGCATGCCAAGACTTCGACAACTTTTGTCTGAGAACAGATGAAACAATTGATCAGCTAGAGCTCCGGTTTATGGACATCCTCAGAAGAATCTTGTCCATCCGAAGAGGAAAATACACACTAAGAGAAAGTAATCTCAAAGTGTTGCAAGCTCTACCGGCTGAGTGGGATACCTTCACCAACATCCACGAGAGCCAAGCTGACCTTGGTGAAATGGGAACTGAAAGATTATTCTCAATTTTAAAGGGAAATGAGTATAAGGTAAACCGAAGAAGATCTCAGTCCTCGGCTCAGACGAGTCGACTTGAGGATGTTGGTTCAGCCTCAAAGTCAGTTGCACTTCGAGCTGACTACTCCAAATCGAGAACATCAAGGCCAACAAGATCTGCAGACACAGCTGCAAAGGAGCCAAGCAGAGAGGAACTGCAACAGAACATTGCCGCCCTGTCAAAGAAACTAGCCGACATGGACACTCGGTTCGGGAAATACAAACGATTCTACAAATCAAACCGAACTCGAGACAGTTCAAAGCCTATCACCAATGGTTGCTTTGAATGCAGCAAGGAGGGACACTTCAAAGCTGACTGTCCAGACCTCTCAAAGAAAGAGAGAGAAGCGTTGAGGACCAAACAAGCTAGAAAGAACAAGGTCATGGTAGCAGAAGAAGCAGCTGACGACATGGACATCTTCACTGACACTAAAGATGAGGATGAGCTGACTTCTACCAACAACGCCATCAGTCAGGATCAATGCCTCATGGCACTTGGAACCGACCAAGATGATACTGAGGTACACTCTAATCCTGATAAGCTAAATTCTTCCAATATTTCTAACATGCAGGAATCACTGGATGAAGAGTTGGAACCATCCTGGAGTGACTTTCAAGAACTCAGTGAGGAACTACATCAGCAATCGGTTGAGCTTAAGAGTCTTCAAGAACAGTTCTCAAAACTTGAAGAATCCTTAACCGTGAAGGACGATCTGATCAAAAGTCAAACAGAGGAGATTGAGAATCTCAAGAGTCAACTGAATGCGGTCAACCGAATTAATGCTCCAACTGATGAGGAGTTGACAAAGCAGATCAAGGAGCAGCAAGATCAGTTGAAAAATCAAGAGACTCAGATCGACCAGCTGATAAAGAAGTCAGATGGACAAACCGAGCAGATAACTGTCCTCCTCAAGGAGTTGCAAACTGAGAAGGATAATCTAATCAAGTTGTATCACTCATCCAAGATCATCGAGAATCTTATCAGTTACAGTAGACAGATGGATGACGTGTCAGGACTCGGTTATGATGTGATTAAAGATAGTGGAATTCCTCCAGCAACCTTCATCAAAGCTGTTGAAGTCAAGGTTGTCGAACCTAACACAGTGGAACCTAAGTCACCACAAAGTAATTCAACCTCCACCTCTCAGCAGGCTCAACCGACCAAGGCAACCACAACTGAGAAGGGAAAAGGAGCAGTAGATGGAGTACATAATGTTCCATCGGTTGGGACATCAACCGAGGGGGAATGCTCCAAAAGTCAGAAGAGGAATCAGAGGCGTCGAAGGCATAATCGCAACCGAACTCAGAATCAGAACCGACCTCTGCATCAACCTCAGAGTCAACATCAGAAAGAATGGAACCGACTACAGAACCGACAAGGGTTCAATCATCTAAATTAATAGCGGTTCCAACATCAGTTCAACCAAAGGTTCCAACCGAGTCAACCAATGAGGAACAGGTCGAACAACTGGAGATATTCATGCCACAATATGAATCACCAACAGGGCATGAACAACTACAAACAACACTCAGGGAGTTGGAATCAGAATCAGCCACAAAGATTCCAACATGGCGTCCGACCTCACAGACAAATTCAACAGGATAAGAATCGCCATCAAAACAGAGGGAAAGCCTCTCATCCGAAAGCTCAGAATGGGAGAAATTCAACTCCTCCCAAGAAACAGAACATCACTACTAACAACAAGCCTAAGGATAACCGAGGTGTTGTTATAGTGGATGATGAAGGAAAAGTGATCTGGAATGATAAATCCATCCGAGTATACAGGGCAAAGCGACGCACAGTTCCAGGGAGAACTGGTTCTAACCCTCCAGGACCCAACTAAAATTGGGGACCTAAGCGAGTTTCTCTTTGTAGGTACAGGAGAAACAACTGAGGAAGAATAAAGCGTCTGCATCAATGTGGGTGATGGACAGTGGATGCTCGAAACACATGACGAATCTGAAGGATTTACTTGGAAGTTTCGTGGAGAAAGAAGGTCCATCAGTTACTTTTGGTGACAACTCAAAAGGTTACACCAGAGGTTACAGTACACTTGAAACCAATCATGTTTCAATCTCTAATGTTTCTTATGTTGATGGATTGAAGCATAACTTGCTCTCCATCAGCCAATTCTGTGATAATGGTTTCTCTGTCAAGTTTGATGCACAGGGTTGCAGGGTTAAAAATGTCGGATCAAAGCAGGTGATATTGTTGGGAAATCGATCACCAACCGGGAATGTCTACTACGCAGACTGGAACAACAACCTTCCTGACACCTGCCTGTTATCAAAGAGCAGTTCAGATGTGAGCTGGCTGTGGCACAAAAGGCTCAATCATCTGAACTTCAAGACTATGAACCGACTTGCCAGACAAGAACATGCAAAGGGCATTCCAAACCGAGTGTTTTCAACAACACACATCTACAGTGCATGCCAGTTGGGAAAGCTCGCTAGATCCTCCTTCCGGTTGAAGTCGACTCCCTCAACCGACCGAGTGTTACAGCTGATCCACATGGATCTCTTCGGGCCAGTTACACCAAAGAGCATAAATGGAAACGAATACACCTTGGTTGTAACTGATGACTACTCAAGATATACGTGGACCATCTTCATGCGCCACAAAAGTGAAACCCGAGATGAGCTACCCAAGCTGATGGATCGGATATCGAACCAACAAGAGATGAAGATCATTTCTATCCGATCAGATCGTGGAACTGAGTTTCTAAATGAAACCATCATCGAGTACTGCGAGAAGCATGGAATTACACATCAAACATCAGCAGCGCGTACTCCGCAACAAAATGGAGTAGCTGAGAGAAGAAACCGAACACTGAAAGATGCACCTACATCCATGCTGACAAGCTCAGCTTTGCCAAAGAGATTTTGGGCTGAAGCCATCAATACTGCATGCTACACTCAGAACCGGTCTCTTCTGACCAAGAGGTTGGGAAAGACACCATACGAGCTATGGAGACGCAGGAAGCCAGATATTTCTTATTTTCGCGTTTTTGGTTCTAAGTGTTATATTCACAACAATGGGAAGACTCAGTTGGAAACTTTTGATGCCAAAGCTTCGAAAGGCATATTTCTCGGATATGCCGCTCGGATCAAGGCTTATAGAGTTTTCAACAATAGCTCTCGTGTTGTAGAGATAACACCTCATGTTAGTTTTGATGAATCTACTTTTGAGTGCAGGGAACAGGCTAAAGGACAACAGGTTGATCCACAAGTTCCACCAGCCCTCACAAGATCTTAGATTCTAAGGTAAAAGAATCTAGCTGAACCACTGGTTTGGGCAACTGAGGATGAGGATCCATACTCCTCTGAAGATGAATGCGAAGACCCCAGCTCATCCCAAGGGGGAACTCCAGCTGATGCCCCTCCAACTGCATCAGCATCCGAAGCCCAACCGAGCCCGGTTCGAAATGTTATCAATATTGAGGATCCAGACTCAACAACTGCTCTATCACCAGCTCTGAAGACTTCAACTCAGATCACGGAACAACCACAGTTGGAAGAAGAAGGAAGATGCAACCGAAGATGGTATGAAGTTTATTCCACTGACAACATCATCGGAGATCCAACCGAAGGTATGCGTACAAGAAGCAGAGTTGCGACTCAGGATTCAACCGAGGAAGATTCCAACACTTATGCCCAATATGCTGAGGAGTTGGCAGTTCTTGAGGAATTCGAGCAAGCTGGAGATGTTGCCATGATTTCTTGCTTTGTAGCTGATGTGCCTGAACCGAAGAATGTTGGGGAAGCTCTCAACTGTGTTCACTGGACAACAGCCATGCAAGAAGAACTGAATGAGTTTCTACGCAACTGTGTATGGGAGTTGGTAGAAAGACCAAATGGTGTCAAGGTTATTGGATTGAAGTGGATTTTCAAAAACAAGAGAGACGCCATTGGATTCATAGTGAGGAATAAGGCAAGGTTGGTAGCTCAAGGATATTGCCAACAAGAAGGAATCGATTTCGAGGACTCCTTCGCGCCGGTTGCAAGGCTGGAAGCCATCCGAATCTTTCTAGCCTATACCGCACATCACAAGTTCAAGGTGTATCAGATGGATGTGAAGTGTGCATTCCTCAACGGAGATATCAAGGAAGATGTATATGTTGAACAGCCTCCTGATTTTGAGACTGGAGATGGAAGAGTGTACAAGTTGAAAAAAGCAATTTATGGACTAAAACAAGCACCCAGAGCTTGGTATGACACTCTTTGTGGTTTTCTTCTGAACTCGGGTTTCAAACGAGGGTCAGTTGACAAAACCCTGTTCACCATCAAAGTTGGAGAGGACATTCTTGTTGTGCAAATCTATGTTGACGACTCATATTCGGTTCTAAGTCGGAGGAACTGTGTGAAAAAATTTCAAATCTCATGAAGGAGAAGTTTGAGATGTCGATGATGGGCGAGATGAATTATTTTCTTGGGCTACAAGTGAAGCAGTCAGAAAAGGGCATCTTCATCAATCAGTCCAAATATACAAAAGAGCTCATCACCAAATTCGGATTGCAGACAAGCAAGACAACAAGGATCCCGATGAATACTAACTGGAAGATTGAACCTGGAACTGAGGGAAAGCTCGTGGATGCCAGTAAGTATAGAAGGATCATCGGTTCTTTGCTCTATCTAACCGCCAGTCGGCCAGACATATCCTGCGCAGTTGGAGTGTGTGCCCGGTTCCAAGTTCAACCGAGGGAAGCACACATGTTGGCAGCAAAGAACATCATCAAGTATCTGAAGGGTACAGTCAATGTTGGACTGTGGTATCGACCTGACGACAATATTCAGCTGACCGGATACTCAGATACAGATCTAGCTGGAGATCGGTTGGACAAGAAGTCTACTTCTGGACACTGTCAGTTCATGGGAAGCAAGCTGGTTTCATGGTTCTCCAAGAAACAAGCATGTGTTGCCACTTCTACAACCGAGTCAAAGTATATGGCTACCGGAAGCTGTTGCATGCAAGTGTTATGGTTCAAGCAACAGCTGAGAGATTATGAAGTTTTAACTGGACAGGTTCCCATTCATTGTGATAGCTCGAGTGCCATAGCTATCTCTTTGAATCCTGTTCACCACTCTCGGACAAAGCATATCGACATCCGTCATCATTTTATCCGAGATCATATTGAGAAGAAGGATGTATCCATGGAGAAGATTTCAACTGAGATTCAGAGAGCTGATATCTTCACCAAACCTCTAGCTGAAGCACGGTTCAAGATGCTATGTGACCTTCTTGGATTGTTGGATCCATCAGATGAGGAGCCAATTGAGGTAAAGAGATAGATATCCATCTGAGGGGGAAGCTCAGATGAAGGGGGAATCTCAGATGCGGATCGCCAACTGAAGACATCAGACGTCAGCTGAACAGACGAACTTGAGTCAACTGATGGTATGCCGATCAGATGCAGATTACCAACCGAAGGAATCAGACGTCAGCTGAACAGACGAACTCGAGTCAGCTGATGGTATGTGGCAACTGAGGAACACACCTGAGGTATACAGCTGATTTCGACATCAGCTGGCAGGTATCATTTATGGCTGAAGGTGTTATGATCTTAAATGAGAATATTTGAAATAAATTCAAACATTCCTTAACATGTCAGTTACATTAAAAATAGCCATCATGTCGCATTAAATGTAAAGTACGGCTGAACATCCATAGCCTACTTTATAGTGCGATTGGGCTGAGATGAAAACTGTACACCTTCTCACGCGCAGGTTGGAACTTGGTACATGACGTCAAGTCAAAGATAGTCAACAGTCGCGTGATCTCAGCCGTTGATGGATTCGCGCCATTTAACCCCAACCGTCGATCTCTACCGAGTCAAAAACCTATATAAGGCGGTAAATCAGGAAGAAATCTCCTACTTTCCTCATTCGTGTATATCTGATTTAACTGTTCATCGTCTTCACAGATTTTGCCTAACCCTTTTCTGCAAAAAGATTTTCTTTCCTTTTCTCTATATATATTACTTTTGCAGTGATCATAAATGGCACCGAAAAGTAAGAAAATGGCCTCATCAGGATCTTCCCTCGTCCCTACTTCGTATGAAGAATCCTTCGACATGTTGGTGTCGAAGATCCACTTTGAGAAAATCCTCTCCGATGAGGAACTGGAGTCACTGGTGTTGGCTCCTCTCGCCAACATTCTCCGAGAGAATGGCCTCCTGGAATGGGCCAAGCTCTGCCCATCCCATCTTCTCAGGCGACAAGTGGGGGAATTTTACGTAAACTTGAAGGCCCCTCTTGAATCTACAGAAGGAATTTCTACGGAAGTCTCCTGCCGGCAAAGAGATGTTCCGGCCAGGACCGTACGTCGTGTCTCATTCCCCATCGACGTTTCCGATGTCCTCCGTTACATCATCCCCATCAACCACACCGCCACTGAACTTCTGGAGAATATATCCGACGAGCACGTTGATGAATTTTTGGAGAAAGCTCTGATCACTCCGGAGAAGTTAAGGAGTAATATGTAGAGGACAAAGCTGAAGCCAGAACATCGCCTGCTGTTCGATGTTATTTCAAAGGTGGTGTTCGGTTACAGTAGCGCATTCGGCGATATCAGCCGATCCAAATTGAGGCAGTTGGTGGCATTGGAGCACCAACACCAGATCAACTGGTTCCAATACTTCTCGAACCAGTTGATGGTGGAGAAGTCGAAGATCACAGAGACGACAACCGACTCGGGAGAGAAGCTGCTCAGTGTCAAGGGGACACTCAACTTCGGCTGCAAGATCTCTGCCCTCATCTTGCTCGCGACCAAGGACCGCAACATGGTCTGGGCAGACTGCGAGGAGACGCCGGTTAAGAAGTTGTTGTTGTTCCCGACAGCCAAGAAAGCACAGGAGGTGCTTAGGAGTGTGTACACTCCAAAGGAGAAAAAAGAGGTTGGGAAGTCTACTGAGCTAACAGTTGAGGGGGAACTAGCTGTCGCTCGCCCCGCCAAGTCCAAAGCTGCACGCCGACTAGCTGAGTCGGAGAAGGAGTCAGCTGAGGAACTTGCCCAAAAAAAGCTAAGGGTACGGTTCAAGAAGTCGACTAAGAAGACAGTTGATGTGCCAGCTGATGAATCAACTGAGGTGCCAGCTGTTGACACAGCTGAGGAGCCAGTTAATGTGCGAGCTGAGGAGCAAGCTCCAGCAGAGGAGGAGGCACCGGTTGAGCCTGCATCAGCTAAGGAGGGGATACCAGCTGAAGAACCATCCGAGTCCAGCCGCTTCGCCGATGTTGCCTCTTTCGAGTTCGTTTCTCGAGCAACCGGAGCTGACGAGGCTAAAGGCGTGGAGACTGATGTCACTTCAGATGCCTCTTCCTCATCTGAGGACGTTGAAGATGTTCCCACCTCCCCCACGACAGGAGTTGATGCCGTACCGCCCCCAGAGCCTCTTGCTCTTTCTACCCTTTCTCAACCAAATGTTCCGAGCACTCTGCTCGATGCCAACATTGTGACCGCTCCTTCGGCCAATGTTGAGAAAACAATTGAAACCCCCCTCCCAACCGAATCCAATATTCCGAGCTCCCAGCTCGATGCCGATGTTGTGACCATCTCTTTGGCCAACATCGATGAACCTTTTGAACCATTGCCTTATGATATTTCTCCCTCCCCAATCAATGAGGAGACGACCTTCAGGCAGTTGCGCTGGAGCACGAGGGCAGGGTGGCCTACTACTTCCAGAAGCTGGTGGGCATGTTCCCTGAAGCTCGCAACATGCCCGTCTTCGCCACTCTGGGAACCGAGCTCTTGTACCAGTTCCACCTGATCTTCAGCCATTGGTACGTCAAAGAAGATACGATCAGGGTGCAGAGCTGGGACAGGCTGAAGCCAGATGAGTCCCGCATCCGAGCCTACTTCAACTACTCCAACCTGGAGGTGGCTTACAACAACCAGATTGCGCTGCTCACTCGTCGGCTGGACCAGAGCAGAGCTGAAGGGACGGACACAAGGGAGGCAGCTGGACAGGAGTGCATTGACTTCCTCGACAGCATGCTGATCAAGTCAGCTGACTTCCTTGAGGATGTGGATGCAGCCGCCGCAGCAGCGAAGGAAGAAGAAGAAGAGCTGAAGCTGTACCTGGCCAACCGACAAGCCACGGTCACAGTTGAGCCTCTAGCTCTGATTGCTCAAGCCCCTCCAGCTGATCAGCATGCTCCCACAATTGAAGAGATATGTGAGCTGGTGGCTGAGAGGGTGAACCAACTAAGAACCGAGCTGCTTGCCAACCTCCAGCATCAAAAAGATGACCAGCTGAGGGCATTGGAAGCATAAGAAGTCAAGAACCAACAACTGGTGGAGGAGAATGTTGAACTGAAGACCAAGCTGAATGAATTCTCCTCCTCCACCAGTCAAAAAGTGTCGGAGTTGAAGTCCACTTTGTTGGGATTGAAGTCGGAGCTAAACGTCTTCAAATCCTTGACCGACTCCAATCTTGCCAAGTCCCAACAGACACAAGATGCTGAATGGGAGTCTCACTTCGAATCGCGATGGGCTGAGTTCACTGCTTTTCAGACAGAGGTCATCGAGAACCTCTCTGTCTTGAAGAAAGCCGAACAAGAGCGCCAGGACTCGGATCTGGCGAAGAAGATGGAGCTTGAGTGTGCGGTCGATGAACTCTTCAACCGCCTCAAACTTGCCGAACAACAACTCACCTCTCTGGATGGTTCAGTAGCAAGCCTTGTTGCTGATGCCAAAAAGGGGGAAGAGAAGGAGACGGAGATTGAAGTGCAGGAAGAAGAAGAGACCCAAGCCGAAGGAGAGACGCCAGCTCAAGGGAAATCTCAGCTGAAGAGAAGGAGGTCTGCTCAAAGGAAGTCTGCTGCTCCCAAGCCAATCGAAGTCGGTGGAGCTAGAATGGAAAAGGACTTGGAGCAGGCAGAGAAGTTCGGAGTTTCCTACAACTCCATAGCCGAGATCGCAGCCGAGCTGGATTCTGAACTCGACGGGATAACAACCGAAGAGTGCATTGCAGCGGCCAAGGCTATGGATGTAGAGGAGAAGGATTACATGAACCCGAGCTGGATCAGAAAGTTTGCCGCCAGCCAGGCGAGGAGGGTGAACCAGTTCGAGGAAGAGCTGAAGAAAATGTCCCAGAACCTGGACCGCAACATTGCCTCCTGCAGTCGACGCCGCATCAACAAGCATCAATCAAAGGCGGAAGCTCGGTTGAAGCAACAAAGGTTGCCAGCAAAGTCCAAAGTCGAGAGTCGGTTTAGGCATGTTGACAAGTGGATGCTGACCGAGTGGAATGAAGATTGGGAGTTGTTCAAGCAGGAGTTCGTGAACGACTTCTATTATAGGAAGGTTTACGCAACTGATGACCCGAGGAAAGCGTTCAAGGAAGCGCTGACCGAGTTGCTCTCAGGAGACCCGGGCATGTTCAGCCAATTCAGGCGGGCTATGATTGACGCCAACCTGGACTTGAACACAGTTCCGGTTCCCCAGAAGGTTACTTACCGACTTCCTTCCACCCAAACTCTCACAACCCGAACAGCACGAAGATCGCAGCTGAGGCGAGGCAGGTTTGCAAGGAGCATGGAGTGGACATTTCTAAGGAGTCACCTGCCAAGAGAGAGATTTTTGTTAGGATTTTTAGTAAGTATGGGCTACAATTTTAGCTCAATTAGTTTTCAAGCAACTGTTGTAATTTTTGGCTTTTGCGCTTATCCTTGTAACACTCAGTTGTAATGAAAACTACTCAGTTATAAGATTCAACTTGACGTACAATCCCTCATTGTCCAAGCTCTGAATCGCAAAGTTATTTCAATACCATGTTATAACTGAGCTAACCCTTTGATGTTTCAGTCTTATAGTCTGTCTAGAATTTCAGCTGAGATTTTGGATATGTAAGAATTGTATAAGGGTTTAAAAGTTTTAGAGTCTTGATCTGTAAGTTTGTAAGGGGTTTTGGCATCATCAAAAAGGGGGAAATTGTTGGGAAATTTGTTAGTAAGAGTTTTGATGAATTCCGAAACCAACTGACCCCAACCGAGTAGATGTTGCCAGAACATAATATAAGCAGTTAGGCTCGCTGTTTGAGCATTGTCAAGATTTTATCTTTACAGGTCTCTAGCTGAAGATGGCAACAAGGCTTCACTCGGATAGAACATCAGTTGTGAGGAAGACAACTGAGCGTTCAGTATATTAAAAAGGAGGAAGTTATGTTCATGTCTCAGATCACTAGTCAAGTATCCAAAAAGGGGAAGTCACATTCAAGAGATAGAACATCAGTTGTAAGAAAAATAACTGAGTGTTCATCGGATGAAAAGCAGTATGGGGGAAGAGAACATCAGATGAAAGGAAGCCATCTGAGCGTTCGAACCCAACTGATCAGATACAAGGAAGACAACTGAGTGTTCAGTTTCAGAACATCAGTTATAGAACTCAACCAAGAAGATCAACAGCTTGAAGTTGAAGTCAGCTGAGAGTTCAACTGTTAGTAGTCAGATAGAACATCGACTGAAGAACAAGTTAGTTGAAGATCGAAAGTCTTAACCGACCACTCCTTGTTGGAAGTCTGTTGTTAAGATTTGAATTTCAAAAAGGAAGTCACGTGAGGGTTTGACCGTTCAGTCATTACCCTATTTGGCCCAACACAAGGCTATCTCAGATGGAAAGCAGAAGAGCACAGATGCCTTATCGAGAAAGTCTGCATAGATGAGAGACAAGCCATCGCTTTCAAAGAACAGAGATCAACGGCTCCTCCAACAGCTAGTTGACTCTCTCCGCCTATATATAGAGGCCTTCATTCATTCGAAAAAGAGACAAGACACACACGCGAGAAGAAACCAGAGAGCGAAAGAAAGAGCAATATTCCTCACGAGCCGAACTGCATTCAATCTCTTAGAACATCACTTGTTGAGAGTTCTAGAGTTAGTTAGTTTTTGTGTCTTTAGATCGAACCTTGAGAACATCACTTAGTGAGAGTTCGTAGAGTGTTAGATCATAGCTCACTTCATGTTCGAGCTTTTAGTTGGAACCCCATTTTCTTTCACCTGAAAAGGTTTAGGATCCTACTCTTCCTACAACTAAGTAGATAGGTTGTTTAGTACCCGAAAATTAAACTGTAAGGTTGATAAGTACCCCGGTTGCTCAGCCCGCGTAAGCTGAGTGGTTTGTCCAGAAGAACTTGGACAGAGTTGTGTGGACTCACAACTCCCCGTGGACGTAGGAGGTTTCTCCAAACCACGTAAATCTCTGTGTGCTAATGTTTATTTTGTTTATTTCTTGCATATTCAACTGACCTTCTAACCAGCATACAAACTGATCTTAGCATTATCAACTGTCTTGGTTTTTGACCGACCTTGCACAAAAGCGTGAGTTGTTTTACGAGTTGTTAATTTCCACCACATTCCGCACAGCACCACTCTTCCAGCTGAGGTTGCTTACTCAGCTGTGAGATTCCAACTGAGTCTTTTTACTCGGTTGAAGTAATTTTCAGGAGTTTAGTTTTAAAATCCTAACTGGTGTATTCCCCCCCCCCATACACCAGTAACTCGTATCGGGACCATCAATTTTCAAACCACTCTTTTTTTCTCGAAAGGGACAAAAACTATTTACTTCTCAAAACAATTGTCTTGTGTAATTTTTGTTTTTTTAAAAATTGTCTATAAGAATGAAGGTGACCCTAATTAAAAATCCTTAAATTTATGGGTTCAACATAAAATAAAATTATAATAAAAGTTGCCCCGACATTATTAAATCGGCCTCTATATGCGAACAATTTTGGGTCGGAACTGGCCCGTTGATAAATCATTAATAATTTTTCTGCAATTTTTCTACACATTCGATATTTTCCAATGGAGACTCTTAATCAAACAATTCGAGATGGTATGTTTAGAATTATTCAAGCTTGTTTAAAATTTATATACTCGTATTTGTTTAAAATGCAATTAAAAAATTATTCATCTGTGTTCCTTTCTAAATAAATATGTCTAACAATATCCGTCAGTTGGGAACTGGCCCGTTGACCACGGTTCTAATTTATAAGTGCGTAAATTATGAAACTCGTTTAGAATTTACATAGACCCAAAATTTAATTAAAATTTTTGATTGTATTATTCGTTCTCGTCCTTAATCGTATAATATTATTCGCTAATTATAGATTATGCAAAGTTGGAAACTCAACTACAAGTAACGTAAAAATTAATTTATGAATGACGATTCTAGATTGTTGAAAAAAAATGAAAAGAAATGCATAAAATGAAAAATTTCCCGACTTGAGGTACACGTCGGTTGGGAATTGATCCGTCTATCGCCATGGTTCCAGGTCGGAATCCCTGTTGACCACAATTTTGATTCATAAGTGAGTAATTCGTTGTGTGACAGCTTAACCTCATAGCCTGAAGGATTAACCTCGTAAACTCGATTAGCCCGACTCTGCATGCATATCACATGTATATAAAAATTAAAATTTTCAGTAAAACTAAAACTATTTACAGTCTAGTCACTAATTAATTAGCCAAAATAAATAGGTGGTGCATAAGATGAGAAAATACATATTAATTTAATGTATTTTATATTTAATTATGTGAAAATAAATTAGCCAAATGTTAAATGACTTTAATCTGCAATAATAATAATAATAATAATAATATAATAATAATAATAATAATAATAATAATAATAATATGATGATGATGATGATGATGATACCAACTTCAAGTTATTAGTCGGTCAACTTATAATTTAATTTTGAAATGTTTTTTTTATTTGACCAAAGCTTTATTAAAAACGCAACATTGTGAAAAAAGAAAACAAAAATCTGAAAAAAAAAAATTAAAAGTATATATGGTCATCTTAATTGAGGACGATTATTATTAAATTAATAATTTTTAATTTAAAATTTTGAGAAATTGGATAAATGAGAATGGAAGAATTTGAGGTGTGTCACATAGAATAGAGTCGTTTTCGTTTTAATAATATATAGATTAAAAAAATTCAGAAATATCCGCCGTGCCAGTTTTTGGGAGGACTGGATGAAGTTTTGGTTGGTAAATTGAAGGTTTGTGTATTGAATGATATTTGAATCTTTGACAGTAGTTTGTGGGTGTTTGGTAGTGATTCTTTACAGATGACGGGAGCCATGGGTGTAGGGATGAAATTTAACATAACAAAGAACACTTCAAATTGTTGGAATTCAAACATTTTTTTTTTATTCTGGCTAACAACGAGCTCGAGCAAACCTTTGCCGCCGATAGCGAGGATGTGTTGGAACTTTCTTAGATATCTGTGTAGGTAAGTGCTATGGCTTTATGTATTTATAATTATTTTTATTATTTTTTTAAAGGGTAATGATGGTCGGCTATACGGTGGCCAGCCACACGCGTCAGAAAAGGAAAGTTGACTCTAAAAATGGAAATAATCACATTTTCCCCCTAGGATTTATGTTTCCTAATTGGGGTGTATTTCCATTTTCAAAACTTATATTATTATTTTTAGCTTGTGTGATCGGCCACAGTGTGGTCAAATATCACTACCCTTTTTTAAAATAGGAGGCTGCGAAAAGTAAAACGGGGTTAGAATTAGCCATATCGGAAATTTGAACCTATACATCTGAAATAGCCCGTTTGCTTTCTCTTATGGCCCAAATCTTTAGGCCCAAATTTCAGAAATTAACGTTATTTTCTGTATTGAGCCCAAATTAATTGGATTAGCCCGGCCCGAATTAGGTGGAGATCAGGGAATTGAGTGAAAGAGTTCTGCCGAAGCTGCACAAGACGAGAGAGAGAGAGAAAATTAGGGTTCTTTTCCGACGAAGCTACGCCATATACTCGCTCTTCAGTAATTTGCTGGCGATTTCGCTCAAAGAAGGTAATAATCATGAATTTCAGCTAGGGTAGAATCTGATTGGAGCATATGTAAAATTCACCTTTTTAAGTGTGTGTTTGTGTGGTTATTTTATGCTTGTTGTAGTGTAATTGTGGATTAAGCAAGGCGAAGTCGAATTTTACCGAATTTCGTATCTGGTGAAATGGCGGAGGAGGAGACGGCGGCGGGGAGAGGGAGTGCGCAAAATGAGGACGATGTGAGCTTGAGTGAAGAAGCTATGAAGAGAGAGAAACGGAGAGAGAGAAATAAGAAGCGGCTGTTGAAGGAAACTGAGAAAGCAGAGAAACGCGGCGTTTGCTATTTGAGTCGGGTGCCACCGCACATGGACCCCTTGAAGCTTCGCCAAATTCTTTCGCAGTACGGAGAAATTGGCCGAATTTATCTTACTCCAGAAGGTTAGCCATGGCAGTTTTGTTGATGTTTTTCAAGCAGAATTATTTTGTTGAGTGATCATGAGATTATAGCTTAGTGTATTCGTGTTGTGCGATTGCTTGATGCATAGTTAGTAGCCACGTGTCTGTGTTTCTTTCTTTTTCTGCTTTACCAATTGATTTTGGTTACTCATCCGTAGCTCTCTCACGCTCTCTCTGTCTCTCTCCCTCTCTCTGTTTGCAGATCCTTCTGCTCAAATGCGCCGAAAAAAGGCTGGTGGATTCAGAGGGAAAGAGTTCTCAGAGGGGTATGCAGTATGCTTAATGTTTCTGCTTGTGGCCTGTTGAATTATTTACTATCTTAGCTTGAGATGATGATAAGCAAGCATGTTTTTCTGAAGTCAACCTAGAAATTGTTGATTCTGTTTTTTTTTTTTTTTTTTTTTTGGTTGGGTTTGTAGTGCCCCTGTCCTTTACTCGATTATCTCTTTGAACATTGATAAATAAATGGCTCAATATATCGCTTCTTGTAGGTGGGTTGAGTTCAATGACAAGAAAGTTGCTAAGAGAGTTGCAAGCATGTTGAATGGAGAACAGTTTGGTATGTTGGTCGAGCTTCTTGCTCTCTATCTCTCTAACTCATTAAGATATATGGTTCTGCATGATAGCTATGTGTCTTTGCATTCGTAATTTGGCATATCGTACTTGATATTTTGTGGAATGGTAGAGATATATGCAGTTATTGAAAAGCTCAATATAATACAGCATGAATTTTGGTGGATGTGCATGAACTTGATGAGGTGAAAATAACATGGTGATATTCTTTTGCTTTGGTTGGCGTTTATTTTTCTTGTTCAGAAAGTAGAGCCTTTGTAGGACTGTATGAGGGATGCTAACATATTCGTTATGATTGCATTGCATCTGGGTGAGCGTGGTTCACATCTACCCTTTTTTTGGTTTAGGTGGCAAAAAAAGATCGTCATTCTACTATGACTTGTGGAACATCAAATATCTGAGTAAATTTAAGTGGGATGATCTCAAAGAGGAGACAGGTAAATTGACTCAATTTTCTTATTACTGTGATGTGCTATGTGATGCATACGCCTGCAAGAATGAAATGGAGTAGTAACCTGAATAAATGTACGGCAGAAGTAAAGAATGCTACACGGGAGCAGAAGCTGGTGTTGGAACTCTCCGCTGCCAAAAAAGAGCGAGACTTTTATCTTTCCAAAGTTGACCAATCAATCGCGAATAGTAAGATTAAAGAACGGTTAATGAAGGTGGGTTGCACATCATGCTGCACACATTATTTATACGTTCTGAATAATTATATTTAGAACTGATTTCCTGATCAGCATATGATCAACGGTTAATAGCAGCGATTATTTTTTATATGCAGAAGCGGAAGATTGAAATGGTACCAAAAGTTGTCCGCCATTTTCATCAGAAGAGACCAGTGGGAAACGAAGCGAGAGAGAGTAAGGGTGAATTATCAAGGGACATCTTGGCAGGAGTGAGTGTTTCTCTTTCTGGGCTATTCTTGATTGTACGTTGTTGGTATTTAAACTCTACGTGCATGTTTTGCAGGTTTTTGGTGGCTCTTCCTGATGAGTTTTTATGCAAATCGGCTATTTTTCGTGTGCCATCGTTCATTCGGGTGCAGTTTTGGAGGTCGCAAGCACTTGAGTTATTTTCTCATTCTTTTTTTTTTTTTTCATGTTTATGGCTGTTAGGGTTTTATTTATTCTACTGCTTGTATCAAAATCTTTTTTTTCTTGCCAAAAAATTTAAAGTCGTCCTTATATAATACTACATTGTTAAGGGGGTGATAAACCTTGAATTGTTGGATTAAATACAAATTATTCACCACTGCTCATCCAAGATTCCAAATACTAATATAAATACGATTTTCAAGATCACAATTAATGCCCCATGTAAAGTAATGCAAGTGCAGTTCTGCAAGACTTAACAACAATCTTCATTAAACATAAATATCCAATGACCACGACATTATCAACCTTTCGTCAACTGCACCTAAGTTGTTATAGATTGGAGTATTCTTATGTTTGATTGCTAGCTATATTCTTTCCTCTTTGCTGTGTTTGTGAGTTCGAATGGATCAGAAAAATGGCATACAATCTCCAATCCCTCATCATCATCCTTGAACAAATCTTGAATCCTCAACAACCACGATGGACTATTGATGACGACAAACCGCAGCTTGAATCCCTTCTCAAAACAGCTGCTTCTCTACAGAAGTTTCTTGATAATTCTTCTGTTCCCAAAGTAGAAAGTGTGTAGAGTCAAATCCGGGATACATCACATAAAGCAGAAGATATTATCGAACGTCAACTGGTTTATCATATGCTTTTCAGCCCCCAAGGCGTGAGCTTTACTAATTATACACCAGATCTACAACAAGTAACTCAACAACGGAAAGAATATTATGTCCACCGGCAGTGGCAGCTCATCGAGTGGTGCTTCTTTCTCAAGTTCGGAAAAGAGCGTTGTGGTGCGAGTTGATGCAGACTTGATGCAGTTGAAGGATCGGCTGACCCGGATGAAGAGCAAGCTGGAGGTCATCCCCATCGTTGGGATGGGCAGTGTAGGTAAGACTACTCTTGCTCGAAAGCTTTATGAAGATCCCCTCATTGTTTCTCATTTTAAATCTCTTGCGTGGACCATCATTTCACAAGATTACAATATGAAAGCAATTCTGTTAGGCCTTCTTCATTTGATAATACGAAAAGAACTCGATCAACATGTTGAAAAGGAAAGTGATGAATTGAGAGATGTTCCTATATAAGAGCTTGTACGGTAGGAAATACTTGATTGTGCTGGATGATATATGGAGTACCAAAGTTTAGGACGTTATAAGAAGGTACTTCCCAGATAACAATAACGGGAGTCGAGTTGTGATCACTACTAGGGAGTTGAATGTGGCGAAATATGCAGACTCACAAATTCCGCATCATGAGGTGCAATTGCTAAGCGCCTCCGAAAGTTGGAATCTACTTCGTCAAATTGTATTTGGAGAAGCGGATTGTGCTCGTGTATTACAAGGGATAGGAACAAAGATTGCAAGTGATTGTGGTGGGCTTCCACTTGCCATCAATGTGATTGGAGGGCTCTTGTCTAAGATTGAAAGGTCAAAAGGTGTTTGGGAGAATATTGGGAACGATGTAAGATCTGCAATTGTTGAATCAGACAAGCAATTCTCTCAGATTCTATCTAAGTAACAACCACTTACCAAATCACTTTCTCTACATGGGAGCTTTTTCTGAAGATCACGAGATCAAGACCTTCAAACTCATTTCTTTGTGGATAGCTGAAGGATTTATCAAATCATCAAATGGAGATAAGAGTTTGGAGGAAGAGGCAGAGGATTACTTAAAGGCTATCGTGGAGAGGAATCTATTCTTGGTTAGAGATTATGAGTATAATGGAAAACCAAAGAAATGCAGCATGCATGATCTGTTTAGAGATGTGTGCATGAGGAAAGCTGATGAAGAGAAGTTTCTACATATCAGGAGTGACCCCGGGATCACATGCTCTAACCTGCGCCGCGTGACTGTTCCCACATTATCTGGACTGGGGGGCGTGTCTGCTTCGCCTTCACTTGCTCGATCTTTTCTATGCCATCAAGTTTGAATCTCTGGTCTTTCTTTGGATTAAGATTGCTTAGGGTGTTGGATGTAATTGCAATAACTTTTAAAGAGTTCCCGGAAGAAATATTACAACTTGTCGTCCTTTTAAAGGGTCCCAAAGAGTTCCCGGAAGAAATATTACAACTTGTCGTCCTTTTAAAGGGTCCCATAAGAAATGTGAGTGTAGTGAGTATATAAGGTTACATATAATGTATTATGTAAGCCCTGCTACTATAAATGGAAGTGGCAACCATTTCATGGATGGACTTACATGGCAAAAGTGACAACCATTTTGTGGACACAAGAGTATCAAAATTGAGCAGTTTGCAGACGCTGATTGTCAACCTTGGACATAGTGATGTGCCATCTCAGTTATTGGAGATATCTGAGCTAAGACATATCATGCTCATCGGTAAAGGACTTTGGATACGTGATCTCTACATAAATCGGACGGACTGCATTGAAGAAACTGGAGACAATTTCGTATGTGATCGTAGATGATTAAGTGATTGGGAGGGGTTTACTTAAAATGTTTCCTAATATAAGAAACTTGGGGATCTGTTTTAGTGATGACTTTGAATCTGATATTGGAGTTGATCTTAGTCATTTTCACAAACTTGAGGTGTTAAGATGTAATCGAGATTCCATAGAACCGGTTGTTGTTATCTGACCACACTCGCATATCCTTGTAGTCTTCGAAAATTAACTCTGAGAAACTGTGTAATATCTCCTGGGGTCTTGACGACTCTGTGTGCATTATCGAAGCTGGAATCCCTCAAGTTATGGAGACGTGTGTTTGAAAGCAAGATGGAGACATATAACGTGTGGGAGGCAGTAGAGGGAGATGTATTCGTCTCCTTACAGTATCTGAAACTCGATGATTTAAATATGGTGCGTTGGAGAGCTGATGAGAGCAACTTCCCTAGACTGTGACCTGTTTATAAGAGGTTGTTCGTCACTGAAGAAAATCCCCGACGCCTTTGGGGAAATCGCAGCGCTCCAATTAATTGAGTTACGAGAACGCAACGATTCTGTTGTGGCCTCAACAAAACAGATACAGGAGATGCAGCAATCTGAGTTCGATGACTACAGCCTCCAACTTCTTATATATATGATAAAAGGTCGCCTTAACTATCACGTTTGTTTTTTTGTGGTTGTAAAAAGATGACCTTTTTCTTTTTTGGATCCTCATTTGATGTTTCCGTTCATCATGTTTTTGTGTTTTGGTTTCTTTTAGTTTGTTGATTAATCTTATTGTTTGTTGATTAATCTTATTGTTTGTTATTTTGCTACTTAACAAAATTTGTGTATACGCACTCAAAAGACAGATACACAACAGATAGAAATAATATATCATAGTACACTATTTCTATACTTTCAAATCAATTCAACAAATGACTTGATATCAACAATGATATATTTCAATATTACATATTCATGTAAATGACGTACAATAAAAATAGTAGGTGGTGGAGAGTGCATCAGCTGGTTTCATTAGTTCATTTACGTGGCTGACTGTACAGTTGTAACAAAATGTTCCATGATTAATAATAACACAAAATCAACGAAGCCTATAAATAAAGAGGCATAATAGTCGAGTCCATAATTACTAATATGACATATCTACAATCAGTTGCAGCATCCACCTTGTTGAGCAACAGCTCCATCTCTTCCACCTGCTGGTCCTTGGGCACGCCCGTACCCAACTTTGATACCCGATGTCTGCAATTTCGTTGGACACATGTCCTTAAGTTAGCTTTTCCATTAAACAAAATTGAGCAGACTACACATAATTTGGTCACATTTGATCAATCTTGATGTTATTGTGGTTATACAACAGTTAGCTACGAGCCAACAAGCATAAGAAGACAACTGAAATACACTATATTTCTCGAAATAAATTTAATCACACAACGAGCAATTACAACTACCATCACTGTAAATTCGAATGGTGATGGATATATACCATGCATAATGCACCACAATTCAATAAATGACTTACCTCGTTGGAAACATCAAAAACACCATCCTGAATCTTTTGAAGTATCTTGGTGGCTGTGTTAGTGAAGGCCTAGGCATAAATTACAATGAAAAAGAAAATCATAATCAAAAGTGCTTTCATAATGTGGAAGTAACATTACTACAAAAAGGTTCCTATAGATTTTTGTAGTACCTCCTCTACATTTTGCGCTGTTCTTGCAGATGCCTCCAAGAATAGAAGTCCGTTTTCTTTTGCAAACTGTTCTCCTTCCTCTTTGCTTACAGCTCTTTTGTGAGCAAGATCACTTTTATTTCCTACAAGTATGATTGTCATATTCGGATTTGCATGCTGTCGAGCATCTTCAAGCCAGCTTGCTAGATGATTAAACGTTTCCCTCCTAAGTACGATAATGCACACCCAGTATCAAGATATAGAAAATTGAATTGCATCATGCATGCCTAGGTATCACTGATGTTAAACAAAAGAAGAATTTTTATTTAACTTCCAAGTTATCCTCGGTAAGCCGTAAGCCAAATAGCATCTCTCCCCAAAATCATCAAAGACATTGGCATCAACTGAGCATGTGTACCAACTATACAGAGAAAACAACAAAATGCATACTACATACACCCAGAATCATAAGCACATGACACTGATCTAAACAAGCAAATTTTAAACTGCAATGTGTGTGTGTGTGAACTCGAAGCTGCAGTCATATAATGTCATTTGTACTGGACAGTGTACTATAACGCTACAAAGAAGATACAAAACTATATACATAATTGATTAACAAAAGGAGCATGCCATTACTCTACCTGGTGATGTCGTAAACCAAAAGTGCACCGGCTGCCCCTCTGTAATATGATCTAGTGATCGATCTGAAGGACTCTTGACCGGCCTGAAAGAAAAAAATAATGTCTGGATAAAAGGAACACGATTTCCACAACCGCAATCATAACACTAACTTCACATGGCGATTTCCACAACCGCAATCATAAACACACCACTACAACATAATAATCACCACACATCTACAACCAGTACAGTAATAAACCTCTTATGAACCCTCTCAGCTTTCAGACTATCCCAATAACTTCGCATGCGTTATTCAGTACAGATTAAAAAAATATTCAGTCGCCCAAACAAATAGAAACTTAAATCCTGCAACAAACTTATTCGTCTATAAAAAATTAAGTATATCAAATTGCGATATACATTAAAATGAATTTGAATTTTTAGACTAAATGAACAAATCCAAAAGGTATTACAGAGTCCAAACAGGCCAGAATTTACTACTGAATTTTATTCACCACCAAAAAATAAATGACGAAATTCAACAAATCGAGAGAGAGAGAGAGAGAGATTACCGTGTCCCAAATCTGAAGCTTAATCGGGCGGCCATCGATAGTAACCATCCGAGCACCGAATTCAACTCCGATTGTGAGATCATGCACCGGCTGAAACCTCTTATCGGTGAACTGCAGAAGCAAACATGATTTCCCCACACCTGCGGATGCGAAACTCGATGATGTAATCAAATTGAGCTAGGGTTTAATGAAATTAGGGGAAAATCAAAGCAGCTGATGGATTCAGTTACTTGCCTGTGTCGCCGATGATTATGTACTTGAAAAGGTAGTCGTACGACATTCTTCTCTGAAAACGACGGCGTTCTCAGCGATGTGGAGGTTGAAGGGGCAGGCTCTTCTCTGCGTCTGGTGTATCTGGATTACGTGATTGAGTGAACCAACGCTTTTCGTGTAGCTGTGTGCTTTGTGTTTATATATACGTATATATATATTTGTCTGCGTGCGTATGTGCGTGTGCGAGAGAGAGTGTGTATCTTCTACTATCTGTTGAGAGAGAGAGTTTCTCTCTCTTTTACTAAGCTGTTTATCTTCTAATTAATGGGAGAAGAGAGGGTTTCTGAATTCTTTAAAATCTTGTAAAATAGAGTTTGAAATACATAATTACATACAGTAAATCTTGTAAATAGAGTTTGAAATACATAATTACATACAGTATTTGTATAACAATTAAGTAATTCGACCAACATCATAATCGTGATCAGTATCTTATAATCTCTAATCCGCAGATTAAGTTGATATCACTTCTTTACTGCATAAATGTAGTAATTTTGTTTTTTTTTTTGGGGGGGGGGGGGGGTTTATGTATTATAGAGTTGTCTAATCACCATTAGAGATGGCAATGAGTCGGGTTTTCGTGGGTACCTGCACTTCTCAAACTCTGATGGGACGGGTTTGAGAAATATTAAATGGTTTTGGGACGAGTTTAGGTAGAAACATGCAAACCCGTCACGGGTTTGGGCCGGATTTGGACAACCTCCGGGTACCCGCTACCCAAACCCATATTTATATATATATATATATATATATATATATATATATATATATATATAAGATGAAAGATATTATATGTATAATTTATCATATAATTACAACTATTAGTATAGATATTAATAGATTTAGGGTTTTATATTATTTTCTTAACCCACACACACATTTCGTAAGAGTCGAGTCTTTAATGTTTCTCCTCTACTTATGTTAATGTACTTCCGAAATATGACGATACAGCGGCATCTTCAATAATTCATAATCTTCTAGTTATGTTTTAAGATTTTGTAAGTTCGTAGTATTTTGCATTAAGATTAATGTTAATGAAATTTTCTATTGATGTTTATGTTTTAATAATATTTATGATATTTTGTTATTTGATGTTTACTTTTTAGTATTCGGGTTTTTAGCGGGTAATAAACGGGTATTCCCAACGGGTTCGGGTCGGGTATGAGTTTTAAAATTATTTTTTAATCGGGTTTGGGACGGGTTTGGGTGTGGAAAAATTTCATGGATTTGGGTTTGGAAAATGTTTAATAGGTGAGTACCCGACCCATTGCCATCCCTAATCACCATTAATCTATCTATTATACTAAAATAAAGAAGTTAAAAGAAATTTTCCTCCATAAATCCTACTCTAAATTTATATTTTAATTAATTAATTTTCATTCACTTATCAAATGTTTTTCTCATAATATTAAATTAAATTGTATTGAAAAATGTGTCTGAAATTTTATTCCAAAAGAATTGTGTGGAAAGTTATTTCGAAAAAAGTAATTGATTTAATGTAACCACTATTAAACTGCTCTTCCACTTGAAGAAAATAATTAGTGTGCGAATTCTTGCGGGAGTCGAGGCGCAATTGCGCCGGGCCACGGATGCGCGCTACGTGTAAAATCAGATACAAGTAGCGGTTTGTTGACTTTTCTTAGCGGTTTTGCCTCGATATGAGAGCCTGACCGATTTTCTTCATCGACCTCGTATCGTACCCAAAACACTTGCTATGGTTTTGAAAATTTTTGAATCACCGCAGATCTGTATTTCATTGCCTATGTTTATGAATTACTGTTACAACCGATGATAGAATTATTGTCACTGAAGGTACTGATTTTGAGTCGAAATTTCCGGTTGGATCTCGATAACTACTCTCACACGCTTTACAACAATTTCTCCTTCCCGATTTTACCCCTTCTCTTTGATTGACCTAAATTTTGAAAAGGTTAAGAATCTGGTTGTTGTATTTTCATTTCATCTATTTTCTTTTGAAGTTGTAAATGCCTTGTGTGGGGGATACGAGCGATAATGTTGAAGTCGGAGATGAAGTCGAGTATGATGCCGAAGATATGAGCGACGATAGTAGCTGGAACCTGGTTATGAGCGATAGTGAGGACGGCGACAACAACGTCGCTAATTGCCCCGACTTGGCGGTAGGATGTGGTACTAATGAATCTTTGAAGAAAAGACAACAACGACACACGAACATCGTTTCGTTGAAAGGGCCAGGTATATGATGCATTTGAATTGAATTGGGCGAATACATTCCTAATTACAATTTTAATTTACAAATACATATCATATCTGCTTCGGAGAGGAGAAGAGAAGCGGTAAAATTTTAATTTGGATTATTCTCGCCAATTAATTATAGCTATCTCAGCCTGTGAATTACATTGAATTGAAATTTATGGCATGCATGGTAGTCCTCATTGAGATTATTCTCCAATTTTTTTTGTGTTAGTAGTTTGTAGCTTGTGCGTTGTAGTATTAAATTGGGATTTTGTTGTTATTGTCATTGCTCTGCTCTTATCTTATTTGTTTGTGAGGATGTAGGAAAATTTATTTCATATTTGCAATTTGGAAGCATGATATGATCATTGAAATCTTTACTTTCTTATGTTGTTTTAGGTGCTTTGATCTCCATTAGATGTCATTTGAACTATCTTAACAATCTTACACAATTGTCCCGCGACAATATGGATATACTTGCGGCTTCATGCTTTGGCCAACTTTTTGATGTTCCTGACTTCCAGTTTCAAGGCCAGATTTTGCACCACTTTCATAAGCGTCTGCAACAGTGGTCTATCGATCGTGGTACTTTAGTTTTCCTAATAAACAAACAATTAATTGAGTTTGGGCCTACGGAGTTTGCGTTAATCACCAGATTGAGCTTTAGGTCACCTATAAAGCCGCTACCCGGTAGCAGTTCAATACATGCAAAGCATTTTGGTTGTGCAAGGAAAATTGTAGTGAATGATATTCTCCAGCGATTCAAAAAGGAGTGCCGGAAGAGCAAGGGTACATTTGTTGATTCCTAGAAGTTGGGCAGCTTTTATTTGGTGTACTCACTGTTTTTGGTACGGGATATGGGCTCGAAAGGCACAGATATGCGCTATTTCCATTTGATAGATAATTTAAAAGACTTTTACAAATATAACTAGGGGCGTGACGCGTATAACTATCTTGTTTGGAACATTCATGGAGCCAAAACTTCCCTTTTGAAACCTCTTGGTAAAGATGCCCCGCCCAAAAAGGTTCGAAATTGTGAGGTAAAAGGCTTTATCTACACCCTCCAAACTTGGGCGTATGAGGTGATTCTGAGGTTAGGTGACCACGCTGCACATCGAGTTGAAGGTACAGATGACCAGATTAGGATGGCTCGATGGAACGCAGAAAAGTACTTTGGCTATGAGGACCTTAAGAGATTCTTCAAGTCATCACCTGTAAGATGATGTATTTTGATTTGACTTAACGTTTCTTTTACAGTTTCCTGCAGTTGATTGACCTTATTGAGTGCATTTGTCATTTGCAGGTGACTATGGTTTCCAGTGTGATGGAGATACATAGTTTCTCCGCGTTGGGGATCTCTTACTCACCCTCTACAGTTGGAACCCCTAATGATTTTGTCTCAAGAAATCGTAAGTGTAAGTTCGATGATGTTAATAATGTTATTGGGAAGGAGGAGACAACTGGAAATAAGAAGAAATGAGCACGTAGTTCGAGAAGCAATAAGGGACCTGAGGAACCTTGTAAAGCTGATATACGAACAGAGGAAAAATCCCAGTACAGTAATGTGAGTTGCTTTTACTTTAACCGTGATTTTGAATTTAAGATGCCCAAAATACAATTGTGTACTAATTTGAGTTACAAAATTTCTTCTTGAAGACTATTATTAGCGAGTTTTGGACTTGCATGCAACGGATGGAAGAGGCCAACACAAGAAGATATGCTGCTCTTGAAGACGAGATTTTGGCAGTAAAGCATCTTTTTGTAGATGTCCTTTAATGATTTGGAGATAGGAATGGGCATAGCAACGAAACAGAAGAAAACGGCAAGTGACGCTGATGCATCAAGGGATACGAATTATCCATCACTATCGGTTTCCTCAAAGAAGAATACAACCACGTCTCATCTGGGGAAAGAACTTATGGTGGTTGAGCAACATATTGATCCTGATCTAGGCTTCAGTACTATTACAAAATACCTCGCGTTCAAAAAAAAGATTGGGAAGATACCTATATTGGATCCTAGCTCTGGTATATTCGATGATGTAGATGAAATACATCACGAACCGACACTTGAACCCGTCCCTCAAAAATCTGAATCCAGGACATTGACGGATGAAGCGGATGAGATTCCATCTACATCTGTATATCCTATCGAACCTAAATATTTTGTTGCTTTGTGTTGCTAAGAGGCTCCTAAGAAGTCTCCCAAAAATAACAGGAAGCGGGAAAGTGTCAACGCGGTGGCGCATGCTGATGGAAATGAGGGTTGCAAATTAAATCCTCTATATGTTGGAACGGTTCAGTTTACCGAACTGAAGGAGCTTCATATATGGCAGACGGCTTCATTGAATGGGATAGCGATGTTTGTTTATTTTTGAACAAACCATAATAATATTAGCTACTTATGAAATATTTGAATTGTGGTTCTATTTTAATGCATTTGTGTTTTTAGCACCCAACATATCAAGATGTCAAATAAGGACATGGTAGATGTCAAGTGGTTAGATAGTATCTACTCAACTAAGGGTTGACTCTGAGACGATGTGAGTAATTTTTATTATGAATCATTGACTTTATATTTTACTTAATTACAGCAACTGTTGTTAAGTCGATATGGATATGGATATGGATATGGATATGGATATGGATATGGATATGGATATGTGCAACATATTGATAGCTAGATATACTTGTTCCCTATGTGAATTCAAGAATCATGCCAGCGCAACATCAAAGGAGAGAAGTGATTGGGGTGTTGAACCACTATGCGACAGAGGTATGAATATACAAAACCTCATTTTCTCCTTTTATTTTTATTAAGTGCGGACCAATATCTTAACTGATTAACTCCACTGACGAAGGACGGTCCCAACAAGGTAGTTGTTAATCGCAAGTGGGGTCGATCACAAGGGACTTGGCGTAGATCTACTCTTCAAATAGTTCTCAACAAAAGAGGTTATGGTCGAGATGTATCTCAATATCCTGTAACTCAACAAATGAAATATCAAATAACAAAGAAGTTTGGATTGGGTTTCGAATCAATGATCCTCATTACTCATTACTCATTCATTGGTGCAAAGATATTCAATTACTTGATTTAATTACTTGGTTTTAGACAAAGATTAGTTTATACTCTAATGGTCACGAAGTCACGATATAAACACACTAAGCCTATGTCTATCCAATTTTACAGATATTGACCAGAAGACAAGATCTCCTTTTTTGATCAACAAAGTCAAGAAGACACTTCAGTAACGATGTTGCCCAAAAGGCTTTAAGAATAAACAGACCCAAGACAGTCAAGAAGTAGGTCAATACCGACTGCTCTCCAACACTTTTTACCTTCTTGGGCACGAGAGACTCTCTCGAGTTTAATCCCAAATCCTGTTAATGACTTAATCTCAATATCTAGATGGTGATCAAGCATATGTCAATATCAATTAAGTTTAGAATTAATCCTAAGTGTTTCGGGAATAAAATTAAATAACAAACTTACACAATTCGACCTCACAAGTTTAGAACGAGTAATTAAGATCACGTCATCTACATCCAATCCAAATAATAAATTTAGCTAGACATAATCGTAAATGAAAACACAAAACATATAAGGGAAATCATACTTGAAATTAAACTGGAAACGGTTGCTGCTAAAAAACGTAAGCCAACAACTAAGGGCTTGGCTTCAAGCCAACAACTAAGAACTAGTGCAGAAATACTAAAACGAAATGTAAAAGCAAATTTGCCCGTAGGACTTGTTTCTTCCTCACTTTCACTCAATCTTAAATGTAGAACTAAGCTAAAAGAACTCGAAAAATCCTCTCTAAACTCGAACATGTTACAACATGAAGTCGGCCATATATATAGGCGATGGAATTAGGGTTAGGTTAGATTCCTTGTTGGTAAAGGACTCTTTCCAAACACATCCGCCTCCTTCCTTATCCACACGGCTGCGATTTTACTTCCCTTCCGTGGTAGATATCTTCATTGATTAGGTTTAGCTAGGATAAGGAAAGAAATCTTCGATCCTTATCCTCTTCCTTGGAGAAGAAGAAATCTACAGCTGCTCCCGACTACATCTTGACTTCGATGTCTGCATCTTGTATCACTTCCTATGTTGACCAAGATCCTGGCTCTTCCGGGTACTCTGTCTGTTGGCTTCAAGAATATGGGAAGCTGCTTCCTGACTTGTAGATTGAATAGAATGTTGTTGTCCAGCTACAAGCTTCCAACCCTATGCCCATTTGCATTGTATCACCATCTCAGCATCTCAACAACAAATTTTCACCAGTTTTGCCCAAGATCCCACATGTTCTTCCATGCATACCATCTCTCGACTTTGTGTCCTCCTAGATACACTTTGACTCGATAAAGACTAAAAAGAACAAGAAAAACACCAGAAAAGATGGACACAAATATGGGTTCATCACACCCACACACTTGAATTACACTTGCCCTCAAGTGTACAGTTGCGATTTTGCCCAAGACTCAAACACAGAAAAGACAAATCAAGAACACAGACTCAAAAGATCAGCACATCAACATGTTAGTCAAAACAGAATATGAAATATGTAAGCAGATATCGCCATCAAACAGGTCAAGATAGAGTTATTGGACAACAAGGGTATCCTCACCAGCACTCAACTCTCAAGTGTATATGGTTAAGTGTATACGCTCTTGACTAATATCAACAATATTTTTCCATAGGCTTGCCTGCCCTCTACATCTCTACTTCTTTGAACAAAATCAAAATTACTAATCCTTAGATCTTTATCCGGTTGTAATGCGGCTTAAGGCAAAAGGTAGGATAAGATAGGAACTGGCTATGTCAAGAAGAACTCAGTTTTTGGGCAACAAGTTGCCCTTGACTCCTTACTCCTCTTAAACACCACATCGGCCCTAGCACACTTATTCTTTCAGGACTTTTATATATATATTTTTTTCTTTTTCCCTTAAAAAAAAAAATCCTTAACCCAACACCTCTATAATAGGTGATATTGCCCAGCAAGCGCTCCCTAACATTTTCCTTTCTGTTGGCTTCAAGAATATGAGGAGGTGCTTCCTGACTTGTAGATTGAATAGAACGTTGTTGCCCAGCTACAAGCTTCCAGCCCTATGCCCATTTGCATTGTATCACCATCTCAGCATCTCAACAACAAATTTTCACCGGTTTTGCCCAAGATCCCACTTGTTCTTCCCTGCACACCATCTCTCGACTTTGTGTCCTCCCAGACACACTTTGACTCGATAAAGACTAAAAAGAACAAGAAAAACACCAGAGAAGATGGACATAAATATGGGTTCATCATCCACTGAACTTGATGAAGTGCGGACTTCGTCGAGGAGATTCGAAATCATTAGACCAGTAAGTGATGCCCTTCGTCACAGGAAAATCCCTAGAGTTCCACCCAGTTGCATGAGAACACCTCAAACGAGTATTTGGTTTTGCAAATATTGTAATATGAACTATTGGACATTGGGTTGCATACGTCATCTCTTTCCCAGAGCAATGAATCACAGTTTACGATTCATGCTCATACAAATGGGGGATCATTAGTCCCGCATTCGAGCAAATAAGGCTTGTAGTTCCCTCCATTTTGAGTAGGAATGGGCTTTGGGATAGGATGGGCTTCTCCACGGCGCTGCGGACTGAATGAGAGGTGGTTCCTGCAGTCAATTGCCCTCAACAAGCAAACAATTCAAATTGTGGCATTTATACGGCAAAAATCATCAAATATTTAACATTTGGTATTGATCCCTCCGAGCTGACAAAGTGTAAAGCAGTAATTGGTGTAAACATAAGAATGAGATTTTGTTTACGACTTTGGAAGTATTCTCGGTCGACATGTTATGATATGTATAGTGATATGTAACAGTGGTGGTAGTGTTTCCACTTGTATTTTGTTTTGGGCCTAAATACGTTGGGCTAGTGTCACCCTGGCGTTTGAGTTATGGATGTATGTTTAGGGTAAATGCAATATCAATAGCAACATAACAACAATAACAACAACATAACAACTACAACAACATAACAACTACAACAACAACACTACCTTAAAAAAAAACAAAACAAAACACACACATGCATTAATTCAACATAACTTTCACTTGCGGATAACAGACAACATTGTCTCAAATCTCCGAGGAGCCTTCTATGTCATCATACACTATGTCGGTACTATATTCCTCCCTTCTTCCTCCAATAGATGGGCCTCCGATAAATGTTGCCCAAACCGAAGCACTCTCAGAGAAGAGTTTTTGCATTATCTTCCAGTTCAGCTCTTCTTTGTCCATGTACACACGCAGCTCTAGATGACTCTGAATTATAAATATTTTTTATCATAAATAAAACAGCGTACAACCCAAACCCTAAATTGGAAATCATAGATCATACAATGAAAAAAATACCATGGCAATAGATTCCCTCAAGGCCCGGTCCGCATGAACGGTGTTTGAGATATCGCAGTAATGAATACCTTCATAGCGCAGTAAATCCTCGAAATTAGAGCAACGACTGCGTCATTGATCCACCTTCTACAGGTAATGCTGTAGCGGGACATCTAGCTGATGACTTAGACGCATTTCATCCATTATCTTCAGGATGACAGATTGTGTGCTTTGCTCGTTGTTGGGCCACCAATTGTGGAACATGAATTCCGTCTCCAGTTTCTGCAAAACCACTGTTTCACGCGCATGAGTCCAAGGATTGCAATAAAACACCAAATCTTGTGAAATTGGCACCGGTGGTGCCATTTAGCAAATGTGGTGTGGCTTGTTCCTGATTTATTTATCACAAATGTGAGTATTTATTTTAGGAGCAGATGTATTCATAAGCAAATGAAACATGTGACTAAAGAAACTAATTTTTTTACCAGATAGCCAACTAAGCCTAGTATTGCATTATTACCTCACCCGTCACATGCAAGGCAACAACAAGTGGTTGAGGGAGAGATGACAATACTGCCAAATAGGGGCGCCAGCTCATAATTCAACAAATTTCCACTTGAAAACTATACACAACAAATTCCACAAAAGTGGTGATTACATGATTAAAAACATAACAATATTAGGAAATAATTTGTGGTGATTACCTCCAAAATGTCATGACACGAATTACTAGGCAGTGATGATTGGTCACTACAAGAAGGAGACGATGTGCCTAATACGTAGTCACTCCCTGATGCACACGCTGATTTTGATTTAGCCATAGAAGCTGAGTGAGTTGGACTCCTATCTCTCGACCGAGGTTCCCGGCTGTTTTGACGCTGTTGCTGCTCTTGGCTATTTTGCAGATGTGAACATGATGTTTTTCGTGCTGCATGTACCGAACATTTAACATCAATTATGAGTTAATTAAGAATTAATTTCCAAATAATATTCACCTTTTTTCCATGCCTTTGATCTTGGTGAATCAAAGTTGTGACGAAATCGTTTATCGGCTTTGTTCATTCTCCAGTTGCGTAATTTTGGATCACAGAAACTCTTACACGGTGTACCATCAACAACGGATGATTTTTTGGTTTGCGCCAACCTCTTTTTAACCAAGAGAACAGCAGAATCAACGACCTTATCTAGAATCTTGTAGCTCTCTTCATCATCCTATTACTTGTTTGCGATATCATACATTAATCTCGCATTACGACTAACGAAGGGTATGTTTACTGAATTGCAATCTTCCAGGTTTAGGCTATTGATTAATACAACATCCTTAATACGGTCCTTGGCGGCTTTGGTCCAACGACATAACACATACTGCTCTGGTACTGTGTTGACTTTGTTGTTGTAATAAACTTTCAATATATGGTGGCACAAGATGCCGAGTGATTCCCACATGCGGCAAGTGCATGCTGCACGGTGGGTTCTTCTATTAAATGTGACAGTCCTTATTTTTTATGACCTCGATTTTGCATTCAGCTCGAAAACCGCCTCATCTGTGCTGTTATCTGTTGGTTCGGTAATTGTATGGATTCCAAATAGAGAATTGCCTCCTCTTTATACCATTTCATCATTTCACGTGTGTAAAATATGGCCACACTACTCAAGAAACCATTGTCACCAAGCATCCCAGGGAACCCTCGGTTGGCAACATCCTCCTCAGCCTCTTTTCTTCGCCACTCCCTTAACAATTCCTTATATGCCTCCAGTTAGTCACAAAGTGTTGTATTAGCGGAGCACATTTTTTTCAAAGCATTATTTATGCTCTCGCTTCTGGATGTTGAGTGTAAACCGCCGTTGAACTTATTCATTATGAACACTGACGCCCAACGTTCCTGCAGGTTCCACATGGTTGTAAAATACGGTTTCTTCGACATATCAGCCCCATGGTCCTTTAGAAGTTTTTGCCACCCGTCATTGAACTCATCTTCATCGTGGCAGTCATTCATCAAACGGTTAAACACGGTCTTAAATCCTTTCTCTTTTTAACTTCCCAAATTTTGAAGGAGCGTTTCGACTGACATGCCACTGACACAACTGGTGAGCTGCAGTTTTGAATGTACTATTAATAGCCTGTTGGATTATAAACCAATACTTTATGCATATAAAGTTAAGATTGTTACTGCAACACTAAGCACGGTTAATAGCACAGATAATATAAACTGAGCCAAGTAAAGAACACACGATATGGTAACCCAGTTCGGTAAAACAACCTACGTCTGGGGGGCCACGCGCAAGAGAGAACGAATCCACTATTTGAAGTTGTGATTATAGAGGATCTTACACATATAGGTCATCCACTTTATGCTACCTTTTCACACACTCCTTCCTAACACCGCATGAATTTGTGATTGTTCGAGCCACACTCTCATAATCTAAGTTTGAGCCATGCTCAACACCTAACTCTCTTTACAAAAGTGTTTATGTGAAATAAACTCTAAAAAACGTGCACACAATGAAAATACCCTCAAAGAAAGTATATGCACGAAATAATCGACTGCCCGTCCCACAATGTTGATGTCGAATATATATAGGTTTGAAACCCTAGATCTCTTCACCATCATGTATATCTTCTTAGATCTTCTTTCCTTGTGAGGATAAGGCTTGGGGAACACGTCTGATATCTTCTTGATTAGTATCTTGTTCGCATCTATGATAATCATGGAAAAGATCCTGCAAAATCCGCGCAGAGGAAAGTCTTTGCCAGACTGTTCCAGGTTCTCTTAGCATAGACTGAAGCACAAGTCACAGAGTTTGTTCTATGCAGCAGCTTCGACACTTTAGCTGTACTTTTAGCTACATAAACTTTGCCAACATATTTGAGCAGTATCGCCTCTTGAGCAGCAACACCTCAAAATCTAACAATCTCCCCCTTTGGCATTTATGTAGACAAAACCAATCATCAAGAAAATAATCAACATAAGCAGCTTCATACCTTCGAATTCTCCAAGTCAGAACATGTATGAAATATGCCAAAGCTCCCCCTCCAACTATCAATTGGAGAAACTAAGTTGAACTCCCCCTTAATCAAAGTATGGAGTAAAAATAGATCACCAAATAAATCTTCAATCATCGAGCAGATGATCTTCAACTCAACACCAAATATAAATCACCAAAACAATAAGTCATAAACTGGGAAGCTTATTCTTCTACTCCCCTTTTTTTTGGCAGAAATGACAAAGCAGAGGGGTTCATCAACCAATCTTTAAAAAGACTGGGATCCTTTCGCCTTAGCAGCTCGAGCGGATGCGTGAAGGTCATCTTCATCCTCCTCGGTTTGGATATCTTCATCACCCAAGTCCTCTACAGCATCCTCAGCATCATCCTCAACTGTTTCATCATCATCATCATCATCATCATCATCATCATCATCATCATCATCATCATCATCATCTTCAACATCTCCTCGCACAGACCATGCATCACGTGGTGCCGATCCAGATGGCACAACTTCTCCTCTAGTAAAAACTGCATTGGCATCATTGAGCAATGCCGCAATCTCATTCTTGCACATACGAAGCCACTTCATCTGGAACAAGACAGAATTGTACTCACGTTCCAGCTCGCGCATCATCCTTGTAGAAATAGCCCGAAGATTAGGCTCACTTAGCACAGGCACTGGCACAGTTGACGTCGGCTTCTTCCTTTTCACGATACGGATAGAGGGACCCTCAATGTCCTTGGGATGAACAACTTCATTGAATAGCTTGTCATGTATGACAATGCTCTTCGGTGTACACTTAAACTGTTCGCCAACGTACATCACATCAGGGAATTGCGATGAGATGATTCCAAAGATTAGACCAGGATAGCCTAACGCCTTAGGCTTCTTCAACTTTCCAACACGTTGAGTGATGTGGTTGAAGACCAAACGTCCAAAATCAAAGGGCTTGAAGTGCCTTATTCCATACAACACCCTTGTTGTTTCTTGACTAACTGTAGCGGTGTGAGTGATGGAGCACCAATTCCTTACCTCAATCTTGTTCAAGATCGCATACTTCTGTGATAACATAGAGGAACTGATGGACAATTTCTTCCTCCAACTCCGGTACACACCATGAGTAATTTCAGCAGCAATTATGTCAAGAGACACATCTTCCTCTTCTTCACCAAAATCATCACGCCCAACAAAAGCAAAAATAATAGCAGGGGAGAAATTGAGATACCTTCCACGAATGTAAGACTTGTAGTGATTGCAAGAGAAAGGATCAACAATACTCTTTGACAAGTTGCAATAAAGTTTCAGTACAACTGCTCGAACAGGATAGACAGCCTGATCCCACTTGGCATCTTTCAGCAACTTGTTCAACCAAGTACCCTCCAAATCTTGCTCCTCACAGGTTGCTCGTACACCAGCTTCATGTGGATAACATTGTTCCAAGCTTCAACATGTTCATCAGATTTGAACTTGATAGCATCTTAAATTGCCTTTGTTCTTTGAAGAGGATCAACAGAATGCAAATGTCTTCTTGGTGATGCAGACTAGGCTCCATGATGAGCAGAAGATGAAACTCCATGATGAGAAGCTTTATGCTTGAAATTTCCAGCATCACTGTGCAAAGCATCTTCTAGCCCAGACTCAACATCAATAAGCTGATCTCGTTCCACTCCTCCTTTAGGCTTAGCAACAGTCTTCTTCTTCTACTTGAAAAACTCACCAATCTTCCCTTTGCCCTTAGCAGCACAGGCAAAATCAACAACATCCTTCCTTGAATGTAGGACCTGACGGTGTATGGGGTATTATGCAATGCTCTTCAACTTATTGCAGTAGAATTCCAGCATAGCCCAGCGCACATAGTAGATCATCTGATCTCAGATAACCTCGTGCAAAACTACATCAAGTCCAGTGCCTTCTAGATCCTTCTTTCATCGTAGATTGTTCTACCACCAGCCTCTTGTTGAGCACATCATTTCAAGTTGAGCGGAGATGGAGAATCATCAGCTTTCTAAAGGTTAACAACAAATCGGAGTTGCCTGCATCACTACACTTGGCATTACCTGAGCCAGAATCAAGCTCTATTAGATAGCCAAGACTGTTTCCTCCTTGAACCTTCTTGGAGAGTATTCCAATCTTTCTTTTTACCCTTTTGCATATCGGGCAACAACATTAGTGACATCAAACTTCTCGGCCGCATGCAAGTGACTCTACTTCAGGTTAGATTGAAACCTGGCACAAACTTCAAAACTAGAGCTGACGTATGTTCTACTTGCCATTAGATACAGAGACTTCCGATCATGCTTTTGTACAGCCGTATTGAGGTTCCCATTTGAGTTTGATGAATATTGACAATACCAAACTTCTTCTTTAGTCCTCATGCATACTCCTTAACTGAGTCACAAATATCCCCTTCTCGAATTGCTTAATTTTACGCCCGAAAAAATAATGCAATTCATCAAAAAGACTTATGTTAAATTTCTTCTTCTCATCTTTAGACTCGGTGTCATCAACACACAAGTCCATCTCAACAGACTTTGCACCACTTAACACAAACCGCCAAACAGAGTAGATAGTATGATCCCAGCTTCCAGAATTTCACAATACACCAAGTTCTAAACAACAAAGAGATAATTAACTCCCCATTGACTCCAAACTTCTCTCCAATTTTCATGCAAACAAAGAATCAAGGGGCTGCAAAAATTTTATCTAACAAGAGAGCGATGTGCTCTTTTGTAAGAACATCTTGAAAAACATGTGCCGGAGAAATACCTTGATGACGGGATCAATAGTCTTGTGAACGACGAGAGGAGTAACTTCTGGAACAGTTGTTGAGACAAGTTCTTCATGGTAAACAACAACACTTGCATCATTAATGACAGTAGAAACAGGATCAACTGTTGGCACAATAACTTTTGAAGCAGAAACATCTCTTGGAACATGTGCAAAAACATCATTAGAGAGAGAGGCATCTTCATCCAGAAGTTGAGAAACTTTATCATCATGCTTGGGTTTTGAAAATGGAACATCAGCAATAACATGATCATGCTGAGATGAGGTTTCTCCAAATGTTCCAACATTATCAGGAATGGCTACAGGAACAGAGGTCTGCTTTCGTACCCACTGCTTCTTTTGACCTCTTGATTTTCTTATCTCCCGCTTATCATTATGATGTAATCTGCACTTTGATCTTATATGATCTAGTTTATCACAAAAGTAACATGTTGGACACCATGTACTTGCAGATCTACTATGAGATTAAGACTTTCGGACCTTGAAGCAATCACGTTTGGGAACGGACTCTAACTTCTGTGTTGCATACTGTAGTTCATCTCTGTTCTTTCCAACTACACAAAATCTGACCTTATTACGATAAGGTTGATTGGTCCATCCTTTAGAATAACCAACGCCCTCCTTGCCATGTCCTCCAGTAATAAGAACTTTATTTGAGTGATAAGTTCTTATATTCATTTTCTTCCTTCTATCATCAAGATAAAATCTGCAATGAGGTCTGATGTGCCCAAGACGATCATAGTAATGACAAATAGGAATAAATGCATTATTCACTTGATGAGAAAAGTACCGAGCCTGACTGTTGGGAAATTTATTAGTATGAGTTTTGATGAATTCCAAAACCAACTGACCCCAACCGAGTAGATGTTGCCAGCTCTTAATATTAGCAGTTAGGCTCGCTGTTTGAGCAATGTTAAGATTTTATCTTTACAGGTCTCCAGCTGAAGACGGCGACATAGCAACACTCGGATACAACCCAGGATGGAAGATCGGATGAGGAACATCAGTTGAAACTGAGAGTTCAAGTCAAACCGTTCAGATGGAACATCAGTTACAAGACTCTGACTGATGATAGAGTTATGCCAAAAAGGAGGAAGACTTTTATACAACTGAGAGTTCAAGCCAACGGTTCAACATCAGTTACAGAAAGTCATCCGACCAAGGGGGAAGGTATAACAGAGTGGTTACAAAAAGGATGAAGTTGAAAGTCAGCTGAGAGTTCAACGGTTCAGTCAGATAGAACATCAGCTGAAGACCACTCGGATAAAGATCAAGATTTTCAACCGACTAACCAAGGTTGACTGTCAGAAAGGTTTGAATTTGAAATTCAAAAAGGAAATCACGTGAGGGTTTGACCGTTCAGTCATTACCCCATTTGGCCCAACACAAGGTTGTCTTAGATGGAAAGCAAAAGAGCACAGATGCCATATCGGGAAAGTCTGCAGAGATGAGAGACAAGCCATCGCTATCAAAGAACAAAGATCAACGGCTCCTCCAACGGCTAGTTGATTCTCTCCGCCTACAAAAAGAGGCATTCATTCATTCGACAGATTAGAACGAGACAGAGAAAATTTGAAGTGCACCCACGAGAGAAACAAGAGCAAAGAAAATCTGCAAAATCATATTCTAAGAGCATCAGCAACTGAGAGTTCCGAGTGGTAGAACATTAGTAGCTGAGGGTTCATAGAATTATAATCTGTCTTAGATCTTAGTTTGAGTGTTCATTCGTTCAAGCCATAGATCCAGCTCACATTCGTGTTCGAGCTGTAGTTGGAAAACCCACCCACACACACCCTAAAAAGTGTTTGTTAGGATCCTACTCTTCCTATAACTGAGTAGATAGGTTGCTGAGTACCCGTAAACTTAGCATAGATTGTCAAGTACCCGCAAACTTGACATAGGATGTTAAGTACCCGTAAACGTAACTGTAAAGGTTGATAAGTACTCGTAAACTTATTGCAACGGTTGCACAGCCCGCATAAGCTGTGTGGAACTGTCCAGAAGAACTTGGACTGAGGTGTGTGGACTCACATCTCCCCGTGGACGTAGGAGTTCTCTCCGAACCACGTAAATCCTGTGTGTCTGTGTTTATTTCTGTTCAGTTACTTTTTGCATATTCAACTGACCAAACTAACCGGCATACAAACTGCATCTTTACATATCAACTGTCTTGGTTATTAACCAACCTTGCACAAAAGCGTGAATTATTTTACGAGTATAATTTTCACCACATTCCGCACGGCACCACTCTCACAGCTGAGGTCTCTTACTTAGTTGTGAATCCAGCTGAGACTTTCTTTACTCAGTTGAAGTTTTTAGGGGGTAAAACTTTCAAAGTTGAAAAATCCTAACTGGTGTATCCCCCCCCATACACCAGTAACTCGTATCGGGACCATCACTGACACTTTGACACGGACCATGAATTATGTGTGTGAGTCTGTGCCTGCTTCTTTCTGTCAGAATGTTTAACAAATTCATGATTTTGACCCAGACGTTTGGCTTCATCTTGCTTGTCATTTTCTTCTTTTTTGGCAGGAACAAACGTACTCTGTTTGTTGAGATCCATAGGTTTCCATTTATAACCAAGATCGGCCTTATTGTTGGAATATTGACCAATTTTTAGAACTTGATCAAGTTTCTCAGTTCCATTGTTCATCATCTTGATCATCTTGTTCAACTGCTCCAATTTGTTTGTAAGCACTTCATTTTCTTCCTTGAGAGCAAAAATTGAAGACTTAAGACTATCTCTATCTTGACATGCTTCCTCAAATTGAGCTTTTAGTACTTCATTAATGTGGCCAACTTCATCACATTTGTCAAGAAGAATTTGATAATTCATGATCATATAGTCTTCGTCCGGCTCATCAGAATCACTTTCATGTGTAGAATCCCGATCCAGCTTCTTTCCTCCCACGGTTGCAATATGAGCCACTAAATCTTCCTTTTTCTTTTTATTTCTTTCTTGTAAAGAAGTGGAAAAAGAATTATTTGATGATTTTCCAGTGATTTCTTTCTTTTCAAACCGATCAATGGCTGCTTCAACAATTCTTGAAACTATAGTAAAGAATTTCACAAATAAATCAGGACTGTTTAACACAGACTTTAACTCAGACTCATGCACCTGATCTACAATATCTGCTGTAGAAAAAACATTCTTCCACTTTTCAGGCTTGTCATAATTCTTGCCCATCTCGAAAACTCGCAACGACCCAATTAATTCAGTCAACTTCATAGTGGACAAGTCCTTTGCTTCCTCAATAGCTGTAACATTAACGTCAAACCTTTTCAGAAGAGATCTTATGACTTTTCTCACCAATTCTTCTTCACTAATCCTTTTTCCCAAAGAAAAACTCTCACTGGAAATTGTGGAAGCTTGGAATGAAACTCACCAATAGTTTCATATTCTTTCATTTTCAACATCTCAAATCTAGACATGAGTTGTTGAAGTCGATGTCCCTTCACACGATCATCACCTTTAAAAGTATTTTGAAGAGTATCCCATGTTTCTTTTGTAGTCTCACATGTCGATATAAAAGAGAATATTTCCATAGTAACAGTTGATTGAATAATATTAATGGCTTTTTGATTCATACATGAAGCATTTGATTCTCTTACAAGCCATTTATCTCTTGGTTTCTCACTCCCATCGGCTGTTACAGGGGCACTCCAACCATTCACCACAGTAGTCCATGCACCCTCATCAATAGATCTAATATAAGACCTGAGACGAATCTTCCAAAAACAATAATTAGATCCATCTGAAATTGGGGGTTTCACAATATAATCTCCGTTCGAAGTCTTCGTAGCACAGACGTAGCAACAAGTTTAGAAATCTTTCCCTGGATCAACACCTGTAAGTTCGGTGTACTGCTCTGGTACCAATTGTTGGATTCTAAATCAATACTTTATGCATATAAAGTTAATATTGTTACTGCAACACTAAGCACAGTTAATAGCACAGAGAATATAAACTGAGCTAAGTAAAGAACACAAGATATGATAACCCAGTTCAGTTAAACAACCTACGTCTGGGGGGCCACGCCCAAGAGAGAACGAATCCACTATTAGAAGTTGTGATTACAGAGGATCTTACACATATAGGTTATCCACCTTATGCTACCTTTTCACTCACTCCTTCCTAACACCACGTGAATTTGCGATTGTTCGAGCCACACTCTCACAATCTAAGTTTGAACCACACTCAATACCTAACTCTGTTTACAAAAGTGTTTATGCGAAATAAACTCTCAAGAACTTGCACACAATGAAAATACCCTCAAAGAAAGTATATGCACGAAATAATAAATCATCGACGGCCCGCCCCACAATGTTGATGTCGAATATATATAGGTTTAAAACCCTAGATCTCTTCGCCATCATGTATATCTTCTTAGATCTTCTTTCCTTGTGAGGATAAGGCTTGGGGAACATGTCTGATATCTGCTTGATAAGTATCTTGTCCGCATCTATGATAATCATGGAAAAGATCCCGCAAAATCCGTGCAGATAAGGAAAGTCTCTGCCAGACTGTTCCAGGTTCCCTTAGCATAGACTGAAGCACAGGTCACATAGTTTGTTCTATGCAGTGGCTTCGACACTTCAGCTGTACTTTTGGCTACATAAACTTTGCCAACATATTTGAGCAGTATCGCCTCTTGAGCAGCAACACCTCAAAATCCAACATAGCCTTCATTAATGTCTGTCATTGATCAAAGAATATAACCTCAGGTTCCTTACCCTTCATAGATTTCAAAAATTGTTCAAAAATCCACTCAAATGAGTCTGGGGTCTCATCCGATAAAAACTCAAGTTCAAACACCACAATTTGCCGATGATGATTCATCCCTACAATTGGCAAACAATACAAATGATAAATATTGGTCATGTAAGTAGTGTCCACCGAAATGACGTCACCAAAGTATTCATAATCTATCAGAGATCGACTGTCTATCATGTAAAACGCCATCAGCCTACCCTCATTGTCAGTGTTGACATTATAGTAAAGTCAAGTTGAGTCGTTCGACTTGTTCAAGAAATACTCCATTAGTCTGGCAACATCGCTATCCACTCCTTTATTTTTGGTCCTTTATCTTAGTAGATGGTTGTAATTATCCTTCCTCAAGAATCCTACGTTCTCCTCCCCTTCTGCCTGTTTCGACATGAAGGCATGACATTTAGCAACTCCAATACTAGCCCTGTTGAATGTTTTCAGAAGTGTGGACTTATCCAGTGTCATCCTTCTAACTGATCTAAGCAGAGTAGCCGTTATTTGGTGGAATCAACTCGTAGCTGTGGTCATCGACAAATACTGAAACTTTCCACGGACCGTCTACTTCAGTCCGGAATACACAAATCCTCGCCTTGCAGTTGCTCCGGATTACATATCTTCTATATGTTGGGAATTTATCATTATCTGCACAACGCTTTGGGTCCACCTGTCCTTCACAAGAACACATGAACACTTTCTGCCTGACAATATCTGTGTCCTTGAAGTAATTTTGGGTTCATTTCTTAATGTTAAATCCCTGTCTGGAAAAACTGCACCCACGGTAAGTTCGACACTATTACTAATTGTATCATCGTTTTCATCTGAACATGAATCCTTTTCCTCAATACCTTTTACTCTCTCAGTTTCAGGGGACGAATTTAAATCGATATCCATTGGCTTAAATGCAAAATCGATTAATCCCTAATCTGAAATGTAATTACACCGAATACCGATTCTAACAGATCTCCTAGTATCTCTAACCCAATTATCCTAACAGAGATTATATTATGCAATTTACAATTTACAAAAAAAATCGAAAGAATAAATTATTGGACAAAAATACCTCATGTATTGTATTGTATTGTATTTGTATTTGGTCCCACTGGATGAATATTCCGAGTTGAATCCCAATGTCTGGTTTCTGATAATTGATTGTAAGTATCTAGGCGGCGGTTGTATCCATCCCTTTCATGAAGGGCAAAACAGACTCGATGAACAATAGAGACAAAATAGTGGGTAGGCTAAATTGGGCCGGAAATAACGTAACATACGGTGAGCTAGGGTTAATTTGGGAAAGAAGATGATGAGCTAGGTTATCTGTGTTCAGAGGAATTAGTTCTCCCAATATCATCATAAATGTTGTCCGTCCAATGTTGGGAAAATTGATGTCGTTAGGGTTTTACATTTGCCGACTCCATGCTTATTAAGCTGAGGTTGGACAACTCCCAACAAACGAGGTCGAGGTTAGCCTTTAGGTTGAAATTTTCGGGATTTGAGAAGATCAATGGACACAAGGGACTTCCCTATTAGGAATCATGAGAGTATATTACATCGGTGTGTGTCGGTGTGTAGAGATCCACCATCGGACAACATGCACACGTATTAGTCAAAGCACGAGTACAATGTAATGGTCATGATGTCGTTGCTTTCAAGGAAGCTTGCATCGCGAACTTGACCCACTTTGACATGGCAATGCTTGTGCCACTAGAAACAGTTTACACTGTTAGCATTCTTTCCAGGGTGTGACCTAGTGGTTGATCGAGTTCTCTATGGTCGCGGTACCTTATCCTTTGGGGATTATGCAGGCGGCCGCTCGTGCTGCATCGGTGCTACAGTGATCCTCAGTGAAGAGGTCTTCTCCATTTCGCTTGGTGCCATAGACCCACCTTGAACAACTAGAACTAAAAGCAAGCCCTTGATGTCATCCAACTTCTCTCCATTTACCCTCTCAATAGTAATTAATTGGCGAAGATCTTGGAGGACAACCTAAATCTCGCCAAAATGATTAAAGTAGTATATGAAGGTTTTATGCTTCGAAGCAGTAATAGAGAAAGATAATTGATATTAAATTGTTACACTTGGATGAAAGATTATGCAGACCTCAAGTAGTCCTTCAACTCTCAAAGATTTAGGGTTCCCATCGTCCTTTTCACTTTGTGTGTCGATCTTCTTCGAAGATGTTAAGCCATCAACGGAGGAATAGGGGTCTGTGTGATGATGTTTCTTATTACTGGCCTTTCATGATGCCATGCCTGTTGCTGGGTAGAAAGAAAGAGAGAGAGAGAGAATAAGAAAAAGATATAAGGAATGAACTAATGAACAAAAGGGGGGCATATATATTATATACAGGGAACTCAGGAAGGGAAGGGAAAGAGGTAGCAACGGACGGTTGTTTCTTGGTCTTCAACAATTCTTATCCACCCAACACTGACTAATTAACTTCCGCATCGATAATGATGGTATATTTTGAGCGGAAAAGGGAAAATGAAATTTAACAGGAGAGGCACACAGTATTTGGCCCCATTATGGGCCATTCTGCATTGGGCTGAAATAAATAAAGAGAGTAGTAATAATAATAATATCATCGGCGAAATGCCGTCGTTTTCAGGGCATTTCAACCTCTAAATTGGGAAAGTAGGTAGGGTTCCTTCACTCACGAGTCATGACTCAATAAACACTTTTCTCTTCTCTCAAGTAACTAGCAAGCCGTCGGAACAGTTCATTTGATTGAAAATGACCGACAACGCCATGGTCCCTTTACCCGCCCAACCACCTCTCTGTCATCATCAAGAACCTTGTGTTTAGAGGATTTCGTGGACTGACAAACATCCTGCTATACGTTATTACACTTGCACGCGCCAGGTATAGCTTTCTTTATTTTTAAAAAAAAATGGGCGAACAAATTGAAATTGACTAACTAGTTCTCCCGATTCCACCAGGAATAATGCAGGGTTTTTCAGTTCACAGATCCAAAACTGATGGCACTGTAGATGAATTATATTTGGAGATTGAGGCGTGAAAATACTCAACTACGTCAGATGTTGGAAACTCTACAGGAAGAGCTTAGGGTTCTAGCCCGCGAGGCTGCAACGTCGAGGGAGGAACTAGAGGCAAACTCTGCTTCAATTGTTATGATGAACAACAAATTGGAGAAGGAAGTGGCACGGTTCAAGTCGAAGCTTTGGTGGAAGAACTTTCAACTTATTGTGCTCTATGTGTTCTACCTCCTCCACCTAGTTGGCAAAATTTAAACTTAGTCAGTTATTTCTATGCTATGTTATGTTGTAATAGTCTGAACATATTTCTATCCATCTTCCCATGTCAAGATGTTATATGTACTTTAAACCTATTTCTGTTTCTATCTTGTATCTTGTTATCCTATCCTAGTAAATTAGGGAAATTTGAAGTTCTAACCGCTTCTATTGGAAAATTAAATGCAGATAAACCCTAAATCAATGCCATGGACCAAATTGGTGATCCATCCATGCATAACTCAATCACCTACAAAGGAAATAACAAAAAGTTCTTACAAACTCAACATTATAAAAATGTCGCTGATCAGATGTAGCTCAATCATCATCACCTCTGTCATTTCGTTCCCACAATGAAAATGAAGAATACACAACACAACTATATCATAAAAACAAAATATATGATTCCCAGCACTTTCATTAATAACACCAAAGTCAGTCTTCAAGGCACACAAACTAAACTAGTTAACCCGTTATTACAACCAATTCAGTCATAATATCAAAATGCACAAAATAATTTGAACAGATTAAGAGGATATGCCCATGAATAAATTGCCTCATCATAGAACAAATTCATCATTTACAAAATCACAATATGCATGAGTAAACCATCACCAAAAGATGAATTAGTCATTCCAATAACAAAAAAAGGGTTACAGAAAACCCTCATCAAAATCAAAAAAATGCATCGCCATGCGGTTAATGAACAACAATATGGATGAAGCTTTATCCTCACAATCAAGGATAAAGCCTCATCCTACAACCGAGGACCAAGCAGTGTCAGGCCAGTTAGTTGTTCGACAAAATAAAATACTTAACATTGTATCAATCAAGATGAACTGACGAAGTGCATATAATAGTGGTTGGTGAACTTTAGTCCATGGGATCCTCTTCTAAGATGGAGCGAGCATGAAGCATGAAGCATGAAGCATGAAGCATCACACATAACTGTTGCCGAAAGAGATCACAGTCTCCAGGATGAACAGCCTTTACCCTACCGTTAAACTCAAGATACTCCAAGTATTTGGTCGTCAGAACTGCATAGTTGTTATCATTCAGCTGCCTCTTCGGCTTTGAGGAACATTTAACAGGTCAAAATGAGCTGATTTTTGCACCGCTGACATGCTTATTGAGTGTTCAGATTTTCTCCTCCTCCATGATTTTTGGAATGTGGTCGCACAAGTAAAAAAAGATTGGAACAATGACTCTAAAATCTTGCTGCATAGGGTCGTACACAAATATCTTCTATGCGCATATGTCGATCTCCAATGCAATTCAGTTATCACCATTGATCCTACCAAAGCCGATGACACTCCTTACCCAGCGCCATCCCAATCCGGTAACCTGCGGGCACTTACTACGAGCGTAAGCGCCAAGAGTAGCACGTGCTACTTTGTAATCCCGATGAAGCATACCGTCTTGTGGTGTTAAAAGAAATGTCACTAATAAAGACACAATAAAGAGCATTTATAAAACAACATATACTTAAATTCACTAACTTTCAAACAACAATCAACAATATAATTTTCTCAGCTTAGCTTTCATGATACTATAATATTTTTTAGTGTGAGCAATGTTACATAAGAGAACAACATCATGTTTATAGTTAATTCGAACATAAAGCATGATTACAATAAAAACTTACATACTGATAATATCTATAAGGGGATATCATAACAACATGTTTGCAATATATAACCCATGTACGGTGTCACAGCCCGAAATCCGGTGTGTAGGAACGACCAGACTCCATTGGAGTGTGAAGGTGAAACCATCAAATAAACATAACATTTTTGACACATATCAACTCGATATGTAACCAAACACTAGCTCAATTGGTTTGGAGATGTGAAACCAACAAATAACTAATCTCAATAAAACTTTATGCTCGAGAGTCAATGAATAGGGTTTTGAAAATGATAAAGGATAATCACAAGTTTTCAAGATATTGCCTATCAAAGATCGAGCATATATAATTCACAACGGTTTCACAAAATAGTGTTAAGTATCTTGACATCAAGTCAAGATAATTCGAATGGCAATTAGGAATTTGAAAAGTTATTTCGAGTACTCGGCTCATTGAAGCATTACCATACCAGAGTATCTAAAAAACAAAGTTCAATATAAAATAATTGCAGCGGAGACATCAATGCTCTTGACAACTACATGTATGAAGACACGTAATCGCCAACTCAACTCACAATAGATAACACACCACCATGAATCACCCTCGCCATCCTCATCCATAGCTAACCTGCACGTTTAGAAATACATGCAGGGCTGAGTACTTCGTACTCAGTGAACACAATGCCAAAAATAATTTAAAAACATTTCCCATTAGGGCTATATAAATGAACTTGCCTTGCCACTGCATCACAAGTGTTAGCTCAATTGAAAACGTTTTACTTGTGAATGCATAAAACATTTTTCTTTTAAAAGATGTGCGCGCACACAATTATATAATAACTCAGGTATGAATCATCTACCACAATAACTCTGTGCTGAGAAGTAGGCCTCCTTCTCAGACACTGTGACTAGCGAAACCGCAGTTAAGCTAATAGTCGCCTCAATAACTCAATACCACTCATGTAGATGATAAACACATACCAAAACTAAGATAAATGGCAAGTCAATTAATTTTAAAAGCTCACATAATATTACTCAATAAGTAATAGCATTCATCATTGAGTTTTAGTTCAGAAAAGCCCACCTCGCTTCTGGTATGTTGGGTCGAGGTAGTTTTACTTTATGCTTTCCGACTACTCTTTAGTTCTGCTCGGCCCTTCAATAACGACATCGAATAAGATCGAGTATATTGACTCGAAAAACGTGTTATAGACTTAAGGCTCGGCTGAAGGACTTCTATATGACTCGTTTGTTCTTATTTTATCTTTACTTCTCTACATCGATACCTTCTCAGTTTCTCGCTCTTAGATTATCGTCCTTTACTCGGTTTCTAATTACTTCTCAAACTTGAGTTCTTGTTTCTAATATATCTTCTCAAACTTCACGTAAAACGATGAGTTACTATTTAACTCGTCTTAACTTCTCACAAATTCAAGTTATGTGATTTTAGCGAATCATATTATCAAATCTCAACTAATAACATCATCATTCATTCATAGTTGAGTACTTATTTCATCAATCAAACATACATTTGAAACTTAAACGTTCACCTCGTAACATGTAATCACATCAATACTCAAACATTCATGTCTCAAACATTTTTATCATAATCGAGCAATCATCATCAATTATTCAACACTCAATATGAATAATTTCGCAAGTAAGTAGGTTATTAAATTCCTACTTAAGCATATAATTCAATCAAATTTAATAACTTAAAAATAGTTCTATTAATTAACTGTTAACTTGTTATTGCTCGACTCTTATCCCTTAAAAACTTATAACTCTTTAAACTTTTAATGAAAATAATTTCGTTATATAATAATAACTCAAATAATAATCATTAATTTGAATTTAATATTCAAATTTCTCTTTAATATTTCTTAATTCAAAAATACGACATCATCATTCTTAAAATACGTATTCATATATGTCATCATTTCTTCAAAATACGTATTCTTATACGTACAAAATATGTACTCATATACGTAGAAAATACTTAACTAAATACTTAAGATAAAATAATCTTTATTTTATCTTTTTCTTTATTTGGAACTTAATTTTTGTTTTTATTAAATAAAAACTCGGTGTTTCTTTTAAAACTTCACTGCTCGATAATTTCTACGTTTTAACTCCTTTTTAAGTGATTCAAAAAGCAAACTTGTTTATTTCTATTCAAATATCATCATCAAATCACTTAATATATCATGCATCATCAAAAAATTATCATTCAACCAATTATAACTTAATAATTTCTTTTTCCTCATACTTTACGTACTCTTACTCGTTTTTCAAATAATTGAATATTTTAATATTATTATTACTTCTCTAATAATAATTCTTAATAAATTTTTCATTTATCAAAACGAACTCAAATACGAGTAACGCTTATCTTTGACTCGTATACTTAACTTCTAAAATATCTTTTCATATAAAATCTCATTTCCTCATTCTTATTTTCCTTTTTATTTCTCAAAATATTAATATTATTAATATTCTATTTTCCATTTTACACTATCATCAAAATCATACATTTCATCACCATATCATCACGATTTTCACAAACTTATCAAAGAAACATTTTTCTTTATTTTATTAAACTCAAAACTTCTTTTATTATTATCTCTTTTCTTTCATTTTCATTTATTTAATATATATATATTCATCGAAATTTCTCCAATTTCAACTCATAAAATTTTATTCTTTTCTCATCCCACTCATGACATGCTCAACATGTCATTTACTTTAATGCAATCATCAATATATATATATATATATATATATATATATATATATAACATAATTCGATATATATATATATATATATATATATATAATAAAATAATTAATTTCTAATTATTTTATTCCATCTTTAAATCTTCAAAAACCATTCAAGAACATGAAGAATACATCTTCATGTCTTCAAAAATTCATACTAACTCAAGAATCATCAAAAATGCTTATTTTTATATTCATTCTCATTTTAATCGAATTTATCACTATAAATTCAATAATTCCTTAAAAATCATATTCTCAATTTCTATGCATATAACTCACTTCAAAAATTCATTTTCAATATCTTAACATCATTAACATCATCAATTATCATCATTCTTCATCAAAAAATCCAAATTTCATTTTCTTCACAAATATATATATATATATATATATATATCGAATTTTTATCCAAAATTCAATAAATTCATAATATGACTTAAAATCACATTTAAATCATATTCTCATACTCCATCATACTCATAAACATCATATAATTCAGAAAATCCATAAATCATAATTTATTCACATTTTCTCTATTTTTAATCAATTAAATCAATTAAAAATGAGAAAAATTCATAGAGATTCATAGAAAATCACGAAAATTCTATAATTCACATAGATCACTCAAATCATCATCAAAAGCATATATCATCATCAAAACATCAAATAATCATCAAGAAATTATTTTTCCTATTTTTTTCTTAATGATCGATTTTACGGCTTTTTAACCTACTTAGGTTATTTTTCATTTTAAGCCTTAAATCATGTTTTAATCTTCATTTAGATCATCATCTCATCATCATAACCCTAAGGTTTGCCTAAGCATAAATTAAATCATGCATGATTTCCTTATTTCCTTCATTTACATATACATATCTTTGCATAAATGAAATTAAATTCATACTTAGAATTAAAACTCAAGCTTCTCTTTGTGGCTTGTGTTTCGATGGCTTGATGGGTATGGAGATGATGGATTCTTACTCCTTTCCTTGTATGAAAAGAAATTTGCAAGATATCAAGATCTTGGTTTTGAAAAGCAAGAATCAAAACCCTTGTTTGAAGCTTAAAGAAATTGATGGTTTCATAGAGTTCTTAGGCTTATTTCAAGCTTTGAAAAGAGAGTATAAGATGGAGGCTTACTCTCTTAGATGATCTTGAACTTAAGGGAGGGAAACCACATCAAAAGGTCCTCAACAAGCTAGCATGAATCAATGGAAAAGATATATACTTGCATGATGTCGAAGAAGATGAAACTGTGGAGCTGTTGCTCTTGGTGATGGAAACCGAAGCTATATTGCAGCTCTTCTTCGACTTCAAGGCTGGGAGATGGAAGGATGAAGGAGAAGGGAAGCTCTCCTTGATCAACACGATGAAGATGATGAGTTGGAGAAGAAGTTTGCAGCTGTTTTGCTGCAGCAAAACTGCTCTCGGCAGTGATGGTATCGAGCTGCTGCTCGATGTGGAAAGGCACGGCTGCTGCTCTCTTCACAGTCTCAAAGGATAGGCGATGAAGAAAAGATGGAGGGGAAGATGATCCTCAAGGTGATGATCACGTGAGGATGAAGATGATGATGGAGAGAAGCTGCAAATTATGCTACTCTCTTTGCAGCAAGGCTGGTTCTTTGATCTTTCTCGGCAAGGAGGAAACTGAGAGGAGAGAGAGATGTTGCTTGTGAGAGAAGAGAGATAAGTGAGGATAAGAATTGATGTAAGAGTATAGAGTAGGGGAGATGTAATTAACATGTGGGGAGATATGGAAAGATATGAGAGAAAGAGAATTCAAGAGAAAGATCATAGAGAGAGAGAGAGAGGTGTATGTGGCAAGTTGAGGGAGAGAGTGTTGTTAACTCTCTTAGATGAGAGTATTCTAACACTTAGGGCCGTCATTGAGGATAAGAATGCAGGTTTTTATCTGCTAATTATGCCCGGTTAATTTATTTTCCGGTAGAAAATATCTCCGTTATTTTATTCTATTCCCTCAATCAATTAATAACCCTTCTCGTCTCTTTCTCGATGTCCAAATTCTCTCTAATTCGTCTTATATCTCCCAAAATAAATTAAGGAATCCTTCTATATAATTTTTACTTCGAGATTCCTTATAACGAATAAATTCATAAAAAATTGCTCGACTTAACGCGTCGTTAAGCAATTATTTTTAAACTTCACTCAAATGATTTCGGAAAATTCTTCGACTTATCTCAAGAGTCTTAGATTAAATTCTAGATTCAAATGAAACTAATTAGACTCAATTCTGAGTCGGTCGGTGAATAGTGATTTCTCGGTTTACGTTACTATTCATTCAAAAATAAAAGTTCTCAGAAAATTCTGAAATTCATACTCAAGCTCAATCTCATTTAAATAAGCTTATACAATGCATCACATACTCGATTCGAATAATCGAAATGAGAGAAAAAAAAATCACATTAGAGCATATAATGGCAATTTCGTTATTTCACAGAAAATTTTATTTTCACAAAAATTTTTAGCACTCAAAACTCATCATATAAGCATATTAATTAAGTTAATACGCACTTAGGAACTTAGAAAAGTTTGGGGTATTACATACGGAGACATAATCATGATGTTGAAGGGAGATATCAACAAATTCACAAATATATTCATTACAGCTAACGATCTAAATGATCAAATAAAGTTTAACACTATGAGTATCAGTTAAGATAACACGTTTTTTGGAAACTTAAAATCAGGAAGAGAGTATTAACCCAGCACCAGGACTCGAGTATTGAAAAATTCCGCATTGATTCCCCCCACTTGTGGTCAAACTCAACCGCAAGCATGTTCAATAGCACGTTGAGGTGCTACATTAAGCATATACAGATATATATTAGAAGATACAAGAAGAACATATATAACGGCCAACACAAACAAAAAAGATATGAGCTGGTACACAGTTAATACCTCACCACGCAGGCGGACATTACAGTTTCATATTTCTGAAAACCAGTTGGCATCAGCATACTTCTTTCTCTCGAACAGCAACCGAACAGTGCGATGCCTAAATTAAAAAAGAGAGTTAAAATAAATGGATTACAAACTTTTAACTTGTGGAATTAGACACATACACTTTTCCATTGCGAGAATCTTCCAGCCACTTTAGGAAGGACGATTGATCAAAACCAAGGGGAACATCAGGGGACATCTCGGCGGTATACTCGTGAAGTGCCGGCGGAGTGAAACAAAGAGGATCCCTTAACAGCTTCATCGGTTAGGGTGGAGTTGTATATGCTGAGGGAGGGGTACCCCTATTACATATATTGCATCCTTTCATCATGACATCACAAAGATTCGTAAACTCTTCGCTCAGCTTAGTCAGAAGCCGATCCTACTGGGTCAAGAGCTCACCTTGGCGAGTCAATAACTCAGCTTGGTGGGTCAATAACTTGAATAGATGTTCGTTTTCTTTTACATTCTGCGAATATAATGATTTATCGACCCAGAATTAAATCATATACTAGGGCTTCTTCCATATGAGGGGGAATCTAAAGAAAAAACATGAAGTACCTCTACTTCTTTCGGCGAGGCTTGCATGGGTTCCAGAAAAGCCCGTGGAAACGCAATAGTTGTGGGAGTCACCGGCACATTAGGGATTCTTTCCGTTGATGTCCCTTCCTTAACAACATGTCTTACATCTTGTTGGCTCGTTTCGGCCTTCACGGCGTCTCTTGATGACTCTACTTGATGATGGCTTTCAACGATTCAGAGAAATCAAGACGGCAACAGGTAGAACTTTTCCCTCCCATTCGTGCCTTACGCGATCTCTGACTGAGTTTACCTGGCTCAGTCGATGCCCTTTTACTAGTTGTTAGGAAATTTAGTAAAGTTTTGATTGATTCCAAAACAAACTGACCCCAACCGAGTAGATGTTGTCATATCCTAATGTTAGTATTTAGGCTCGCTGTCTGAGCAATGTTCAGATTTTATCTTTATAGGACTCCAGCTGAAGACGACAATATAACTATACTCGGATAGAACTACAGATGGAAACTCGGATGGAACATTAGATGTAAGAAAGACAACTGAGCGTCCAAGCCAACCGTTCGGATATAGAACATCGGATGAAAGAAAACATCTAAGTAATCAACTGTTCGTCAGATGTGACAATCCACCTGATCAGATGGGACATTAGTTGCAGGACTCAATCTGATAAATCGACAACATGAAGTTCAAAGCAGCTGAGGGTTCAACTGTTCCTCTTCAGACAGAATGTCAGATGAAGGTAGCGATCAGATGAAACATCAGTTGAAGACCACTCGGATGAAGATCAAACGTCTCAACCGACTAACCAATGTTGAAAGACAAAGGTTGAAATTTGAATTTCAAATAGGAAGTCACATGAAGGTTTGACGTTCTGTCATTACCTCATTTGACCCAACACAAGGTTGTCTCAGAAGGAAAGCAGAAGTTCACAGTTGCCAAATCGGGAAAATCTGCAGAGATGAGAGACAAGCCATCGCTTTCACAGAACAGAGATCAACGGCTCTTCCAACGACTAGTTGATCCTCACCGCCTATAAATAGAGGCATTCATTCATTCATCAAGACAAGAGACAGAAGAGCGAAAGAACGACGATATACTGCGCACAAGCTAAACTGCAATTATTCTCTTTCTAAGAACATCACCAGCTGAGAGTTCATAAAGAGTTAGAATCTGTCTTAGTGTTTTCGATCTTAGTTTGAGTCTTCATTTGTTCAAGCTTAGATCCTAGCTCACTTCTTTGATAGAGCTAGTAGTTGGAAAATCCACCCTTATACACATCCCCTAAAAAGGTTGTTAGGATCCTGCTCTTTCCGAAATTGAGTAGAAAGGTTGATAAGTACCCGTAAACTTATCTGTACGGTTGCAAAGCCCGCGTAAGCTTTGTGGTAGCTGTCCTAAAGAATTTGGACTGAGTTGTGTGGACTCACAACTCCCCGTGGACGTAGGAGTTATCTCCGAACCACGTAATTCCTTTGTGCTTTTGTGTTTTCTGTTCAGTTACTTTCTGCATATCTAACTGTCCAACTAACCAGCACTCAAAACTGCATCTTTACATTTCAACTGATTTGGTTGTTGACCGACCTTGCATCTGAGCGTGAGTTATTTTATACGAGTTGTTTTTGTATCCACCACATTCCGCACAGCACCACTCTTCCAGTTGAGTCCTCTTCTCAGTTGTGGTATTTTTTTCAGGGGGTTGAAATTCCTATCTAGTGTATTCCCCCCCCCATACACCAGAACTCGTATCGGGACCATCAAGTGGTATTAGAGCAGTGGTTCACAAGACCGCTGTCTCTGTTTCACGAGGTGTGAATCAAGGTGTTTTTCTTCAATGGTCAACAGAATAGATCTTTTTCACGCTAGTGCATTCCTGCTTGCATTTGTCGTCTGTTTGTTGTGTGCAGATGGATGTTAAAGACAAGATTGTTGTCATGTTCTTGGTTGTGAATTATACATCCTGGAAAACTCGGATGAAGAAGATTCTATTGTCCAAGCATCATCGAATGCAACAAGTGATTACATCCGGACCGATCACCATCATGGAAAAAGTTATTCGCACTCCTACAAATCCCAATGATGGGGATGTAACTGAGGTGATAATCGAGAAGAAGCCAGAAGATTTTACTCCTGAGGAAGCAAAAGTGAGCCAGCTGGATATCTGGGCTCAGAGCACTATCATGTCCACAGTTGGACAAGACTATCTTCCATGGATAGAAGAGTGCAACACAGCTAAGGAAATGTGGGACATTTTGACATCTCTTAGTGAAGGGAGTGACGAAACCAAGGAGAACAAGTTCTCCCATACTTGTCAAGATTTTGACAATTTATGTCTAAAAGTCGATGAAATCATTGATCAGTTGGAGCTTCGGTTCATGGATATCATCCGAAGGATTCAGTCCATCCGACGAGGAAAATATACTTTGAGAGAGATCAATCTCAAAGTATTACAAGCCCTACTAGCTGAGTGGGACACCTTCACCAACATTCATGAAAGCCGAGCTGATCTTGGAGAGATGGGAACTGATAGACTGTTCTCAATTCTGAAAAGAAACGAGTACAAGGTGAACCGACGAAGATCAACTCAGTCCTCGGGGCAGACGAGTCGACTTGAGGATGTTGGTTCCGGAACAAAGGCAGTAGCACTTCGAGCTGCCAATTCCAAGCCGCGAACATCAAGGGCAACAAGATCTGCGGACATAGCTTCGAAGGAGCCGAGCAGAGAAGAGCTGCAACAGAGTATCGCCGCCCTGTCAAAGAAGCTAACTGACATGGATACTCGGTTCGGAAAATACAAGCGGTTCTATAAATCCAACCGAACTCGAGATAACTCAAAGCCTGTGAACAACGGTTGCTTTGAATGCGGCAAAGAGGGACACTTCAAAGTTGATTGTCCAGATCTTTCGAAGAAAGATAGAGATGCGTTGAGGGCCAAGCAAAATGCAAAGAACAAGGCCATGGTTGCAGAAGAAGCAGCTGATGACATGGACATCTTCACCGACACCGAAGATGAGGACGAGGTGACTTCCACCAACAACGCTATCAGACAGGATCAATGTCTCATGGCATTTGGAACCGACCAGGATGATGCTGAGGTACATTCTAGTCCAGTTAATTTAAATTCTTCCAATGCTACTAACATGCAGGAAACATTAGATGAAGAGTTGGAACCCTCTTGGGGTGACTTCCTAGAACTCAGTGAGGAATTGCATCAGCAATCGGTTGAGTTTAAGAATCTTCAAGAACAGTTTGCCAGACTTGAAGAATCCTTAACCGAAAAGGATGATGTGATCAAAAATCAAATCGAAGAGATTGATGATCTCAAAAGTCAACTGAATGTGGCCAACCAAACTAAGGCTCCAACCGATGAGGATTTGAAGGAGCAGATCAAGGAGCAGCATGAGCAGTTGAACAAGCAAGAGGCACAGATCGACCAGCTGATGAAGATGTCAAACGCACAGACTGAGCATATAGCTGTTCTTCTCAAGGATCTACAAACTGAGAAGGACAACCTGATAAAGCTATATCAATCATCCAAAATCATCGAGAATCTCATTAGTTACCGACGACAAATGGATAACGTGTCTGGACTCGGCTAGGACATGGTTAAGGACACTGGAATTCCACCCGCAACCTTTATCAAGGCTATGGATGTCACGGTTGCCAAACCAAATACTGATGAGTCTGCAACTCCCCAACTTAATCCAACCTCCACGTCACAGCAAGTACCTATAGTACAACCTGCTAAGGGAACTGCAGTTGAGAAAGGAAAAGGAGCTGTGGTTGGAGAACTGAAGAATCCATCGGTTGGGATAACAACCGAGGGAGAATGTTCCAGGACTCAGAAGAGGAACCAGAGACATTGGAGATACAATTAGAACCGACCTCAGAACCGACCTCAGAAGGGATGGAATCAACAGAACCGATAGGGATTCAACCATCAGAATCAACATCGGTTCCATCATCAGAACAACCAGAGGTTCCATCAGAGTCAACCAATGTGGAACAGTTCCAACAGCTGCGGATATTCATGCCAGAACATGAATCAACAACCGGGCATGAACAGCTGTCGTCGACAGCCAGGAAAATGGAATCAGACTCAGCCACAAAGATTCCAAAATGGCGTCCGACCTCATCGGCAAAACCAAAAGGGTCAGAAACGTCAACAAAACAGGGGGAACGCCTCTCCTCCTAAAGCCCACAATGGGAGAAATCAATCTCCTCCCAAGAAACAGAACGTCAATAATAATAACAAGCCTAAGGATGACCGAGGTGTTGTTATAGTTGATGGAGAAGGAAAGATAATTTGGAATGACAAATCTATCCAAATCTACAGGGAAAAATGACCCACAGTTCAAGGGGGAACTGGTTCTAACCCTCCAGGACCCAACTAAAATTGGGGACCTAAGCGTGTTTCTCTGTGCAGGAGCAGGAGGAACAGCTGAGGAAAAATAAAGCATCACATACCATGTGGGTGATGGACAATGGATGCTCGAAATACATGACAAATCTGAGGGATTTGGTTGGGAATTTCGTGGAGAAGGAAGGACCATCTGTTACCTTTGGTGACAACTCAAAAAGTCACACCAAAGGCTACGGTACCCTTGAAACCAATCACGTGTCTATTTCCAATGTTTCATATGTTGATGGATTGAAGCATAACTTGCTCTCCATCAGCCAATTATGTGATAATGGTTCTCTGTCAAGTTTGATGCGCAGGGCTGCAGGGTCAAAAATGTCAGAACAAAACAAGTCATATTGTTGGGAAATCGATCTCCAACCGGGAATGTCTACTATGCAGATTGGAATAGTAGTCCTCCTGAGACCTGTCTTCTATCGAAGAGCAGTTCAGATGTGAGCTGGCTGTGGCACAAAAGGCTCAACCATCTGAATTTCAAGACCATGAACCGCCTTGCGAGACAGGAACATGCAAAGGGTATTCCGAACCGTGTGTTTTCACCAACACATATCTGCAGTGCGTGTCAGCTGGGAAAGCTAGCTAGATCCTCCTTTCGATTGAAAACGATTCCATCAACCGACCGAGTATTGCAGCTGATCCATATGGATCTCTTCGAGCCTGTTACTCCCAAGAGCATGAATGGTAACGAATATACACTTGTTGTTACTGATGATTTCTCTAGGTACACGTGGACCATTTTCATGCGTCACAAGAGTGAAACCCGAGATGAGCTACCCAAGCTGATGGATCGGATATCTAACCAACAAGAGATGAAAATCATTTCTATCCGATCAGACCGTGGAACTGAGTTCCTCAATGAAACCATCATCGAATACTGCGAGAAGCATGGAATCACTCATCAAACATCGGCTGCTCGTACTCCACAACAGAATGGAGTAGCCGAGTGAAGAAACCGAACGCTGAAGGATGCTGCTACATCCATGTTGACAAGCTCAGCTCTGCCAAAGAGATTTTGGGCCGAGGCAATCAACACATCATGCTACACCCAGAACCGGTCTCTTCTGACCAAACGGTTGGGAAAGACTCCATATGAACTATGGAGACGCAGGAAGCCTGATATTTCATATTTTCGCGTTTTTGGTTCTAGGTGTTATATTCACAACAATGGGAAGACTCAGTTAAAAACTTTTGACGCCAAGGCTTCGAAGGGCATATTTCTCGGATATGCCACTCGGATCAAGGCTTATAGAGTTTTTAACAACAGTTCTCGTGTTGTGGAGATAACCCCTCATGTTAGTTTTGATGAATCTACTTTTGAGTGCAGGGAACAGGCTAAAGGACAACAAGCAGATCCACATGTTCCACCAGCTCTCACCAGATCGCAGGTTCTAAGGCAGAAGAATCTAGCTGAACCATTGGTATGGGCAACCGAGGATGATGATCCTTATTCCTCTGAAGATGAATGTGAGGACCCCAACTCATCTCAAGGGGGAACTTCAGCTGATGTTACTCCAACTGCATCAGCATCCGAAGTCCAACCTAGCCCGGTTCGAGATATTATCCATGTTGAGGATCCAGACTCAACAACAGATAAATCACCAGTTCTGAAGATCCCAGCATCTCCCACGGCTCAGGTTATCCCATCATTTGAAATCACGGAACCGCCACTATTGGAAGAAGAAGGAAGACGCAACAAGAGATGGTATGAAGATCATTCCAAGGACAACATCATCGGAGATCCAGCCAAAGATGTGCGTACTAGGACCAGAGTTGCAAATCCAGATTCAGCCGAAAAAGATTCCAGCACTTACGCCCAATATGCTGAGGAGTTGGCAGTTCTTGAGGAGTTCGAGCAAGCCGGAGATGTTGCCATGATTTCATGTTTCGTAGCTGATGTGCCAGAGCCGAAGCATGTTATGGAAGCTCTCAACTGTGTTCATTGGACAACAGCCATGCAAGAAGAACTGAAAGAATTTCTACGCAACTGTGTATGGGAGTTGGTAGAAAGACCAAATGGTGTTAAAGTCATTGGATTAAAGTGGATTTTCAAGAACAAGAGAGACACCATTGGATTCATCGTGAGAAACAAGGCAAGGTTGGTAGATCAGGGATATTGCCAACAAGAAGGAATTGATTTCGAGGATTCATTCGCGCCTGTTGCAAGGTTGGAAGCCATCCAAAAATTTCTAGCCTATGCCGCATTTCACAAATTCAAGATTTATCAGATGGATGTGAAGTGTGCTTTCCTCAAAGGTGATATTAAGGAAGATGTTTATGTTGAACAGCCTCCCGGTTTTGAGACTGGTGATGGAAGAGTGTATAAGTTGAAGAAAGCAATCTATGGATTGAAGCAAGCACCTAGGGCTTGGTATGACACTCTCTATGGTTTTCTTCTGAACTCGGGATTCAAAAGATGGTCAGTTGACAAAATACTATTCACCATAAAAGTTGGAGAAGACATACTTGTTGTGCAAATCTATGTCGACGACATCATATTCGGTTCCAAGTCAGAGGAGCTGTGCGAGAAATTCTCAACTCTCATGAAGGAGAAATTCGAGATGTCGATGATGGGTGAGATGAATTATTTTCTTGGGCTACAAGTGAAGCAGTCACCAAAAAGGATTTTTATTAATCAGTCCAAATATACAAAGGAGCTCATCGCAAAGTTCGGTTTGCAAACAAGTAAAACCACAAGGATCCCGATGAATACTAACTGGAAGATTGAGCCCGGATCTGAGGGAAAACCTGTGGATGCCAGTAAATATAGAGGGATTATTGGTTCTTTGCTATATCTAACCGTCAGTCGGCCAGATATATCTTACGCGGTTGGAGTGTGTGCTCAATTCCAAGTTCAGCCGAGGGAAGCACACATGTTGGCAGCAAAGAACATCATTAAATATCTGAAGGGTACTGTTAATGTTGGGTTGTGGTACCCAACTGACGACAATATCCAACTGACCGAATACTCAGATGCGGATCTAGCCGGAGATCGGTTGGACAGGAAGTCCACATCTGGACACTGTCAGTTCATGGGAAGCAAGCTAGTTTCATGGTTTTCCAAGAAACAAGCATGTGTTGCCACTTCTACTACCGAGTCAGAGTATATAGCTTCCGGTAGTTGTTGCATGCAAGTGTTGTGGCTCAAGCAACAGCTGAGAGATTATGAAGTAGCAACTGGACAGGTTCCCATCCATTGTGATAGCTCAAGTGCCATTCTCTTTGAATCCTGTTCACCATTCTCGGACGAAGCACATTGACATCCGACATCATTTTATCCCAGATCATATTGAGAAGAAGGATGTATCTGTGAAGAAGATTCCAACTGAGATTCAGAGAGCCGATATCTTCACCAAATCTCTAGCCGAAGCACGATTCAAGATGTTATGTGATCTCCTTGGATTGTTGGATCCATCAAATGAGGAATCAGCCGAGGTGAAGAGATAGATATCCATCTGAGGGGGAAGCTCAGATGAAGGGGGAATCTCAGATGCGGATCGCCATCCGAAGACATCAGACGTCAGCTGAACAGACGAACTCGAGTCAGCTGATGGCATGCCGCAACATTGGAACACAGCTGATTCCGACATCAGCTGGAAGGTATCAATTATGTCTGCAGGTGTTTAGGTCTTAAATGTGAATGTTTGAAATAAATTCAAACATTCCTGAGCATGTCAGATAGATTAAAATAGCCATCATAGCGCATTTAATGTAAAGTACGACTGAACATCAATAGCCTTACTTTATAGTGCGAGTGGGCTGACACAAAAACAGTTCACCTTCTCACGTGCGCGTATTGGAACTCGGAATGTGACGTTAGTCAGAGTTAGTCAACAGTCACGAGATCTCAGCCGTTGATGGATTCGTGCCATTCAATCTTGGCCATCTATTTCAAATGACCCACAAACCTATAAAAGGCGGAAAATCAGGAAGTGATTTCTTACCTTCTATACTTGTGTTTATCTGAGTAATTGTTCACCTTCGTCTCTGATTTTGTATCACCATTTTCGGCTAAGTTCTTCTTTTCTTCTCTCTATATAAACTTCACTGGAATAATAAATGGCACCGAAAGCTTCATCGCAAGGAAAGAAGATGGCATCATTAGGACCAGCACTTGTCCCTCCGTCGTACGAGGAATCTTATGATATGATGATATTCAAAATCCACTTTGAGCAGATTCTGTCAAAAGAAGCACTGGACTCACCGGTGTTATCCCCTCTCGCCGATTTTCTCAGGGATAATCATCTTCTTGAGTGGGCAAAGCTCTTTTCTACCCACTTACTCAGGCGACAGGTCGGAGAATTTTACATGAACCTAAAATCTCCTGTCGACAGTCGAGTAGGCCTCGTTTCAGAAATCTCCTGTCGACAGCGCGACATCCCTGCCAGAACAATCCGCCGTGTCACCATCTCCCTACCGGTTTCCGAGATGCTAAGCTACATCATTCCACCGAATCTGACTGCCACGGAAACCGTCGAGAACATCACAGATGCAGATGCAGATCTATTTCTTGAGAATGCTCTTATCACCTCATAAAGATTGAGGAGCAACCTGCAGCGAACAAAGTTGAAACCCGAGCATCGACTTCTGTTCGATGTTATATCCAAGGTTATCTTTGGATACAGCGGAGCTTTTGGAGATATCAGCCGACCCAAGCTCAAGCAACAGATAGCTTTGGAGCACAAGCACAACATCAACTGGTTCAAGTACTTCGAACACCAGTTGACAATGGAGAAGCAGAAGATTTCAGAAACTACAAATGATTCCGGGGAAAAATTGTTGAGTGTTAAGGGAACTCTTAATTTTGGAGTCAAAATCTCTGCCCTGATACTTCTCGCCACGAAGGATCAGAACATGGTGTGGGAAGACTGTGAGGAGACACCAGTTAAAAGGCAGATGATGTTCCCAACAGCCAAGAAAGCTCTTGATGTGATTCGAAGTGTCTACACTCCAAAAGACAAAAGGGAAGCTGTGAAATTAGCTGTGGAGAAAGATACAGCTGAGGAGCAGATGGAATCTCAGCTGCCTCCAGCTGTCGGCCACTCTTCAAAATCGACAGCTGCACGCCGACTCAGAGATGAGTCAGATAAGGAAAGAGGAAGAGCCGCTTAAGAAGAAGTTGAAGGTTCGTATCAAACAGTCAGTTGCAAAACCAGTTGAGGAGGTACCATCTGAGTCGAGTCACTCAGTTGAAGCGGCTGCTTTCGAAATTGTTCCTCGCGTAAGTGGAACAAGGAAGGTGAGGTTTCCCCATCAAGATGGGATAGAAGGGCTGGAAACCGATCCGAAAGATGAGCCGAACATGTCCTCGGATGCAGCTTCTTCATCCGAGGAATCCGCAGATGTTCTATCCTCCCCCACGGCAGGAGCTGATGTCGTACAGCACAGAGAGGTTCTCACAACTGATCTTCAGTCAGAAATTCCGAGCTCCCCACTCGATGCCAACATTACGACCTCTTCTTTGGCCAATGTTGAGGAAACTCTTGAACCTATTCCCTTTGAAAATCTCTCTCCTTCCCCCATTGACGAAGAAGCTGATCGTCGAGCTGTCGCGCTGGAACATGAAGGCAAGTTGGTATATTGCTTTTAGAAGCTGATTGGTATGTTCCCCGAGGCGCGCGACATGCCCACCTTTGCCACGCTCGGAACTGAGCTGTTGTATCAATTCAACATCATTTTCAACCATTGGTATGTCAAGGAAGATATCATCCGGATACACAGCTGGAACTAGCTCAAGGCAGATGAGTCCCGTCTGAGGGAATACTTCAATTATACCAGCCTCGAGGTTGCGTACAACAACAAGATCGCACTACTGACTCGCCATCTGGATATCATCAAGGCAGAAGGAAGAGAAACAAGGGAGTTGACAACACATCGAGAATGTGTCACCTTCCTTGACAACATACTGGCTAAGTCTGCAGAATTCATGGATGATATTGACGCAGCTGCAGCAGCAGCAAAGCAGGAGGAAGAAGAACTTCAACAGTACCTGGCCAATCGCCAAGTCATGGTTGTTGTTGAACAGCCAGCACCATCTGAACAGCCAGCACCATCTGATCAGCCAGCACTCTCCTCGGAAGAAGTATGCGAGCTGATCGCTGAGAGAGTCAATCAGCTGAGAAAGGAGATGATAGCCAACATCCAGCTCAACTGCGAAGAACAGCAGAGGATGATAGAAGCTCAAGATGAGGAACATAGGAAGCTGCTGGAAGAACATGATGCGATAAAGATGAAGCTGGATGACTTCTCAACATCCACCAGCAACGACATCAATGACCTGAAGACAACAGTTCTTGGAATCAGATCAGACCTGAACGTGTTCAAGTCCATCTCAAAATCCAATCTTGCAAAATCTCAACAGACGCAAGACAAAGAATGGGATTCTCGTTTCGAACAAAAATGGGTTGAGTTCGTCGCTTTTCAAACAGAAGTCACTGAAACCTTCGTTGCGATGAAGAAAGCGGATCAAGAGCGTCGTGATAAGGAACTGGCAAAGTAGGTTGATGTGGAATGTGCTGTAGATGAACTCTTCAACCGGATCCAGCAGGCTGAACAAAACCTCACTTCTCTGGATGGCTCAGTCGCAAGCCTTATTGCTGATGCCAAAAAGGGGAAAGATGAGACGCAAGCTGAAGAAGGTATACCAGCCGGAAAGGAATCTCAGCTGAAGAAGACCGAGCTGAAGAAGACAGCTCCGAAAAAGTCCACTCCGAAGAAGCCAACCGACAAGAAACAAGAACAGCTGAAATCTATTGTTGTCGGAGGAGAAGAAATGGCTAAGGACATGGAGCAGGAGAAGAAGTATGGAGTTTCCTACAACTCCATAGCCGAGATTGCAGCCAAGATCGATGCTGAACTCGACGGTATTACAACCGAAGAGTGTATTGCTGCTGCTAAAGCTATGGATGTCCCGGAGAAGGATTACATGAATCCGAAATGGGTGAAGAGATTCGCGGCCAACCAAGCAACAAGAGTTAACAAGTTCGAGGAAGAGCTTGCCAAGATTATCAATAACTTGGATGGAAATGTTGCCTCCCGAAGCCGACGACGCATTGAGAAACATCAAGTGAAGGCTGAAGCAAAAATGAAGCAGCAAAGACTGCCGGGAAAGATGAAGCTCCAGGGACGCTTCAAGCATGTTGATAAATGGATGCCGGAAGAATGGAATGATGATTGGGAATCATTCAAACAAGAATTTGTGAATGATTTCTACAACAGGAAGGTGTTCGCAACTGAGGATTCAAGAAGAGCATTCAAAGAAGCCCTAACCGAGCTTCACTCTGGGGATCCGGGCATATTCAACCAGTTCAGACGAGCTATGATTAATGTAAAGCTGGACATGAATACCGTCCCTGTCCCTCAGAAGGTTACATATCTTTCTCCATTCATTCCAGATACAAGAAATCCTAACAGGCAGAAAATCGCAGCTAAAGCCAGAAAAGTCTGTCAGGAACATGGAGTGGATATCTCGAAGGAATCAGATGCCAAGAGAGAAATTTTTGTCAGGATTTTCGGCAAGTATGGGCTGAAGTATTAGCCGAGATAGAGTTTTTGAGCCACTGATGTAATTGATTTCTATGCATATCTGTGTAAACACATCAGTTGTAATGAAAACTTTCATCATATATCCAATTCATCTTGATGTACAATTTTCCAGTTGTCCAAGCTCTGAATCGCAAAGTTATTTCAATACCATGTTATGACTGTGCTAACCCTTTGATGTTTAACCTTATGGACTGTCTAGAATTTCAGTTGAGATTATAGATAGGTCAGTGGGGTTTAGATCAGTAGGGTTTTGGCATCATCAAAAATGGGGAAATTGTTGGGAGATTTAGTAAAGTTTTGATTGATTCCAAAACCAACTGACCCCAACCGAGTAGATGTTGCCATATCCTAATGTTAGTATTTAGGCTCGCTGTTTGAGCAATGTTCAGATTTTATCTTTATAGGACTCCAGCTGAAGACGGCAATATAGCTATACTCGGATAGAACTACAGATGGAAACTCGGATGGAACCTCAGATGTAAGAAAGACAACTGAGCGTCCAAGCCAACCGTTCGGATATAGAACATCGGATGAAAGAAAACATCTGAGTAATCAACTGTTCGTCAGATGTGACAATCCATCTGATCAGATGGAACATCAGTTGTAGGACTCAATCTGATAAATCGACAACATAAAGTTCAAGGCAGCTGAGGGTTCAACTGTTCCTCTTTAGACAGAATGTCAGATGAAGGTAGCGATCAGATGAAACATCAGTTGAAGACCACTCAGATGAAGATCAAACGTCTCAACCGACTAACCAATGTTGAAAGACAAAGGTTGAAATTTGAATTTCAAATAGGAAGTCACGTGAAGGTTTGACGTTCTGTCATTACCTCATTTGGCCCAACACAAGGTTGTCTCAGAAGGAAAGCAGAAGTTCACAGTTGCCAAATCGGGAAAATCTACAGAGATGAGAGATAAGCCATCGCTTTCACAGAACAGAGATCAACGGCTCTTCCAACGACTAGTTGATCCTCACCGCCTATAAATAGAGGCATTCATTCATTCATCAAGACAAGAGACAGAAGAGCGAAAGAACGACGATATACTGCGCACAAGCTAAACTGCAATTATTCTCTTTCTAAGAACATCACCAGCTGAGAGTTCATAGAGAGTTAGAATCTGTCTTGGTGTTTTCGGTCTTAGTTTGAGTCTTCATTTGTTCAAGCTTAGATCCTAGCTCACTTCTTTGATAAAGCTAGTAGTTGGAAAACCCACCCTTATACACATCCCCTAAAAAGGTTGTTAGGATCCTGCTCTTCCCGAAATTGAGTAGAAAGGTTGATAAGTACCCGCAAACTTATCTGTACGGTTGCAAAGCCCGCGTAAGCTTTGTGGTAGTTGTCCTATAGAATATGAACTGAGTTGTGTGGACTCACAACTCCCCGTGGACGTAGGAGTTATCTCCGAACCACGTAATTCCTTTGTGTTTTTGTGTTTTCTGTTCAGTTACTTTCTACATATCTAACTGTCCAACTAACCAGCACTCAAAATTGCATCTTTACATTTCAACTGATTTGGTTGTTGACCGACCTTGCATCTGAGCGTGAGTTGTTTTATACGAGTTGTTTTTGTATCCACCACATTCCGCACAGCACCACTCTTCCAGCTGAGTCCTCTTCTCAGTTGTGGTATTTTTTTCAGGGGGTTATTTTTAAAATTCCTATCTGGTGTATTCCCCCCCCCTCCCCATACACCAGAACTCGTATCGGGACCATCACTAGTATTAAGAGTGATGCGTCGTGGACGATCAGAAGATTTTGAACATTTATCAATCTCTTTACCTTAAACTTTGGCTAGAAGTATGGAGAATTCAGAAGCCTATCACAGAAGGAAGATAAAAAGACAAGGAATGAGAATGGGAATGAAAGCAACTACTCAGTCGATAGACTTTAAGATATGTCAGCCAACTACCACACATACTCACAAAGAGCCACAGGGCAAAGTCGTCCGAAGATTCAGGTTTACATAGAAAAATTTCGTCCGAAGATGCAGATCTCATATGTAGATTGAGATCTACAATTTTTTTAAGTTAACTAGCAAGAACGATCAACATATACTGGTTAATACCTCTTTCGATCACAAGAGCTATGCCTTCGATACAAAGATTGCAGAAAATAAAAGCACATTTGAACAAAAAATGATTGGCCGATGCCGGGACGATGAAGATAATCTTTCCCCCAAATCTTCCGACGTGACTCTTCAAGAACTCTATGGGCCCAAAGCCATAAAGTTTCAAATTTATCTGACATTTTGATAATAAAATAATGCAAAAGTCAATATGATCAATAGTTTGGCGAAGCCAGGTAAAAAACGGAGAAACCGCCTCTGTCACGTGGCGAGCATCCGTGGGCGGTGCAATTGCGCCTCGATTCCCCCATATGGTTCCCCAATAAGTGTATATTTAGCATTATAAAAAAATTGCATTCACACTACATGGCCCACCATCCCATCTAAACCCTACTAACATACTCCCACTACACACTATCCACAATTCCATCTATAACTTTATTAACATTATAAAAATATTGCATTCACACTACACTAAACACTATTTCTACCTAATATCATTTTTCTTAGTCTCCATGTCCATATGAACTAGACCGTATTCAGCGGGACGGAGGGAGTATTAATATTCTTTTTCACTAGTATTTTTTTTAGATCCACCACATAGTGTATGCATATGCACCATGTATAACAAGATAAACCATCATGTGTACTGAGATGTACCACACTGTGTTTTTTTGGATATTATTAATTAATTACAATTAGAGTTTGTTAATTCTCAATTAAGGTTTATTAATTCCAATTAGGGTTTATTTTTAATTCAATTTTTAAATCAATTATATTACTCCCTCCGTCCATTTAAGTTGTGCATTTTGCCATTTTCGTCTGTCCATTTATAAGTTGTGCATTTCTATTTTTTAGTAACTTCACTTTAAACATATACCCTCACTTCAATCTATTATTCACAACTATGCCACCTAATTAACCCACTAATTAACTTACCCAACTTAATTAAATTTAACTCAATCCATTAATTAAACTACCAACCTCAAATACAGAAGGGAGCCCAAATCCTCTAACCCTAAATCCTCAATCTCATATGTCGTCTCTCTCATTCTCACTCACTGCAACCCTAGTCTCTTCATCTCTTCTCATTCTTCCTCACTGAATTGGTGATGTCGTCTCCATCTCTAGCACTGCCGCGTTCTGAAAATAGCAGTCCCCTCGATATGCCTAGGTTCTAGGAAGACATATCAGTGGAAATGCCCACCCACTTCTCTCCTATAGACATTGAATTGTATTTATTGCTCATCAATTCTGTCACCATGGTGCCGAAAACAGCCTTCACGGCCATGGATTCTACATCTCCATGTCTTCATCTCTCCGATTCTGACCAAAATCATGGCAGATTCACTGAGATCTATGATTCCACCGTCGAGAACAGAGCGTTCGTGCCGGATGCGTACCCTCTGTGGTGCCGAGATGGAGAAGAGTATCTACAATGGTTGGGAATCTTTTTCTCTTCTATACTGAGGCTCATCGAATCTGGTTTGGAGGATCCCTCTTCGCCGGAATCTGAGCCTGTGATGCAGGATGCACAGTTTCTATATGAGTTCGATGTTGATTACGACACGGTGGTGCCGGAGACACCACTGGAGATCTTTGCACCAGAATACCTTCCGTAGTGGCAAGATCAGAGAGAGTATCTCCAATTGTTGGGCATGTTTTTTCCCTCTGTGTTGAGGCTTAGTGAATCTAGTTCGGAGGTGCAGGTTAATCTGTTCTTTATTTCTGATTCTTATGATAGAGATGTGCTTGATCATGAAATGATGTTTCTGATGATACACTTGATACTGCACTTGATTTTCATGATGAATTTGATGCTGCACTTGGTCCCAGCTGATGAATTTGATACTACACTTGATTTTCATGCTGAATTAGATGCTACTCTTGGTCTGAACTGATGAATTTGTCTTTGTACTTGCTTTTCATGATGAATTTGACGCTGCACTTGGTCCCAACTGATGAATTTGATACTGCACTTGATTTTCATGATGAATTAGATACTACTCTTGGTCTGAACTAATGAATTTGTCTCTGCACTTACTTTTCATGATGAATTTGATGCTGCACTTGGTCTGAACTGATGAACTAGATTGGTCTGTGATTGAATGCTTATGTGGATTGGCCTCTGTCCTATTGATGCCACCACTATCATTGTTTGGAGGTTGATTTAGGACAGTTAGTATGTTAGATGCCATCTAGTATAAGTCAATGATACAAAAGATAATTCATTTTCATTGTTGCGACAATGTGTGATGCACAAAAATATATCATCACATGTTTACATCCTAAACAACATCTTCAATAGTTAAAGCATGTTTCTTACATTGTAAATAAGCAAAAAACTTACATCCAGGCTTTTATCCCTGCATTCTCATGTCATTGAAAGCATCCAGTAGTTCATCAGTGCTCTGTATGTTCTCATTCACTTGTGCAAGATGATTTAGATGAGCTATGCAGTCTTCAACAAGCTTTGCATCCACTTCTAGGCATTCTGGCAGACTCCCTTCTCTAATGTGCTTATCTTTATTCATGTGTAGCACCCTGTAGTTGTTGCCTCCCTTGTGCTTCATGATCTCAATGTAGTATCCTTGCAGGGTGAGAAAAACATTGTTGAGCTTGTATGTGTCAAACTCTGCAAATGCTTCATTTACATTCTTCATTACATCATCCACCTCATTTGATGCCTTCCTATCTTTGAGTGTTTGGATTGCTCTGAAAAATCCAAGATCATTCACATTGTAGTTTGGTAAATTTTCTGGTTGATTGACTAGTTTTATGTGGAATCCATTTGTATTTGCTGCCTTAGTGAAGTTTGGATCATTTGCCTTTATGAGAGGTCTAGCATTGTCTTGTTGAATGATGATGTGCTTGTTTGCTGATTCTGGCCACTTTTCCATGACAGTAGGGAGTAACTGAAAAAACAAACTAAGTGATGAATGGAATACACAATCATTCTGATAGTAACTGAACACTACTCACCTTGTTGATCATGACATCCTTCATGAATGAATGATTCACATACATAATAGGTTTGGTGATTGGTGTGCCCTTTGGTCTGTTCTTGGAATTTCTGACCACATGCTTTAATTTAGTAAAGGGGAATATTCTTATTTTCCCATCAAAGATACAGGTTCCATCCTCTGAGTATTGTGGTCTGCTCACAGCAGTAAAGAACATCAGTTTGTCTATGAATCTTTTTGACTTGCAGGTTCTATATGGTTCTTCCTCACCTGGCAGAAGATAATACCTATCTTTGTGCTTATTGAGGTTGAATCATTTCTCATCAATGTGGATAGCATTATCCATTTTCTCAAACTTGACTTTACCATCTACAACAGTTTGTCTCAACTGCTTCACACTCTATTTAAGTCTATTGAATTTGTTTTCTTCTGTGAGTGCTGGTTTGATTGAGTTGGTATTTGCCCTTAACATTTTTCTCTTGTACCAGTTGCCAACCAAGCTCTTGCTCACTTTCATTTTCTCTGCAATGAGTCTAAGTGATGATTTTTCTAAGACTAATAGACCTCTCATTTTCACCACATCTAACTGCTTTCTAATTCTTCTTTTTCTCCTTTTCTTCTTTGATTTGATGTGGATAGGGCCTCCCAACTGTAGCTGATGTTGAGCAAGCTTCCATATGAAGTGGATGGTGTTTCTGTGACATCCAAACTTGGATGTTGCATCAGCCATTCCTCCATGTCTAACCTTGTTATTTTTGGAGTTTTGAAGTAGCCATTGAGCAATCGTCCTATGTTCTTCAGTAAGATTTAGGCAGCCCTTCTGCTAAACCATTCTCCTCATTAACTTCCTATATTTATGATGTTTTTTGTAATGAATGTGAAACTGAAGTGGCGGTTATGAAAAAATGAATGTCTTGGTCTGTATTTATGGAGGAGAGATAGTAGTTCTTTCAATTTCCCTCTATTTTTTTATTAAGGTAGTAGGGGTAAAGTAGTAGATTTAGTTGTATTTAATGTAGATTTTTCCTCTTAAATTTGTGTAAGTGGCGCCATTTTTTGCCTTCATTAATGAAAAATCAGATTCCCTCATGTTATTGTTTGAATTTGATTTTGTCTCTCTTTTAGTGAATGCAAATTTCACTTCAATACACTGCTTTTAGTTCGATTTTTTTTTCTCATTACAGTTTGTTTGTTGCATGCAATAAGGCATGCAATGTGAAAAAGAAAAAAAATGAAAAAGGCAGGTTTATGAGAAAAAAACCGAAAAAGGCTTTACTGAGAAACAAAAAAAAAATCAAACAACACATTGTTCTCAAACAAAAAATAGAACAAGACATGGTTGCCTATTTGATTAACAAAAATAATCACTCTCCTAATTCACATTAAAAGTGGACCCCTTTCTCCACTCAAACACACTTTACCAGCTTTTCTTAGTCTCCGTGTCATTCTCAAATGCACAATATTTAAATGGACGGAGGAAGTATAATTTTTTTAAAAGTGTATGAGATGCACCACTATGCATTTTGAAATGCACCACATAATGTATACGGATGCACCACCATGTATATTAATATGCACCAAGTACTGAGATGCACCACAATGTGGTAGATGCACCAGACTGTGTAATGAGGTGCACCACAAAGTCAAATAAGATGCACTACACAGTCAACTGAGACGTACCACACTTTATTAAACAAAAGTTGAAAAGAAAAAAAATGGGACGCGTGTTCAACACACGCCGTGCATGGAAGGCACGTGCATGTCATACACGGGTTCGTTGCACGCTGTGAGAGCATTGCACAGGAATGCGGTTCATACATTAATTTTTAAATAAAAAGCATGATTGTAAATTTGCGTCAATGAATTTGACAATTAGTTAAAATTTTATCATATACTTCCTCCGACCCACTCATATTGTCATCATTTTCTTATTTGAGCGTCTCGCTCATATTGTCATCTTTCCAAAAATGAAAGTTTTAGCGCTTCAAAATCCTTCAAAAGTGACGGGACCTATCCACTTTCTATCTTTTTAGCCTTATTCTTAATTTTCGTGCCTAACATGACAATTTCAATGCGTTGAAATGAGTAATTTTTAGACATGTAAAATTATTGACAATGTAGAAAATTAATTGTAAGTTATGCAAAAAATACTACTACGACCATTGAACAACTACTACTACGAACATTGCATGCCTAATGCTGCAAAATATATTTTTTGCTTTTCAGTTCATTAATTTATTTCTAAACAATTTTTTTAAAATTTATTCATCTTCCCATCTTTATTTTATTTTAATTTCCTTTTGATATTTTACAATATCTTCAACAAGAACTTATTAGATTTAGTTTAATTATTACGCATTAAGCCTCATGGGCCTCAATAGTACGTAAGACGCAATGGGAAGTATTTGGTATGGGCCACTGTACTTCAACATTTACGATTTCATATATTACGAAGCGGAAATGATATTTTTCATAATATTAATCTTTTTACAGAATATCTTCCCTTTTGATTTTGAGTGGGATAATATCTTCTTCTTTTTTATTTATTTGATAGTAACAATATATTAATAATTTTCAAATATATCACGAGGCTCAGATTGTAATATTGGAAAATATCACGCGAAGGCTACACCAGCCTTACGACGTTATACATAATACATATATATATCCACACATTATATTCGTCAGGCCATGTGAAATTGTTTATGGTAAAATTTGAATATCTTGACATTAGTGAAGTATTATTTAGAAGAAAAAAAATGATGACAAAAAATTACGGCCAATCGAGCGCGAAACTTTGTTGGATATATAATCATCCCCCACTATTAGAAAAAAAATGTAAATTTAGATAAACTATTTAAAAACAGTTGGTATTTGTTTTCTAGTCTATACTTGCTCTTTTTTCCATATTTTGGCCTAATTTATTTGATCAATTTCCAGCATCAAACCTCCCTTGAAATCCAAATAAGGGCACGACATAGGACCATCTTCTTCCTTAGTTTTCCACCTTGAGAAAATTCAACAATAAATAAATTTAAAAAAATGGAAATTATTAATGATTCAAATAAATACTGTGGCAAGTTTTTAAATTATACCTGAAATTAAGAACAAAATGGTGAAGGAAAAATGCAGTCTCCAATTTACCAAGTTCTGCCCCGGGACAAATCCGTAATCCACCACCAAAAGGGGTCACTTTTCTGTTGCTTGCTGGGTCCTACGAATTTTTAAAATAATAATAATAATAATAATAATAATAATAATAATAATAATAATAATAATAATAATAATAATAATAATAATAATAATAATAATAATAATAATAATAATTAGAGAGAAATAATAATGTGAATATGAATGAATTCTAAGATACATACAGTAGTTCAATCTCGATCATTCTCCATTTTCGAATCGGATCAAACTATTAATCCAGTGGAGTTGAGTTTGACACAACATGCATTATGATATAAGAATAAGAGACACAAAATTAAAGAAAATGTACCGTCCATCTCCGTGGGTTAAACTCCATGGGATTTTCATGGAGGTTGGGATCAAGATGTGTAGCTAAGATTATGGGGAGGACTTGCCACCCTGCAGGAATTGTATATTCTGCAACATATATAAACATTAATTAATTTGTAGTATAACAAAATTATTAACACATATTGTTTGTTATACTTAATAATTCATGTATATTTTATATAATCTACTATAAAAGAATTGAACCTTTAAACTTGACATCCTTGAGAGCTTTCCTATGCACAAATTTCACTAGATTTCCACAACGCAAAGCTTCACTAATGACCTGTTATTAGAAACAAAGCACTACAATTAAGTTTGAAGTTTTATGAATTTAATTTTTTTTGTTTCATTGGAAAAGGGGAGCGGTCGGGTTTGAAACTTAGACGTGAAATGTGTACCACTTAAATGTCATATTGAAGACTTTATGAAATTTATTAAGACAGCAATATATGACTTTCCTAAATTGATAGTGTAATTCTTTTGAAATCATAAATTGATATTACTATTTATTAAATTGATAGGTAACTTACCATTCGGATTCTAAATTGAAAAAAAAAAAAAAAAAAAAAAAAATCTAATTTCATTGTCTATTGAGATTGCATGAAAACTGTGGCAGTCACACGCGTAAAAAAAGGAAAGTTGACTGTAAAAATAGAAATAATCACATTTCCTCTTTAGGGTTTATGCTTCCCAATTATGGTATATTTCCATTTTCAAAATCTATATTACCATTTTTAATTTGTGTGGTCGGCCACAGTGTGACCGAATATCATTACCCTAAATCTAATTGTCAATATGTAATATGATACGCACATGAGAGGTAAACTCCATTTTCTTGTAGTCTTCCCAATTCAAAGGCTCTCCGTCCTTCTTACTTTTTCTCAAAGACTGATGTTCTTCCTGAGTCACAAAGTTGATAAAAAAATTAAGAAAAATGAGACCCCATAAATTGAGATCACGCTTTTCTGTATGAAAATGCACTGCAATAAAAATTTGAAACAATCGAGTTCTTAAAGTCGAAATCATTTAGTAAGAGATGTTACCACGTATATATGGATGTGCGAAATGATGACAAAATTATCCAAGTAAAATAAAATACGAGAGTGAAACACGATAACTGCACTCAGACGACTTATACCTGGAGCTTTTGAAGGGAGGAAGGGGCATGAGCTAGAAAATAGACAACAAGGGCCATAAGTCCTGAGGTGGTTTCATAACCAGCTAACAAAAGGTCCAACAAGACGCTCACTTTTTCTTCATCATTTAAGCAATCTTTTTGCAGCAATTCATCCAAAAAATCCCCTCTCACATGTGCTCCATTTTTCATTATTTTTTCCCTCTTTTTTATGGCATCTTTCAAAGTGGATGAGATCCTTCTCCTTGCCTGCAGGAAAAAAGTTTCCTCAAATTAATTAACTGATTAATGTATTTCATGAGACTTCAAATAATCAAGTGGTACAAAGGTCACGAGATCAAAACCCCATTAACGGTCTCTCATCCAATCATTTAAGTTCATAATTAAAAAGGGAATATTTAACTATTACTAATTAAGGGGTAATAAAATAAAATAAAATACGAGATTGAGTGGAACGGGAAAGTATATATGTATTACCTTGACAGCCTTTGCATAAGCATTCCCAGGAATGTAAACAGGCAAAGAAACAAAGCCTTTCATGAAAGTGAGAAATTCTTCAAGTATATTTGCAGCTAGAGGATCATCAGGCTCAATACTCAGCAGATTTTTCAACATGAGATAAAAAGTTAGCTGCACCAAAATGCACCAAAATTGTTATATATATCGACACACACACACACACACCAAGATCAAATGCAATAATAGAGCTGTGATTTGTGAGATTCGGTTTGGTGATAATTAGGGGTTTTGCACAACGATTCCCACAACAACAACAACAAAAAAAATTAATAATAATAATAATTATATGATTTTGTGTGAATAAAATAGTACTTTTTGGTAGGGGCTCCCTCCCCCACTGTCTCTTTCTGGGTCTGCCACTGAACACACGCACACGCACACGCACACACTCAAATTAATAATCAAGAATAAAATCTGATACCTTTTTGGATTCTTTGAAGAACTCAAGTTGGGTCTTGGATCTCCAGGAATGAATGAAGGAGAGCGAAAATGTATCGACGTAAGATAGAAAATGGGGGCTCGACTTAGAAGCGTTGATGAAACTAAGTGCGACACTCCTTAGCTTCTTATGAAGCTCTCCGGAGACGAGCATCATTGATAAGTTGCCGAGAATGTCATGGACCGGTTTTGGATAACTGCTTTGAAATAGCGTTTCTTCATTTTGAAGAATAAACGTGTTTAGCTCAATATCACAAGACACCACCGTTGGACTCCCAAATAGATGGGACTTGAACACATTCCCATACCTATACATATAAATATACGACCATCAATCAGATTCTTTCTTACAATTATCGTATTATAATACTCTATTCTACTTCATATACGTAGCATGTATAGGTTTTTGGACACGATGATAATTCACAAAGACAATGAGAGAGAGAGAGAGATTCTTTTCCCGTTCTAGCCCGACCCATACACGTATGTACTTGTACTAGCTAGTTTTGGAACAAAAGATCTCAGGCCGCAATTCACAGAGAGAGAGAGAGAGAGAGAGAGAGAGAGAGAGAACTCCTCTACCGTTTTAACCGACCCATACACGTGACATGCACTGGTTTTGAAACAGAAGATCCGAGACAGCAATTAAGAGAGAGAGAGAGAGAAAGAGAGAGAGAGAGAGAGAGAGAGAGAGAGAGAGAGAGAGAGAGAGAGAGAGAGAGAGAGAGAGAGAGAGAGAGAGAGAGAGAGTACCTAGAGCAATGGTCTTGCAAGAAGAAGCCGAGAGAGTTAGATTTATGAGGTCTGAGATAAGCAAGAGTTTCACCAAGGAAAGGGAAATGCCCCATGCTTCCATCAGGTAAACCTGCGGCAGGCTTTTCTTTGAAAATTGAGATGCCCAAAAGCTTACAAACAAAAGCAATTCCTATTCCTATAAAAACACTCAAAATCACTCCCACAAATGCAGCCATATTTATTCTGCAACTCTCATCTAATCACGCCTATATGTATAATTTCTACTTTATCAAAATTGCCTTTTTATAGTTTCCACTTTCTTTGCCTTCGACCGCTTAAATGTTATTATGGCAGAAATCAGTAAATAAGATTTCTCGCATGCCTATATTTACCTCTTTTTACTCTTGTGTTATGGTAACAAATCAGTAAATTACATTAGCCTCCGAGATTTTCATCGCACGAGATTTAATTTGTATTTTCTTTTATTTATCCAGTTCATATAGTAGTGTTATATACTACAATATGACTGTATTAAGAGATTTTCTCCCTTGTATTAATATATCACTATGGTAAGTATATATTATTATTGACAAAATTATATATAAATCGAAACATAACAAAAGTTTATTGGGCCCCAATTAGGTAACTACATTATATATATATATATATATATATATATATATATATATATATATTAATTAATCTTAATGAGGGCTGTTTGCCTCTAGAACATAAGTAATTTCATTATTATATATGTGATGTGTGCACGGCCATGTAAAAGCTCATTGATTTTAATGTGTGATATGTCGATTACTAAATTATTGGAACTCATATATAATTGTTATATATATTTAACTAAATAGCATACTGTATTTTGTCTTTCTTCTATCTTTATGGAAGGTTTATTGCATATGGTAATGATATTTGGTTACACGGTGGCCAGCCTAATTACATCTCCACTTAGGGTTTATACTTCCCAATTAAGATATATTTTCATATTCAAAACCTATATTACTATTTTTAACTTGTGTGATTGGTCAACGTATGATCAAATAGCACTACCCGCATAGGATAATGAATGAACTACTAATGTGGCGAAGTGGATTGACAGATAATCTTGACAAAGTCAACGAAGGTGGAGATATGAAAGAGTTGTTGAGAAGATATGGAGATATGTGTGGATCAAGGAGGAATCCGGCTATTAATGATACTTAAACTTAATTAAATCAACCCATTTTTATTTTATTTTTACCTTTTCTAGTTTAGCAAAAACTTATGTAAGTCTGTCTACGTATTAGAACAATTCACATCAAGTGCAATGTATTTATAATTTTGATTGTAACAAATAACATTAATTAATCATTTCATTATATATTAAGAAATTGTGTATCTCTAAACAGAAACACCAAGTCTCCTAAAGGGCAGCCAATATGAAACAATTTTGAGTTTGAAACCTACAACTTTTGAATGCAAAAGTTTGAATGTTTTTCTTTGCTTTTATGTGGATGATGATGTTGATGTTGATGTTTTTGGTGAAAAACCGACAGTAGCAGGTATTTTGGCTTTTTACCTCCAAAAGAATTGTGTTTGTGCATCAACTACTCGAATCCCTTCCATCATGGTGAATTCAGAATACTACTTAATTACAAATGGCTAAAAATTGGAGTATATAGTTAAATATAGATTGGAGTAAAAGGGAAAAATATAAAAAAATTGAGTAAATTACATGATACTTATAATCTTAAATTTTCTCAAATTTGCACCAAAAATTCATTCATGCACGATGAATAATAACGAAGCGTGAATTCCACTCACATTCTATATGACTAGCTAGTTATTGTTTTTAGACTTTCACAGGCATGGACAGATTCTAATGAATCATATATCTGCCCTCAAAGGCAAAATAGAATGAGAACACAAAGATCCACCAATTCATATGTGGAAAAAAAAAATCTCTGCAATAGAAGTAGAATTAGAACGCTGGAAGACAATTCATAAACGAAATTGCTTCAATTTCTGTATAGAAAATCAAGAATCAAACCTGAAAGATCCATTTATTCATGATGATAACAGTAACATTGAAGCTCCACCATTTAGTAACAATAAGTAACCTACTCTCCTCCACTCTTATCATCCCAGATCAAAAGTCTCAATAAAAATCCAAAACTTCTTTTTCCGGAAAAAAAAATTCAAGAACAGATGGCTGGGGTAAAATTGAAAAAACCCAAATGAGATTTCAGTGAGAAAATGTGTGAATTTCAATAATTTTGCGACGGCGGTGGAGAGTGGGTGTGGCAGTGATGCCCTGAGGTGTATTTATTTAAAAGAAAATAAATGAAAAATGTATTATTTATCTTTCTGAGTAATTCTTTGTTACTGCGTTTTGATTTTGGAAGAATTGATATCGTGTGTGAAAATTCTCACATCTCTCTCTCTCTCTCACTCACTACCTTAATCACCTCTTTCTCTTTATTCTGTTCTGGTGGGGGGAAAGAAGGAACACGTGAGCACATGTTCATATTCAAACGGGACACAGTAGTAGGAGGGGTGGGTGTACAGAGTTTAAAAAATATATAAGGGTGTTTATGTAATTTAAATGGCATAAGAAGAATGTTTTACGCAGGTTTTAGAAACATAGGGACGCGATATGCAACTTATTAAATTATACACGGAAACAATATTCACGTGGATATGTTGATTTGATTTGGTTGCTTAATTTGTTTGTTTGCTTATTATGCATATGAAAACCTATTAGCTTGCCACTTTTTCTCCCAGATAATAACTAGTTAGTACGTACCCATCCCAGGAGTATGTATTTGATTTTATCCAATTCATTAAAATAAAACAATGATGGTGGCGGCATGTTAGTAGTGTCGTAACTAAGGATCGAGAGGAAACACGAGAAATATTTAATTTTTAACTTTTGCAATAAACAAAAATTCAATGTTATCATGTCCACGAAATTAATGCATTTGATTTAATAGATGCATCAAATTTGTGCACATAATTTTTATTTTTATGACAAGAATTATTTATATAAGATACCACAACCTCAATATATAATTTGAATTATCATAACTCTCAAGGGCGATCCAAATACCATTTAGCTAGCGCATTAGTAATATATAAGCCCCGATTTAACTTGTTGCTTAAGTTTTCATACAAGTCAAAGTTTTAAAGAATTGTAGTAAAAGTATTCGAGCTCAGTACTTGATGTCAACCTTAAAGAAGTGAAGGAGTAATAGTATTTAATTTTCTAAGAGTGATTAAAAATTGTTTAATTAACAAATAATTAATTTCTTCTGCTTTAATCACTCTACTGCTAGGTCAACAACATAAATTATTCTATAAATCTCACCACATGTTAATGCTGTCATTATAGTACATACTAACCAAATTCTGATCTATTTTTAATCAATCTTAATGAGGGCTGTTTGGCCTCTAAACATAATTAATTACGTACCTTGTTATGTGATGTATGATAATCCATGGCCATTTAAAAGCCCACGTAAATTTGTATTTCTGTTTCGGTATCGTATAGTCCCCAAATCCGTCCCGCGCGGCGCACCCATACCACATAGGTAAGAAACGGATCAATAACACATGATCTTTTTTTTTTATTGTTTTTGGTTCTAAGTTGAAACTAATCGAGTGAAAAAACTAAGAAAAAAGTGTTTGGAATCAATCAACATCTCTTCTTCTAAATATGTATATTTGATTCAACTTTATATACCACTTCACATTTTGTTAGAAAGAAAAAAGAAAAGAAACACACACTCACACACACTTGTAGTGTAGAATTTAGACAGCAAGAGCAGGAAAGCCAAATGCAAAAGAAGAAAAGGTGCAGAAAAACCTTTTATTGTGTATTTTTATCTAAAGCGTGTGCACGGTTGCACGAGTTTTGGCTTTGGGGCCCCAAATTTAATCAATCACTACAATTTTCCCTAAAAACATAAATCCATTGAGCTGGATATCACTTACATTTTTTTTTTCACAATCATTATTTTCTTTTTTTTGGCCCCCTTTTTTTGGACCACTATCCAATTCAATATATCTGTGCCTGTAAAGTTAATTTATTGCGACAATATTTAATAGTCGCATATATAAAATCTCAATCATTCAAGATGGCTAAGAATTTGATGGGTCATATATGGATGAGAATACTAATGTTCAAGATTTGACTTCTCTAGGGTTAGAGTGTTCATTTGACTAGTTCATACATATATCAAGGGGATACATTCTTTCATTTTCTTTTATGGGAGGGACAATTTTATTTTGATCTCATTCCTATCTATATATATAATATTGTAGTGCAGGCCCCCTCCAACACTCGTGGGGATTGGGTATGACTTAACATCAAAATAGGACAATATTACATCAATCATCTTGTCCCTATTTGTTTTTCAAAAGCCTAATAATCACTCTTTTAATTTTCGGTTGTAATTAAGTAGTAAAATGTTTGTCATTAGATTCTATTTACAATAATTCTATTCGTACATACTATTTCTAGACATACGTGCTTGAAATAGGAAAAAATTGACCGAATATCTTCAAAATTTCTTTTCTACTCAGACTCCCTTTCGAAATATCGATCTCACGCACATCCACTCTCAAATTCTACTCTCATTCACACCCAACTCGTAAACATGTGAATTTAAATTGGGATGAAATTTTATAATTAAAATTTAAAAAGTGTATGTTTATTAATAATCAAACTAACGAAACTATGAAATTAAATTATTAGTTAAAAAAAATCCGTCAAATCTCTATTTTTACCATTATATGTCTGGACATAGTATGTCCAAATAGCACTACCCATTTAATTTAATAGCAATTAAATATTCCCAAATGAACTTCGATTCTTCATCTTAATAGTCAATAATTTTAGAATCATGACAAATATGAAAAAATATTTTTTAACATAAATATACCTAATTGATTTGTGCTTACTAGTAGGAGTGTCTAATCGGTTACAGTTAGTTGGTTTTTAACCAAAATACGCAATAACCAATTGGTTATTGGTAACCGACAACCGATTATATTGATTATTGGTGCGGTTAACGGTTCATATTTTTTAAGTAAATCGGTTATTGATTATAACCAAAACCAAATGGTAATAACCGATTAACCAGATTTATTTATTAATTAATAATATCTATAATATATAATTATATATCATATTTACAAATTATGTCTCTAAATAATTTAAAACTCTACGTCTACATAATTCTTATTTCTTCTCTATGACTGTGGGAGTTGGAGCGACAAACAACAACTTGAAAGGGATGACTACAAATACAGTGTCTTGTAGGACCGAAACCATAGTGTGAGATTATTTTTGAATTAGTTATTAGGATTGAACTTTTATTATGTTATAGTTTAAACTTTCGATATTATGTGTGATTTTATGGCTTGAAGTTTAAAAATGTGACGTGTGCACGAACATGAGTAATTAACATTTTGTAGAAATATTGCCCAATTTTTAAATAATTTTTCGTTATTTAGGTTAATCAATAACCAAACCAATTAAAAAAATTGATTATCGATTAACCGAAATAATTAATTGATTTTGTATATGGTAGCAATATTTAGCCTTAATCGGTTATTGATTAATTGGTTATCGATACAGTTATTCTATAACCGAACCAATTACCACCCCTGCTTACTAGTTGCTAATTTTATCTTTAGTTTTGACAAGCTTTAAAGTAATGCATCCAAATTCGTCGTATTATCATCACATCACATCGAGCTCGAATATTGATTGATTCTTTTTCCTCTCTCTCTCTCACATCAAACATCATTCTTTTAGATACACATCAAGCGTTAATTTGAAATGAGGTGCATAAATAATCTTTAACCCGAATACAGACTACATTTGATTTAATATTTAGTTGTTCGTACACTTGCTCTAGTTTTTATTACAATTAAATATTTAGATATTTTAAAAGAATATTAAAAGGAAAAATTATGTAGATTAAAGGCCAGTAGTTCTTATAGAAGGTGCTCCAAAATAATCAGCTACTTAATTCTAAATGTAGCCCTCATTTTACTGTCTATAACTGCCTATTTAATAAAATAATAAAAATAATAATAATTTTGCTATCGTAACCTTATAACCCCTAAATAAAAAATTTCATAAAAACTAAAAACTTTCATCCAATAAACCGTAGATGCCAACTCCAAAAAGCTTCAAAACCTAATTTTGAAGAGGGACAAGGATAAGAGTTCTGAGCTTTCGATCTTCAATACTTGGTGGTGGAAGGCACAATTATATTAGAAAATCCTTTTGCAAATCTAAGCGATGTCAAGTTGCACCCATTTAGAAATTTTGAAATCGTCAAAACCTTGCAACATATTCTCTGTCTATGGAGTCTGATAGAAAATCTATGGTTATGGCTTGTGGTTAAAAAGTCATGGCGCATTACACACAAACATAACTTCCCCAAAATTGTTGATTAAACATAAATATACAGATTGTTGGTTCTCTTTATTCATTTTACTTGTGCTTGGTGTGTCATGGCATAAAATAAATTCATTTGCAAACACTACATATAATATCAAAAGACCCAACAATCTTGTTCGGGTGAGATCCAATGTAGATCCAACTTTCGATTCACTCGTGGGATCCGGGCGGTCTGGGGGGACCACCATGGCTCCTCTCTTCTCGAGAATCCATACATCCCTTATCAGTGTATAGGTTTGACCTCAATGGGAAAAGAAAATGGAGTCATATGGTTCGCCTAAAGAGAGTTATGCTGCAAGGTTTTGTAGATTTCGCTCATTGGCTGGCTATGACTTTATTTGGATGAAAGGTTTTTATGTTTTATGAAAATCTTAATTTCGAGGCTACTGGATTACAATAGTAAATTTATTATTATTTTTATCATTTTATTAAAGGGGATTATAAACAGTAAAATAGGGACTATATATAGAATTATCTAATTTTTTAATGCAAAGTCGGTTAGAATTTCCGGTGGGCCAGTGAATCAATCCGGCCCAATTAGAAATGACATTTGATTACTGACGACTCTAAATTAGCTAGCTGTTTTCACTGAAATACTGTAGCTCGGCCCATACTTGTTGATCCGGAGTAGAAAAATTAAACAAAACGTAAACTATAGCAAGCATCTTTAGGTAAAATGCACCCAGACCCACCCACCAGGAGTCATATTTTTTGGTAATCTATTTTTATAAACCCATCAAAACAATAATATTTCAAACACATACACCAAGTTATCCACTCCCCAATATTCATTGGTGGAAAACAAGTCTAAAGTCCATGATCTCCTCCTCCTCCATCCACCAATCCCCCCAACAATGGCACTTTTCAAGATCATCACCACCGAAATCAAGAACCCTAACGACAATTTCAAGCACTCTTAATCCAGGTGGCAGCATCAAGCGCCAAGTGTTGACGCAACAAGGCAGAACAAAGCTGAATGCGTCTCCCGACACAGAATTCTACGCGTTTCCCAGATTCGTAACGCACGTGGACGACAACTTCATATCGAATCTGACTAAGCTGTACGGCGAGGTTCTGAGACCGGAGATGGAGATTCTTGATTTGTGCAGTTCGTGGGTGAGTCATTTGCCCCAACAGGTGGCGTACAAGAAAGTGGTCGGGCATGGGCTCAACGCGCAGGAGCTGGCGAGGAATCCGAGGCTGGATTATTTCTTTGTCAAGGATTTGAATAAGGATGAGAAGCTGGAGATGGAGGATTCGAGCTTCGATGCTGTTTTATGCACAGTTAGCGTGCAGTATCTGCAGCAGCCTGAGAAGGTATAGATCGATATACTAGCATTAGCTTAGCGATCTTGTAGTACTAATTAATGTGTTGGGTTGGGTTGCACAGGTATTTGCGGAGGTTTACCGCATTCTAAGGCCGGGAGGAGTCTTGATAGTTAGCTTCAGTAACAGATTGTTTTACGACAAGGCGATCGCGGCGTGGCGAGATGCCTCCGCCTACACCCGGGTGCAGCTGCTTCTACAGTACTTCCAATGCATAGAGGGCTTCACGGAGCCTCAAATTATTCGAAGATCCCCAAATGCAATCGCAAAACAGGAGGATACCTCCATCTCCATTTGGACTCGAATAGCAGGGATGTTTGGACTCATATCTGGATCATCAGATCCTTTCTATGCACTCATGGCTTATAGAAACTTCAAACCTTTATATGAATGAATGAATCTTAAATATTTGTACAGTTTTCATGTTTGTTTATCTTATATACATTCAAATGCAAATTAATTAATGGAAAATACTAGTTTGTGTAAAATTTCTATAACATGGTCTTTGTGTAATTGTGTTTGGTGCTGTCCAACTGCTCCGGACCAGATGGCTCGGCCCCTCGGATTGCATACATAAATCGATTGGGCCATAAAAGTAATATGTAGCTCACTCCAAATCACTTTTTTTAGTGTCAAAATGGTTGTAACTCTATTTTTTCCACCGACTAATTCTTAATGTACCCCCATTTTACGCCCCCATTTAATAAATTAAAATAATTAATTATAAATATACTATTTTAACCCTATAGCCCCTAAATTAAAAATTTTAAGAAAAATATATCCATCCCAATAAAATCAAAGACATACTAGTGATCTGACCGTAAAAATAAAAAATAAAAAAAATAAAAAAAAAATCAAAATTCGGTGCATCTCAATGCATCTAGTGGTGCATCTCATCACACTATGTAGTGCATATGAATGCATGGTGTGGTGCATATGGTCTGACTGTAAAAAAAAAAAAACGGTTTGACCCGGGTTGACCCGCCTTGACCAGGATCAAATCTTGACCATCCATCATGCAAAGATGTGTGGTTGAGATTAATTCTTATTTTTTAGGATAAGGAGGCTTTTCACAAGAGTGCATCCTTAAAGTAAAGATTTGTTCCTTTCATTTGATTGAACCAGATTCATGCTCATTTTCTCTCCAAATTTATTTTCCTCACATGTAATTCTTTTCCGTTGTTGAATCAAACATCATGTAAAAGTAACGGTTCTCTACTCTACTTGATTCCATATAATACTTGCCGTCTTTACAAATTTATCATAAGCTTTAAAATAATTTAATCTCAATTTCATTAGCCCGTGTCAAATATGTCAATTTCTTTTACTTACGATGTCACAAAATACTGAGTATTAACCTTTAAAAAAAATTACTGAGTTAATATTTTTGTGATCCGAAGGCCAAGAAAAATTCACTTGATCTTAATTTTTTAAAATAAATAAAACTTATGTTTATTTATAACAATATATATTTGTATACAATCAAAATAAAGTGATAATAAATTAAAAGGAAAAATCTTAATAATATGTGAGCCTGCAGCCCTGTTTGTGATATCTCTGTCTGTTATCAAAACGCCAACCAACCCCTTCCTTCCATGCACTAGTGTGGTTTCAATTTCTTATCTACAACATCTCTCTCTCTCTCTCTCTCTCTCTCTCTCTAACACAAGAGCAAATGACTTCTGCAACTGCCCTCAATCTCAGATTGCTCGAATGCTGTTGTGCAGCAACTATTCCAAGAACCTCCATTTCTAAACCATCTTGCCCATCGCTCTCTCTAAGGCAAATCCACATCTCTCACTCTTCAATTCAGCTCAAATCCAACATTTTGCCCTCCAGAATCGTCCCATTCGTCTCCGGCGACGAAGGGATAGCGGCTACAGCCTTTGAATCTACTGAGTTTGAAAGCGGCGAGGAAAATGTGGAGGAAGGTGATGCCGCCGAGGAACCTCAGCCGCCGGAGGAGGCGAAGGTCTTCGTCGGAAATTTGCCGTATGATATTGACAGCGAGAAATTGGCGCAGCTTTTTGAGAAAGCTGGGGTTGTAGAGATTTCTGAGGTGTGAGCAAATTTACTAGCTTTTCTCATTCGATTTTTTATTTGTGGATAAAATTTTTGTTTGTTATCTGCTGAAATTTTGTTAGTTAGCTCTGGTTTTGTTGATTCGTGTTGATTTTCAAATTTGTATCTATGGAAAACATGTTTATTTGGATAAAATTGAGCGCAAATTCCAATGCGCTAATTTTGAGAGAAGAGAATGAAAATGTGAAAGGGGGAAAAACAGAAGTAAAAGAAAGGGAAAAGGTTTCATCTTGTTGGGACTGGAACTCTTCCATCTTATTCTAATTTTCAAGTGTCATATCGAAATTATGCCACACTAGATGTGACATTATTGTGTAATAGAGGATTCGGGAATGCATCTAATCAGGTGTTCCTCATTGTAGGTGATTTACAATAGGCAAACGGATCAAAGCCGAGGATTTGGATTTGTAACGATGAGCACGGTGGAAGAAGCTGATAAGGCTGTTGACATGTTCAGTGGCTATGTGAGTTGCTTCTTGTTGATTCAATCCTAACTCCTACTGACTAGTTAGATTGAAATGTTTTAATGCAGTTGAATGAGGTGTCGTTTGATATTTTGTCGGATTCTCATTGCATGTTTATGATAAGAGAGGTGTTACCTTTAACAACATATATGATAAACAACTCGAAATTAGATATGTTTTTGTCGATTTATCAAGAATTTGTGAAGGTTTTTCACTTATGACGAGTAAGTTGTGACCATAAGGCTAGGCATTGCATAATATACTCGTTTGCTTGGCGAAGGCTGTGATTACAGAATCAGTTGTGTGTGGCTTATGCATGATGAGTATGTCGGACTTATTTGAACTTCTAAGATTCTTGTTTCTTGCCCTAATGTCAATAATATGTCATATATTCTTACACTAAAGTTAACATCTTGAATTCTCGATTTTTTACTATAGCCGTCTTAATGTCATAATTCTTAAAGTGATCTTCATAGCCTCGACTAATTTGGTGTCTCGTGATCTTCAGGATATAGGTGGAAGAATATTGACAGTAAACAAGGCTGCTCCTAAAGGTTCTCAGCCGGAAAGGGTTGTTAGAACATATGAGCCTTCATTCAGAATGTATGTTGGTAACTTGCCATGGCAAGTGGATAGTGATCGCCTCATGGAGCTCTTCAGCGAGCATGGCAAAGTGGTTGATGCCAAAGTAGTATTTGACAGGGAGACTGGAAGGTCGCGTGGATTTGGCTTCGTTACGATGGCGACCGAGACGGAACTAAATGATGCTATAGCTGCTCTTGATGGACAGGTAACTTGTTGCTGCCCCAGTTTACAGAAATGGAATTCACATAAATTACAATCTTTGATGAAGTGGGGTATTTAAGGTCACAAGCCCTTCAATATACTATGAAATGACATTCTTGATAGCCCAACATCTTTTGTATTGATAGATTTGAAATAACAAATGTGAAATAGCTAATCAAGTTATGGTTTTAGGTAAAATGATGGAGAGATGGATTTGAAATGCATCTCTCATTATGAACTACTCCCCCTGTCCTCGAATAAACGTCTTATTTTTTAGAAAAAGATAAAAATTGCTTACTTTCTTGATCGGCGTTGGACACTTATATGGGAAGGGAGGGAGAAATTTTGAGTGATTGGTGCAATTATTATCATGCATAAATTATCTCATTCATTTTTGTATCATCAAATTTATGATGCAGAGTTTGGACGGCCGGGCAATTAGAGTTAATGTTGCCGAGGAGAGACCAAGACGCGCCTTTTAATTTCAAGTTCAATTTTTATTTATGTTTTAATTTATGATTTTTTATATTAGTAACTTGTCTTTATGAGAGATTTTCTCCATCTTCACCTCCAATTTTGTTTCAAAATCTGATCACATCATTATATTGGGCTATTCTTGCAGAGTTAATATAGTTTGATTTGATGGAAATGATATATTATGCAAGATTCAAGAAACCTCTCGAGATATTTGCAAATTGAGGTGTACAGAAAATACGCACTAAAGATAGCAATTGCGAATTTCGACGACATTGAAACGAATGAACAAGAGAAACGAGACCAACAATTCAAGAGCTCATTCAAACTTCAGCACAATTTAACTAGTACTTTACTCTCCCTGATTTATTTACACCATCAACGGTGTATGATTCAACTAGTGCTCAACTCGCCTCGATTTATTTACACCGCAGCATAGCCCCACTCGGACCTAGTATTCATTCTTGTAACTAAACAACCTTCATAGGTTTTCATTGCTCATCAACTCACAATCTTCAGCAATCAGACCAGATGTAAGCTCCATGTTTTGTTACATTTTATATCATCAGCTGTACATTTTCATCATTATCCGTAACAAAGCGAGCTCCACAAAATGCATCTGTATGACATACTAAATGCTATATCTTGAGAATTTACAAGCTCAATTTACAAAATGCTATATCTCGCGAATTTGTAGGCTTGAGAAATTTGGGAGTACTGAAAAATGCTCACCCTCAGCACTAGTTGACATCGCCTGTCAATCCTCACATAGTGCTTGCAGCTTCAACAGCTGCAACGTAGAAGTATAATCTCCAGAGTGTCGCATTATCCTACAGAATAACCACAAAATCAGAGACGAGGTAACGTAACAGTAAAATTCAAGTAGAGAAAAATGAAATTCTGCACTGCTCTTACCAATCTGGCCAGATCAACCTTCACTTTATCGCAAGAGTGGTTCAGTGAGTGATTGTTCTGTTCAATTATTTCCACGACACGATCAAGATTTTTAGCCGGTAACTTCTGAATCAATCTACGAAGCTGCTGCTTTTCTGCAGGTCCCATAGCCCTGTCAAAGAATATTAACAATTTGTCGTTCTTTAGACAGCATTACAACATACTCGTGCTCTAACTATTAGAAAGCATATGGCGAGACATTCAAATTTAAAGACTGGTAAAAAAAAGGCTACAATTGAGAGGTGATGACAATACCTGCAGCTCTTCATTACAGCATTGAGAATTTCTTCAAGCTTCTTCTCCATGTGATCCAACTATCAAGCAAAATACAAGGACCATAAGCAATGTGTTTATGTGCTGTTATTTACAGTCAATTCTGCTAATTTCAGATGGATTTAAATCAGGAGAAGTGGATCTTTGTTTCCAAGTACCGTGGTGGAAAATTCACTAGTGTGGTTTTCCAAAAGTTCCTCAACTTTAGCACTGTCGTGCTTTAAAATAAACCGCATGTCGTCATCCAGCTGGATATCTTCACTTTCCAAATCCTATTTGAAACAAGAAAAAGGAAAAAGCCACATATAACTTTCAGAAACAAGATTTGACATTTAAATGTGTAAATATGGACAAAAAAGTTACAACGGTCAGTCACCACAGAAAGGTTCTCTAAATATGGACAAAAAAGAGAATTTTGGGTAAACAGTATAAATTTAGATAACAATAAATACAGCAACACACAAACTAAGGCAAACACCAAACTGGGGTAACACTTTTCAAGAACCCCGAACTGTAAAATGTTGCTGCCCTGTTTCATCCTAAACCAGCAAATCACAACGAATGCTGCTTAAATATAATCAACTAGATGCTCAAGGACGCAAGAACGAAAAGAGGATGTAAAAGTGCCTCTCTTGTCCCAGAGAACGAGCTAATGTCAGGCTGATCTAGCATCTGATACATATTCAGATGCCCGTTTCATCTACAGGGTATGCCTAATCTTTTAATGTTTTCAGTTAGCAGTTCTCCATTCAGCCCTTACTCTTTCCATTTGTGACCTTTGTATGTGGATAGGGATTCCCAACAGAAAAACACAATGCAATCACATTGATTTAGTGGTTGAATGTTGGTTCAACACATGGAACGAGGAGACATATGGCACAGCTTACAAGATGCAACACAAAATCGAACTAATTTAAGCTTCGCCATCATAGAAAATAATATCTGAGAGATGCTCACCAGACTGGCAGGAATTACTTTGGCCTTCTTCTCAGGGTGCTGCAGTTCATCAGCCTTACATGTAGAGGAATCTGAGCTCAAAAGTTTTTCTTTGCATTTTAAGCATGTTCGTATTCGACAAACAGAAAGGACAGGATTCTCCATCTTATTTGAAAAGGAAAACCACAGTTCAGAAACAGAATGGATAATGGAACAGAACGATAATCTTCCATGTGCAGCAAGAACATGAAAATTGGGTACAACAATCATGCGAACAACAAAAACTTAACTAGGAGAAAATGCTCAGATATGATCTTCTATCAGGACTGAGGTAAGTATATTTGATAGTTACCTCATCTATCTCTTGGGTTAGAGTACAAACACTTTGCCTGAGCAATGAACGTAATCTTTCCTTTTTGTATTCCGAAAGTCGAGCTCCTATTCCATTAGAAAACAATGAAGCAGAACCAGTACTAGCGTTACTTTCAGTGGTTTGACACCTTTTCTTAGTCGAGCCTCTTTCTCTACCCACTTCATTCATTTCCCCAGACAATTCAAAACTATCATCTTGAGACAACAATTCATCTATCTCAGATTTATACAAACCAAAGAAGTCCGGTCCTGATAAATTGTTGCCCCCAGCAACAGCCCCAGAATTCTCAACCATGGCAACAAACTCTGATGCAGAAATGGTCTCATATCAACACGAGAGGAGAGACATTATAAATGGGACAACGAAAAAATAAAGAGGGACATTATCAGTTCCAAAGAAATCAAGATTGAGCCAAGAACATTGACGTAGGGTCATTCTCATTCCGGAAAAGAATGAAGCACTAACATATATCATGCATCTAACACATTCACGAAAATGAATATTACTACTCATGTCCCATTTTCTTTATATCCATTTTCCTGATTTGGACGTCCCATTTCATTATTCTCCTACTTGATTTGACATAAATACCTCCAAAAAAAACTAGTATATTTCCCGTTATTCTTGTCATGTTTCTTTTTATATGCTAAATTAATGGTTATTAAAGCCCTATTTTTGTCCTAACTACTCCATCTTTCACTATTATTCCTCTCAATTATTTCACTGTGTATACCCACTTTATTTCACTATTTCAACAGTAAAACTCACTTTATTTCACTATTTGTACCATATCAAGTATTCAACTAAAAACCCAACTCGCACACCTATTTCTAATTCATTTCTCTTTAATAGTCGTGCCCAAAAGAAATGAGACAAGAATAACACAACGAAAGAAGTACTATATTTAACTTTACTGCAAAATATATTAGAACTTCAATAAATTAATAGTCTAGACCAAATAAAATTACTTCATCCCATTAATAACGTCCTGTGCTTTTTGCAGTTATTAAGGAGCAACAGTAAAACAAAAGAAAATGGTAAGCCCTGTTACTTTTTAAAGATTAACTACTACCATTTATTGAAAAAGGGACATTATAAATGGGAGATACAAAAAAGAAAAGAAGAGCATTAACAATGCAATAGAGGAACTATGTCCAGCCAAAATAAGTGTATGAAATGGGACTGATCAAAGTACTTATTAGAACCAAGGTTTTCAAAGGTGGTTTTAAGCCTCGGTTATAAGGAGGTAATAAATTATACTCTCTCCACCACATTTAAATGACCTCAATTATCTTGAATGAACCAAGGATCCCACATTGTAAGACTAATAAGTGAGAAGTTATTACCATAAATAGAATATGCACATTCTTATGCGACCAATGAAAAAGAAAAACTATGCATATTCATATAGACGGATGGAGAATTAAATATCATAAAAATTATATAACAAACAATACATAAGCTCATAACAAAGTCACAAAATAACATACTCCCTACGTCCTATTTCAATGGTCTCCAAAACTGCATTGCTCAATTCAAAGGTCGTATTCCTAAAAATAGAAACTACAATATTCCCCAACAAATAATGAACATTCTCAATATAACCTATCAAGTACTTGTTACGCCCAAAAAAAATAAATAAATAAAAATAAAAATAAAGAACTTCTTGCTCCCTCGTACTTGGTTTGACAAAAATACCATGAAGTTACTTTCTAGTTTCAACTCTATTATAAACAACTTATTTCTTAACATCATGTCCAAATTCAATAATGAACGTGAGGCTTGTATCTCATCGCCTTGAACCGCCTTGCTACAACGAGATGTAAGCATCTTGTGCAATTCATTATGCACCACCACATGAGCATTTTATGGGCTCCTTGCGTGTCTCAAGACATGCACCTAAGCACTTTTTAGAGAATCCTTTACAACCCCTTATTTACCCTTCAATTGAGATACAATGTACTACCTCCGTCTCCGGACAAATGGCTCGTATTCCATATCATGGTGTCCCATAACAAGTGGCTCGTTTTCAAATAAGATTACAATTATCTCTTCAAAAGTTGTGGATCATGCTACTTTTAACCCATATCATGTAGGACTTCATTGTAACATGATGAGGTATGTAGCTTCCAACTTCATCCTCTTTGTTTATTATAAACAAATTCTCACCGTAAAACATTCCAAAGTTCCAACTTCATCGATTGGTTCACTACTACGGAGTTGTTAAAAATTATGACAAAACTTGTGCAAAGGTGTTCAAAGGGTAAAAGATTTTCACATCAAGGGTTTGAATGGCGAGATTCTAATATTGTTAAAACAATCCGAATTTTGATGTGTAACAACTATTAACTCGCATTCAAATATTACTCCCTCCGTTCACGAAATGATGCTGTGTTTCATCCTTTATTTGTGTTCATCAAATGATGAATCGTTTTGTTATTTTACCAACATACTCTCATTACTTTATTAAAATCACTACCCCCTGTCATTGATGACCCCATCTCACATCAACTTTATTTTTTCTTTTTTGTCATTCTAACAACTTTATTCCTACTTTTCAGTCAATATCATCTCTTTTTTGTCATTATCTCACTACCCCTACTTTCCAATTTTACCCTACTCAAAACAACTTTATAAATTTTCTTAATCTCCATGTCGGACACCAAATGAAGCATCATTTCGTGAACAGAAGGAGTAAGTACTAAGAAGGTGATTTTATTGAAGGAATAGAATCATGGCAGGAATGAATTGGCTGAATCCATAAGGGTTCGAAGAAATTGTTGTTCAACTCCATTAAGAGTAGGGATTCCATCAGATATGGTGATGTCATTCCATAAACATAACAATCATAGGAATAAGAATCAGTGGAGGAGCCACATACAACCTTGGTAGAGCAATTGCCCCTCAAATTTTTGCAATTACTCTTATTTTGTTAAATAATTATATACTTTATGCACAAATTTATCAAATTACTTATGTTTTACCCCCACCAAAACTTCAAAAAAGTCAGGGCAAAGGAATTTGCCCCACCGATTGTTAGGGGCCTAGCTTCGCCAGTGATAAGAATGGAGTGGGAAATGCTTCATCATATGTAAGAGTAACCTTGCATCACTTATACTGATCAATGCTACAACTCTTATAGAAGTCTCCAAATGGATGTAGATACAAGTTTAGACATCTTCCACCATTATGATACTTAGTCTTTGATAGTACAAATCTATTATAGCCATAAAATACTTGTAATATAGAAGCTTTATCCAAAGAAACCTCCACAATATTTCATATGAAAACAACTATATCATCTTAGATATATTACATCTACATCTAAGAAGGCACAAAAAAACAAACAAAAAGCGTTAAATTTATCACATTTCGAAACACCCAATCAACATAATTATTTCCACAACTCTTCTTACTTTAAGTACTTCTTACTTTAAGTAGATGTTTAATAACATATAAAGATAAAAGTTACTCATCCCAAAAATTTAGTTTAAAATTTCTTGGTTACTTAAAAAAATAAAATTAATTCATATTGAAAATAAAAATAAAATACCCCATAATACATGATAAATACTTTTAACCAATTTTAATATATGAGATCTAGAACATATTTAGAGACATAAAAAGGAAATAAAATCTTCAAGAAAAGTTCAAAACTTCAATCCACAATTATCAATTTAAAGTTTAATTCAAACATATAACACATCTCAATATATATGAATTAATAGATTTTGGGACACAATTTAGCAAATCATAATCAAAAATTAAAATCCACAATATTTTACAAAGCTTTCAATCTACATTATCAATGGATTTGAATCTTAATTTTTAAGAACATGTATGGAAAAGAAAATTCAAAAATAAAAGAAAAACCCCAACAAAGTTCCCAAAATCAAAATCAACCAACCAATTATTCAAACGTTCTTTGAATCGTAAGAGCACATACCGTTCCCAATTCTTGAAGATCGCTAATCTGAAACGGCCTTCATCAGCTTTGAAAAATTCGAAACCCTAGATCTGCATCTCTTGTCGCCGCCGCTGCATTAACTATCGCTATCTACGAGATGCTAAAGCCGCCGTTCCCAATCTGTAGGTTTCCTTCTTATCGTGAATACCACCAATAAATAGGCCAAATCCCAAATACATTAGTCGCTATCTTTTAGCGATTTTAGGTCCTGTGCCTCTTTCATTTATAGCAATATAATTCATATAATTTATTATATTTAATTTTATAATTTTTATTCTTTCACTAATATTTATAATGAAACGTTTATTTCATTTATAGCAATATTTAATACTATTCATTACTACCTATCATTTTTTCAAAATTCGTATCGTTCATAATATGACAATCATATCGTGATGGATGGAATATATATTATCAAATAACTCAATATTTTGTATCTAAAATAAAATTAGGTAGACGGTTGTCAATTATATCTCTCACAGTTTGTACTGAAAAGTAAGTAGATATTTTGAGTGCAGTAATAAAGTTATGGACTAGAGATTACTTTTTATGTAAATATTGAAATGGAATGAGGTTTGAAAAGTATAGAGTGTGTAAAGTTATTTTCTTAAATGGAAAAACTATAATTTTCGTGGATATACGAAATGAAAATCTCACCATAATTTTCGTGGACTGAGGGAGTATAATTTGATTTTTTATATATATATATATATGATTCAAGCCACTCATATTATCACATTTTCCTTGTTTAGGTGTCTTACTCATACTATCATCTTCCAAATTAGAAAAATTTTAACCCTTCAAAATAATTTAAAAAAATGATTGGACCTACCAACTTTCTATTTTTTTTGCATTTATTCTTAATTTTCATGTCGAACAGTAACATGATAATTTCAAGAGAAAGTATAAGATTAATGAGTTGAGTTTTGATATTTTTTAATTATTTTATTCTGAAACGTCCTAAAAAAGATTGTGTGATTCATCCATTAATTAATAAGACCTTAAGATAATTTATTTACTAAAAAAATCATTATTGATCCCAAATTTTTCATTCAACAAAATTCCCCCTTATCAATTTTATTATGTCATCTATTATCTACTCACATGATTTTGTAATTTTTATTGAAACTCGTGTAAAATAGCCCTATTTAAAAAAAAACTTTTTGTAATGATATAATTACTTTAGTTAAAAAAGAATAGAAATAAATTAAAAGAAAATGAAAAAAAAAATCACCTCCTACCTTTCTCTCTTCTATACCATTCTACTTCTCTCCAATTGACGCCGCCATATTTTTCATTATCGTCTCCATATCTTTTTTCTCAATAATATGTCCCCCCCATTATTATAGCAAGCATCTCGACACTCATCGTCGGCACATATTGTCGCGCTCTCTATAAGAATCACTGATTTGCAGTACGTCCCTTAAATTTGAAATAGATGATGATGGCACAAAAGCGTGATAACTAGAAGGCACAAATGCACGAACAAGACGAACCATTGATTAGCGTTTTGATATAATATAACTGATTGCTAGTAGTATTTATTTGTTCTTTTAAGTTGTTATTAGTATTTTATTTTTATTAAGCAAAATAACTACTCTCTATGTCTCATTTATATGTATTTATTTGGGTGTTAGCACGGGTTTTAAGAAAGCTAATAAAGTGGTAATTGGTTGAATTAAGGTGTAAGGGTAGTGTTAATTAATACTTTTAGTTTGTTAATTTGTAATTAACAAAAGGTACTTTTAGTTAGTAGAATAAATGTATTGTCTTACTCATTTTTTCATTCTTAGTTGATGGAATAAATTGAAATTTATGTTACTGTCACAGCCTGAATTTTAGTGTGTAGGAACGACTAGAATCCATTGGACGGTGAGGGTGAAACAACTGAATAAAACACAATTTAACAAGGAAACATGCTCGGGAGCAAGGGAATATCAATTGAAAACAATAACAAATAAAGCATGTTTTCAAACTCAAGACATTAATTACAAAATAGACATTCAAGGTTCAAGTAGAAATCAAGGTAGTAAGAAATGTATCGGGCACGGAGGCTCATTGTATCAACCATCAGAGTATAAATTCTTAACCAAAGCAAGGCTCACAGTCACCTCTAATAAATCAAAGAACAACGCGTGTTATTCTGTCTCACACAGGAATCATAATAACTCAAGTAGATGATTAAACATACCAAAACTCAAATATTGGCAAGTCAATAAATTCAAAAATTCACGTAATAATAATCAATAAATAATATCATTCATCAGTTCTCGGTTAAAAAGCCCACCTGTCAGAAGGGGTAAGTCGGGGCTAATCTTCTTTCTTTTGCTCGCTCCTTACTTCTCGGTTCCGCCGTTCCTTCAAGAATAACATCTTATAAGGACGAGTCTACTTTTCTCGAAAAACGAAACGAATTCTAAGACTCGATTTTTGGATTTCTACTTGACTCGGATTTTCTAACTTTTCTTAGCCCGACTTAATTGAACTTTTTCGATATCTAACGCTATTCAAGTTCTATACCAACAGACTTCTTCAAACTCGACCACTCAACTCGATAACATGAGACAAATTAAAACTTAAACAAATATCAAAAATCGAGAAGTTACTAATCATTTCATAAACTTCGTAATTCTCGATTTAACACAACAAACAACTTCAGAAAAATACGAGATTAATTCTCGATCACTTTTAACACAATTCATTCACAATTACATCATCACATTTCAAATCAGACATTCACACATAGTAAACGACTGACTTCGATAAATAGTCAGAAAAAGAAAAATTTTCCAAACTTCTTAAAATATTCCAAAAAAAGTCTAGAAATTTTCATTTAGTCGTACGAACAAAATCTCAGACTCAGAAATTCAATGAGGACTCAAATACTAATTCATGTTGACTCAACACTACTCAACTTTTAACTCGAAGAATTAAAGTTATCAGATTTGAATGAAAATAGTTTCATTTTTCTAAAAATAAATCAAAGAATTCAAATATGGAATCGGATTCGAAATCCGAAACCTTAATCAAAGTTTTTCAGAATAAAGTGTACGCTATTTTTCTCGTAAAACGTGCACATGCTCTCAAAATTCTCAAACTTTCAAAATTTACTTAAAATAAATCTAATTGAACAATTACCCAATCAATTTCAACTTTCGATAAACGAAACGGGAAAAACCTTAACTCTAATTCCATAAACTTTCGACTTGTTCATAATTACATGCATAAGGGTTCGTTTTCTCCCGATTCAAATTCTAACATGCTCGATAAATATATCTAAACTCAATTAACTTATAGTCTCGACTAATTTCACCTCCAATTATGCATTTCGATTTTTAATTAACAAAATTTTCGATTTTTCATAACTTTCTCATAAGAACTCCAAATCAAGAAATTCAAAAGGCTATTATGCTTATTTTCACTCCAATTTCAACATGGAATCATCACATGCATCAAACAACATCAAGAACACAAAATTTATGATCCAAAATTCTCACAAGTTTCAAAACTTTCACATATATAGCTATACATGCTCGATTTCAAAAATTCAAAGCTCTAACATGCTTGAAATAAATCTAATTTCATAGATATAACATCAATTGATCCATACAAGGTCAAAATAAAAAATTCCCAATTCAAAAATTCTATAAGTTTTGAAATTTTTGGATTTTAAGCAAAACTTATCCGAATTTAAAAATTTGAGATCCTATTAAGCTTAGAAAGATTCCAATTGCTCGATTCTTCGATCAATTTCGATAAATAGCATCAAACATAAAAAAAAATCCTAAGTTTAAGGCCTTAACTTTTTGAAATTTTTAGGACTTTTTGCCTAGATATCCGATTTCATCGATTTGACATTCCTTTATGCCTCAAATAATTTTAATTTCAATAATCCATCACCAATTTATCAATTAGAACCCGATTTGCAAAAATTCATACTTCTAAGGCTCAAATGTTTCAAAAATTTAAGGTTATTAAGCAATACAGTTCATCTCTTCGATTCTTCTCAAACATAAGCTCAATATATACTCAATTTCATCAATCAATCATCAATTTAATAACTAACATCCAAAAATCACAAAAACCATTACTTCTCATTATACAGTAGCACACATGAACCAAATAAGCATCAAACACCTTCATAGTATCAGTCATTCATTTATATTTGCATCCAATCACAAAAAAAAAAAAACATGAACAAGAACATTTGCATCATTTGTCTATGCATAAGATCAAGCATAGTATCTAACTTATCATTATAGAGTAGCACACACGAACCAAATTATCATCAAACACCTTCATAGTACCAGTCAATCATTTATATTTGCATCCAATCACAAAAACAAAAGCATCAGCAAGAACATTTGCATCATTTGCCTATGCATAAGATCAACCATAGTATATGACTTATCATTATACAGTAGCAAGGGATCAAGGGTAGTATCTGACTTATCATTATACACTATCATATTATCATTCAATCATGCAGATGGTGCCAACAATTCAAGCCAAATGGCCAAACTGTCTAGGCAAACAAATCTACATCCAACAAGATAATGTAAAATCCCACATTGTAGACAGTGATCCAAACTTTCAAGCAATTGCAAGATAAGATGGATTCCATATCCAACTGATCAACCAACCTGCTAAAAGTCCAGACACAAATGTGAATGACCTTGGATTCTTTAGAAGCATACAATCATTGAAAGATCAAAAACCTGCTAATAATGTCGATGAGTTGCTGCATAATATCCAAGAAGCATATCAGAATTAACCACCACAGAAGTTAAACAACATTTTCCTAACACTACAAAACTGTTATCAAGAGATCATGAAGGTGAAAGGAGGTAGCAACTACAAGATTCCTCATATGGGAAAAGACAGTATGCAAAGGCAAAAGGTGTAACCAGAGTTCATTGAAGTTGATGAACAACTTGTTAGAGACAACTTGAAGTACTTAAACTTGCATGGAAATGTGGAAGACACATTCTAAGTGGTTTTAAAAGAGTGAAGTAAGGAAGCTTACTGGGATAAACAATGTGAAAGTTTTTATTTTTGAGTTGTTTGGAATGTAAACTGAACTGTTTAGCTGCAATATAATGTTGACTTATCATTTTGCATGTAGTACGTGACTTATCATTTAGTATCAAACAAAGATCACACGTAGTATCTGACTTATCATTTATATTTGCATCCAATCACACAAAAAGTATCAGCAAGAACATTTGCATCATCTGCAAGTCATAAGATCAAGCATAGTATCTGACTTATCATTTATATTTGCATCCAATCACACAAAAGTATCAACAAGAACATTTGCATCATCTACATAGGGGTGTGCAATACCGACTCGAACCCGCTAAACTGACCAGGATCGACAGGTTTGGTCTGGGTCAGGACCGACCCAAATAGTGTAATGGTCCGGGTCAGGCTGTTTTCTTAAGACCGATAGAGTTCCGGGTCAGTCCGGGTCAAAACTCGCTCCAACCCGCTTGACCCGGACCCTACCCGTATATTAATTTTTTTTCTTCATTTTCATTTTCCACCTGAGAAACCCTACCCAGTACCCACCGTGCCGCTTTGTCTCAAACTCTGCTCTCTCAATCTCTCTCTCCCACTCGCAAGTTGCAATCGCCGGCCCGACAACCCCTCTCCGGCGTCTCCGCCACTGCTCTCTGCCTCTTCCTCGTGCTCGTATCAGCTCTCCACCGATGCTCTTCGCCTCTCCGCCGTTGTTTGTCGCCGGACGCCGCTGCTCTTCATTTTAGTGGTATGATTGTCTCAGATTTTCAATAATTATTGACGCCTCTTTAGAGCTGTTGATCCTAAGATTTTGAATTGATGCACGGGATGGGCACCCAAATTATCAATGTACCTCAACTTGATAAATGATAAGAACCGCCCGTCATATATTCATGTTCTACATGACTTTTATTTAATTCTTTGTCAAGCTTCAAGATTTAAAGCGGGTGGGGATAATCTGGACATGGAACTTCTGATTGAGATTTTCTTATTTTTTATTTTTTTTAATTTCATCTTCATTACTAATTGAGAATATATTTGGGAAGCAAGAATGGAAGAATAGAGCTTTGCACTGATTCTAGATTGGCAGCAAGTAATTCTCAATTTTGTAATCAAACAAGAAAAAATAAAGTTTGATTTTTTGTTTATTATTAGGTGTCATGAAGTCGAAAGTGATAGAGAGGCACGTATTATAAATTATCTTACTCCAAAAAAATGAAGGATGTATTAAATCTGCATTTTTGAACGGGTTGGACCGAACCTGGACCCCGGGTCTGGGCCGGGTCTGGGTCGGTCCTGACCTCTTTTTCGGTCCGGGTCGGTCCAATTTTTTCAAAAAGACCGGGTCGTCGGTCCTAGCGGGTGGGTCTGGGTCCGACCCAATGCTCACCCCTACATCTACAAGTCATAAAATCAAGCATAGCATCTGACTTATCATTTATATTTGCATCCAATCACACAAAAACATCAGCAAGTCATTTGCATCATCTACAAGTCATAAGATCAAGCATAGTATCTGACTAATCACTTATATTTGCATTCAATCACACAAAAAGCTTTAGCAAGTCATAAGATCAAGCATAATATCTGACTTATCATTTCCCTCAGTTTCAAGGCATCAACAAACTAGCTCATATCAGACATAGATCTCAGGTAGCATCTGTAGCATCATTTGCATCGCATTCATAAATGGAAGCATTAACAAAAATAAGGCATCACAAAATTCATTTCACATACTCATCGAACAAAAATTACAAAAATAAGGCATCACCAGCCATCCCCCAAGAATCACAGTACTCATTTCACAAAAATAACAAATCACAGATAAGGCATCACCAGCTATCCCCCGAAAATAAGAAAGAAAGAACCTGATATGGATCTAGGGGCTCAGGGTTCGATTTCTGATTTCTGAACCCAGAAGAGGGCCAATTCGATTCAGATTCTGAGTCGATTTTTCCCTTCATCTTGGCGGCTTAGTAGATCTAATACGGATCTGGATTTTCTCCACGATCTCAGATTTTTCATCGGAGAATGAGGTTTTTGCCACGATCTCAGATGTTTCATTAGAGAAAGGGGTTTCCAGCACGATCTCATCCCGAGCATCATTTGAATCTGTTGATTCTGGAAAGATTCGTCCCCTTCTAGGTGTGGTATATCCTCCAAGAACATAAGACTATCGTGATCGGCATCAGAGCCCATGAAGGTGGCATGAAAATTGGGGGAATCTGTACGGTGAAGCTTCATAGGGATTGAATTTTTTTAGGGGAATCGCGGTCGGGATTAACACAGAGGGTTGGATCGAGGGGAATGAATGAGAGAAGGGAGAGTTAGATCTAGGGTTCTAGACATAAATGGGGGAGAAAATAGGATAAGAGAGAGAGTTGGATCGAGAAATAAATGAGATAAGAGAGAGATGGACCGAATAATTAGGTTAGGTTGGGTTGAGTTAATTAGGTTACTTAATTAGGATGTTAATTGGGTGGGTTAGTTGTTAGGAGCGGGCCCATAGTGGCAAAGGGTAGAAAATAGGGAAGGAATGAAGGTATATGTGTAAAAATATTAAAGTAGGTAGATATAAATTGGACCAAAAAATTGTGGTAAGTAGGTACATATAAATTGGACGGATGGAGTATTATTATTTTTGCCTCTAAGTATCAACTCGAATCCTCTACTCTTTATGGTATTTCATTTTCTATTTAATTCGTCAAATTTTAGACATTTGACTATTTGAATATAATTATATACCCTATTTTAATGGAATAAAATCTAGTCAATCCAACATGTCATTCAACCAACGGAATGAGAAGAGAATGAAACACGAAATAGGGAGTATGAAATCCGATTTGTCTAAGTATACTTATAAAAACAATAGATAAAGGCAAAAACTTGGGTGCATATTCTGCACCGTGCAGATCTGCACCCGACTCGACCCACGCGTCCCGTTGACCAACGTGTGAGATCTACGCGCTTTTTTTTCCTCCTTTTTTGTTTGCCACTTCTTTTTTTTGTTTGTCTATTCTTCTTTGGTTAAGAATCGAGCGAGGGGAGCCGAAGGCCTCTAAGCGAGCTGAATAATTCAAATTGTTGATACTACGATTATCCTTATATTAGTAATCAGAGCGTAGGTGGAGCTGTAAAATCTGAATCGAAGGTTCCGCTAGGAAAGAAAATCTGGAAATTTAAAAAAAAATAAAAAGTAAAAATACGAAAATAATAATTAAAAAAAATAGAAAAAGTCAAAAAAGCTGGTTGACCGGGTCGGACCTGGATCGGGTCAAGTCGGGATAGGATCCATCTCCACGTGCAGATATTTGCACACGAGTGCAACTCATAGATAACGGATATTTTAGGATGTTGTGTATAATTAAATTTTTACTATTTTTTCAGTCTCATTTCAATTGGATTATTTGATCAAGTACAAATTGATGGTTCCGATATGAGTTCTGGTGTATGGGGGGGGGGGGAATACACCAGTTAGAAATTTTAAAATAACTCCCTGAAAAATATCACAACCGAGTAAGAGGACTCAGTTGGAATTACAACTGAGTAGGAAAACTCAGCTGTAAGAGTGGTGCTGTGCGGAATGTGGTGGATAAAAATCACTCGTATAAAATAACTCACGCTCAGATGCAAGGCCGGTCAATAACCAAATCAGTTGAAAATATAAATATGCAGTTTTGAGTGCTGGTTAGTTAGTCAGTTGGATATGCAATAAGTAACTGAATTGAAAACACAAACACACAAAGAATTTACGTGGTTCGGAGAGAACTCCTATGTCCACGGGGAGTTGTGAGTCCACACAACTAAGTCCAAATTCTTTAGGACTGGAACCACAAAGCTTACGCGGGCTTTGCAACCGTTCAGATAACTTTGCGGGTACTTATCAACCTTACAGATAAGTTTACGGGTACTTATCAACCTATCTACTCAATTTCGGGAAAAGTAGGATCCTAACAACCTTTTTAGGGGTGTGTAAAAGGGTGGGGTTTCCAACTACTAGCTCGAACAACGAAGTGAGCTAGGATCTAAGCTTGAACAAATGAAGACTCAAACTAGGATCGAAAACACCAAGACAGATTCTAACACTCTATGACCTCTCAACTAGTGATGTTCTTAGAGATTAATTGCACTGTTTCTTAACTGAAGTATATCGCAGTTCTTTCGCTCGTGTATCTCTTCTCTGTCTTCTCCGTGTCTTGGTGAATGAATGAAGGCCTCTATTTATAGGCGGAGGGAATCAACTAGCCGTTGGATGAGCCGTTGATCTCTGTTCTGTGAAAGCGATGGCTTGTCTCTCATCTCTGCAGATTTTCCCGATTTGGCAACTGTGAACTTCTGCTTTCCATCTGAGACAGCCTTGTGTTGGGCCAAATGAGGTAATGACAGAATGTCAAACCTTCACGTGACTTCCTTTTTGAATTTCAAATTTCAATCTTAGTCTTTCAACCTTGTTTAGTCGGTTGAGAAGTTTTGGTCTTCATCCGATTGGTCTTCAGCTGATGTTCCATCTGATCGATATCTTCATCTGACATTCTGTCAGAAGAGGAACAGTTGAACTCTCAGCTGTCTTGAACTTCATGTTGTTGATCTAACAGATTGAGTCTTGCAACTGATGTTCCATCTGAACAGTTGACTTGAACGCTCAATTGTCTTTCTTACATCTGATGTTTTTCAATTCGTCGTCGGCTGCGAGAGGCTATATTTCTGTCCAAGTTGTTGGTAACCTTGGCAAGCTCTTCTTCAAATTTGTTCACTCTCGAAGCTTGGTTGACTGCAAACTTCTTGATCCATTCAGGATTCATATAGTCTTTCTCTGGAACATCCATAGCCTTAGCAGCAGTAACACACTCTTCGGTTGTGATACCATCGAGTTCAGCATCTAGCTCGGCTGCAATCTCGGCTATGGAGTTGTAGGAAACTCCATACTCCTTGGCTTGTTCCATGTCCTTCACCATTTCATCTCCTCCGACAATAATAGATTTCAGCATTTGTTGTTTCTTGTCGGTTGGCTTCGGAGTGGACTTCTTCTTTTGAGCTTTCTTCTTCGGCTGGGCCTTCTTCAGCTGAGATTCTTCGGCTGGTGTCTCATCTTCTCCGATCTCATCTTGCTGCATCACATCTTTCCCCTTTTTGGCATCAGCAACAAGGCTTGCAACTGAGCCATCCAGAGAAGTGAGTGTCTGTTCAGCTTGCTGAATTTGGTTGAAGAGTTCATCGACAGCGCATTCCACTTCAACCTTCTTCGCCAGTTCCTTATCATGGCGCTCTTCATCAGGTTTCTTGATGGCGGCGAAGGTTTCAGTGACTTCAGTTTGGAATGCGATAAACTCAACCCATCTGGATTCGAACCGAGAATCCCATTCTTCGTCCTGAGTCTGTTGAGATTTGGCAAGATTTGAGTCAGATATGGACTTGAACACGTTCAATTCGGATTTGATTCCCAGAACTGTTGTCTTCAGATCTGAGATGTCTTTGCTGGTGGAAGTTGAAAGATCATCCAGCTTTGTCTTCAGCACATCACTCTTTTTTTGCAGTTTCTTGTGCTTTTCCTCCTGAGCTTCCATCATCCTCAGCTGTTCTTCTATGTTGAGCTGGATGTTGGCAAGCATCTCCTTCCTCAGTTGATTTACCCTCTCAGCGATCAGCTCACATATTTCATCTGTAGAGGGTGCTGGCTGATCAGCTGGAGCTGGTAGTTCAACTGGTGCTGGTTGTTCAACAGTAACCATGGCTTGGCGATTTGCCAGGTACTGTTGAAGCTCCTCCTCCTCCTGCTTGGCTGCTGCGGCGGCTGCGTCAAGGTCATCAACAAAATCAGCAGACTTGACCAGCATGTTATCAAGGAAGGCGACACAATCTTGTTCGGCTATCTCCCTTGTGTCTCTTCCTTCAGCCTTGCTGATATCCAGTCGACGCGTTAGCAGTGCAACCTTGTTGTTGTACGCAACTTCAAGGTTGGTGTAGTTGAAGTACTCTCTTATTCGCGATTCGTCGGCCTTGAGCTGGTTCCAGCTGTGTATACGGATGGTATCTTCCTTGACATACCAGTGGCTGAAGATTATGTTAAACTGATACAACAGCTCAGTTCCGAGCGTGGCAAATGTGGGCATGTCGCGCGTTTCTGGGAACATTCCAATCAATTTCTGAAAGCAGTAGGCCAACTTGCCTTCATGTTCTAGCGCGACAGCTTGACGATCAGCCTCTTCGTTAATGGGGGAGGGAGAGAGATTTTCATATGGAATCGGTGCAAGGGTTTCCTCAACATTAGCCAAAGAAATGGTCTCAATGTTGGCATCGAGCGGGGAGCTCGGAATTTCTGGCTGTGTGGGGATGTTGGTATTGAGACTCGAAAGGTTCCTCAACATTGGCCGAAGAAGTGGTCACAATGTTGGCATCGAGCGGTGAGCTTGGAATTTCTGGCTGAGTGTCGGTTGAGGGGATCTCTTTGGACTGTATGGCATCAGCTCCTACCGTGGGGGAGGTTGGAACATCTTCGGGTTCCTGGGATGAAGAAGATGCATCCGAGGAGATGTTCGGCTCATCTTTCGGATCGGTCTCCACCCCTTCCATCTCATCTCGATGGAGAGAGTTCTCCTTCCTTGTTTCACTTTCACGTGGAACAATCTCGAAAGCGTCCTTGTCAACTGAGTGACTCGACTCAGATTGTTCCTCCTCAGCTGGTACCTCCTCAGCTGATACAACCTCAGCTGGTTTTGCAACCGACTTCTTCTTGAAACGAAGTCTCAACTTCTTCTTGGCTGGCTCTTCCTCTTTCTCCTTGTCTGACTCATTTTTGAGTCGGCGTGCGGCTGTCGATTTGGAAGTGCGCCTGGCAGCTGGAGGCAGCTCCTCAGCTGTATCTTTTTCTTCGGCTGATTTCACAGCTTCTCTTTTATCCTTGGGAGTATAGACACTCCTGATCACATCCAAAGCCTTCTTGGCTGTTGGGAACAACATTTGCCTCTTGACTGGGGTCTCTTCACAGTCTTCCCACACCATGTTCTGATCCTTTGTTGCGAGAAGGATCAGGGCAGAAATCTTAACTCCAAAGTTGAGAGTTCCCTTGACACTCAACAACTTCTCTCCGGAGTCAGTTGTGGTTTCGGTAATCTTCTGCTTCTCCATAATCAACTGGTGTTCGAAGTATTTGAACCAGTTGACGTTGTGCTTGTGCTTGTGTGCCAAGGCAATCAGCTGCTTGAGCTTTGGTCGGCTAATGTCCCCAAAAGCTCCGCTGTATCCGAAGATAACCTTGGATACAACATCGAACAGAAGTCGATGCTCGGGCTTCAACTTCGTTCGCTGCATGTTGCTCCTCAATTTTTATGCTGTGATGAGAGCATTCTCAAGAAATTGATCGGCTTCTGCATTGGTGATGTTCTCGACGGTGTCCGTGGCGGTGAGATTTGGTGGAATGATGGAGCGTAGCAAATTGGAAACTGGAATGGAAGAGGTGACAAGGCTAATCATTCTGGCAGGAACGTCGTGCTGTCTGCAAGATACTTCTGACACGAGGCCATCTCGGCTGTCGATGGGAGACTTTAGGTTTAGGTAGAATTCTCCGACCTATCGCCTGAGAAGGTGAGTGGGGTAGAGCATCGCCCACTCAAGAAGGCCATTTTTCCTAAGAAGATCGGCGATGGGGGATAACACCGGCGAGTCCAGAGCGTCTTCTGATAGAATCTGCTCGAAGTGGATTTTGGAGAGCATCATGTCGAAGGATTCCTCATATGACGAAGGGACAAGGGTTGGTCCAGAAGATGCCATCTTCTTTCCTTGAGTAGAAGCTTTTGGTGCCATTTGGTATTGCAGTGAAGATTATATAGAGAGAGAAAAACAAGACCTTGCAGAAAATGGGTACCACAACCCAACATTAATAGTGCCCTTCAGATACTTAATGATGTTCTTTGCTGCCAACATGTGTGCTTCCCTCGGCTAAACTTGGAACCGAGCACACACTCCAACCGCGTAAGATATATCTGGCCGACTGGCGGTTAGATATAGCAACGAACCAATAATCCCTCTTACTTACTGGCATCCACGAGTTTTCCCTCAGATCCGGGTTCAATCTTCCAGTTAGTATTCATCGGGATCCTTATGGTTTTACTTGACTGCAAACCGAACTTTACGATGCGCTCCTTTGTATATTTGGACTGATTAAAATCCCTTTTGTTGACTGCTTCACCTGTAGCCCCAGAAAATAATTCATCTCGCCCATCATCGACATCTCGAATTTCTCCTTCATGAGAGTTGAGAATTTCTCGCACAACTCCTCCGACTTGGAACCGAATATGATGTCGTCAACATAGATTTGCACAACAAGTATGTCTTCTCCAACTTTTATGGTGAACAGTATTTTGTCAACTGACCCTCGTTTGAACCCTGAGTTCAGAAGAAAACCACAGAGAGTGTCATACCAAGCCCTAGGTGCTTGCTTCAATCCATAGATCACTTTCTTCAACTTATACACTCTTCCATCTCCAGTCTCAAAACCGGGTGGCTGTTCAACATAAACATCTTCCTTGATATCACCGTTGAGGAAGGCACACTTCACATCCATCTGATACACCTTGAATTTGTGAAATGCGGCATAGGCTAGAAAAATTCGGATGGCTTCCAACCTTGCAACATGCACGAAGGAATCCTCGAAGTCAATTCCTTTTTGTTGGCAATATCCCTGAGCTACCAACCTTGCCTTATTCCTCACGATGAATCCAATTGCGTCTCTCGTGTTCTTGAAAATCCACTTTAATCCAATGACTTTGACACCATTTGGTCTTTCTACCAACTCCCATACACAGTTGCGTAAAAATTCATCCAGTTCTTCTTGCATGGCTGTTGTCCAATGAACACAGTTGAGTGCTTCCACAACATTCTTCGGTTTTGGCACATCAGCTACGAAACATGAAATCATGGCAACATCTCCTGCTTGTTCGAACTCCTCAAGAACTGCCAACTCCTCAGCATATTGGGCGTAAGTGTTGGAATCTTTCTCAACTGAGTCTGGATTTGCAGCTCTGCTTCTAGTACTCACACCTTTGGCTGGATCTCCAATGATGTTGTCCTTGGAATGATCTTCATACCATCTCTTGTTGCGTCTTCCTTCTTCTTCCAACAGTGGCTGTTTCGTGATCTGAGTCGTGGGAGATGCTGGGATCTTCAGAACTGGTGATTTATCAGTTGTTGAGTTTGGATTCTCAACATGGACAATATTTTGAACCGGGCTAGGTTGGGCTTCGGATGCTGATGCAGTTGGAGTGACATCAGCTGAAGTTCCCCCTTGAGATGAGCTGGGGTCCTCACATTTATCTTCAGAGGAACAAGGATCATCATCCTCAGTTGCCCATACCAATGGTTCAGCTAGATTCTTCTACCTTAGAACCTGCGATCTTGTAAGAGCTGGTGGAACATGTGGATCTGCTTGTTTTCCTTTAGCCTGTTCCCTGCACTCAAAAGTAGATTCATCAAAACTAACATGAGGTGTTATCTCCACAACACGAGAAATGTTGTTAAAAATTCTATAAGCCTTGATCCGAGTGGCATATCCGAGAAATATGCCCTTCGAAGCCTTGGCGTCAAAAGTTTTCAACTGAGTCTTCCCATTGTTGTGAATATAACACTTAGAACCAAAAATGCGAAAATATGAAATATCAGGCTTCTTGCGTCTCCATAGCTCATATGGAGTTTTTTCCAACCGCTTGGTTAGAAGAGACCGGTTCTGGGTGTAGCAAGCTGTGTTGATTGCCTCAGCCCAAAATCTCTTTGGCAGAGCTGAGCTTGTCAACATGGATGTTGCAGCATCCTTCAGCGTTCGGTTCCTTCGCTCAACTACTCCATTCTGTTGTGGAGTGCGTGCAGCCGACGTTTGATGAGTGATTCCATGCTTCTCACAGTATTCGATGATGGTTTCATTGAGGAACTCGGTTCCACGGTCTGATCGGATAGAAATGATTTTCATCTCTTGTTGGTTCGATATCCGATCCATCAGCTTGGGTAGCTCATCTCGGGTTTCATTCTTATGACGCATGAAAATGGTCCACGTGTACCTAGAGAAATCATCAGTAACAACAAATGTATACTCGTTACCATTCATGCTCTTGGGTGTAACAGGCCCGAAGAGATCCATATGGATCAGCTGCAATACTCGGTCGGTTGAGGGAATCGTTTTCAATCGAAAGGAGGATCTAGCGAGCTTTCCCAGCTGACATGCACTACATATATGTGTTGGTGAAAATACAAGGTTCAGAATGCCCTTTGCATGTTCCTGTCTCGCAAGTCGGTTCATTGTCTTGAAATTCAGATGGTTGAGCCTTTTGTGCCACAGCCAGCTCACATCTGAACTGCTCTTTGATAAAAGACAGGTGTCAGGATGACTACTATTCCAATCTGCACAGTAGACATTCCTGGTTGGGGATCGATTTCCCAACAATATGACTTGCTTTGTTCTGATATTTTTGACCCTGCAGCCCTGTGCATCAAACTTGACAGAGAAACCATTATCACAGAATTGGCTGATGGAGAGCAAGTTATGCTTCAATCCATCAACATATGAAACATTGGGAATAGACACGAGATTGGTTTCAAGGGTACCGTAGCCTTTGGTGTGACCTTTTGAGTTGTCACCAAAGGTAACTGATGGTCCTTCCTTCTCCACGAAACTTCCAAGTAAATCCCTCAGATTTGTCATATATTTCGAGCATCCACTATCCATCACCCACATGGTATGTGATGCTTTATTCTTCCTCAGCTGTTCCTCCTGCTTCTGCACAGAGAAACATGCTTAGGTCCCCAATTTTAGTTAGGTCCTGGAGGGTTAGAACCAGTTCCCCCTTGAACTGTGAGTCGTTTTTCCCTGTAGATTCGGATAGATTCATCATTCCAAATTACTTTTCCTTCTCCATCAACTATAACAACACCTCGGTTATCCTTAGGCTTGTTGTTATTGTTGATGTTCTGTTTCTTAGGAGGAGATTGATTTCTCCCATTGTGAGCTTTAGGAGGAGAGGCGTTCCCCCTGTTTTGCTGACGTTTCTGACCCTGTTGGTTTTGCCTATGTGGTCGGATGCCATTTTGGAATCTTTGTGGCTGAGTCTGATTCCATAGACCTGGCTGTTGACGATAGCTGTTCATGCCCTGTTGTTGATTCATGTTCTGGCATGAATATCTCCAGCTGTTGGAATTGTTCCATATTTGTTGACTCTAATGGAACCTCTAGTTGTTCTGATGATGGAACTGATGTTGATTCTGATGGTTGAATCCCTGTTAGTTCTGTTGATTCCATCCCTTCTGAGGTCGGTTCTGAGGTTGGTTCTGAGGTCGGTTCAGAGGTCGGTTCTGATTGTATCTCCGACGTCTCTGGTTCCTCTTTTGAGTCCTGGAACATTCCCCCTCGGTTGTTGTCCCAACGGATGGATTCTTCAGTTCTTCAATCACAACTCCTTTTCCTTTCTCAGCTGCAGTTTCCTTAGCTGGTTGTGCTTGCTGTGTCGTGGAGGTTGGATTAAGTTGGGGAGTTGCATACTCAACCGTATTTGGTTTGGCAACCGTGACATCCACATCCTTGACAAAGGTTGCGGGTGGAATTCCAGAGTCCTTGACCATGTCGTAACCGAGTCCAGACACGTCATCCATTTGTCTTTGATAACTGATGAGATTCTTGATGATTTTGGATGATTGATATAGCTTTATCAGGTTGTCCTTCTCAGTTTGCAAATCCTTGAGGAGAACAGCTATATGCTCGGTCTGTGCGTCTGACTTCTTCATCAGCTAGTTGATCTGAGCCTCTTGCTTGTTCAACTGATCGTGCTGCTCCTTGATCTGCTCCTTCAACTCCTCATCGGTTGGAGCTTTAGTTTGATTGGCCTCATTCAGTTGACTTTTGAGATTATCAATCTCTTCAGTTTGATTTTTGATCAGATCATCCTTTTCGGTTAAGGATTCTTCAAGTCTGGCAAACTGTTCTTGAAGATTCTTAAACTCAACCGATTGCTGATGCAATTCCTCACTGAGTTCTAGGAAGTCACCCCAAGAGGGTTCCAACTCTTCCTCTACTGTTTCCTGCATGTTAGTAGCATTAGAAGAATTTAAATTAACTGAACTAGAATGTACCTCAGCATCATCTTGGTCAGTTCCAAATGTCATGAGACATTGATCTTGTCCGATAGCATTGTTGGTGGAAGTCAACTCGTCCTCATCTTCGGTGTCGGTGAAGATGTCCATGTCATCAGCTGCTTCTTCTGCAACCATGGCCTTGTTCTTTGCATTTTGCTTGGCCCTCAACGCTTCTCTATCTTTCTTCGATAGATCTGGACAATCAGCTTTGAAGTGTCTCTCTTTACCGCATTCAAAGCAACTGTTGGTCACAGGCTTTGAGTTATCTCGAGTTCGGTTGGATTTATAGAACCGTTTGTATTTTCCGAACCGAGTATTCATGTCAGCTAGCTTCTTTGACAGGGCGGCGATACTCTGTTGCAGCTCTTCTCTGCTCGGCTCCTTCGAAGCTATGTCCGCAGATCTTGTTGCCCTTGATGTTCGCGGCTTGGAATAGTCAGCTCGAAGTGCTACTGCCTTTGTTCCGGAACCAACATCCTCAAGTCGACTCGTCTGCCCCGAGGACTGAGTTGATCTTCGTCAGTTCACCTTGTACTCGTTTCTTTTCAGAATTGAGAACAGTCTGTCAGTTCCCATCTCTCCAAGATCAGCTCGGCTTTCATGAATGTTGGTGAAGGTGTCCCATTCAGCTGGTAGGGCTTGTAATACTTTGAGATTGATTTCTCTTAAGGTATATTTTCCTCGTCGGATAGACTGAATCCTTCGGATGACATCCATGAACCGAAGCTCCAACTGATCGATGGTTTCATCCTCTTTTAGACAGAAGTTGTCAAAATCTTGACAAGCATGGGAGAACTTGTTCTCCTTAGTTTCATCACTCCCTTCACTAAGAGATGCCAAAATATCCCACATCTCCTTAGCTGTGTTGCACTCTTCTATCCATGGAAGATAGTCTTGTCCAACTGTGGACATGATAGTGCTCTGAGCCCAGATATCCAGCTGGCTCACTTTCGCTTCCTCAGAAGTGAAGTCTTCTGGCTTTTTCTCAACCATCACCTCAGTTGCATCCCCATCATTGGGATTTGTAGGAGTGCGAATAACCTTTTCCATGATGGTGATTGGTCCGGATGTAATCACTTGTTGCATTCGATGATGCTTGGACAATAGAATCTTCTTTATCCGAGTCTTCCAGGATGTATAGTTCATAACCGAGAACATGACAACAATCTTGTCTTTAACATCCATCTGCACACAACAAACAGACAACAAAAGCAAGAAGATATGCACTAGCGTGAAAAAGATCTATTCAGTTGACCACTGAAGAAAAACACCTCGATTCACACCTCGTGAAACAGAGACAGCAGTCTTTTGAACCACTGCTCTGATACCACTTGATGGTCCCGATATGAGTTCTGGTGTATGGGGGGGAATACACCAGTTAGGAATTTTAAAACAACCCCCTGAAAAATATCACAACGAGTAAGAGGACTCAGTTGGAATTACAACTGAGTAGGAAAACTCAGCTGTAAGAGTGGTGCTGTGCGGAATGTGGTGGATAAAAATCACTCGTATAAAATAACTCATGCTCAGATGCAAGGCCGGTCAATAACCAAATCAGTTGAAAATGTAAATATGCAGTTTTGAGTGCTGGTTAGTTAGTCAGTTGGATATGCAATAAGTAACTGAATTGAAAACACAAACACACAAAGGATTTACGTGGTTCGGAGAGAACTCCTACGTCCACGGGGAGTTGTGAGTCCACACAACTTAGTCCAAATTCTTTAGGACTGGAACCACAAAGCTTACGCGGGCTTTGCAACCGTTCAGATAAGTTTGCGGGTACTTATTAACCTTACAGATAAGTTTACGGGTACTTATCAACCTATCTACTCAATTTCGGGAAGAGTAGGATCCTAACAACCTTTTTAGGGGTGTGTAAAAGGGTGGAGTTTCCAACTACTAGCTCGAACAACGAAGTAAGCTAGGATCTAAGCTTGAACAAATGAAGACTCAAACTAGGATCGAAAACACCAAGACAGATTCTAACACTCTATGAACTCTCAACTAGTGATATTCTTAGAGATTAATTGCAGTTTTGCTTGTGTGAAGTATATCGCAGTTCTTTCGCTCGTGTATCTCTTCTCTGTCTTCTCCGTGTCTACGTGAATGAATAAAGGCCTTTATTTATAGGCGGAGAGAATCAACTAGCCATTGGATGACCCGTTGATCTCTGTTCTGTGAAAGCGATGGCTTGTCTCTCATCTCTGCAGATTTTCCCGATTTGGCAATTGTGAACTTCTGCTTTCCATCTGAGACAGCCTTGTGTACGGCCAAATGAGGTAATGACAGAATGTCAAACCTTCACGTGACTTCCTTTTTGAATTTCAAATTTCAATCTTAGTCTTTCAACATTTTTTAGTCGGTTGAGAAGTTTTGGTCTTCAGCTGATGTTCCATCTGATCGATATCTTCATCTGACATTTTGTCAGAAGAGGAACAGTTGAACTCTCAGCTGTCTTGAACTTCATGTTGTTGATCTAACAGATTGAGTCTTGCAACTGATGTTCCATCTGAACAGTTGACTTGAACGCCCAGTTGTCTTTCTTACATCTGATGTTCTATCTTGAACGCTCAGTTGTCTTTCTTACAACTGATGTTCTATATCCGAATTTCCATCTGTAGTTCTATCCGAGTAACGTCACGCTGCCGTGTTCAGCTGGAGACCTGTAAAGATAAAATCTCAACATTGCTCAAACAGCGAGCCTAACTACTAACATTAGGATCTGGCAATATCTACTCGGTTGGGGTCAGTTGGTTTTGGAATCAATCAAAACTTTACATAAATTTCCCAACACAAATGTTAAAAGGTGAGTTGAATAAAATAAAAAAGGATAAGGAATGTAACATTTTGGAGAGAAAAAGCAAAAAGGTTTAGAGGGTGTTTGGCTGAGCTTAAAAGCTCCTTAAAACAGCTTGTAAGCTTCTAAATCCTTAATAATGAACAGCTTATAAGTTGTTTTAACGAGCTTAAAAGCTCAGCCAAACATCCTCTTAGTCTGTTGTGTTCGGTTCATTTTATTTACATATCCTTAATTGACTCGGTCAATGAATCTACATCCCATAAAGAAGTAAATTAGCAATGAATTGAAATCCTAACAACTGATGCAACTCCACCCAAAAACCTTGTATTTGAATTAAATATACATCTAAAGCAAGTCCACGTAACAATTTTATATACTAAATAGCTTTTTTTTATCTCCGTGACAAACAATAAACAAAGTGCGCCGAGAAGATGAAAGTTATTTTTTTTTATAGTAGACTGAGTAATTAAAGGAAAGGGAAAATGCCAAAAAAAGGCATAAATTTTCACTCATTTTGTAATTTAGACTTGACTTTGCAAACTTTGCAATAAAAGATTTCATATTTTGATTTTTTTTTTTTTGCAATTAGGACTTAGCTTTCTTTTTTTGGTGATTGAGCATCTTACGTTGCAATTCTTTATCCACATGTACATGCCACATATGCTGCCACCTAGACAATATTTTTTTAACTTTTTTATTAATTTTTTTATAATGTTCTTTTATATTTTAAAATAGAATATTTGAGCTGCCTTTCTTTTACAGTCTTTTCTTTTACAGGTATGCAAGAAACAATTTACGACATGACAATACTTTTCACACTACATGCAAACAAGTCGAGTTGCACACAAATAATATTTGGTACAAAATAACAAGAAACTTTTCCATATTACAACCTAAAACTTTCCATTACGTTTAACTTAAGAATTGATTGTTGGCACTGACATTTTTCAAAAACATTCAGTAGGAAAAAAAAAAGTTTTTATCATGGTAGTAATAATAGAGTCAAATCCATGACTAAGCTCCAGAAAATACTCCTTCATCAGTGCAATAGGCCTAAACAAAAAACGAAAACTAAACTTCATGTAGCTTCGACTTTCTTGCGTTTCCATCACATCTCCAGCACGACCTGCATTAGAAGTTGTTGCTCCAACACATCGTCCTCTCCAACCTCCACCCCCGCCCTGGCCTCTAGACACACATCTGCTTCCTGAGGTACTAGTCGTTTTAGTTGGAGAATGTATTGGTGAATACTATTACAGCCGGACAACTAAAAACGGTAAAATCAGATTTATTTGATTCTAAAACGAAAAATGGCAAAAAATAATGTTGAATTGCCACGTAAGATGCTCAATCACCAAAATTGAAAGTTGAGTCCTAATAACAAAAAAATCAAACATAATATTTTTATTGCAAAGTTTGAAAAGTCAAATCTAAATTACAAAATGGTGGAATGTTTATACCTTTTTTTGGCATTTTTCCCTTAAAAAATAACTAAATGTGTTTATAATGGGGTAGTGAACATTCGATTTATGGCACATGTCAATTAAAATGGAACAATTAAATACGACAAGAGGGAGTATCTTACATTGATATATACCAATTTGATTCGTTATACTTGAGTACAATAATATATTTGTTTCTATGTCAGGAGTTGTTACAAGAAAATCTTGATTTTATATAGTTATATATTCTTGGGTTTTAAAGTTATTACATGTTGCTTTTCGACTGTGGGTTTTAAATTAGGATTAAAAATATAAAATAACCTATAAATCTACAATTTTTGGTCTATAAAGTTAGAGGTGTTCATCCAAACCGGAACCGGCGGGTTCGAACCGGAACCGGAACCGTAGTCAACGGTTTTTGAACCGGAACCTTAGTCAACGGGCCAGTTTCGGTTCGAAACCGTATATGAGGCGGGCCGGTTCAGGTTCAATCAGCTTCGAACCGTGAACCGGCGATTCGGAACCGCCGGTTCCGGTTCGAAACCGGGAAACCGTACGAACCGCCGGTTGAATTATTGTAATTGGATTTTTAGGGTTAGGGTGTACATATATATAGGAGTTTATCAACAGTCGCACCGATTCCTGTTCTTTTTTTTTCTCTCTATTCTTGTGGAGTTGCTCCTATTCTTGCGATGCATTCTTAGATTAGAAACGAGACAAATGTCTTCCTCCAACCCTCGTCGTGAGAAGGGTAAACAAATATCAAGCGGAAATGTTCGTGGTGGTGGTGGTGGGCGTCTTCTGCGTCTTGCTCGTCGTTCTCATGGTGATATTGTCATCCAAGAATGAGAATATACTCACCAAGAATTCAATGAGTACTACGATGATGGCGAGAGCTCTCCCACAACCCAAAATCCTAATTTTCGAAGGGTTCCAAATCGCCGTCAACGAGAAGAAATAGAGAATCAGGAGATTAAGGAAGATGTTGCTGCCGCCGCCCAACTTCAGGTTTCCATTTCGCCCTTCATTCTTCAAATTCTTGAATTATCAATCGTAATGTTTGGATGTTTTCAATTTTGTTTTGGTAATCTGACATTTTGACTTTACTCAATTGATATTAGTTGCTAATACTTCAAGTGTGTCTGCGTTTCAATTTTATTTTGGTAATCTGCAGTTTTTGTTTTTTTTTTCATTAAGTTTTTTTGGTAATCATTCTGCAGTTTTTCCTTTTTTTTTTTAAATATATTTTCATTTCCCTCTTTGCGTTGTAATTGTAATTGTAATTGTAAATTGTAATGTCATCACCTATTATTAAATCCGATACCAATTTGTGCTAAATTGTATGCTTTTTATGTTTATTTTATTGATTTAATACTTTAAGTGTTGTTGTATTTTGATTGTTTGTTGTTCTCTGTTAACTTGGCTAATTGGTCAGTTAATTAGTTTGAGATTGTATTTTATGCACGGTTATTTCAAGCATTGAGGCAAAAAATTATTTAATGCAGGCTATGCAGCCACCCCGCATTACGCACTCGACAATCAGCTTGGACAAGGATGACGAGATGGATGAGGAAGAAGATGGAGGAATGGCTGCAGATAGGACCAGAAACACCAATGAGCTGTCCAAGAAAAATTCCGAGGTGTTCCAACTGTGGTTCAAAAAGGTTACGTTACCAGTAACTAAGGAAGGAGAAGCTCCAGTTGTAAGAGCTCAATGCAATTTCTGCGAGCAGAGCTACGCGTGGAAGAGAGGAGGCGGGTATGGCACTTTAACCCGCCATCTTAAGAAGCACAAGCCTAAGGATAATGCAGATGATGCAGAAAAAGGTACACAAACACAACAAACCCAAATAAACTTCACTCAAGGTAACAATCTGTCTTTATTCAAGTATAATGAGATAACTGCTAGAAAAGTTATGGCTAAGTTTGTTGCTACTGAATCTCTTGCTTTTCAATTTGCCGATAGCATGCGTTTTGAAAGTTCAATGAAAAGAGCATATAATCCGCAAGCTAAAAAAATATCACGAAGTACCATGACTAGGACAATTTTTAAATTGTCTATTAGATATAAAAAAGCATTAAGAGACATGTTCAGTAACATACCATATAGAGTCTCTGTTTGTTCTGATATTTGGTCATGTGCGTGGCAACAAAATTCATATCTTGGAATGACTGTGCATTGGATTGATGTGGATTGGTGCATGAACAAGCGTGTGCTCTGTTTTAGGAAGTTTAATTGTGCTCATACAGCTTCTAATATTGCTCTTTGCATTGTAAAAGTGTTGAATCAATTTAGAATAACCTTTAAGATTTTTTCAATCGGTTTTGATAATGCATCTGCTAATACTTCAAGTGTGCCTGCGCTAATTGCTGCATGTAATCCAACTCTAGGAGGAAAATACTTTCATACTAGATGCATATGTCACATATTAAATTTATGTGTGCAAGACGGGCTGAAGCAATTAGAGGGTTCAATCACTCCTATTCGAAAATGTGTTGCCATGTTGAGGGATAAATCTAAGTTGCATAAAAATTGGTTGAAATTTTGTAAGCAAAAAACTGGAAAAGGTAAGAGCTTTAACATTGATGTATGCACTAGATGGAACTCTACTTATGAAATGTTGGCATCAACTTCTGAATATAAGGATTTATTGTGTGAATTTTTTTCAAGTGAGGTGAGCAACATGTTTTTATTGCCTTCTTATTGGGATGAATGCTCAGATATGATTGCACTTTTGAAAGTTTTTGAAACTGCAACTAAGGATTTGTCTGGAGTTTATTATCCTACCTCTTGCCGTGTGCTATATCATTTTGTTGTTATTGTTCTTCAATTTAATATATGCAGCTCTAACCCAAAATTACGAGATTGTATAACTATGATGGTCATTAAGTGGTTAAAATATTTCACTTCTATACCTGACATCTTTTTGATTGCTAAATGTTTGGACCCTTCTATGAAATTTGATGGCGTTTGTGGTCTATTAGAGTTGTATTATAGTTATCTTCGTGAAATGTCGTTTGGGATAGAGGGTGATTTTGGTGTAAACAGTTTTTCATTGCCTTCTATGACAACTGTTAAAACTTCTCTAGATGTGTCATTGAGGGGTCTTTTTAGAGAATATGAATCTAAACATTTGGATGGAATGTCGTCATCTAGTTCTAGGCCTCATCAAAGACAAAAAAACAATTTTAATTTTGGGGTAGATTCTAATTCAACAGCTGCACAAAGACTTCAAAGCTTTTTTCAAAATCAGGCGTTGGGGAGTAATTTAAACAGTGAACTTGATATTTATCTTAGCGAACCCAAAAGTACAGATCTAACAAGTGCAGGGCCAAATGAAGTTGATGTTTTGCAATGGTGGTCGAGGAGGCAAAATCAATATCCGATTTTAGCAATGATGGCGAGGGAGATCTTAGCCGTTTCGGCCTCAACTGTCTCGGTGGAACAAGCTTTTAGTGTTGGAGGCTATGTGCTCGATGAAAGAAGATCAGTGATGACTCCAAAAAACCTTGAAGCTCAAGTCCTACTCAAAGATTATACTTTAGCTGAAATGCGTGAACAAGAAAATAACTGGAATGAAATATTTGCGGAGCATCCCATAAGCACAACCGAGGCCGAAACAGACACCGATGCCACAACCGAAACCGATGAATTTGAAGATGATTGGGACTTCGATGCTGACATCAATATGTAGTCCTAAATAATTTTAGACGAGTACTCTTTTTTCCTTACTTGGTGTTTTTCCCATTGGGTTTTCGCCAAGAAGGTTTTAACGAGGCTCGGCCCTTGAGTTTTTGAACTTTGTGAATTCCAAGGGTTTTAGGAATTAGATTTCGTGATTATATTATTGTCATTAACATTGAAGATTGAACAGGTTGTGGTTGTGGTTGATATATATTTTCAGATATTTTCAGATTTCATAATATGTAATTAGCTTTAGATTTTCAAATTTCGTAATATATTGGGTTTGAACTTTATATTTTCAGATTTGCATTCTACACATTGAAGATATTGAACAGGTTTATATTTTAGATATTACAAAAAAATGACGGTTCGAACCTGAACCGCCGGTTTTAAACCGAAACCTGAACCGTGATGTGGCGGGCCGGTTCCGAACCGGAACCGTGACTATGGCGGGCCGGTTCAGGTTCCAACATTTCCGAACCGGAACCGGCGGTTCCGGGCCGGTTCCGACCCGGAACCGGGCCCGTGAACACCTCTACTATAAAGTATACTCCATCCATCCCACAAATACATTCGCTTTTAATTTTTTTGGACATCTTCTTCATTTACAAAATGAAACTCATTTTCCACTCAAAACTAACATATGTACTCCCTCGTCCCTTCGTCCCAATAACAAAGTCTCGCTTTCCTTTTTCGTTTGTCTCATTAACATAGTCTCATATTAAAAATAGAAACAATTAACCCTTCCAAAATTGTAGGACCCACCACATTCTACCTTTTTTTTTTCCTTAGTAGCTGTGCCCAAAACAAGTGAGACCTTGAGCGAATATTTTTGTAAGACATGAATACTTTTTCTTGAGTTTCTCGATAAAGCATATGTGGTAGCAGCCCCACTGGATTTAGGGTTTTGTTGTTTATTATTCCACATAATTTGGTTTTAGTACTTTCTCCACCACTATTGAGGTATGTATTTTATTCGGGGAGTCGCGCTATTGATGATGTGTTTTATTCTTTAGAAACAACCCTTTCTCACAATGTGTCTATAACTTTTATCACTTTATCCTTTGAATCATTCATCGCCTTAATTCTCATGTCCAAAAGAAATAGGTTATTAATAGAAGGACGGAAGGAATACTTGTTTATTCTTTTTTTTTCTTTTCTTGAAGAAGGAAATGCTAAAATTCTTTAATTTAAGGAAACATTGGGAGACATTATTTTTCTTATAACAATGGGGTAACACAAATCATTTAAGATATGTATTGCAAACCACACACAGAAAAGAATGATTCGCTCAAGAAAATTTTGTAGGAAAAACTCGATTAGCTTAGTTTCGTGGTGGCACGATCTATGAATCATGTGCAAAATTAAAAAACGACCGGAACCGATATATTTTACGGCAATGAGATGTACCACAACATTACTGCTGAACTTTTTAGTTCATTTCTTAGAGGAAAAAAAATAAAAACGATAAGTAACACAAACTGATTACCATACCTACAGATTGCATTTTTTTTTTTTTTTTGTTTTTTTGATTTTTTCCTGGAGCTCTGTTTCAACATACAGATAATATCGTATTGATTTAGAAACTTCAGAAAAACCGAGCAGATTCTCCGACGATGGAATAATCGGGGGTATGCTCACTGTATCCGACAATGGCGCAGTGGTTTTCTTTTGTTCTTTCCCTTTGCTCTTTCTTCATGTTTTACAGTAAATTCTGCTCCTGACTGACTTCAGAATTTAGGCTTGAACTTTGATCGAGCAGCAGCTGGCAGGCAGTCATTTGTTCCAACATATTCGACAATGGCCGTTGGCAGTAGACGGCCCATGCAGATCAAGTGAACGGTGGAGAAGAGGGGGAAAAGCTCTAACCATCCCCGATGGCTCAAAACCTCGTACAACTCTTTTGCAGTTGAAACACCCTAGAATTTTTTCACAATCAGGTTGAACACTCAACGAACATGGAACAAATGTGATCAGAGTTTTGGGAGTGACAAAAATGGAATAAGGGACTAATTTTATGGGAAGGAGAAATTAAGAAGTTCAAAGAGTGATATGTGATTACTTCCATGCAAACGGATAATAATGCTGCTATAATATTTACCTGTAGCTTCTGGCCTTGCAACATCTCAGCTTCGAGCTCATCGAAAGATCTCTTCCCACCGTTTCTAGCAAAAGCCTCGGCACATCTTCTGTTTCTTCCCCCCACTAGTGATCCAAATAGAGCGCGTTTTCTGTAATTATTCTTCTGAAGAAAAAAGTGTGCCATTCAGGAGATAGATATATTAGTTATACTTACAGCACGTCGTGATTAGATCTGCTATGCCACAGCTCTCAAAGAAGGTACTATCCTTGACAGAAGGGAAGAGTAGCTTCGAGAAGGCCTTCATCTCTCTCAAACCAATTCTCATTATTGCAGCCTAGTAAAATCGTTGTATATTGATCAATTTAGAGCCTGATTTTAATAGAATTCTCGGAAAGAAAGAGAGAGAGAAAAAATAAGCATTTACCTTCGTGTTGTTCCCCATCTCCAACCCGTCCACAAATCCTGTTTGTATACAAGAATATTTATCATTAGACACAGAAAAATAACTAAAATAAGACAAATATCAATAGGCTGGGAAGGACTAGTCTGTGCCTGCTGCAATAGCTACGACGTTTTTTAGTGTTCCACACAGTTCAACTCCTTCGACATCTTGGACCTGTTCATATTTGTTCAACGTCATAAGCACAAAGTATGTCATTGTTCCTTAAATAAATTTTCTTTTGATACTAAATTATTGATCGAAGAATGGACTTCCACTCACAGCCGAGACCATGAAGTATGAAGTGTTGAATAGCTGAACCCATTTATCTGCACACTCTTTATTAATTCTATATCCGACTGTAGCCTCACTAAATTTCTCCAATGCAATCTGCATAAGGGATAAAGATGCTCGTCACCTACAAGAAATTATCAAGTGCTAGCCAGATACGATCATGCTTAAGAATTAGTAACAAGGCCAATAACCTCGTCTGCAATGTTTGCGCCCATCAAAACACAACAATTAATTCCAAGCTGTTCGGATATGAGGGACGAGATCATGCATGGACCTTCCCTCTTCACTTCCATTCCTTTGATGAGTGAGATTGCTTCAGCATCGCCCCTTATCTTCCCCACTAGCCTTTTACAAATGCCCTCCATGAACTGATGTGGAGTCACAAATACTAACATGCTGGCATCTCTCACTACTCGATTGCAAATTCAGCCCAATTAGAAGTAATTATATGGTAGCTAACTCATCATCAACCAACAAACTTTCAAACTTATATACCTGCATTTTCAATATCAGGGTCTGCAACAACATTTTTACCAAGCTTTATTCCCGGCAGATATTTAACATTCTCCTGTCGGAGGGAGACAGTTCAACACCACAATCATCAACATCAATATTAGGACGAGAGTCGTTAAGTGATGAGAAAGCCATAAACAAGACTTTACATTAGTTCTGTTGATGACTTCAGAGAGCTTTTCACCAGTTGGCAGTGTCTCCTCAAACACCCACATTCTCACTTCGTCTATTCAAATAAATAGAAAAAACATCCTACTCAAGAACAACATATACGAAAAATTGAACTGAGAAAACCAATGACCGAGTGAGTACAACATAGGACTAGGAAGTCTAGTTTGAGACTCGAACTGAATGAATCTTGATAGGCGCCTTGAAATCGGTCAACTATCGCTTACATTTTGTCGTAAAACATGGATAAATGGAACAGTATGTTCCAAAAGATACAAATTGTGGTACAACACCAGAAGAGCACGCGAAACTTTTCTACTTCAGTTTTATATTTTATGGGAATGTATAATTTTACTTCCCCCAATCCCAAATCTTTCACATTCTCTCCAAAAAACCAGCAAATATTTCTTCAATTTTTTACAAATTATCATCTTAGTTAACTAGCAAAAGTTCTTTGATTTGATATCTGCAGTAAAACAAAACAAAATATTTTTTATAACCAAAGCAATAACTAAAGAGTTACCTTCTTGCATAAACTATTTCTACTAACACAACTTCCAATAATGCTAAAATGAACATTTCTTACAAAGTTAGATTTTCATGGCACTTTGTATTTAATTTTATTTTGATATACTCACTTTATACGTGTCATTTCTCAAAACATTGCCTAAACTTCTTGGAGTAATTTGCTTCTTCAAAAGATTTTAACAATATTTACTTATTTAAAAACCAAGGAGATGATTGGTGTGATGGAATGTATTGAGATAAGCAATGTGTAAGTTGATTCTCATGTTTGAATGTAATCGACATTTTTGGATGGACTTGTGTATTGTGTCATGAAGTTATTAGTCAAACTTTAGTTATGTAAGCAATTTTGACCTGTTTTAACTCCAATAGTCCATAGCCAATAGTAGCTGTTTGGCCCAAAGCCCGATTAAGTAAGTTATATTGGGCCGTTGAACTCAAATACATAAAGCCCAAAGCCCGTTTAACATGCAGCCTACCAAAGACTGGCCGAAATCACTAGGAGCCCGTCTAACTTCAGTTATCCTCCGATCTAGTATTATTTCTTTACCTTCAAGCTCGACCTATAAGATTTTCAGTAACATTCGAATTTAAAATTTTAGTAACGAGAATACTAACTAATTCCATCCGTAAATTTATTCATCATCTAGAAATACACGAGTTTAATTGTTTCGACTATGGTTCAATCTCACTGTTCTGATTTTCAGCTCACAACCAAATGTGTCAAATTTGGGGGTGGAACTAAAATTAAAAAAGGTTCACGTGCCAAACTTGTAAAATATCGGGAGTTGATATTTCTTCATTTACACTTAATAGTAAATAAATCAAAAAATCACTTAAAAAAATAGAAGAGAGAGAAAATACCGTGGAATGAATTAAGCTTGAGTGTGTTGGAAGCAATGAGCTTGGCGGCGACGCTGCCCCAATTGCCGCTGCCTACGACCGTGACCTTGGATTTAAGCGGCAGCATTTCACTGTCAGCTGGTTCTGCGACGGGGGCGGTGTGATCGTCAATGGTGTCGGTTAGGGAAGGAGCCATGAGAAATTGGAGGAGGAGGAGGAGGAGAGGGAATCGCGAAAGAGGAGGAAACGAATGGATGAGAGGGAAAATAGGAGAGTAGAGAGAGAGAGAGAGAGAGAGAGAGAGAGAGAGGAATTAAATGGCATTGGGGCGGAGAAGACAGACACGTTGTCGTCAGTATCAATGTGTGTCGTGTTAAATCTGGCGATCTACTCTATATGCATTCTAATTTTAATTATACTAAATTTCAGATGCACACTCTTCTTTACCAATTTCTCAATTTCTTTTTTTAATTTAGGAACTCTTCTCGGTTTTTTACAACAACTCTTCCCAATTTTAATCACGAGTGAACATAAAATATTTCGAATTAGAAGGTTTTTGTAGTATTCCAAACTATGGCTCGTTAATATTAGAAGGTGGGATGTTAATTTTATACAATGGTTTTATTATATTTTCTGAAATCCCGGCCCATAGCATTAATATTAGAAACAAAGAAAGTTAGAAAGATCAAGAAAGTCATCCACGAAAGACGAGATTCATTCCAAAATAAACAGTAACTAAAAATATTTAAAATGCCTGACAAATTGTTGAGCAACAAAATTTGCTTTATTGAAGACAAACTTAATTTTATTTTATCCTATAAGACAACCCACATCCCTCGCTATTTAGTTTCTAAAATTTGAATTTTCCATTAATTTTAAATAAAATTTATATTGATTGAAATTTTAAAAAAAAGAACAATACAATAATTAATAAAAGGTGAGTACATGCGTGAAAAAAAGGAACGTTGACTGTGAAAATGGAAACAATCACATTTTCCCCCTAGGGTTTATGCTTCCCAATTAGGGTATATTTTCATTTTCAAAACCTATATTACCATTTTTAGCGCGTGTGGCAGGTCACAGTGTGTCCGAATATCATTATTTTTAATAAAAATAGAAAATTACATAATAAAAAAAATTACGTTCATCCCCGACGCTCTTTCACCTCTGCCACAATCATCATGTGGAGTTCAAGTTGCTCCCTCGTCATGTACCTCGTATCCGTTTGGATGATTTTTATATCGAATGCATGTTGTTTTGCCGAGCAGAAACGAGCATTGCCTCCGTCATGGTGCTCTTGGCTTCGGTGATGGTGGTAAGTCGGGCGTTTGTCTAATCCAACAATGAGTCAAGCCCTGATGACTCACTTGTCACTTTCTTTTCTTTGGCCTTCCTCCTCCATTCTTGCCGCATCTCGATCCTGCAGTCGAGGAGTCGTGCTTTCCCCTTCGGTCAATGCCTCCTTCGCCGATGCCTACGCCGAAAATGTGTAGGCGCCCGAGGCCAAATTCTTCGTCCTATTCATCGAGTGAATGTCGGGAAAAGCTTGGGCGAGGAATATTGGATATATAGTCGCACAATATTTCCCACGCCTTGAAATACTTGAAGTAAGGGCCTCCGGCTGATACCTTGTAGATTTGTTGGGCATTATCTGTCACCATGTCGTCGGAAGCTCCGCTCGGCCTGGGCTTATTCGTTTTCTCAAAAGCGACCATCCAATTCTTCATCATTGTCTAGATACGCTCATAAAAACTCTTGCACTGCTTGTTGTTGAGGTTGTTTCCAAACATTGCGTTGAAACGAACAACAACTTTTCCCCAATATCTTTCGCAGGACATGTCGACCCCGACGATTGAATTGCACGTCTCCTCTCGCCAAATTTGTGCCATGGCGGCGGTCTCCTCAACGGTGTAGTTGTGACACTTCATTTTGCCTCTGTCGGCATCGATATCGGCTTCGGCGGCGGCGGAGGAGGCGACGGCTTTGTCCTTGCCATTCGTCTTGGTCACCTTCCTTCCTTTGGCAGAAGGTTGTGGCGGCGGCGGAGGCAGCACATCCGAGTAAGGGCTCTCATTGTCTGCGGTGAAGGATGGGTACGACTCGCCGGAAATTTAGGTGTTGAGATTGATTAAATCAAGCTCCGACGGCGTGTAAGCATCGTCCGACATGTCGGGATACCACGATGACAAAAAGGGATTGTTGGGATCCATTTTTACATGGAACAGATGAAGAATGATGTGAAGAAATGAGGGTGAATGATGGAATTTATAGAGGAAAATAAGAAAAAAATTAAAAATAAAAATAAAAATCAAAACTATCCGTTGTTTAGTCGTTGCGGCCTTTTTATTTTTGCTCGTTGGGCGCATGCAATGCACGCACATTTCAATTTGTTTTTGGGAAGGGCACGTGCGCTTCACATCGTCTCAAGCTGGTCTCGAGATGGCTTCTGCTACAACGCCGAGGCTCGAATGGGGCGGCATCTCGAAGGGGTCTCAAGACTCCCGGTTGTGGACAACCTAATAAAAGTCCATTCTTGAATTTTTGTCAAACTTTTTGCGTTGGATTTATAATTATAGAATTTGGTTTATATAGAAACTAATCCCTATGAAAAAATTTGGTTGAATTTTGTATGATTCGTGGTTGTTATTAATCGAAGCATAAATATAATAAGAACTAGATTTGATAAAAGCATTTACACTAAAAGCATGTACTATTAAGCACCATTGTATATATAAAGTTAAGATCCATATTTGATGGTGTAGTGATTTATTTGATAGAATATATATACTTCGTTGTAATTAAAAACAAAAACATCATTTATATATATATATATATATATATATATATTAAAAACACAATTACATATAGGAAAAATTAAATATAAAAAAATATTATTTTTAAGTTGTACGAGGGGACTAATTTTTATACGAGTAATTTTTAGTAGACTACGTAGGTTTTTTTTTTTTTTTTGTTTCTTTTCTCGAAAGGCCAAAATAAACATATACTATGTAGTTTTAATTCGGTAATGTCATGTTACACTATCTTTTTAATGTGGGCGTAATAAATTTCGATTACGTGTAACCATCCAAATTAAGTTGCCAAATAAATACTACTAAAGCCTAACTAATTTGGTTTGCGAAGAAATTGGCCGTATCAATGTGTAATTTGGTCCAATCAAACTTAAATTTGTCTTTTAATTATCAAATTTTTAAATATTGTCCTTTAATTACCAATTTTATTAAATATTAGCCTATAATTACAAATTCATAAAAAAAGTTATCCTTCTATTGCAACTTGTCCAAGATTATGGACCTAAAAAAACTTTATATAGAGTGGGTTGAGCTAATTACTAATAGTGGAGCCCAAATTAACAACAGTAGGACCTTTCAAGTTGGCTTAGCCCATCTCCTGTGTTTAAATTTCTCTCTCTCTAGAAAATGAGTAAAAACCAAAGAGAATGTCGTTTACCCTTTTGTTGAGTACTACCTCCGGTCCCCAAGTCTCTTTCTAGGAGGAAGTGGTACGGGTATTAAGGAAAAGGTTGTTGAGTTAGTTATGAGTAGAGAAAAAATGATTGAATTTGTTGTGAGTGGAGAAAGGATCCCACATTGAGGATAGTGATATATTAATTAATTGAGATAGTTGTGGGCCATATGTGGTATTTTAGGTAAATAAGTTGATAAAGTAAGGGTAAGAGATAATAATTTATTGTGAGGTAATGTTTAAAAGTAGCTAGGAAGAAACTTGGGGACTATCCCAAAAAGGAAAGATAGGAAAAGACTTGGAGACCGGAGGTAGTATATTATATGCACGATGATGCACACGGCAACGTAAGTCAAGTTTAGGAATAAGGGACGTAAGTCAAGTTTAGGAATAAGGGCCAAGCTAACATTAAGAACCGACATATACGAATTAACAGTTTAAGATCAAATATAAACATGTTCCGAAATGTGGATTTGGACTCTTTATATGTGAGTATATCACCTAATGAATCAAGATGATTTTAAATAAAACGCAAAACAGAGCGTAATGGTCATTAGCGAAAATTGTTAAATACTAATTGTACCTTTCTTTCGGATCAACCCTAATTAAATTATAGCTCCCCGATTTGAAAACATCATTAAATGCTACTAGCATTTAATATCAATCAAGAACACCCTAAGCCCCTAAACCTAATACAACTTCGCTTCTACTTTTTGATTGGATAAGATCGAGCGAGCGTAGCTCATTATTATTATTATTATTATTATTATTATTATTATTATTATTATTATTATTATTATTATTATTATTATTATTATTATTCTTGTTGTTGTTGTTGTTGTTGTTGTTGTTGTTGTTGCGTGGGAATCCGTAACCGGTACCTTTGGTGCATACTAGGTAAACACATATAACATGTAAACACTTTCCAAGTACAAGTATGATAGGCTCTACTTATAAAAGCGTATTATAGGGTTCGAACTTGAAAAATTTCAGTTTCAGGCGCTACTTTTACCACTACACCATCCCCAAAGGGACAAGCCTAACTCATTCTTATTAGTTAATAATGTAGCCCAATATGACATTTTTTCCAAAAACCAAACGAGAATTTGAAAGGTCTCTCTAAGCACCATACAGTAGAACTTCTATAAATTAGTTCTCTTGAAACCGTGAAATTTTATTATTTTAGAGAGGTATTAATTAATCAATAATTAATAATTTATTGATTAAAAGAGATATTTCATATTACGTGAATTTAAGTTAATTACATATAAATTCTAGTTAATTATGTTCGTGAACTCGATCACCACATAGATCAATAATCTTGACTATTACAATAAAATGAAGGTCAATCACCTATTGAATTATCAGGGTGAAAAAGCATGTTCAGAGATGCAAAGCTTAAAAAAAATGTATAGTAAACAATTCAATTGAAAATGAGGCTTCATATGATATAGTGCCATTAGTACTGGTTACGTGAAAGGAAATGTTGAAAATCCTTTATAATTTTTTGTTGCAATTCGTGAATGCCACACCATAGCTTTTGAGTGATGTAGAAAAGTTAGAGATGAAATCCATTCTGCTATACATTTCAATAGCAAACAACAATTAATTCATATTTTACTAAGTTACCCTAGTTATCTTTGTAATTTTAGAAAATTATTAATTTAAAATTTTATTGGGACCATATATTTTTATAAGGATATTTTAAAAAATTATTATCTTATTTATCGAAATTATGAATTTACACCCAAGACCCAACTCAGGACCAAAGAAAATTATTATTTTAGAGAGTTTATCAATTTTTATCGAGTATTAATTTAAAAAAGTTCTACTGTATTTTCGCAAGATTGCTACATTTTTAAATTAAAAGCAATATATATATACAAAAACGAAGAAGGTGCAAACTTGATCCTTAGTCCCATTTAGTAAATTAATTAGCATTCTAAGGATCAAGTTTGCACCTTCTTCATTTTCGTTTTGATGCAAATAACTTTGTAGCAAAAGATTGTTCACCCATAACTATTTGGTTTCGTTCCCACATTAGTTTGTAGTGCATTTGGTTGAAGTATCCGTTGTCGAAAAGGTTGCACCATGCCTTGCAAACAAACTTTGAGAGATTTTTTTTTTGAGGAGAACTTGAAGAGATAGAAACTGTAAAACCTTTCTAAAATTAATATTTTATAAATTAATACTATCTAATATAACATTTTTTCCGGAACTGGGACCCTTGTAAAAATCCATTAATTTTAATAAGATAAATAATTTTTTAAAGATTTACTTTATAAGCATATAGGTCCCACCAATACTAATAGTTTATTATAATTATATTAACTATAATAATTTGTTAAAATATAAATTTATTGTTATTTATTTTTCTTGAAACTTAAATTTAAGTGGATTTTATCTCTAAGTTTCTATATTACTCCCTCCATCCCACTCAACTTGTCTCACTTTCTATTTTGAATGTCCCACTCTATTTGTCTCACTTTCAATTTAAGAAAATAATTAAGAAATCACTTTATTCATTTTATATCACTTTAAAACCACTTTATATAATTTTATGTTACTTCAAAAATACTTTATATCACTTTATCAATTAAAAAATATTTTACATCACTTTATTAACTACACTAACCACATCCTTTATATCTAATCTATTTTTTCGAATCTCTGTGCCCGGAGCAAATGAGACAAGTAAGGTGAGACGGAGGGAGTACATCCAAAATACAGGGTGTATAGTTCTCCATTTAAATTTAAATCTAAGTAAATTACGTATCTAACTTTTCAAATTGTATTTGAAAATTTCAATGTCGAGCTCTTCAACTGAAATAAAAAGTCAAGCATGTGTCGTATTCGATGCTTTCTTTAGCATTGAAAATTGATCGATGCATGAATATATCAATTAAAATACATAAATTTCTTTAATTTCAATACATTAAATAATTACGTACAGTTTATCTACTCGTAATCTTTATATCAATTATATTTATTAAAATTGAAAAATCACTCTTTTAGTTAATATATTATTAATTTATCGATATATTAATATCTATCTAAATTAATAAAATTTCATAGTCCCAACGTTTTTATGGGAAGGTGTAAGACGATGCAGATGATAACATCTCCAGGGAATCTACAGTTAGTTGTGGCAATGGGGTTAGATGTGAACGTTGTAGGAGTTTTGCCCTGGAGGTTTGAAGGTTCGAGCTTGTTCTTCGGGTTTGAATCTCAACTCTTTTCGGGTGGATGTTGTAGAATTGTGGTGTATACACAATATATAGCTTGAACAGTGTTTAGATGATCCGGATTGGGAGCGACTTCCGAGACTGCAATGTAACGAGGGTGATCCGATTCCGTCCCGCCTCCAAAATTTGATGAAACTCATACCTTTTCACCGTGTATCTGGCCGAATATTAATACAATAGAACCTCTATAAAGAAATATTCTCTTTAGGAATAAACTCTTATTTTGTCATACAAGTTCATGATCCCAACTTGGGACTAGTTATTAATAGAAAAAACTTCATATTTGTCATATATTATGCAATACATGCATCTAGTAATTATAACATTTATGTTCATGCACATTAAATAAAAAACAAAAAAGTTAAAAAAAAATGAAGGTACCAGATTCACTCATACGAACAGAGTTGTGATCAAAGTTGTGCCTAAAGAGCACACAACTCTGAAACAAATGCAGTGAAAAATAAAATAACACAATGGAAATAATTTTTCACGAGATTATAAATTAATAATCTCGTGAAGTGCCTCAGGGCAAAAAAACTTCACCATAAAATTGTGAATTACAAAAAACAATCTTCGAGTAAAGAGGATCACGAAAACGTGTAAAACTTTATCACAAGAAATAGTGACAAAAGCTATAACTGCTATCCTCGAAGATAAAAACTAAAGTTGAATAAGAATTCTATTTGCTCTAAAACTCTAAACTTGGAAGTGTAACTATTAAGTAATCTGATCTCTATTTATAGTAGATTTGTTTCCTTGAGCTGCAGTCCACAAAATCTGCAAATCTCCACGTTGTGCAACCCATCCACTCCTCTTCCCTACTTTCTTGCAACAGAAAAACTGATCCATACTCTCACGTGCAGCTTCTTCTTTTCCTCCAGCAAATAACCACTCCTTCCCATGTGGGGTTTTCCAACCACCTTGACTTTGTCTGCTCCACGTAAGCCAACCCACTCCCTTTAATTTCGTACCTGCAAAAACCACAAAAGAAAGACAAAACAAAACTATATACTAAACAATTATCGAAGTTAAAGAATTGACTTCAACAATCTCCCCCTTTTTGTCTTTCTTCCCAAAACCTGTACATACACATAAATATATAACAAGAGCGGAAACTGCTCCCCCTAAAGCACACATAAGAAATCATCGAAGACGATTACAGGTCAAGCTTAAACTCTCCCCCTGTCACAATAATATCTCCCCCTATCACAAGCATATCCCTAAGTTTCGAAGATAAAAACGGCAGATCACAATTAAGAGAACAACAACATAATTATGCTACCAAAAACCACAAAATCATAAAAGAAGTCAAGTCCAGATCATAGTCACATTCTTAGAATATCTAAATACAAAATAAATAAGTGTTTATATGCAAACAACACAAGAATCAGATTTGTATGGATATCACTTCAAACCAGCTACATCTGTACTCCAATTTCTTTCTACTCCAGATCTTCATCAGAGCCTGCCGTAGTACGAGCATCCTCCACATTTGCCTTGCTGTTGTCTTCATCTTTCCTTCTGCCTCCTTCATCTCTACCAACACTATCATGTCTGCCTCCTTCATTTCCACCAACACCATCATTAGCATCATCATTTCCCCCTTTTTGGGAAGAAAGAAGTCTTTGATATTGACGATGCTGCTGCTCGAACTTTTAAATCTGATCAGTGCAAAAACGAATTTGATCCTGCAAAATAGAAACTGGAACAAAACATTGAACATCAGTGGGAACAGGAGCAGGATGATCCGTATCAAACTAAGGAAGATCTTTGACCCTTGCCGAGAGAAACGCTTTCTGAACAGTCTGAAGAGGAGCTTTTGCTAGAGCATCCTTTTTCAATAGCATGAGACCTTGAGCAACCAGCATGTTATAAATGAGAGAGGGTACCACAAGCTTCTTATTAGAAACAGTCATTGCAACCTCAGCAATGGAGTTGAAAATCAACTAACCAATATTGAAAGCCGCACCAACATGAATCTTGTAAAGAAGATGAACATGCTCAAAAGGAGCTGATGTAGTATTGGATGTGGGAATCCAATTGTGGATTGAAATTCTGTGATGCGTCGAGAAAAGTGACGTGAGACTGGAAGCAGTTCTGTTTGCTTTTCCATTTGCATACCAATTTTCAGCTCTACCACCAATAAGCACATTTGCCATCTCTATCTCATGATCCTCATCAAAGTTATCATCCTCTACTTCAACATCCGGAGTTCCAAGCACTTGGTTAATTCCTGAAGGAGTAATTGAAAAAACCTTGCCATGCACAAACACTTTACCATATCTCTTAGAAGACAGATTGCTAAAATTATGAGTGAGATTTGTATAAAAGAGTTTAACAACCTCAGGTGCATATTTCTTAGCATAAGTAACACTACCCCACAGCTTCTTCTCCTTAAGATAGGCAATCAAATTCCGAAACTTAAAATCCTTTTCATCAACTGCTCTATCATTCATTCAGAATCTCTCTATTTTTGAAATTTCCCCAAATCTTCTTTGCAGATTATGAGTAAAAAAGTAGGGATTCAGCTTTAGTTACCTCATAGTCCAAGTCACTAGTACAATCAGCTTCCGCGTTCGGATCCATAGTTCCTTTCTTTTTCGCTCCTCTTTTCTGCTTCATAACAGCTTCTTCATCCAACTTCTCTTTTTCTTTTCGTGAAGCCGTAACTGGTGACTACTCAACCTCAAACTCTTCATCACCATCAGTACTTTCTCCAGATTTTTGAGTTTGAGACTTTTCATCTGCTTCAACGTCTATCACATCAGAGGGATCAAACTGCTTCTTCGGTACTTGCTTGAAGGCAGAGAATGTCCGAATTCGATTCGAGCGTCGTGCCTATTTCGCCGGAGGATTTTTCTTGATCTTCTTCACACAAGTTTTTGTATAGGGCTTGGGCTTCAATGGAGAAGATTTTGCATCAGCATCTCTAATATCTTTTGTGGGAGGGACATCAGACATTGTAGCATCATACTGCATGGATTTTTGAGATCCCCTATTATAGTAAAAAATGGATCGAGAACTTCTTCTTCCTAAAGCGGAGCAGAGGGGCCCGAACCACCGATCGGGTTGCTTGGAGCGCCGATTTCAGCAACTGGGTCGGCGGTAGATTTTGGGTTGCTCGAAACGCCGACCGGAGCAAAAGAGAGAACTCGCAGGAACTGATTGTTGTAGTGTTCATAAACTCCGGTGAGATATCCATCGGCCCTTGACCACGAAGCGGGGAAAGCAACGAGGGGTTAAACAATGGGTTGTGTTCGGGAGAAAATTATTCATGCTTTTATGTTAATATTATTTTGTTAATCATAATATAAAATCGGCGGAGAAAAATTATTCATGCTTTTATGTTAATTATGTTTTAATCCACATTAAAACATTATTTTTTAATTATCATGTCGTAATTAATGCATGAGATTTCTACTGGTACTTTTAATTATAAAAAATTGATGTGAGAGAGAATAATTGTTGGACAAATTCGAATTAATTGGGAAGTTTATCCACTACATTCGCATTGAATAATTGTTTTAATCAACCGATAAAATTATTAACTGGTCCTGTGAATGTGAATCATTGTGTTAGAGTTAATTCCCAGTAGTAGAAGTTTTTTATTTTGAGAAGAAGAAGTAGATGCCGTCGTTCCAAGCGCCATGACCGTGACATGCAGATAATTCCGGCACCTACCACGACAAAAGGTTAGAGGTATTTGTTTCTTATTTCCATCTCCAAATCTTATATTCTATTTATTCGTGAGAAGTTTCTGTGCTCGATAGATAATTGTAGTTTAAATGTTTGTTTTCCCAGCATTTGAAGCATCTAAGTGACATTGCTTCCACCGTTTGCTCGGATTTTGCGGGAGTTCTAAGTACTGAAGTCAATTATCCGAAAAATGGGGAAAAGATCGAAAGGTAAGCTAAATTTTTTCTCTTTTGCGAATTTATTTAGTAATAGCAGCTTTTTTTTAGGTAGTTATTGCATTTTAGGGTTTAGGGGCTGAATTATTGAGTATAATTGAATTATTTGGATGAAATATGATATGATTTGATTGGTGTTGTGGCTATTTGAAAAAATGCTAAAGCAATTCTGTTTATGTAGGTTAGGATTTATGCTTGAATTTGAAAAAAATGGTGTAGTGTCTGTTTGTTTTTATATGGTTAGTGTTTTGAGCCTGCATGAGAGCTTATAAGAATCTTGAATAGAATTATACAGATTTGAGTTGTGGTTATTTTAATTTTTGTAAACTGTTATTGTTGCTATAACAATTCTAAACACCGCATAACTAAACACCGCACGAAAAACAAGCCGGATAAATCGGATCTCAATTTTCAAAAAGATGATGAAAAAGTAATTTTCCCAGCTTGACGCAGAAATTCAAATTCATGAACTTAACCATAAATCAAAAACAGAGAAATTCAAAATCTTACACGATTTCGATCGCACCACAATTAAAAAAAAAAGTTTATAGATCAACAAAAAATTGAAATTTCGATCAGATTGAATAAAAATACCTTTACAACAGGTGGAGTCGGAAGTGATGGCAGCAAAATAACAGCGAGAAAGTCGAGATCAATCACACCGATTTCGGATCTGAAAGGAGGGGCGTCGACTTGGAGGCAGAGAGAGATAAGTTTTCCTGATGGAAAATTTGGGCGAAACTCCTTTGGCGAGGCTGCGCGACATTCGCCATTGAGAGTTTGATGAAGATGAATGGGGAAGAAGATGAAGATGATGATGAGGTGGAAATTATATATGATGTGTAATCTGATTTTTTTCTTTTTTTAATTCTAAAATTAAAACGACATCGTTTTGAATGCCATATCATTTTTAATTGGACATGTCATTATTAATTTTTTCCCAAAATTGAATTGGGACGAGGATTAAGAAAAATTAAAAGGTTGCTATTTTTTTTGCTGAAATTAAAAGGTTTGTAATAAGTCCAGAATTTGGAAAAAGGTCGGGTATTTTTATGCAATTTTGCTTTTATTTTTCAATCACTGTAGCTTTGGGAGCATCCATCTCCGCTCGATCTCATACTAAAGAGGTTGTGAGGGTTATAAAAGAAAATCTGAAGGGTAAAGCTATGGATTCTTTCAAGGCATCATGTTTTGGTTCACTATTAGACCTTGCAGATGGTCAATTGAAGTTCCAGTTATAATTGATATAAGCTGGTATGCTCAATATGAGCATGGTAAAAAGAGATAGAGGAGTGTCAGTTTTCAATTTCAATGGCTCGATGATCGAGTTTAGGAAGAAGGATTTATATCTGATGACTGGGCTGAAATTTGGCCCTTTGACGAAGGCACCTACTTCTTCTACTATCCATAAGACCATTTTTGGTGAGAAACAACATCTGAAGTTCTGTGACATTACTCAGGCATTCACTGATAAATGCGTAGAATTTGATGGAGATGATGATATATGTTTGAAGCTTGCACTGCTTGTTTTCCTTTACGGTGTCTTATTGACCCGCGACAACACTGACAAGAATATCGACATACGTTATCTTCACATTGTTGATGAGGTCAATGATTTCAACAATCATCCGTGGGGAGTGGTAACTTACAACTACTTCTGCAATTCGTTGTTCCATTCATACGATCTTATGATGGATGTGGTGAAATCTATGACGAAGGTGAAGCCTAAATTTGATGTTTATGGATTCCTATTTGCTCTCCAGTGCTGGTTTTATGAAATTATGCCGATGATTGGTGAAAGAATGGGAAATAGAAAGCCTGGATAGAAACAGTTTATCCACGTATTTTACGGTGGACGAGTTTTGGGGTTTACAAGTATGATGCGGTGAGAGAACTGATTCATGACCCTTCCCTGGTTGTGGTGAGTTATATACACTTGCATATTACTTTAAAATGTTGAGTTATTGCATATAACTTGTAACGGTTTTTTTGGTTTGGCAGAGACCTCTTGAGGCTGATGCCTATCATGAGTGGATTGGTCCCAACCTTGAAGAATTTCTCAATGACGAGCCAATTGACCCGAACTTTTGTATTGTTGGTGATGTTCCAGTACAACGGAAGTCAGTCAAGAGATCAGTTGCTTCTCCAATAGATGAAACAGGCTCTTACGAACCGCCTGTTAAGAAGTACAAGCTTTGTGGTTTGAAAAATGACAAGGGTGAATGTTCAGCCCCTCAAACCCGGGAATCTGCCCCGTCCATGAAGACTACGGGAATATGTGAGGTAATATTTAACCAATCTGTGCACTAAATCCTTACTTGTTTATATTTATACATTTTTTTAACCTTTGTTTTTATTGACAACATTGTCAATGTCAAAAAGAAGTTGTAGCCTGCATGCAAAACCTCGAATCCAGAAATGCACAAATGGCTGAAAATATCAAAATGATGATGGGGTTGATCTCCCAAATGTGCAATAATGGGTTTCAGGACAAGTTTTCAACTGAGAGGTTTGTGTTGTATGAGGTTGCAGTAGCAAGTGATTATGATTCAGGGAATGCAAATGTGCAGGAGAAGGCTCTGGTGGAGGAGATGAAAGATGATGAGGAGAATACAGTGGTGGAGGATCAGATGAAAGAAGGTGAGGAGGAGAAAACAATGGTGGGCCCTATGAAAGATGATGAGGAGAATAGAATGGTGGGGGAGATGAAAGATGATGAAGAGGAGAATACAATGGTGGAGGAAGTGAAAGAAGCTGAGGAGAAAACAATGGTGGAGGAAGTGGAAGAAGGTCAGGATAAGAAAGAATGTCAGGAGGATAATGTAGTGCTGGAGCCACAGAAAGAAGCTAAGGAGGAAAATGCAGTGGTGGAGCCACAGAAAGAAGGTCAGGAGAATGCAGTGGTGGAGCCACAGAAAGAAATTGACATCATGAATGCAGTTATTGATGAGAAAAAAGAAGTTGAAGAGATGAATGAGGGTGATGAGATCAAGTCTGCCGAGGATGAGAATGCTGGTGAAAATGTGGTTGTTGTTGAAGAGATCATTGCTGCTGAGGATGATGAGAGTTTGGAAGATGAGGGACTAGCAAGATTAGTTAATATGCTTGTGTCGCAATCGTGTGACGAGTCAAATTCCCTTTCCACAGCAGCATCGGGAAGTCGACCTTTCACCCCACCTGGCAGTTCTTTGATGGGTTGGAACCCTCATTTGTTTGAGAAGCCAACGCATTATAGTCACACATCCCTAGTGTGTGCTGCTTATGCATTGGATAGGCCTGTTGATACTTCGATCTTGGAGAATTGTCCTACTCCTGCTTCGAGAGCTCTTTTAAGACGACGATCGAACACGCGTAGCAATACTGCTAAGTTGAGCTCCAAAAGTGATGGAGTTTCGAAGCCTGAAGTGAAGAAAAGTGGCGAGTCATCAAGGCCTGTTAGAAGGAAAGCGGGGAGTTATGATGTACGATCCTCTTAAACCTTTCTCGAAGCGGATGCATGCGGACTTTGAAGAATGGTACAAGGCTACAAAAAAGGATGAGAGGTATTTAATTTCTATTAGTGTTAGCATTTTTTTCCTGATTCATGTATTCCTTAATCTCATTGGGCATTAATTACTACCTTCAGGGTTAGGATTCACCTTCGCATAGAAGAACCAAAATTTGTTAATTGGCTTTTTTTTCAAGCCACTCACTGAGCATCAAGAGTTTTTGGGCACTCAGGTATTTAACAACATGTTCATCTCTCATTTTTTATTGTTCATTTGTGTTGGTTTAATTGTTCATTTTGTTGTGGTTTCTGACCATCATTTGGTTTTGTTTTTAGTTTGTTTTTGTAAAGCAAACAGATGCTTTGATACAATTGTTGATCTTGAAAACACAACAAGAACTAGCCCAATTCCTTCCCAAGTGGACTTGTGTGCAGCATCAAATTTGAGTGATTTTCTACACAATTATCTTATTATGCTATATGAATATACTTCTCTTGTGGTGCATGATTATACTTGTGTCTGCAGTTCTATTTTCAGTCCAACAATTTCAAGCGTCACAGGAAAGCGATGCTTAAGTTTGTGCAAGGAATCTTGCCGGTGGAGAGTGGGAAGCCCTAGTCCGAACTTGATCATGTCTACGGTCTAGGCCACGTGCTCGGTAATCACTTCGTTGCCTACGACATCCGGTTGAAAGAACATGTCATCATGGTTTATGATTCCCAATCCAAGTGCCGTAAAGCTGTTGCAGTATTAGATCAATTTAATGTTATGTCTTGGGGAGTACCATGGATTTTGGGTGAGACAGGCTTCCAACATCCCAGTGAAAAATGGAACACGAAGTGGGAAGTTATCCCTCACAGGCACCCTGCACAACAACCAAACGGCTACGATTGTGGCATTTTTGCCATGAAGTTTGTGGAGTGTCTTGCCACGGGGAGAAGTGTGCAGTATGTGGATGGGAACATCGGGCCACCTTCACGAGACAACTATTGTGATGAGTTGTACAACTCGAGACTGGAATGAAAATGACATGAAGAATTATTTTGTCTGACTACATCATTGTGAATGAAACTGACATGAAACTACATTTGTATGTTGTTTGTGCATTAGCATTACTCTCTTAAATTAGATGTATGTTGAAGATTGATTGCACTTAGGATTACTCCTTTTTTTTAGCAGACACGTGCATTAGGATGACTCTCTTAAATTAGGATTACTCTTGTATGTTGAAGATTGATTGCACTTGAATTAGGATTACTCAGTTTATTATTTTATTTTTTTAGCAGACACTTGAATTTGGATTACTCTCTTAAATTAGGATTAATACTCTTGTATGTTGAAGATTGACTGTACTTTAATTAGGATTACTCAGAATTTTTATTTTTTTTTAGCAGACACTTGAATTTGGATTACTTAGTTAAATTAGGATTACTCTGGTATGTTGAAGACAATCTTAAAATATATGCTTCATAAAATGCACCCTAATCATACTCATTTGATTAAAGTGCACCGATCTACTTTCATAAATTTCAACCTACTTCAGTTGACGATATCCTTTGATGGTGGCAGCGATTTCACGCGGACGGGAGAAGAAAACGTAAGCGAAAATCAACAAAAGAACACCAACCTAATGCATCAACAAAAGATAAAGAGCAAAAATATTCTAGAAAAATTTAAGAAAATCACATAAATTCATACGATTTTAAATACCAACTCAGAAATTCATTCAGGACTCATACACAGTCTCATGCTCACTCAATCACTTTAGACTTTTAACTCGAAAATAAAAGTCATTGAATTTGAACGAAAACAGTATTAAATCAATTTCTAAAAATTAACTCAAAATAATTCTAATTCAACATTTACTCAATTAATTTCAACTTTCAATAATTGGAACGGGAAAAACCCTAACCCTAACCTCTTGAGGTTCGTCCTTTTCATCTTTTTAAGCACAAGGCAAGGGTTCGTTTTCTTCCCATTCAAATTCTAACATGCTCGATCAATATATTTAAGCTCAGATAACTCATTAAATTAGCCAATTTCACTTTACAACATGGATTCGATTTTTAATTATCAAAAACTTCGACTTTCAATAACTTTCTCATATAAATTTCGAATTAGGAAATTCAAGAGGCTAACATGCTTATTTTCACTCCAATTTCATCATCAAATCATCACATGCGATAATAATATGAAGAACACAAAATTTCATGCTTTCATGCTCCGAATTCAAAACTTCAAAGTTCTAACATACTTACAAAAATTCTAATTGATCAATTTAGGCTCATATGCCTCTGTTTGTTGCTTCATAATGTGTGACATTATTGCTTCAAGCACTATTCAATTTTGTATGTTTGCTTATTGACTGTACTTGTAGTTCATTTTTATTTTTTCAGTTTTGTATGTTTGCTTTTGTTTGTTGTTTGATACTTATTCTTTTGTCCTCTTGCTATTGTTTGGTACTGTACCCTAATATCCTTGTAGTGCTTTTATATATTTGTCATTCTGGGGCATGTATACTATAACTTTTTTCTAGCAATGACTTCAAATTTTAACAAGACTCAGGAAGAGTGGTTCTACGACCAAACTTGGACTCATACAATGGAGTAATATTTTGTAGAGGAAATAAAGAGTGAATTGCTGAATCGACATTGTCTCAGATCAGGTTTGACGGCGGAGATGCGACATCGATTTATTCAGTGGGTTACTGAGGAGATGAATAACAGGTTTTATATCAGTTTATATTCTGACTTCTATCTCGAGAAACTGTTATTCTTGGAATAGAGACACAACACGTTCAAATGGGTAATAGATCATCCGGGCGTAACGGTAAAAGTCGGCTTTACTGTTGAAGCTAGTGATGATACATGGGAGTTCCTCACATCGGTAAATATGGATTTCAGCAATATTTTCTTTCTTGCAAGAATTTTAATGCTTGCAGATTTTAATTCAATGTAGTTGCTTACTCATAATTATTGTGATAGGTGAAACCACTAGCAGCTGCGTATAAAAAGAAAGTAGATCCATACTCTGATGCGTTGGAGAAATTTTTCAAAATGGACAAATCGCGCACACCTTCTTGGGACATTGAAGATTTCCCTGAGCTTCGTCCCTCCCGAGAAAACAGCGAGGAGAATCCAGACACGGACTGAGGAAATTCCCTGGGTTTTCACTGATTTTCAGTATTAGTAAAAGTGGTTGAGCTGTTTGTTTGTGTTTATGTTTATCTGTTTCGAAATCATAATGTAAAATATTTTAATGATCATTAAGGTTTTTATGTTGAATTCCATTCTGTTTATATTTTCATTACAATTCTTGATTAGGGTATGCATCTAAACAAGTCAGCACATTGCGAAATCGGTGGCCCTAACGGGAAGGAAACCCTAATCGGTGCTCCGTGGTTAGACCGCCAAAGCGGCAACATGGGGCCTAGGTGGAAACCCTAATATCGCACATCCCGCAACCATCACCTCGCCGACATTTTTTTCCGGTGAATTTTGGCCGGCCGACAGGTTCCCTCGTTTACGGCGGCCATTGCCATGGAGGGGGCCCGATCCTAGCTACGTGGTGGCGGCAAGCATTCTAAACAAGCCAACACGCAACACGAGGGCTAATAGCGAGGTCCAATATGCGATTAATGAGCGAAAATGAAATCGCCTCCCTTCGCTTGTCCATCTCCGGCGAAACCCTCACTCTTACTCTATCATAGTGAACTAGAGGTTTTGGGATTCGCTCGGCCTTAAGAAGCGATCCTTGTGCGCGATGAAAATCGGTGCGCATGCATCCACCAATCACTTTACATTTTCGATTTGGCCTCGTAGTGGGACCCGCCGGTGTCAACCGCTCGGTCACGCGTGGGGCCGACCTAATAAGTCGATTTAAGAGCAATTATGTTAATTAGAAGCTTATTTGGTTCCATTTTGTTCAAGTTGCTTATATTTTCAAATTCAAAATATATTAAAATCATATTTAAAAATTCGAAATTAAATTTGCAACAGCTCAAGAAGCGATGGACGAATTTTGGTTGAATATATCAAATAATAGTTAGGCGAAGATTACAGTTAAAAAATTGAATTTCAGTTAAAAATTCAAAATTCAAATTATATCACGTGGAAGCTATTTTTGTTTGCGAAATATTAACGTTGGCGCCAAAATTCCAGCCACTTTCATTCAATCTTTCATTTAGGCGCCAAAAATATTAAGTTATAAAATGCTATAAATTCTGTTTTCCACAACTACTTTCATTCTACTACTCATTTCAAACATGGCAAATTCAGGGATCGCTCTTCATTTTAGGTGCAGAAATCACGGCTGTTACCTAGAACCAGGGGTGTTTAAATCGGGGGAAAATGCCTTCCGTCGACTTTACAAATACCCGCGTTCTGACGTCAGCAGTATAGTTTATCTAATTACTAGAATATCAACTTCTTCATATTTGTAATTGCAAATAGCACAATTGATATATATATTTACTGTTATTGCAGGAAGAAGAATGTGAGGAACCAATCATGTTCTTGGACCATGCAATGAGTGATTATACACGAAGTTGTGTCATCGACCTAATTGCTGAAAGAGACAACCTACTTGCCGAAACAGAGAGGTTGCTACAAGAATTGGATCTGGTGAAACGACAACGAGATTTGATAAGTAGGTACCTGAAAGCGGAAGGATAAAAAGAGTGCTCGTGATCTATATTTTGTAGCTCAATGTATCCTGAATTAATTAGCCTATGTTGGTTCCATTTACTGCTCGGCAGTGTTATGAAGAAACAGCCTATGGTGGTTGATTTGTGTTTCCATTAATTACAAGCTTGTAATGAAGAAACGGAGTTATTTGGTTTCATTTTGTTCAAATTACTTTTAATTTCATATTCAAAATATAATAAAAATAATAGATAGAATAATTAATTAAAATAATAGTTAAAATAATATTTAAATTACTTATTATTCGGGCAACTAATTTCGAAACTAGCCCGGTCGTGTTTCGCAATTAGGGTAGACGACAACGGAGTCTCCGCCGATGTGATCGGATCGTCAATTTATTGGGTCTGATCCAATTTGCTCTTAAATCGACTTATTAGGTCGGCTTCGAGGACAATATGTGGACACAAAGTAATTCGTAAATGCATGTGCACCGATTTGTGGCACGTGGAAGGATTGCTTATTGAGGTCGACCGAATCCACTATTATATAGTAAGAGTGAGAGTTTCTCCGGAGATGGCCCATGGAGTGCAAAATCTCCTTAAACGTCTTTACAGTAATTAAATCGACCTACAACTAAAAAACGATGGGCCATGATGGTTCCAAGCTCAAAAAAAATTATCAATACTTTTTTTTGGGATGGAAAAAAAATATATATAAGAAAATTGTTCACTTAATTACATTAATATTTTTGAATGGAGTTAAAAGGGTGAGTAAAAAATTGTTAATTTAAAAATGAAACAAGAAGTGTGAATATACAGAAATTGTTGAAGTAATAGAGAAAGTTACCATGACACTTAAAAATCCTAGCTGAAAAACTATTAAAGGAAATTGTTGAAGTAAAGCGAATGTTACCATCAACAGTTAAAAAACCTAGTTGCAAATGATTTCGAAATTAGGCCGGTCGTGTTTCACAACGAGGGTAGACGACAAAGGGGTCTCCGCTGATGTGACCGGATCGTCAATTTATTGGGTCCGATCCAATTTGCTCTTAAATCGACTTATTAGGTCGGCCCCACTCGTGACCGGGCGGGTCCCACTTCGAGGACAATATGTGGACACAAAGTGATTCGTAAATGCGTGCGCACCGATTTGTGGCACGTGGTAGGATCGCTTCTTGAGGTCGACCGAATCCACTATCATATAGTAAGAGTGAGGGTTTCTCCGGAGATGGGCCATGGAGTGCTCTCAAAATCTCCTTAAACGTCTTTACAGTAATTAAATCGAACTACTATCTCCTTGCCTCTTGGATAGGGACGGCCCGGGTTTGATTCTTTGCGGGGAGCATTTTATATATTTTTTTCTTTATTCTCCTTTTTTGCATTATTTTTCCCTATTAACCGAGGAATGTAGTAGTAGGGACTGAAAACAAATTAAAACTAGTATTGTGCACTTCTCGCTTAAAAAATACCGAAAGTAAATAAAAATAACCCTCATTATTTTGTGAATCGGGCAGTATAGTAACACATAATACAATTTCAGCAAGGTACCGAGTATGACTTGATAAAATTGCAATGACGTAGAAATAGTAGTTAAACTAAAAGATGAGAGAGAGTTTGTAAACTAAAAGTAAGAGTATTATAATTTCAAAGTAGAAAAATTGACCTCTTTTATTATAAATTAACTTCACCTAAAAAATTATTATTTTACTATCCAGAATTAGGGGTGGAAATCGGCACGGGTTCGGTTAAACCGACCCGATACCCGATTACCCGAATACCGACTAAGAACGATATTAGCTACCGTACACCGACCCGAAATGCATAATCGGATAACCGTTAACCGCATCGGTTAATCGGGTCGGGTACTGAATATCCGAAAACATAATTGCTTGAAATAAAGGCTTGAAATAAAGGCTAGATGTGTCCGCATCGGTTAAAAAACAATAGTTTATTATAATTTCCTCTTCAACTTGTGTTTAATAGAGGCTAGATGTGTCCGGTGACCTAAGATCCATCCTTCCACTCCTTTTATAATCATTTTCCACCTCTCCTGTTTCTTATTTTCTCGATGTGGGATAAAGGTTTTCCACAGCTATTGCATCTCATTTCCACAACTATTGCATCTCATCATCCCACATCGAAAATGTGTTAAAGGAATAGAGGATAAGACAACTATAAAGGACTACTTTCATCATTCCAATTTTTGTTGGGCCCGGTTCTGAGTTGGGCTTGGGACATGGTGGTCCTTAACTTAATATATATTAGTTGGGCTTCCAATTTAATGGTTAGTATTAAATTAAATATATATAATATATATTAAAGTCGGTTATTCGGGTAATTGGCTTCGGTTTTCGGTTTTAACCGATAATCGGATAAGCCTAAACTTTCACTCGATAACCGCGCCGACACCGTTTTTGCCGATTTTTGGTTACCGATTACCCGACGGGTATTGGGTCGGACGGTAATTACCCGATAATTCGAACCCGTTTTTCCACCCCTATCCAGAATGACCTTTTTTACTATTCAACTCTTAAAAATATTAATATCATCTATCAATAACAAACTATCCATAAGAAAATATCCCAACTTCTAAGCAACCATTCCATCTTCTCCAAACAACTGAACACCATACCAAACCCTAATTACAATCGATCATTCACAAATATTTGAAAAGAATATTACGAAGAAGTTCCCTCTTTTAAATTAAACAGAAAATGCTAGAATGCAAAAATAAAATTCACACTAAATTCTTGAACCCCAAATCCTAATGTTTGCAAATATTACAATATAAATCGAAAATCAATTTATATAGAAATCTAGAATTCTACCTAAGTATATTCTAGAGGTATGTCAAAACAACGTCGAAGAACCCTAATGAAGATTATTGTAAAACGCCCATAATAATTGCAATAAAACGCCCATAAATATTGATTATCGTTAAACCCTAAGCTAACATAACATCATGGCTCTCCCTTCAGCTACAGTCGAAGATTCTCTGCATGAAGATTAAAGTTGAGGGGCGGGCAAATGCAGAGAGTTAAAGCTGGCACGCTGCATGCAGCTTGCTCACGGGAAATTTGTAGGCCTGCATGGTAGGTTAAATCCCATTATACGCAGGGCCTTCCCTACTATGTACAGCTTGCATGGAAATATTTAAAAATATCCAACATTGTTGAAGTGAGGCAGTGGAAATCGACACTTGTAAAGATGTCTTTATTCTATCTTATTCATTCGAATTAAATATTTTTAGAAATTTTCAATCACAAAATTTTTCACTTTGACCAATATTATTTTCTCTTGGCCCTATGTGGCAGTTTCCACTCATTCAAGGCCGACATTCATTGCCAATGGAATTTTGACCGGTCATTGAAGTTGGCTTTTCTTCAAGATAGATAGTATAAAATAAGGGTTTATGGCGTGTCAAAATACACATACTATATCAAGAAATACAGATAGAAAGATAGAGAAAATGACGTCTCATTCTACTATTAATTCTCCTGCTAACAAGTGGTTGACTTTCTCCATCAAACTCAGGTTCGATTCTCTATCAACCGATATGTTTGCGTAGATTGAAGTAAATTTCTCATATGCGTGTGTTCTTGCTTCGCTTTTGGATTAGGATGAAGACTGTGAGAGGTTTTTCCGGATGAAGAAAACAAAGCAGTTTAGGAGGGTGTTTAGAGATTTCACAGAGAAAATGGGGAAGCCCAAGCACTACTATGTATTCCTGTTTGATGGGAAGCAAGTGAAACCAGAATTTACACCCAAGAAGGTCATTAATTACTAAAACAGTTGACTTTCAATTCACAACTTATATTATTTCCTTTCTTAATTTTGTTTCATTTCATAACTACGTAGATTGGATTGGAAGAGGATGAAACGATTGACACAATGTTTCATAACCTAGGAGGCGGTGGCAATTAGGGTTCAGTCTTGGAAGAAGCTTGTATGGTTTATTTCGATGCTTTATGATTGTAATGGCACTTTTGGCCATTAGGTTTGACATTTTTCGCCCACGTGGGTTTGGCACTTTTGGCCATAATAAATAATGCTATAATATATATATATATATATATATATATATATATATATAGGAGATAGATCATATGAGAATAAATATTATCCTAAGAAATGAGAATAGATCTCCACCATAGATCTATTGGTGATGGAGGGTCAAGATTTGACCAAGTCAAAGCGGGTCAAACCCGGGTCAACCCGTTGACTTTTTTTTTCGATTTTTTTTTTTTTATATAAACTGTCACCCAAGATGCACAACTTCACATATTCGGATGCACCACTCTACATAACTAGATGCACCACTAAGTGCTTTTAGATGCACAAGATTTTCAAGTTTTTTTTTTCAATTTTTTTTTTAATAAACTGTCACCCAAGATGCACAACTTCACATATTCGGATGCACCACTCTATATAACTAGATGCACCACTAAGTGCATTTAGATGCACAAGATTTTCAGTTTTTTTTTTCCAATTTTTTTTTTAAAACAGTCACCCAAGATGCACCATTTCACATATTCGGATGCACCACTATACATAATGAGATGCACCACTATGTGTAGTGAGATGCACCGAATTTGTAAAAAAAAAAAAACTGAAAAAAAATTGGATGCACCACAATGCGTAACTAGATGCACCACACAGTGTAACTAGATGCACCACATAGTGTAACTAGATGCACAATGTTTTACGAAAATAAAAAAAAACGAAAACAAAACTAGTGCATCTTAATGCACTTAGTGGTGCATCTCATTATATAGTGTGGTGCATATGAATACATGATGTGGTGCATATGACCTAACCTTAAAAAAAAATGAAAAAAAAAACATAAAAAAAAACTTAAAATCTTGTGCATCTCAATACACTTAGTTGTGCATCCGAATATGTGAATTTGTGCATCTGAATATGTGAATTTGTGCATCTTGTATGACAGTTTAAAAAAAAAAAAATCAAAAAAAAAGTCAACGGGTTGACCCGGGTTTGACCCGCTTTGACCAAGCTAAATCTTGACCCTTCATGTAGATAAGATCAATGGTGGAGATTAATTCCTATTTCTCACTTTAAGGGGAGTTTGCATGGGAATCACTCCCTATATATATATATATATATATGTGTGTGTGTGTGTGTGTGTGTGTGAGTAATTGATCCGTTGATCCGAAACTAAATTTAGCTCGACCCCATGCTCAAAATATTTGGTCTTAATTTATGACTGTAATTTTTTTTTAGAGAAGACTGTCTAATTTATTCATGAAAGAATACACTATCTCATGTTTGGGGACAAAAAAAGAATACATACTTTGCTAATACGTACTGTGCATAGCTTTGACGTGGCAAAAATTGGGAATAATGAGTCACGTTGATGGCTGCAAACACTTTCCCGTGACCTGTGGTGTGAACATGTTAATTTTTCCATTTATATAATGATGCAAAAACTTATCCATTCCATTCTAAACTAGAAACTTATCCTACGAAAAATGAATCGACGTTCATACACTAAAAACTGGCGGAGAATAATCGGGGATAATGACTGTAGATGGATGAAAGAAAATGATGAAATTTTGCTAATCATGTTGAAGGAGGAGTATGTGAAAGGTACGTGGGTAGTAGGAGGCAATAACGATCGCCAGGACGTTCAGAATGTGTATAGGGAATTTCGTCGTGTGAATGTCGATGAATATCCAATAAGATTTATATGGAGGAAGATCGACGAGTTCAGAAATCGCTTCTGGACTTCGAGCTATATGCTTGGGCATCCCGAATCTGTCTACGACGTTAACACGTGTAAGGTGACATATTTGACGAAAGCTGCGTGGAAGAATATTAAGAAAGTACGATCTTTAATTAGTAAAAACTTAGAGGCTAATTTTTAACATAATTTATTTATCAATAAGTATTGTTTTGGTCACACAGGAGGTGCCACTTGCAGCAGCGTATGAAAACACAACGGAGCCGTTTTATGGTTGGTTGAAGCTGTTATTTTACACTGAAGCTGAAAGAGATGCGTGGTGGTCTAAGAATTGTCAGAGCGGAGGTTCAGATTATAGAAGGTAGGTGTGGTTTCGGGTAATAATGTAAAAACTACATGTTTAATTTTGTACTCGCAAGAATTGTATTATTAGCATTTCAGTCGCATTATTGTACTTTTGTTGTAGCTTTATTTTTTTTTATCTTTTTCACTCGCAAGAATATTAATATTAGGTGTGTTTTGTTGTACTAAAATTGTATTTGCAACGAAGGAGTATGTGATTGTGCGATCGATTTGATAATTTGTATGGTCCGATCCAATTTTGACTTAAACTGGCTTTTTTGGTTGGCCTCACACGTATTGGATTGTTTAGGATGCTCGCCGTCGTCAACTAGCGAGGATCGGGCAGGGACCATTGCAACGCACGTTAGTAGCTTCCGAAATCAGCTGGCCGTTTAAAATTGGGTAGGGATGATTAATTGTGATTCTATGAATATATTTTCCCATCTAACCCAACCCAACGAATTCAAACTTTTAAATAAATTAACCATTTATTTTAACACGATCAAATAAATTTTTTAATTTCAAATTCATCCAAAAACTTGGAAGAAATTACAATCTACAACTTGTAATGAGTGCAATTAGTAAATTGTTTGACCAGTCAAACTTTTATGACCAACCTGCACAAAGATGGCCAAATTTAAATAAGGCATGCATGCATGCATCTACTCCTACATGGCTTATGGGCTACTTAATGAATGCATGTATGCATGGTTCATATAATTTGATACGCCTATATCAGGGAGATCTCTCAAATTGAGACAAAATATAAAAACAAGTAGCGAAATATAAATTCGAGGGAGTGCTTAAATCATATAAATAATTAAAGAAATTCCAATTAAACATATGTATATACTTAATATTAAGGAAACTGCAATTAACATCACCAAGTGATGTAGTTTCAAGTTTCAGCTAATACTAATAACAACAAAGGCAAAGCCACAAAAGTAAGGACATCCCAACCAACCTAGCAAGAAGCTAATAATCCGACATGGCCACAAAAGTAAACTGTCCACAACTCCTTGCCATTTTGACAACTTCTTGCAGATCAACAGTGTTCAAGCCACGCCTCTATAGCTCCCTCAATTTTTTATAATGACTCTCCCCTTGTTTCCGAAACTGTTTATAAAACATGCATTCCTGCAAAAATAGAAACGGTTTCACTATGAAATAAATTACAAATATGAGTTAGCTGATACATCATACAAGTAAGAGATGAGCTTACATCCTTCAGTGGGTTAGCCTCGAAATAAGCTTGTCTGACAAGCACTTTGTTTTTCCTCACATCGAATCTTATTCATGGGCACTCCAGAAACTCTTCAAACTTACAAAAGTACTCCCTTAACCGCCACAGCTCACATATGCAATCAACCAAAAAGTAGTGTTCGGGGTGCTTTCTGTTGACATTAACATACAACCACGCTTTCGTCAGTGCACCGTACAGCCCTGCTGGTTTGCCAAGGTTGAACTCATCCCACACCTCATACAACTTATCGATTAGGATATCTTCGTCATCTCCATCCCAGATCGCAATCGTGTCGATTGGGATATCGATTTTGAGTCTTTCGTAACGGCTTGGCTGTAATACCTCAGATATTTCTTCCGTCGCTATAATAAAAATTTAATTATTAATTAAGGCTTTGCACGCCTAAGTTAAGGATTTTCAATTCTAAGACTAACGGTGAAATCCGTTTCTGAAAATAAATTCCAGAAGTCGGTTGAACGACTACTGTATTAGGGTTTTTCGCGTCCGATAAAATTTTCGTTCGAAAACTCAGATCAAAAAAACCGTCAGACTTTACATTCACTTTTTCTGCGATACGAGTCTACCGGAGAAAGTCAATTTTTTATTATTTTTCCTGGCGAAATTTGGACTGTCTTATCCCGACTTTTCATCGGATTTCGGAAAACGAATTATGCTTTCCGACTAAGAGAATTATTTCTAATCTAGTGATCGAATTAGATTTAGTCAAAAATGTAACCGTTTAGGAAATTAATTTCTCTATTTATATACGTAGTGTTTAGCCCGTAAACGAGATATTTTCGACTTAAAAATCATATCTAAAACCGCCACCTATAGGGTGAGTCATCCTTGTTAGATCTTTTTCTACTTTATTCACTAAATATCTAAGTATACACCTCACCACAAATCTCCCTTATCCCTCCCCACCAAACCGCCACCTCTCTCTCATTTCTCTCTCTTTTATTCTTCATTCCTCCATTGAAGCTCCCAAGTTCTTCAAGCATTCAAGTTTGATAACTCAATCATCTTCCGATCGATCTTAATTCCGAGTTCATAATCATTAAGGTAAGAGCTTCCTCTATAGTTTGAACCGAACAAAATTTCATTCCTTCAAGTATAGTTTTTTTTTTTCGAAAATTTCAAGAGATGTAGGATGATGTTCTAAGATTAATACATGTTATTTGATGCCTAAGATTGGATTTCTATGGTAGAAATTAAGTGAAAATCATCCTCCTTAATTCTTTGTAATGACCGAAATTTATATAAATTATAGTTGAAGATTTAGTTTGATTTTAGATGGTTGGTTTGAAGATTATTGCTCTATGTGTTAAGAGATTGATGTGGGAATTAATTGGTAATTTTCTAAAAATAAAAGCAAAGATGTAAGAGAGGAAGAAGTGAGGTTTTGATGAAGTAAAACATGTAGTATTGATGATGTGATGATGTGATGATGTAATTGATAAGTAGTAAGCTTGTAGATCAATATATAATTTAATTAGATTTTTCTAAAATTAAAATAGAAATCGTAAGAGACGAAGAACCGATGATAAGTTAAGATTCTATAATAATTTGAGTATATGGTTTTCATATTGAGTAATCTTAGTAGTTGTTGAACGTAATTGGAAAGTTTGAGCGAATTCGGAGAATATTGAATTTCTAGTAAGAAACGAAGAATCGTCGATAAGTTTAGTATGGATAATGATATGGGTTTATGGTTTGAATATTTGCTAATCTTAGTAGTTAATGAACGTAATTGGAAAATTTGAACGAATTCTAAGGAAGTCGAGTTTTTAGTAAGAGGCGAAGAAACGAGCTCAATTGTCGATAGGAAAGTCGAATAAGGAAACTAATTTGATATTAGTGTTTAATGTCGATAAATGAACAAAATTGTAGTTGACGATATTTCCATTCGAGATATGAAATAAAAGTTAGAAGATTGAAATGGAATTGAAGTGAGATTTGGTTTAGTAATTGGATAGTTGAAAATGACGAGGAAGTGCTCGTCGTTTTGTTAATCAAGAAGACGTGAAGGTATTCACGATAAAGGAATATGTGTCTTAACTGTAATTTGATAATAATTTCGTGAGCATAAAGTTTGTATAGCATTGATCGAACCTAGAAAATTGTGCGTCGAGTTTTATCAAGCATTAGGGTTACCGCAGACTGTTTTACGACCCTTTACGGAAACTGTCATAACTTTTAGCTCGCTTAACGAAATTGAGATCCGTGAATTGGACAATAAACTAGACATCCGTAGTTTTCTTTTTGATATCAAATTCATCCCCTGTTTCATAGAATTCTGTTCTGTACATGCTCCAGAGTTACTGCCTTGTGCAGAAACTTTCGTAAACTCGTTTTCTCAAGTTGAATTCTTTTTAACTTCGTTCTTCGAGAACTTCTAAGTCGTTATAAGTTATCGACTTCCATTATTAACTGACCTAAGTGTCGAGTAAAGGAACCAAGTTAGTTCTAATCGAGATATGTTCGAGTCTCGTTTCCTTATTAATCAAAAGAGACTAGTTAAAGTGCAAAAGCCTAAAAGTCATAAACCGAATTCAATTTCTTTTCTTTTATCATCTCGACCGTTTATTAAAGTTTGATTATTTGCAATAAAAGGAGGAAGTCGGAGTTGAAGACAGGACGGAAGACAGAAAGGTTAAAGTTTGTTCTGTAAACAGTTAAGGTGGGCTTTCTATATACAAAATAAAATGAGCGATGCTCGAAAATGTTTACTTACAACTTTGATAAGTGTGTTTTCAAATTGATTATCAGTGCATAAAATGACTTTGTTTTATGTGAGTTCTCTTGTGCCATTCTGAGTTAGAGACACCGTTAGGTGCTAACTTCAATCAGACCCTTAGTTAGTGACACCGTTAGGTGCTTTCCAGGAGAAATCGATCGGACTCTGAGTTAAGTGATACCATTAGGTGCTATCCAGAGTTAGTGTACACGGTAGCCGTTGTGTGTGGTACTCTATTGAGGGGTAATCAGCCACGGTGAGGAACGTGCGCGGGAGAAAGGCCTTCTTCCCCGGCATTGAAAAGGGCAAGTTGAATGTAACAGCAGTAAAAATACTTGCGCGAGTAAATTGTGAAAAGAAAAGAAAATGTTTAGTAAGCACGGGCCTTCGAAAGAAAAACCCCGTTGTGTTACTGTTGAGAATGCCTGATTAATCTAGAAGTATGATAAGTTTTCGACAATGTGCCCACCAAGTATGTTTATACTTAGCCCTGCATATGTTTATAAAATGTGCAGGTTGAGTGACGGAAGCGGCGGATGAGGTTGAGTAGAGTTGTTATAGGAAAGAAGATCAGTGTTCCAGTTCTACGCTTTCCGCTGCAAACTAGTTCTCGTTAATGTTTAACTTTTGGTCTAAGTTCCATACTTTGAACTTAGTTTCTTTTGAGAACAACTATGTCAAGTGATCCTTCGTGATCGACTCTTTCTTTTATATAATAAAGTCAGGTTCATAGTATTTATTTCGGTTATAAACGTGTGTTTATTTATTAATTTCCCCTTCTTCCCCGCTTCTTTAATCCAATCCCTAATCACACCCCGACTTTGCCGTCCCTCGTGATTTGGGGCTGTGACATTGGCGGGCATTCAACATCCATGGCAGGCAGAACTACAAAAAATATAAGAATCAGTCATTTACCGAACTACAAATTCTAACCACAACAAATCATGTACACAAATTTTACATTAGGATGTTTGATGAATTACAATTCGCAAGGATCAGTCATTTATTTTCCCGGCGAATCAGTATTTACTCAAAAGAATGATTCAATTCTAGAGTTCAAAGCGCATTTTTAAAAAAATTAAAACAGGTCTCGATAATAAGTCGAATAAATTAAAATTGATATGATTGGGACGTAGAAGCAAAAGATCCCTAAACCTAAACCCTAATCAAACGACGATCCCAAGCAAAGTCATATATAAATAGTTCAGAATTGATATGATTAGTATAGGACATATCATTATAGTTCAGAATATCATATATAAATAGATAATTTACCTAAGCAAATTCATAAGCAAAAGTATATGATAATCGGAAGGCTTTCTCCCCTAATTTCGTTCACGATAACATAAGTCGCTAAACTACTCTGAACTTTGAAGGCTTTCTCTATGTACATTAATCCTAAAATATAAAGCCCAAGTAGCATACCTTGTGCAGATCGGAGCGCAAACGAAGAGCAAGAAGGAAGAAGTCGGAGCAAGCGATGGAAATCGTCTCCGCGTCGGCGCCGTTGCAATTTGGGCAAATTTAGGTTGAAGGTTCTCCTATATATATATATAAATGTTGCATTAAAGGGACGACTAAGATTACCATTAGAAGGGCCAGGATCTAACATTACAAATAAATTGATATTGAGTAAATAATAAAAAAAAATATAAATTACCATTAATATTACCATTAATTTGTAAAAAATTTGTAAATTACCATTAATATTACCAATAATTTGTAATTTTTCTTATATAAAATTTGTAAATTACCATTAATATTGAGTGAATAATAAAAAAAATTAGCACCCCAAGAGAAATCCGTAACAAAAAAAAAAAAAGGCAAAAAGGCATAGAAAACCCTGACCTTTTTTCAATTTTCGGTTTTAAACCAAACCTTTTAAAATTCGCATATTAATGTATGACCTTCCAATTTGATGCAATTATTTCCCGTACCCAATTTTCCCCCAATTTGCTGCTGACATGGAAGCCGGAGTTTTCTACGTGGCAAAACTCTCCGGCTCGACAAACGACGTCGTACTAGGCAAATATAAAATGAGTGAAAAATGCACCAAAAACCCTGACCTTTTTCCAATTTCCGATTTTAAACCAAACCTTTTTAACATTCGCAAATTAATGTACGGCCTTCCAATTTGATGCAATTACCTTTCACGGCCTGTCTCCGGCAGAAATCGATTGCCTACGTGGTAAATTATTTCCTTACGTAATATTAATTTGGTTATGTATTAAATAATTATGCATATATGATATTAATTAGTGAATGGGCACAAAACGACGTCGTTTTACTCCTGTCCTAAATAAACGACGTCGTTCCTTTAATCATATATGAGGTAAAAAAGCAGACCCCAAACGACACAACACTCTGAATCCCTAATTTCCTAATACTCTATTACAAATAGAATCGAATCTACTTTGCTCTTGTCACAGCCCCAAATCCCGAGGGACGACAGAAGTCGGGGTACGACTGGGGTTGGATTAAAGAAGCGGGGAAGAAAGAGGATGAAAGAATAAACATACATAAAAGACGGCATAATTTCTATGAACAAGACTTCATTACTGATAGAAAGAGTTGATCTCGAAGGATCACTCGAGCAAGATACTTCAAAAGCTTCTAAGTTATATTATAGATCTTAGACTACAGTGATTATCATACATAACATCAAAATGAGTTTAGAGTCTAGCAGTGGATTTGTGAACTATAAACAAAAGTCTTCCTTAACTCTATTCACTCTAAAACCGTCGCCGCTTCCGTCGCTTCAACGTGCACATTTAGAAAACATATGCAGGGCTAAGTACAAAGGTACTTAGTGGGCACATTGCCGAAAACATAATCATAAGTATAGATAATCAGGCATTTTCATTACAGTAGCACATCGGGGTTTTCTTTTAAAAGTCCCGTGTCTACTAAACATTTTCTTTCCTCATTTTATTAAGATAGCTGATCAGCATTTTTCATAGATGTTACGTTCAATCTTGACCAGTCATAATTCACCGTGGCTGGCTACCCCTCAACAGGATACCATATACACCACAGGCTACAAAGTGCACTAACTTTGGATAGCTAGTCTCAAAGTCCGATCGTTAGTTAACCCCTTTTGATTAACTCATAAGGTACAAGAGAACTCACATAAAATACAAAAAAGTTCATGCCATAATTATCACTTTGAAAACACGATTATCAAAGCGATAAAGAAAAGGTTTTCGAGCATTGCTCGTCTTGTTTCATATATAAAAGCCCACCTTATAGATTACAGAACTATTAAACGTGCTTCCGTTCTTCAATCTTCCGTCCTATCCTTGTGCTGACTTCTTCCTTCATCGTACATAATCATACTTTGATAAGTCGTTGATACGATAAATGAAAATGGAAATCGAAAACGAAATCGAATTAGTCTTTCAAGCTTTTTAGGCATTTGCACGCTAAACTAGATTCTTTTAATTAAACAGGAACAAGACTCGAATGCATCTCGTTTAGAACTCATTTGGTTCCTTACTCGACACTTAAGTCGGTAAAAACTGAAGTTGATTGCTTACAACGACTTAGAAGATAAAAAGGAAACTAAGTTGAAAAGAATTCAACTTAAGAAACTAGGTTTCGGAAAAATCGCCACAGATCAGTAAGTTTTCACAGAACAGGGGATTTCTAAACAGGGGACGTGCCCTGTACCAAAAGAAAGCTATAGATGTCTAGTTTATTCTCCAATTTACGGATCTAAATTCTGATAAACGAGCTAGGAGATATGGCAGTTTCCGTGGAACGTCGCAAAACAGTCCGAGTTTAACCCTAAGGCTCGATAACTCGGCGCACGACTTCCTAGGTTCGACTTACGTTATTCCATTTCATTTTTCCCACGAAATTCCTGACTCAATGCAGTCTACACGTATCCTCATACGTGTTGAACTCCTTTTCATTTCTCATTTATAAGCTTGACGTTTAAAACCTCGTCTCATTAACTACGCAATTACTATACCAAATTCAAGTTCTCGTTCAATTCCTAACTTCTCGATTTCGATTATAGCCTATCATTCTATAGCTCGGATGAGCACATCTCCAACTACAAATTTGTTCCTTTATCAAAAATAATCATTAATAGTCAATTATTCTCTTGGTTCGACTTTTCTATTATTACTTATATTCATTCATTTGTCTCTTACGAGAAATCCAACATCATTAGAATTCAATCAAATTCTACAATCTTATTCATCATCTATCAAGAATCATAATTACATAAATCATATCCTCAAACTATTATCTAATCTCGACTTATCATCGGTCGTTCGTCTCTTAACGAAAATTTTACGTTTTCCGTTTTCGTTAAAATTTTACAACAACGATTATCATCTATCGAGCATGGCTAACATGTAAATCAAAATATCAAAATGTTAAAGAGCTCTAACTTATCGTCACGTCTTCGTCTCTTACATTTTTCGTTTTATTTTTAGAAAAATCTCAATTAAATATATAATCATCCTCATGCATCGTATATCTCATTTCCATTAAACAATCGAGCATATCATAACATTTACTATCCTAAATCGTGTCTTCTTCGTCTCTTAGGTTTCAAATTTTATTTTCAGAAAAATCTAAAACAATTCATATAGTCAATTAATATCAAGAGGAACACTAATCTATCAATCAAACGACATAGAAATCGAGCTACGATCAAAGCCCTAATTTTTTCCCCAAAAATCGGTAAACCCTAGAACAAAGGGGTTCTTGATTTCGGAATAGTTACGGATTTGACGAAATCTAACTCGTCCGTTAGATTGAAAATAATTTACGTACTCGGAAAATCTAATTCATTTTTCAAAAACCGAGAAAAAGTCGGGACATCACAGTCCAAGTTTCGTCCGGAAAATCATAAAAACTAACTTTTTCCGGTGAACTCGTATCGAAGAAAAAGTGAATGTAAATTCTGACGGAATTTAATTCTGAGTTTTCGGGCGAAAAACTTATCGGACGCGAAAACCCTAATACAATAGTCGTTCGTCCGATTTCTGGAAATTATTTTCGGAAACGGATTTCACCGTAAATCTTAGAATTTAATTTCATGATCTTAGGCATTCAAAGTCATAATTATTATTAATTTTAAATTTTTAAGACAGTAAAAATTATCCGGGGTATTACATCCTACCCCCCTTACGAAAAATTCCGTCCCGAAATTTGCTTATCTTCTTAAACTGTTCGGGGTACTCCTTCCTCAACCCTTCTTCGAGTTCTCACGTGACTTCTTCTTGTCCGTGATAATCTTATAACACTTTTACTAACCGTATCGACTTGCTTCTTAACTTTCACGCTTTTCGATCCAATATCGATTGTGGTCTTTCTTCATAACTTAAGTCAGTTTCAAGATCAACGTCTTGCTGACACGACCACGTGTGCAAAATTGAACACACACATTTTCTCAAAATAAGATACACATATAATAAACATTCCATAAACTTGGCAACAACGCTATAACTATCCGTATTGGAAGCTATCTTTTTCGAGATATCCACTAATCATATAAATCTTTGCTGAAGCTTTATACTTGGCATGGAATTAATCATATTATCATTTGAAGGATAATGATGAGGAAAGTCTTGTCCCTATTTTCTAAATTTAAGCCTAATCGGCACATATTTCTTAAGTCTTTTGTCTTTTCTAAACTTCTTTCTTTCGTTACCTTTAGGCTTCTTTCACTTTAACTCGTGTCTGCCGAATAATCTCGGTCATTTTCCTGACGTATCTGATCCTAGGTTCTTTCTTTCACTTATCTTATGACAACAAGACAGTCATTTGAAACTTCTTTTTCTACAAGGCCTTGTAAGGCACAATACTTATCGTAGCTTAATAACTATCGTTATTACAATTTGATCAACGTAAAAAATATTCTTCTATTTCTACATAGAAATACTTAACGGTTGTAACAACCCGTATGGTCGTCAGTGTAAGGCTTTCACTTGCTGATAAGCTAAACATCTTTCTACAAACGAGGCAACGTCTCGTTTCAATCAATTTTACCAGAAAGCCTTTCTTAAATTTTAATACATCTTTGTATTCTCTAGGTATGCTGTATGGCGTATCGTGAGTCTCACTCATGATATTGTTCTTTAATTTGCCGATATTAGGGATATAAGGCCTACCTTCAAATAAAATCGCATGATCTAGTGCTTTTAAAAAAAAAATAACCGTTTGGTTTATCCGTTCTTATCCTTAGTCGTAGCTTCTGAGTTGATTCGTCTTCTCTCTACGCACTTATGATTCTTTCTAAGTCTGATGTAGCTTCGAGTGCTGTTATTTGGTTTGTTATCATTTCAGGTGCATCGAGCACTTCTCTATTCTTCATCTCGAATTCTCGTATAAGTGTTTCTTTCTTGACGAAGAAACATCTAAACTTAGTTGGAGTCTTGTGACTCAGCTAATAGATTCGCTTTTTTTCTAGATGGTAATTGATTCCGCAATCATAATCCTTGACTAATTCGAGCCATCGTCTTTGTCTCATGTTCAATTCCTTTTTGCTCGAAAAGTACTTTAAACTCTTATGATTTGTGAAGATCTCAATCCTTACAAGATGGCGTCTCCAAATCTTCCGCGCATTCACAACGACTGCTAGTTCTAAGTCGTGGGTTGGGTATTCAACCTTATGAGGTCGAAGTTGTCGTTTTGAAGCATAAGCTATCACCTTTCCATCTTGCATCCTAACGCACTCTAATCCGATCTTTGAAGCCTCTGTATAAACTTCGTATTCCTTATTTGTTTTTGTAAGGGCTAAAGCTGGTGCGATGGTCAACCTTTCCTTTAGCGTCTGCGAACTTATCTCGCACTTGTCGGTCCATTTATACTTATTTTCCTTTCTAAGTAGTTGCGTCATAGGCCTAGAAATCGTGGAGAATCCTTCGATGAATCTTCTGTAGTAACCGGCTAAACCTAAGAAACTTCTGGTCTCGTTCGGACTTGATGGGGACTTCCAGTTACGCACTGCCTCTATCTTGGCAGGATCTACCTTGATGCCTTCTACTGATATGATGTGTCCAAGGAACATTTCTTCCTTCAGCCAAAACTCGCACTTACTAAACTTGGCATAAAGCTTCTCAGCTCTAAGCGTTTCTAAGACTATTCTCAAGTGTTCCTTATGTTCTTCCTCATTCTTGGAGTAAATGAGAATGTCGTCGATAAATACTAAGACGAATTTGTCTAAGTACGGGTGGAAAAATTTTGATTCATGAGATCCATGAATACTGTGGGAGTGTTAGTCGAACCAAATGGCATATCTAAGAACTCGTAATGGCCATATCTGATTCGAAGGTAGTTTTAGGTATATCTCCGGTTTATTCTTTAACTATTGTTATTTAGACCTTAAGTCTATCATCAAAAATACACTTGTTCCTTTTAAGCTTATCAAGAGGTTTTCTATCCAAAAAAAAAAAATACTTATTCTTAAGGGTTATCTTATTTAACTTGTGGTAGCCTATGAACATTCTCATAAAACCATCTTTCTTTCTAACAAACAAACTGGCGCTCCCCAAGGTGAGACGCTTGGTCTGATAAAACCAAGGTCTATTAGCTCTTGTAGTTGGATTTTAAGTTCTTCTAACTCTTTCCGTGCCATCCTATATGGGGCTTTCGATTTGGGGGCCGATTCGAGTTCCAAATCAACCGTGAATCTTCGTGACGGTCTGGTGGTAAACCAGGTAATACTTCTGGAAAGACATCTTCATATTCGTTCACAACCTTCACGTCTTGAATGGTCTTCTTGGCTCCTGGTTCTTCAACTAGGTACACGAGACATATTGTGGTTCCTTTCTTCCTCATTAACTTATTAGCTTGTAAAGCGGATATTATCGTAATCCCATAAAATTCAGTTGGTTCTCTACCCGGGGGTGGAAAAGAGATCTTTCTCTCGTTGCAGAGAATCGTGGCATAATTCTCTGACAACCAGTCCATTCCTAAGATTATATCTACGTCGAACATTATATTACTTTCCGATTGTTTGCTATGATCTTAAAAAGACCCTAAGTTAAATTCTATGTTTGAGAAAAACTAAGGGAGTGACGATAATTCCTCCTAAGGCGTGGTTATTTTTATTTTACGATTAGCGCACTCTGGTCCTACTCTTATAGTGTCGACAGGCACTAGAAATAACGACTGTAAGGTTTTGGTATGAGGTAGAAGAATGACAAGGTAATTAAGAAGTTTGTCCTATACTTGCCAACTTTCCTTTGCCCTTATTGCGCGCATCTTGTTCGATCGCGAATGCCCTAACGTTCTGTTGCTGTTGATACTGCTGCTGCATCATCTGCTATAGCGGCTGTGCCTGAATTGCCCTCAAAGGTTGGGGCTGACCATACTGATTCTGTCCTGCCGTTTGAAATGGTTTCGGGCAATCCCTCTTCATATGCCCTTTCTGTCTGGAGTTAAAACAAACACCTGTGCCGACTTGACAAACACCAGGGTGCGTCCTATCACACTTCGGACAAACAGGACTGATAACCCTCCCTGGGTTATCCCTCCTTGGTTAAAATTCCTCTGTTGTCCTTGCGGCTGTCCTTGTAGATTATTTCTCTTCCCCTGTCCTGATTGTTTATTTCCTTGTGGTTTATTCCTTTGCCACGACTTCTTACCGTAGTTGTTATCTTTATTTGGCTGCTGAAAGCCCTGTCGATTTCTACTCTGTTTCCCTTGATCGTTGTGGCACTGGTAACAGCCACTGCTACTTCCTCCTTCCCATTTCCTTTTTCCTCTATAATTAATATTATTGTTGGGAAGGTTTTGAGTTGAAGTCTGGGTTGGTGTTGGTATGGGCACTACCATTTTTCTTTTATCTGGCACTACTGCCTCTATTTCTAGGACTCGTCCTAGTAGTTCTGCATAGCTCAGTCCTTCGTGTCTGGTCAATGCTATTCCCAGTTTATATTTAAGTTCTCCTTGAAATTTTCTTGCTATTTCCTCTTCAGTTTCCACTTGATCGAATACATACTTATCATAATACGCATCCTTAAAATCATTCCAAGTGATTTGAGCCACTTGCTCTGCCGGCATAATTTCCTCTCTAGTCTTCCGCCAGTATTTAGCTGGTCCGGCTAGCTGAGACGCAGCACATACTAGGCGCTCCTTATCACTAAATCTAAGAAGCTCAAAAATTCTTTCTATAGAGCGTACCCAATGCTCAACATCACTTGGGTTACTAGACCCATTGAAAACTGGTGGATTTCTTCTGAAGAATAAATCTTCAATGTTACGTTGTTGTGGAGGTGGGGAAAGTAGAAGGGTTACTCGATGTTTTTGCTTTTCTTCGCCTATACGTTGTTCTTGACCTCTATCAGATCCTCTAGGACTATCAGGTCCTCTTTGGTTGTTAACAACTCTCAGCGACATTTTGGAACTATAAGATACAAAAATTTCCTCATTAGCACTCGTTTTTAAGCCTTCATTTACTCACTAATCCTTTTTTCAACTTAACAATTTCACGTAAAAGAGAATAAATATTAACTTCGATTCTAGTTTTTTCAACTTTTAACCTTCAAGGTTAAATTAAACTCTCATTACACGAGTTCATTTGACATTCTAATTTAGTTATACGATTCATAAGAAACTCTTTTGTGATCAAAACCCTCTCACGGGTCATGTATATATATATATATATATACATCAAAAAGAATATTAATTTTGCCTTTAACAATGACTTATACAAAAACTAGACTACGACGAGTCTAAGCTAGGCTGACTGCCTACATGTACAGGATGCACTAACTTATTGCATTACTGTACTACTGGAAGTACTAGAACGGAAACGATTCATAAAACTTCGTATCCGTTGGAGTACTACAAAAACTAGTTACTGATCCGACTATTTACAAGACAAAAGTGCTTCTGCTACTACTATGCGTCTAAGACGCCCTACTCAACAAGCTGCTGTCGAGTCACTACCGCCCTCTATGGCCTGCGAAACCTCTGAGTCCTCCTCTAGGTCCTCCTCTAAATCTGAATTAAAGACGAGCTAAAGTGCTTCGTCAACCCTAATATATAGAAATAAAATTTCGAGATTTTATTTCCATCCTTTATCTTATCATTCTTTTGCATTTTACTTTATTTTCTATTACTTCCTTTCTTTATTCTTCATTACTTTCTTTCATTATTCTTTCTTACTTTCTTCCATTATTTCTTCCTTAGAGAAAATTTCTTAACGATTCTCACTTATTAAAACAAAGTACGTCTACTTTGTTCATGTTACTTATTCAAAAGTAACATTCGTTTACAAAAGATTCTATCCCTCTCGACACATGAATCTCATACTTATCGTGTTCTTCGTTCGATTATGAATTATGAAACAAATTTCAAAAAGAAAATGGAATAATTACTGGAGAAATAACTTTAGAACCCAAATTCTAGTCGTCGTTGGAATCGATCGATCGTTTAATATTCGTGCTCGAGTCTTAATAATTAAAACAAATCTCTTCTTGAAGTTCGAACGAGGCGAACTCCAACTGAAAACGAATTCGTTCATGTTACTTTTACGGAAGTAACATTCGTTTCTTTCATTTACTTTGATCCCCTTTATTCTGTCCTTCTTGACCTGATCATTTCTTTCTTATTTCGAAGCCATTGCTTCTCAAACGTCTAATCGTTTCTTTCATTTACTTGGTACAGAATTAACTTTCCTTATCATTACTTATCTTATTTCCTTGAAGGAAATTCTTATCGGCTTTTAATTACAAAAAACAAAAATTGACTCTGCCGAGTCTTTGTTCATGTCACTATACGCACGCGACATTCGTCTATAAAATTCCTTCCTGTTTCACAATCTCCTTTCGAAATCATTTGGATCCAACACTTCTTAAAGCATCTATGTTCTCAAGGAATCGGGAAGTCCGTAGAACGATAGTCTATGTTCTTAGTGAACCGGGAAAAATCCCTAGAATCAATCTAGATTCTCGTGCCAACATACTTTTCAATTTAAAAGAATTTATTGCGCAAATAATTTCACATAATATAGTACTCGTACTATCATATAATCACAAAATATCTCAAGTATATCTCTTATACTTTCAAACAATTCTTTACTTGGCACCTTTTATTTCATTCTCGACCTTAATACTTATTCAAAAATTATCCTAAAAAGGAATCACATTTTTTGAAACTCTTTTTTTTCCTTTCCTTTCTTTCTTTCTTTCTTTTGTTGAGTCGACATAGAGGGAGGTTGAGTTGTCGTCTACACTCTTAATCTTAGTGTTACGACCTAACTTTTACTTGAAAGAAGACTGGGGTATAGAGTATGAACGAATACCCTATCTGACTACTTTGAAAGAAGACTTGTATGCAGAGCAAAAACGATTGCTCTGATAACACTCTGTCACAACCCCAAATTCCGAGGGACGGCAGAAGCCGGGGTGCGACTGGGGTTGGATTAAAGAAGCGGGGAAGAAAGAATAAACATACATAAAAGACGACATAATTTCTATGAACAAGACTTCATTAACGATAAAAAGAGTTGATCTCGAAGGATCACTCGAGCAAGATACTTCAAAAGCTTCTAAGTTATATTACAGATCTTAGACTACAGTGATTATCATACATAACATCAAAATGAGTTTAGAGTCTAGCAGTAGATTTGTGAACTATAAACAAAAGTCTTCCTTAACTCTATTCACTCTAAAACCGTCGCCACTTCCGTCGCTTCAACCTGCACATTTAGAAAACATATGCAGGGCTAAGTACAAAGGTACTTAGTGGGCACGTTGCCGAAAACATAATCATAAGTATAGATAATCAGGCATTTTCATTACAGTAGCACATCGGGGTTTTCTTTTAAAAGTCCCGTGTCTACTAAACATTTTCTTTCCTCATTTTATTAAGATAGCTGATCAACATTTTTCATAGATGTTACGTTCAATCTTGACCAGTCATAATTCACCGTGGCTGGCTACCCCTCAACAGGATACCATATACACCACAGGCTACAAAGTGCACTAACTTTGGATAGCTAGTCTCAAAGTCCGATCGTTAGTTAACCCCTTTTGATTATCTCATAAGGTACAAGAGAACTCACATAAAACACAAAACAGTTCATGCCATAATTATCACTTTGAAAACACGATTATCAAAGCGATAAAGAAAAGGTTTTCGAGCATTGCTCGTCTTGTTTCATATATAAAAGCCCACCTTATAGATTACAGAACTATTAAACGTGCTTCCGTTCTTCAATCTTCCGTCCTATCCTTGTGCTGACTTCTTTCTTCATCGTACATAATCATACTTTGATAAGTCGTTGATACGATAAATGAAAATGGAAATCGAAAACGAAATCGAATTAGTCTTTCAAGCTTTTTTAGGCATTTGCACGCTAAACTAGATTCTTTTAATTAAACGGGAACGAGACTCGAATGCATCTTGTTTAGAACTCATTTGGTTCCTTACTCGACACTTAAGTCGGTAAAATTTGAAGTCGATTGCTTACAACGACTTAGAAGATCAAAAGGAAACTAAGTTGAAAAGAATTCAACTTAAGAAACTAGGTTTCGGAAAAATCTGCACAGATCAGTAAGTTTGCACAGAACAGGGGATTTCGAAACAGAGGACGTGCCCTGTAAAGAAAACTACGGATGTCTAGTTTACTCTCCAATTTACGGATCTCAATTCCGATAAACGAGCTAGGAGATATGGCTGTTTCCGTGGAACGTTGCAAAACAGTCCGAGTTTAACCCTAAGGCTCGATAACTCGGCGCACGACTTCCTAGGTTCGACTTACGTTATTCCACTTCATTTTTCCCACGAAATTCCTGACTCAATGCAGTCTACACGTATCCTCATACGTGTTGAACTCCTTTTCATTTCTCATTTATAAGCTTGATGTTTAAAACCTCGTCTCATTAACTACGCAATTACTATACCAAATTCAAGTTCTCGTTCAATTCCTAACTTCTCGATTTCGATTATAGCCTATCATTCTATAGCTCGGATGAGCACGTCGCCAACTACAAATTTGTTCCTTTATCAACAATAATCATTAATAGTCAATTATTCTCTTGGTTCGACTTTTCTATTATTACTTATATTCATTCATTTTTCTCTTACGAGAAATCCAACATCATTAGAATTCAATCAAATTCTACAATCTTATTCATCATCTATCAAGAATCATAATTACATAAATCATATCCTCAAACTATTATCTAATCTCGACTTATCGTCGGTCGTTCGTCTCTTAACGAAAATTTTACGTTTTTCGTTTTCGTTAAAATTTTACAACGATTATCATCTATCGAGCATTGCTAACATGCAAATCATAATATCAAAATGTTAAAGAGCTCTAACTTATCGTCACGTCTTCGTCTCTTACATTTTTCGTTTTATTTTTAGAAAAATCTCAATTAAATATATAATCGTCCTCATGCATCGTATATCTCATTTCCATTAAACAATCGAGCATATCATAACATTTACTATCCTAAATCGTGCCTTCTTCGTCTCTTAGGTTTCAAATTTTATTTTCAAAAAAATCTCAAACAATTCATAGAGTCAATTAATATCAAGAGGAACACTAATCTATCAATCAAACGACAAAGAAATCGAGCTACGATCAAAGCCCCAATTTTTTCCCCAAAAATCGGTAAACCCTAGAACAAAGGGGTTCTTGATTTCTTTCTCTAATTCATCCATAGAACTCGATTCTAAACATCGTAAAATATGATTCGATCAAAGGACAACATGCTATCTCACTCTCTTCATTTTCGAAAAATAAAAATAAAAATGAAGGAGCAAGGATTTGTTTGGTTCAAATGGAAGATGAAGTTCTTACCTTTCGTATTATGCTCGGATATGGATTTGATCGGTAGGTGGAAGAGTTACGAACTTGTGAAGAGCTTGGAATGGAGCTTCAATGGTGGAAGATGAGAAAAAAATGAGAGAGAGATATGGAGGAGGGGTGGCGGTATTGAGGAGGAATGAGGGAGGGATGATGACTCACTATAGTGAGTCATAAAGTTTAAGAAATATCCTACAAAGTATAGTGACTCGTTAGGGATGCGTTTGGCGAGGAATTGTTTGACGATAATATTTCGTTTTCGGCTCTTAAACGTCGATTTAAAAGTCGAGAAATACTATCCTAGATAGTTACGGATTTGACGAAATCTAACTCGTCCATTAGATTGGAAATAATTTACGTACTCGGAAAACCTAATTTGTTTTTCAAAAACCGAGAAAAAGTCGGGACATCACAGTCCAAATTTCGTCCGGAAAATCATAAAAACTAACTTTCTCCGGTGAACTCGTATCGAAGAAAAAGTGAATGTAAATTCTGACGGAATTTAATTCTGAGTTTTCGGGCGAAAAACTTATCGGACGCGAAAACCCTAATACAGTAGTCGTTCGTCCGATTTCTGGAAATTATTTTCGGAAACGGATTTCACCGTAAATCTTAGAATTTAATTTCATGATCTTAGGCGTGCAAAGTCATAATTATTATTAACTTTAAATTTTTAAGACAGTAGAAATTATCCGGGGTATTACAGCTCTATTTTTGTTCGATGATTTGGCTTAAATTATTGCTCGAATCTACTGAGCTTCGAGATTATTCCAAGATCCAGATTGTGCCAATGAAGAACCCATGGAGATTAGGAAGCCGATGGAGAAGAATTATGGAGATGATTGGGGAAAAATCGGGCACGAGGATAATTTCATCAAATTGGAAGGTTGTACATTAATTTGCGAATTTTAAAAGGTTTGGTTTAAAATCGGAAATTGAAAAAAAGTCAGGGTTTTTGGTGCAATTTTTCTCGTGTAACACGTAAGCAAATTAATACCGCGTAAGCAAATTAATACCACGTAGGCAATCGATTTCGGCCGGAGACAGGCCGTGGGAAGTAATTGCGTCAAATTGGAAGGTCGTACATTAATTTGCGAATTTTAAAAGATTTGGTTTAAAATCGGAAATTGAAAAAAGGTCAGAGTTTTCCATGCTTTTTTGCCAAACAAAAAACGTCCAATTTTGTAGTTTTTATGATTTTTTTTAATATTTAAATTTATTAACGCACCAATCATATTAGATAAGGGTAGTGCTATTTGGACATACTATGTCCAGACATATAATTATAAAAATACGGATTTGAAAGAATTTTTTTACTAATAATTTAATTTCATAGTTTCGGCACTTTAGTTATTAATAAACATACACTTTTTAAATTTTAATTATAATATTTAATCCCAATTTAAATTCACAAGTTTAAGACTTGGGTGTGGATGAGAGTAAAATTTGGGAACGGGTGAGCGTGAGATCGGTATTTCGGAAGCGGGTCTGAGTAGGAAAGAAATTTTGAAGGCAATCGGACAATGTTTTTCCTATTTCAAGCACGTATGTCCGGACATAGTATGTCCGAATAGAATTATTGATTAGATAATTACATGCAACCATGCAGTATTTTCTAGTTATATATACAAACATACACGATTGCCGTATTTCCTCTATTTTTACAAATAATTTTTAAATCTCGTTTTACTCAAAATTGATGTAGAACAAAAATATACTACTATCTCCGTCCCACATTACTTCGCTCATTTTATTCGAGCACAGAGATTAAGAAAAAAGAGATTACATTTAAATGGTGTGGTTAGTGTAGTTAATAAAGTGATATAAAGCATTTTTTAATTGATAAAGTGATATAAAGTGGTGCTGATGTGATATAAAGTGATATAAAGTGGTGCTGAAGTGATATAAAGTGAATAAATGTGATTTCTTAATTATTTCCTTAAATGGAAAGTGAGACAAGTAGAGTGGGACGCTCAAAATAGAAAGTGAGACAAGAAATGTGGGACGGAGGGAGTATTAGATTGTCAAATAAATTATCCCGAGTTCAAATAAAAATTATATTGGATGAATTTGAGAGCAAATATCTCTTTCCCCTAGGTGGAAACCCTTATATCGCACATCCAGCAACCGTCACCTCGTTGGCGTTATTTTCCGGCGAATTTTGCTCGACTGGCAGGTTCCCTCATTCACGACGAGCATTGCCATGGCACGGGCCCGATCCTCCCCACGTAGCGGCGGCGAGCGTCCTAATCAAGCCAGCACGCAGCACGAAGGCTAATAGCGAGGTCGCACATGCAATTAGTGAGTGCAACCGGAATCGCCTCCCTTCGATTGTCCATCTCATGAAAAACCCTCTCTCTCACTATATGATAGTGAACTAGAGGTTTTAGGATTCGGTCGACCTCAAGAAGCGATCCTTGTGCGCGACGTAAATCGGTTGCGCATGCATCCATGAATCACTTTATATTTTCGATTTGACCTCGTAGTGGGACTCGCCGGTGTCAACCGCCAGGTCACGCGTGGGGCTAAACTAATAAGTCGATTTAAGAACAATTTTGGATCGGACCCCAAAAATCGACGATCCCATCACGCCTGCGGAGACCCCGCTGTCGTCTACCCTCGTTGCGAAACACGACCGGGCTGCGCCACGTACTTAGCTCGTCTCATTAATTGCGAAATCAGTTGCCCTAACGGGGAGGAAATCCTAATTGGGGTGCTCCGCGATTAGACCGCCAAAGCGGCGACGGGGGCCCTAGTTGGAAATTTTACATTTTCGATTTGGCCTCGGTGTCAACCGCCCGGTCACGCGTGTGGCCGACCTTATAAGTCGATTTAAGAGCAATTTTGGATCGGACCCCAAAAATTGACGATCCCATCACATCGGCAGAGACCCCGCTGTCTTCTACCCTCGTTGCGAGACACGACCAGGCTGCACCACGTGCTTATTTGCCAATCATTAATTGCGAAATCGGTTACCCTAACGGGGAGGAAACCCTAATCGGTTGCGCATGCATCCACGAATTAGTTTATAATTGAAATGTGGATATCAATAAGTGAAAATATTAAATTACAATATAATAAGTGAAAATATTATATTACAATTTGTATATGTTCCGGTACTAAGTACTAGCACAATAATAAAAAATCTTTTTACATTATCTATATTTCAAATACATATCAAATGCATAATTTGATAAATTACACCCTAAACAACTGGGGGATTGTCCCGCGATCCCAGTTCCGTTGTGCATCGAAAATCCATCCGAAATCAACTTCAACAAGCCTGCATGCATTGAAAATGGAACGAAGCTTGTCTTCATGGCGCAGACCCTCTTGGCGAAATACCCTAAATATGGGAAGCTCTTCCATCTTATAAACAAATCGAACGTAAATGTTACAGTGTGTTTTTTTTTAAAAATAGACACTAAGACAAAAGAGAGGATCAATTTACCGGAGGCAATGCAATGAAGTATAGTTGGCCGATGGTGACCACATGATTAACCTGATGCGACGTAATTCTAGGAAGACGGATAAACGCCTCAATCATACAGAGGCGAGCTAGAAGTTTAGAAGTCGCTCAACGATCTCGACTCCAGTTTTCTCTTCGCTCATGTGGGAGCCCCTACTAATTTCTCGTGAAATCCCGCTCAATTCATTGTTAAAAACAATCCAATTTTGCATGGGCAGACCTCATAGGTGTCGCTGAAATGCATTCAATAGAGCCACGTCTTCATGAATTTCCCATACAATCTCATGATTAAAGTAAAAGTCAGCCATCACGAAATCAAATTTTTATGCAAAATGAGATGGGAAGTGTTGAATTATTAGTATTTATAGAACTGAATGTTTCATCGAGAAAGACATAACTTCTCGAAAAACAAAGATGCGACGGTTTACTAATCATCCTATCCAAAAAACAGTTATTCCATATATATTAGTGTTTGCTGACTTATCGCTTACTGTCACTTACAAGAGATTTATAATAAATAAATATACAGTTTGTGGTGACAAAATATAAATATTAATAATGCTAATAACCATATTTCGAAACATCGTTAATTTTCACCGAATAGGTTTGAATGAGGGAATGGATCGACGTTGCCGTTGAATGCAACGTTTCATATAGGCTCCACACGTCTATAAATAATACTCATAAACTCTCAAATGCATCATCTTTCTCATCCCAATCATCTAATATAGTCTCATTTGAAGAAATTCAACGAAGTTTTTCTTCAAATTAAGAACAATGGCCGGTTCATACCATAGCTCTCAGACGAGGTGACAACTTAGCCAGGACAAGGCTCTGTTAGATGCACTCTATCGTCGTGTATTTTGATGTGATAGGCTAATAAACGATCGAAGGATTTCAATAATGAATTGGGCGCCATTTCCGAAGAGATTAAACGGGACTCCGGTGTCGATGAGGATAAAACTGGTGTCGAGATCGTTGAGCGAATCCTCAAGCTCCTTGCTCATCTCCGTCTTTTTGAAGCATTTATTCGACTTTCGGGAATTCGGTGGCTTCATCACGATTTTGTCTCCATCGAGCGTGAATACTTTTTGGCCTTCTCATAAGTAAGGTGTTTAAATTTTGAATTTTTACCTTCGGTACAAACTAACATTACGTTTTTATTGAAGATGGATGAGCCCCCCATCTTCCAGGTTTTCCGCCGCGAGGGACTGCTCCATGGTGAGATGCTTCGTGCCATTTTCACAGTGTCCGGACTTGGGAAACTTGACTTCAAATGGATAGTCGATGCACAATTCAATTTCAATTGTGAAATTGTCCCTGCCTTCGTAGGATCTAATTAATTTCTCTATTCTGTCTTGTTCATTATATTATTATTAAGTATTATTCTTGTTATTTTAATTATAACAAAAAAATTACTTGGTGTACTTTAATATTTTAATAGTTAGTAATATCTTTTGTATAATTCGCTTCATTGAGTTATTTTAGTCATTCGCTGACGAAAAACATTTTCTTAGTAATTAATTAGTGCTTGAGTATTTATAAATCATAGAAATGGAAATGGTTATAAGAAATATGATAATAATTAATACTAATTAATTAAACGATGCATTTCTCCGTTCTAATTTGGCCCTAGGGTTTAAAACGGTCACAAATCTTATGGATTTAGGGTTTCCTGCGTGCCGCATGTGTGTAAAAAGCATATACATGAAAGTGACTTCTAAGTGCCTTAATATTTTTGATTAAAAATTGTTTACTAAGGTTGAATCGCCGCTACAAAAAGTATTATATGGTCATTTGCTGATGTCAAAGTTTCTTAGTTACACGATCATATCATGGCCCCACATAAACCTTCATAAAATTGGGACGGCGGATTAGGTATTGACATGAAAAATAGTCGCGATCTAGTGTCAACATGCAAAAATTGAAAAAGTGGTCATCAACGCTTCTTATTTATATGAAGCGATATATGCTATTTTAATATTTAAGAAATAATAAAGTAAATATGTAAAGGGGACGAACGTATTTTGGCATATTTGAAAATTCGTCGATGGCAAGTCGGAATTAGGGTTTAGGCTTTGGCCCTAGGGTTTAAAATGTCACAAATAGTGATAGAATCAGGGTTTTCCCTGCGTGCCGCATGTGTGTACGTAAAAAGCATATACATGAAATCGACTTCTAGATGGCTTAATTTTTCCATTAAATATTGTTTACTAAGGTTGAATCGCCGCTACAAAAAAGTATTATATGGCCATCTGCCGATGTCAAAGTTTCTTAGTTACACGATCATATCATGGCCCCACATAAACCTTCATAAAATTGGGACGGCGGATTACAATTTCAGTAATTAATTATGACCTCGTATATCAGAATTGTTAATGCTATAAATTTTTGTAAATTGACATCTAAATGATTAGGTATGGACATGAAATAAAGTCGCGATCTAGTGTCAACATGCAAAAATTGAAAAAGTGGTCATCAACGCTTCTTATTTATATGAAGCGATATATGCTATTAATATTTAAGAAATAATAAAGTAAACATGTAAAGGGGCCGAACATGTTCTGGCATATTTGAAAATTCGCCGATGGGAAGTCAGAATTAGGATTTAGGCTTTGGCCCTAGGGTTTAAAATGTCACAAATAGTGATGGAATCAGAGTTTTCCCTGCATCCGCATGTGTGTACGTAAAAAGCATATACATGAAATCGACTTCTAAGTGGCTTAATTTTTCCCATTAAATATTATTTACTAAGGTTGAATCGCCGCTACAAAAAAGTATTATATGGCCATCTGCTGATGTCAAAGTTTCTTAGTTACACGATCATATCATGGCCCCACATAAACCTTCATAAAATTAGGATGGCGGATTATAATTTCAGTAATTAATTATGACCTCGTATATCAGAATTATTAATGCTATAAATTTTGTAAATTGACATCTAAATGATTAGGTATGGACATGAAAAATAGTCGCGATCTAGTGTCAACATACAAAAATTGAAAAAGTTGTCATCAACATTTCTTATTTATATGAAGCGATATATGCTATTTTAATATTTAAGAAATAATAAAGTAAACATGTAAAGGGGCCGAACGTATTTTGGCATATTTGAAAATTCGCCGATGGCAAGTCAGAATTAGGGTTTAAGCTTTGGCCCTAGGGTTTAAAATGTCACAAATAGTGATGGAATTAGGGTTTTCCCTGCGTGCCGCATGTGTGTACGTAAAAAGCATATACATGAAATCGACATCTAAGTGGCTTAATTTTTTCCATTAAATATTGTTTACTAAGGTTGAATCGCCGCTACAAAAAAATATTATATGGCCATCTGCCGATGTCAAAGTTTCTTAGTTACACGATCATATCATGCCCCCACTGTCACAACCCCAAATTCCAAGGGACGGCAAAGCCGGGGTGCGACTAGGGGTTGGATTAAAGAAGCGGGGAAGAAAGGGGGAAATTACTTAATAAATGATAAACTGACATAACTTAGATAAGATAGTAAACATGAAGTACTTTGATTAATCAAAAGAGAGACGATCCCGAAGGATCACTCGACAAAAGTTGTCTCTGAGATCTCAAGGGTTTCAAGTACCTAATACTTAAACCGAAAGTTAATACATCAAAAAGAGGTATTTTGCAGTGGAATAAAACGTAGAGTGATAACACATTTTCAGATGTGAAATCGAGGCTCAACTAAACTTCTTTCCTTAAAGTACGACCTCTACTCAACTTCCGCCGTCTCCGTCACTCAACCTGCACATTTATAAACACATGCAGGGCTAAGTACAAAAGTACTTAGTGGGCACTTTGCCGAAAACATATCATAGATTTTATATAGATTCATCAGGCATCTAAACAGTAAAACAACAGGGTTTTTCTTTCAAAGGCCCGTGCTTACTAAACATTTTCTTTTCATAAACATAGCTTGTACAAGCATTTTACTGTTGTTACGTTCAACTTGTCCAACTTCTGTTTCAACACCGGGGGAGAGTTAACTTCTCCCGCGCACGTTCCTTACCGTGGCTGGCTACCCCTCAATAGAGTACCACACACAATGGCTACCGTGTACACTAACTCTGGAAAGCACCTAACAGTGTCACTAACTCAGAGTCCCATCGATTAACCTTGAAAAGCACCTAACGGTGTCACTAACTCAAAGTCCGATTGATTAGTTAGCACCTAACGGTGTCACTAACTCAGAATGGCACAAGAGAACTCAAAAAAACAAAGTATTTTATGCCATGATAATCACTTTAAAACAAATACTTTTATAGCAGTTCAAAAACATAACAAAACTCATTTTATTTTTGTATATAGAAAGCGCACCTTAACCGGATTACAGAACTAAAACCACCTTCTGTCTTCTGTCCCTTTTTCTAGTCTCGATTTCCTTCTTTTATCGCAAACAATCAAGCTTTAGTAAATCGGTCGATGTGGATTAAGAGAAACGGACTCGATAACGATTAATCAAATTTTTAGGCCTTTGCACTTTAACTAATCTTTTACTAAACGAGACAAGACTCAAACACATCTTGCTTAAAACTAACGTGGTTTATTACTCGACACTTAGAACGTCATAATGGAAGTAAATAACTCTTAACGACTTAAAAGTTCTTAAGGAATTAAGTTGAAAAGAATTCAACTTAAGAAAATGAGTTTAGAATTTTTCCTGCACAAGTCAGTAGGTTTGGAGCCTTTACAGAACAGAGAATTTCGGAACAGGGGATATGCCTTATGTCAAAAGAAAGACACGGAAGTCTACTTTACTTTCCAATTTACGGATCTCGATTTCGTTAAACGAGCAAAGAGTTATGGCCGTTTCCGTGAAGGGTCGCAAAACTGGCCGAAATTCTAGTCATATAAAAACTCGACGCACGTTTCCCTAGGTTCGATCAATGCTATACAACCTTTATGTGCACGAAATTTCAACCAATCTTTAAACAATCAAACCACACAATCATCAACATGAAAACCCTTAGGTTTCTTGATCAATACACGACGAGCAATCTCGTCTTTTCAATTAACATTCCTACTTAGCAATTCCTTTTCAATTTTAAATCACAAACAACTTCTTAAGTTCTATTTCATAACTTATATGAAATCATCATCAACTACACTCATGCTTATTAATCATCAACCAACTCAAATCAATCAACACATACTCATAATCATTTAACACGTCGTTTTTATCGAGCAACGAACACCGTTGTCGATTTTTTTCCAAATATATTTTTTTATAAAATCTAAGAAATTCATACTAAGTACATATAATCATGTTGGGAAATTTAAGTAAAAGTTTTGATTGATTCCAAAACCAACTGACCCCAACCGAGTATGTTGCCATTTCCTAAAGTTAGTATTTAGGCTCGCTGTTTGAGCAAGGTTCAAATTTTATCTTTACAGGACTCCAGCTGAAGACGGCAACATGGCTTTACAGGGATAGAACATCAGATGTGAGAAAGACAACTGAGCGTTCAAGAGACGGAACATCAGATGTAAGAAAAACAACTGAGCGTTCAAGATACAGAACATCAGATATAAGAAAGACAATTGAGCATTCAAGCCAACTGTTCAGATGGAACATCAGTTGCAAGACTCAATCTGATAGATCGACAACATGAAGTTCAAGGCAACTGAGAGTTCAACTGTTCCTCTTCAGACAGAATGTCAGATGAAGGTAGCGATCAGATGGAACATCAGCTGAAGACCACTCAGATGAAGATCAAACTTCTCAACCGACCAACCGATGTTGAAAGACAAAGATTGAAATTTGAATTTCAAAAAAGAAGTCACGTGAAGGTTTGACGTTCTGTCATTACCTCATTTGGCCCAACACAAGGTTGTCTCAGATGGAAAGCAGAAGTTCACAATTGCCAAATCGGGAAAATCTGCAGAGATGAGAGACAAGCCATCGCTTTCACAGAACAAAGATCAACGGCTCTTCCAACGGGTAGTTGATTCTCACCGCCTATAAATAGAGGCATTCATTCATTCATCAAGATAGAAGACAGACAAGTGCGAGAAAAGACTAAAGAGCGAAAGAACAACAAAAAACTGCACACAAGCTAAACTGAATTTATTCTCTAAGAACATCACCAGTTGAGAGTTCATAGAGTGTTAGAATCTGTCTTGGTATTTTTGATCTTAGTTTGAGTCTTCATTTGTTCAAGCTTAGATCCTAGCTCACTTCGTTGTTCGAGCTAGTAGTTGGAAACCCCACCCTTATACACATCCCCTAAAAAGGTTGTTAGGATCCTGCTCTTCCCGAAATTGAGTAGAAAGGTTGATAAGTACCCGTAAACTTATCTGTAAGGTTGATAAGTACCCGTAAACTTATCTGAAAGGTTGCAAAGCCCGCGTAAGCTTTGTGGTAGCTGTCCTAAAGAATTTGGACTGAGTTGTGTGGACTCACAACTCCCCGTGGACGTAGGAGTTCTCTCCGAACCACGTAAATCCTTTGTGTGTTTGTGTTTTCTGTTCAGTTACTTATTGCATATCCAACTGACCAACTAACCAGCACTCAAAACTGCATTTTTACATTCTCAACTGAGTTATTTTATACGAGTTATTTTTATCCACCACATTCCGCACAGCACCACTCTTCCATCTGAGTTTTCCTACTCAGTTGTGATTCCAGCTGAGTCCTCTTACTCGGTTGTGATAATTTTCAGGGGGTTATTTTTACAATTCCTATCTGGTGTATTCTCTCCCCTTCCATACACCAGAACTCGTATCGGGACCATCAAGTGGTATCAGAGCAGTGGTTCAAAAGACCGTTGTCTCTGTTTCACAAGGTGTGAATCGAGGTGTTTTTCTTCAGTGGTCAACTGAATAGATCTTTTTCACGCTAGTGCATATCTGCTTGCATTTGTTGTCTGTTTGTTGTGTGCAGATGGATGTTAAAGACAAGATTGTTGTCATGTTCTCGGTTGTGAACTATACATCCTGGAAAACTCGGATGAAGAAGATTCTACTGTCCAAGCATCATCGAATGCAACAAGTGATTACATCCGGACCGATCACCATCATGAAAAAAGTCATTCGCACTCCTACAAATCCCAATGATGGGGATGCAACTGAGGTGATGGTTGAGAAAAAGCCAGAAGATTTCACTCCTGAGGAAGCAAAAGTGAGCCAGCTAGACATCGGGGCTCAGAGCACTATCATGTCCACAGTTGGACAAGACTATCTTCCATGGATAGAAGAGTGCAACACAGCTAAGGAGATGTGGGATATTTTGGCATCTCTTAGTGAAGGGAGTGACGAAACCAAGGAGAACAAATTCTCCCATGCTTGTCAAGATTTTGACAACTTCTGTCTAAGAGTCGATGAAACCATTGATCAGTTGGAGCTTCGGTTCATGGATATCATCCGAAGGATTCAGTCTATCCGACGAGAAAAATATACTCTGAGAGAGATCAATCTCAAAGTATTACAAGCTCTACCAGCTGAGTGGGACACCTTCACCAACATTCATGAAAGCCGAGCTGATCTTGGAGAAATGGGAACTGACAGGCTATTCTCAATCCTGAAAGGAAATGAGTACAAGGTGAACCGACGAAGATCACCTCTGTCCTCGGTGCAGACGAGTCGACATGAGGATGTTGGTTCAACAACAAAGACAGTAGCACTTCGAGCTGACTATTCCAAGCCGCGAACATCAAGGGCAACAAGATCTGCGGACACAGCTTCAAAGGAGCGGAGCAGAGAAGAGCTGCAACAGAGTATAGCCGCCTTGTCAAAGAAACTAGCTGACATGGACACTCGGTTCAGAAAATACAAGAGGTTATATAAATCCAACCAAACTCGAGATAACTCAAAGCCTGTGACCAACAGTTGCTTTGAATGCGGCAAAGAGGGACACTTTAAAGCTGATTGTCCAGATCTTTTGAAGAAAGATAGAGAAGCGTTGAGGGCCAAACAAAATGCAAAGAACAAGGCCATGTGATGGTCCCGAAACGAGTTACTGGTGTATGGGGGGGGGGGGGAATACACCAGTTAGGATTTAAAAACTTAAACCTGAAAAAACACTTCAACTGAGTAAAAAGGACTCAGTTGGAATCTCACAGCTGAGTAAGCGACCTCAGCTGGAAGAGTGAGGCTGTGCGGAATGTGGTGGAAATTAAACTCGTTAAAAACAACTCACGCAAAACAGCTCGGTTGATCAAGAACCAAAACAGCTCGGTTGAAAAAGTGCAAATGAGGTTTGTATGCCGGTTAGTTCGGTCAGTTAAAGAATGCAATATGAACTAAAAAATAAACACAGACACACAAGATTTAACGTGGTTCGGAGATAACCCTCCTACGTCCACGGGGAGATGTGAATCCTCACACCTCAATCCAAGTTCTTCAGGACAGAACCACTCAGCTTACGCGGGCTGAGCAACCGTTAAGGATAAGTTTGCGGGTACTTATCGACCTTACAGATTAGTTTCCGGGCACTAAACAGCCTATGTCAAGTTTGCGGGTACTTGACGACCTGACTACTCAATTACAGGAAGAGTAAGGTCCTAGCACACTTTTTAGGGTGTGAGTGTGGGTGGGATTTCCAACTACAGCTCGATCACGAATGAGAGCTGGATCTAAGGCTTGAACGAATAAACACTCAAACTAAGATCTAAGACAGATTTTCACTCTATGAACCATCAGCTACTAATGTTCTTTCACTATTGAACTCTCAGCTGCTGATGTTCTTAGAATAGGATTTTTGCAGATTTTTCTTTTGCTTGATTCTCTTGTGATTGCACTTCTCTATCTCTTGTCTCGCATGTCGTTCACCTCTCGAATGAGAGAATGCCTCTATTTATAGGTGGAGAGAATCAACTAGCCGTTGGAGGAGCTGTTGATCTCTGATCGTTGAAAGCGAAGGCTTGTCTCTTATCTCTGCAGACTTTCCCGATATGGCATCTGTGTTCTTCTGCTTTCCATCTGAGACAGCCTTGTATTGGGCCAGATGGGGTAGTGACTGAACGGTCAAACCCTCATGTGACTTCCTTTTGAAATTCAAAACTTACCCTTTCTGACAGTCAACCTTGGTCAGTCGGTTGAAAAATCTTGATCCTCATCTGAGTGGTCTTCAGCTGATGTTCTGATCTGTTGAACTCTCAGCTGACTTTGAACTTCAAGCAGTTGGACTTCTCGGTTGGATTCTACAACTGAGGTTTTGAAACTGAACACTCAGTTGTCTTCCTTGTATTTACTCAGTTAGGTTTGAACCCTCAGATGATTTCCTTTTCATCTGATGTTCTCTTCCTCTCTACTGCTTCTCATCTGATGAACCCTCAGTTGGTTTCCTTCTCAATTGATGTTCTGAAGACTTCCCCCTAGATGCATCGGAACAATGAGTTCTCAGTTGTATTTTGTGACAACTGATGTTCTGTCTGAGTGATGCCTTGTTGCCATCTTCAGCTGGAGACCTGTAAAGATAAAATCTTAACTTTGCTCAAACAGCGAGCCTAAATTCTAACATTAGGTTCTGGCAACATCTACTCAGTTGGGATCAGTCGGTTTTGGAATTCATCAAAACTTATACTAATAAATTTCCCAACAATTTCCCCCTTTTTGATGCCAAAACCACTTACAACTTTAAACCACTATTGATCTAAAACTCACTAACTTATCTAAAATCTCAGCTGAAATTCTAGACAGTCTATAAGATAAAACATCAAAGGGTTAGTGCAGTTATAACATGATATTGAAAGACTGTGATTCAGAGCTTGGACAATGAGGAATTGTTCATCAAGGTGAATCTTTATATATACTTGCAGATATTGTTACAACTGACGATTACAAACACAAAACAAAAACAATACAACAGATGCTTCAAAAACTACAACATCCAAAAACTTCATCAGCTCAAAAACTTTGACAGCTCAAAAATACTATTGACCGTACTTGCTGAAGATACGGTCGAAAATCTCTTTCTTCGCAGCTGACTCGATCCCAGTGTTGACACCATGTTCCTTGCAGACTTGTCTCGCCTCAGCCATGATTGCGTTTCTGTTTGGCGTGCTCGTGCCTTTGATCATCTGAGGGCGGTATATGCACTTCTTTGAAACTGGAACGGTGTTGGGATCGAGCTGAGCATTCAGCATAGCTCGCTTGAACTGACTAAACATTCCAGGGTCTCCAGATCTGAGTTCCCACAGGGCTTCCTTGAAGGCTTGCCTTGGGTCTTCAGTCGAGTAGACTTTCCTTTAATAGAAGTCGTTGATGAATTCATGCTTGAACTGCTCCCAGTCATCGTTCCACTCAGCGTTCATCCACTTGTCAACATGTGGGTACCGAGACAGGAGCGGAGCGTTCTTCTGCAGTTGGCGCGTCGACTTCCTAGCCTCAGCCTTCATCTGGTGCTTGTTGATTCTTCGCACACTCCGGCTGGCTTTATTCCTGTCGACGTTCTTCTCCACCTTGGCGAGCTCCTTCTCGAACTTGGCCACCTTCTTGGCCTGATCGGCAGCGAACTTCTTGATCAAAGAGGGATTCAAGTACTTCTCCTTTGACTCCCCCATAGCTTTGGCAGCTTCGATGCAGTCTTCAACAGATATTCCTCCGTCAAGTTCTGCTTCGAGCTCGGCCGTAAGCTCGGCTACGAGGTCATGGGAGACTTCCAGTTTGGGCTGCGATCCTTCAGCTCCTTCAGCTCCTTCAGCTGGCACTCCTTCCCCCTGCTGAGCTCCTTCAGCTTGCTGGAGAACAGCTTTCCCTCGTCCAGCAACAGCTGCTAGCTCCTTGTCTTCCCCAGCTGCTGGCTCCTTATCTTCCCCCTTTTTGGCATCATCCAAAAGGGTGGCTTCAGGGAGGTCAACTTGGCTTCAGCCTGTTGAACTCGGGAAAACAGTTCGTCAACAGCATCCTTCTCAGCTACCTTCTTGGCCAACTCCAAGTCTTGGCGCTCCTGCTCAGCTCGCTGCACAGCTGCAAAGGTCGCAGAGACCTCTTTGTGGAGAGAGACGAACTCAGTTCGGAAAGAGGTGAACTGAGTCTGCTGGGACTTTGCGAGGTCAGATTCAGCAACGGTCTTGAACACGTTGAAATCCGAGCTGAGGCTCTGAACGGCCTTCTTTAGAGCCGAGACCTCCAAGCTGGAAGAAGTGGAGAGGTCTTCGAACTTGTGCTGCAGAGAAGAGGAGAGGTGTTCCAACTGATTCTTCAAGCTGGCATTATCTGCCATCAGCTGCTGCATCGTGTCAGCTTCCTCCACCTTGCTCAGCTGGTTGACCCTCTCCGAGATCAGCTCGCAGATGGCGTCGGTTGAGAGAGCTGGCTGATAGGAGGGTCCGGGCAGAAGTTGTGGTTGTGGCTGGGCAGCAGGCTCCGAGACAACCATGGCAGATCAGCTGGCGAGGTAGGCCTTGAGCTTGTCTTCTTCTCTCTTTTCCGCCTCATCAGCAGCATCGACGTCTTCCATGCAGGTGGCATTCTTGGCCAGCATATCATCAAGGAACTGAACAGCTCCAGGGTTGTTGCACAGCTCCCTGGTGTCTGTCCCTTCTTGGATGCTCCTGTCCAGACGACGTCGTAGCACAGCCACTTTCTGGTTGTAGGCCACCTCCAGGTTCTGGTAGTCGAAGTATTCCCTCAGGTTGGACTCTTCGACCTTCAGCCTGTCCCAACCATGGATCCTGAGGATTTCCTCCTTTACATACCAGTAGCTGAATATGACGCTGAACTGGTATAGAAGTTCCGTCCCGAATACAGTGAATATGGGCATTGAGGCTGCCTCGAGGAACATACCAATCAGCTTGCGGAAGCAGTAGCTGAGTCTTCCTTCATATTCAGCCAGGATTGCCTGGCGGTTGGCTTCTTCATCAATTGGAGGGGGGTCGATATCGAAGGTTACAGGTTCGATGATTTCATCAACGTTGGCCGAAGGAATGGTCACAACGTTGGCATCGAGCGAGAGGCTCGGACTATCTGACTGAGGACCAGTTGAGAGAACTGGATCCTCTTTAGGTGGTGAGTCGGCTGGCTCGAGTGTTTCTTCAGACACAGGTGGGTTTACCTGGCTGGCATCAGCTCCAGTTTGACTGTCGTGGGACTCCTCAGATGAAGAAGAGTCATCTGAGGAGGAGCTGGAATCATCCACTTGAATTTCTACGTCTTCAGCTGCTTTCTCCTGACGCGGCTGAAGAATGAATCCAGCTGGGTCAACCGATTGGCTGGATTAGGTTGACTCCTTCGCCTCAGCCGGCTTAACCACTACTGGACTTGTTGTGGATGGTTGAGCCGATGGCTGGATGATCCTGATCCTTGGCCTCTTCTGCAGAGATTCCTCCTCTTCCTCTTCTTCGTCTTCTTCCTCCTCAGCCACCTCCTCCAGCTGGCGCTTCGCCGGCTTGGTCCTCGAAGGACGGCGAGCTGCTGACTCCACAGCTGGCTTGGGGGCACCCTTGGGGGTGTAGACAGCCTCCACAACATCCCTGGCCTTCTTAGCTGAGGGGAACAGTGACAGCTTGCTGACCGGAGTATCCTCACTCCCTTCCCATGTCAGCGGCAGTCCTTTTGTGGCTTGGAGGATGAGGGCGGATATTTTTGTCCCAAAGTTGAGTGTCCCCTTGACACTCAACAGCAGTTCTCCGGACTCAGCTGTCGTCTCGGATATCTTCTGCTTCTCCAACAACAGCTGGCTCTCCAGATATCCCAGCCAGTCGACCTGGTGCAGCTCTTCCAGGGCCTTCTGCTGCTTGAGCTTAGGTCGGCTTATGTCACCGAAGGCTCCACCATATGCGAAGGCGCACTTGGAGATTATGTCGAAGAGAAGTCGGTGAGCCGGCTTCAGCTTCGTCCTCTGCATGCTCCCCTTCAATGGCTCGGGAACAATGAGGATTGTTTGAAGGAAGGTATCAGCTTCTTTGTCAGTGAAGTTCCCCAGCACATCTGTGGCTTCGCGGTGTCTGGGGATGAGCTTCTCCAGCTCCTTGGATACCTTTATCTCCACGACGGTGTCTTCTACTGTTCGGGAGGTTCTGTGGCGTTGCTTGCACGGGATGATCGTGACAAGCCCGTCTTCTCCAACTCGCTGCAGATTCCGATAGAAATGTACGACCTGCTTCCTGAGCAACATGGACGGAGAGAGGGTTGCCTAGTCGAGCAGATGGTGGTCGGAAAGAATGGCGGCGACGGGAGCAAGCTCAGGCGAGGAGAGAGCCGCTCTGGATAAAATTTGTTCGAAATGAATCTTCGACATCACCATGTCGAACGATTCCTGGAAAGTTGCAGGCTCTGCGGAAACCATCTTCTTAGAGGCTTTGGATTTGGGCGCCATCTCGAGGAGATTTATATGCAAAGAAAGAAGGAAAATCTTTACTGAAAATGGTGAAACAAAATCGGAGGGGATGATGAATAGTGAGTAAAGATATGCACGAAAAGAGAAGGTAAGGATCACTTCCTAATTTGCCGTATTATATAATCTTTGACTCGGATAATATCAACGGCTGGGGTTAAATCGCGCGTATTTATCAACGGCTGTGATTTCGCGACTGTTGAGTAATTTTGACTGATGCTCCACGCGCGCGAGTGAGAAGGTGAATAGTTTAGGGTGTCAGTCCAGTCGCACTATAAAGTAAGGCTATAGGTGTTCAGCCAGACTTTACATTAAATGCGATATGATGGCTTGTTTAGTCTAGCTGACATGTTCAGGAATGTTTGAATTTATTTCAAACATTCTCATTTAATATCATAACACCTTCAGTCATAAATGATACCTGGCAGCTGATGTTGATATCAGCTGTATACCTTAGTTGTGCTCCTCAGATGCCGCATACCATCAGCTGACTCGAGTTCGTCTGTTCAGCTGACGTTTGATGTCTTCAGTTGGCAATTCGCATCTGAGATTCCCCCTTCATCTGAGCTTCCTCCTCAGATGGATATCTGACTCTTCAGCTCGGATGGATCATCATCAACTCGGATGATTCTTCTGCTCGGATGAATTTTCAGCTCGGATCCAATAGTCCAAGAAGATCACACAACATTTTGAACCGAGCTTCAGGAAGAGGTTTGGTGAAGATGTCAGCTCTCTGAATCTCAGTTGGGATCTTCTCCATGGACACATCCTTCTTCTCAATATGATCTCGGATGAAGTGATGACGAATGTCGATATGCTTAGTCCGAGAGTGGTGAACAGGGTTTAGAGAGATAGCTATGGCACTCGAGCTATCACAATGAATGGGAACCTGTCCAGTTGAGACTTCATAGTCTCTCAGCTGCTGCTTCAGCCATAATACTTGCATGCAACAGCTTTCGGCAGCCATGTACTCTTACTCGGTTGTCAAAGTAGCAACACACGCTTGTTTCTTGGAGAACCATGAAACCAACTTGCTTTCCATGAACTGACAGTGTCCAGAAGTAGACTTCCAGTCCAACCGATCTCCTGCTAGGTCAGCATCTGAGTATCCAGTCAGCTGGATATTGTCATCAGTTGGGTACCACAATCCAACATTGACAATTCCCTTCAGATACTTAATGATGTTCTTCGCTGCCAACATGTGTGCTTCTCTTGGTTGGACTTGAAAACGAGCACACACTCCAACTGCGTATGAAATGTCTGGTCGGCTGGCAGTTAGGTAGAGCAGCGAACCGATGATCCCTCTATACTGGCTGGCATCAACGAGCTTTCCCTCAGCTCCGGATTCGATCTTCCAGTTCGTATTCATAGGGATCCTTGTTGTCTTACTTGTCTGCAATCCGAACTTGGTGATGAGCTCCTTTGTATACTTGGACTGGTTGATGAATATCCCTTCAGGTGACTGCTTCACTTGTAATCCAAGGAAATAATTCATCTCGCCCATCATTGACATCTCGAACTTCTCCTTCATGAGATCGGAGAATTTCTTGCACAGCTCCTCCGACTTGGAGCCGAAAATGATGTCATCGACGTAAATTTGCACAACAAGTATATCTTCTCCGACTTTGATGGTGAACATGGTTTTATCAACTGATCCTCGTTTGAACCCCGAGTTCAGAAGAAATCCACAAAGAGTGTCATACCATGCCCTTGGTGCTTGCTTTAGACCATAGATAGCTTTCTTCAACTTGTACACTCTTCCATCTCCAGTCTCAAAACCATGAGGCTGTTCAACATATACATCTTCCTTGATATCTCCGTTGAGGAATGCACACTTCACATCCATCTGATACACTTTGAACTTGTGATGTGCGGCATAAGCTAGAAAGATCCGGATGGCTTCCAGCCTTGCAACTGGTGCAAAGGAATCTTCAAAGTCAATTCCTTCTTGTTGGCAGTATCCCTGAGCTACCAACCTTGCCTTATTCCTCACAATGAGTCCAATGGCGTCTCTCTTATTTTTGAAAATCCATTTTAATCCAATCACCTTGACACCATTTGGTCTTTCTACCAACTCCCATACACAGTTGCGTAGAAACTCATTCAATTCTTCTTGCATGGCTGTTGTCCAGTGGACACAGTTGAGAGCTTCCCCAACATTCTTCGGTTCTGGCACATCAGCTACAAAGCAAGAAATCATGGCAACATCTCCAGCTTGCTCGAACTCTTCTAGAACTGCCAATTCCTCAGCATATTGGGCATAAGAGTTGGAGTCTTCCTCGGTTGATTCAGGATTTGCAACTCGGCTCCTTGTACGCACACCCTCGGTTGGATCTACGATGATGTCGTCGGTGGAATGAACTTCATACCATCTTCGGTTGCGTCTTCCTTCTTCTTCCAACTGTGGCTGTTCAGAAATCTGAGTTGGAGTCTTCAGAGCTGGTGATTGATCAGCTGTTGAGTCTGGATCCTCAACATTTACAATAGTTCGAGCTGAGTTTGGTTCTGCTTCAGATGTTGATGCAGTTAGAGGGGCATCAGCCGAAGTTCCCCCTTGGGACGAGCTGAGGTCTTCGCATTCATCTTCAGAGGAGTATGGATCCTCATCCTCAGTTGCCCATACCAGTGGTTCAGCTCGGTTCTTTTCCCGAAGTGCTTGCGATCTGGTGAGAACTGGTAGAACAGCTGGATCCGCGTGTTGTTCCTTTACCTGTTCCCTACACTCAAAGGTAGATTCATCAAAACTAACATGAGGTGTTATTTCCACAACACGAGAGCTGTTGTTGAAAACTCTATATGCCTTGATCCGAGCTGCATATCCAAGAAATATGCCCTTCGAAGCTTTGGCATCAAAGGTTTTCAACTGAGTCTTCCCATTATTGTGAATATAACACTTAGAACCAAAAACACGAAAATAAGAAATATCTGGCTTTCTGTGTCTCCACAGCTCGTAGGGCGTCTTTCCCAACCGCTATGTGAGAAGAGATCGATTCTGAGTGTAGCATGCTGTGTTGATCGCTTCAGCCCAAAATCTCTTTGGCAGAGCTGAGCTTGCTAACATAGATGTGGCAGCATCCTTCATTGTTCTATTTCTTCGCTCAGCTATGCCATTCTGTTGCGGAGTACGTGCGGCTGATGTTTGATGAGTTATTCCATTCTTCGCGCAGTACTCAATGATGGTTTCATTTAGAAACTCCGTTCCACGATCTGATCGGATAGAAATGATCTTCATCTCTTGTTGATTCGATATCCGATCCATCAGCTTGGGCAGCTCATCTCGGGTTTCACTCTTGTGACGCATGAAAATGGTCCACGTGTACCTCGAGTAATCATCAGTTACAACCAATGTATATTCGTTGCCATTAATGCATTTTGGTGTAACTGGCCCGAAGAGATCCATATGGATCAGCTGTAACACTCGGTCGGTTGATGGAGTTGACTTTAACCGGAAGGAGGTTCTAGCGAGCTTTCCCAGCTGGCATGCACTGCAGATGTGTGTTGTTGAAAACACTCGGTTAGGTATGCCTCTTGCATGTTCTTGTTTGGCGAGTCGGTTCATCGTCTTGAAGTTCAGATGGTTGAGCCTTTTGTGCCACAGCCAGCTCACATCCGAACTGCTCTTTGATAACAAGCAAGTGTTAGGGAGGCTGCTGTTCCAGTCAGCGTAGTAAACATTCCCTGTTGGAGATCGATTTCCCAGCAATATCACCTGCTTTGATCCGACATCTTTGACTCTGCAGCCCTGTGTATCAAACTTGACAGAGAAACCATTATCACAGAATTGGCTGATGGAGAGCAGGTTATGCTTCAATCCATCAACATAAGAGACATTAGAAATTGAAACATGATTGGTTTCAAGGGTACCGTAACCTCTAGTGTAACCTTTTGAGTTATCACCAAAAGTAACTGATGGACCTTCTTTCTCCACGAAACTTCCAAGCAAATCCTTCAGATTCGTCATGTGTTTCGAGCATCCACTATCCATCACCCACATTGTAGCAGACGCCTTCTTCTTCCTCAGCTATTTCTCCTGCACCTGCAAAGAGAAACTCGCTTAGGTCCCCAATTTCAGTTGGGTCCTGGAGGGTTAGAACCAGTTTCCGCTGGAACTGTGCGTCGTTTTTCCCTATAAACTCGAATAGCCTTGTCATTCCAAATGATTTGCCCATTTTCATCAATTATAACAACACCTCGGTTATCCTTAGGCTTGTTGTTAGAAATGATGCTCTGTTTCTTGGGAGGAGTTGGATTTCTCCCATGTTGGGCTTTAGGAGGTGAGGCTTTCCCCCTATTTTGATGGCGATTTTTATCCTGTCTGATTTGTCTGAATGATCGGACGCCATGCTGGAATCTTCGTGGCTGATTCTGATTCCAACTTCCTGTGGCTTGTCTGTAGCTGTTCACGCCCTGCTGAAGATTCATATTGTGCCATGAATATCTCCAGTTGTCCGACCTGTTCCTTAACTGTTGACTTGGTTGGAACCTTTGGTCGAGCTGATGTTGGAACCGCTGCTGATTCAGATGATTGAACCCTTGCTTGTTCTGAGGTCGGTTCCATTCCTTTTGATGTTGACTCCGAGGATGATATAGAGGTCGGTTCAGATTCTGAGTTCGGTTCCGGTTATGCCTTCGACGCCTCTGATTCCTCTTCTGACTTTTGGAACATTCCCCCTCGGTTGATGTCCCAACTGATGGAACATTCTTCCTACATCAGCTACTCATTTTCCCTTCTCAGTTGAGATTCTGTTGGTCGGTTGAACTTGCTGAGAGGTGGAGGTTGAGTTAGCTTCTGGAGACTCGGTTGTGTTAGGCTCGACAGCTGTGACTTCTACTGCTTTGATGAAGGTAGCTGGTGGAATACCAGTATCCTTGACAATATCATAACCGAGTCCTGACACGTCATCCATCTGTCTGCTGTAACTTAAAAGGTTTTCGATGATCTTGGATGACTGATACAGCTTGATTAGATTGTCCTTCTCAGTTTGTAACTGTTTGAGGAGGACGGTTATCTGCTCGGTTTTACAGTCTGACTCCCTTATCAGCTGGTCGATCTGAGCTTCTTGATTTTTCAACTGATCTTGCTGCTTCCAGATCTGTTTTGTCAGCTCTTCATCTTATGGTGTCTTAGCTTCTTTCAGTGGACTCTTGAGATTTTCAATCTCCTGAGTTTGGCTCTTAATCAGATCGTCCTTTTCGGTTAAGGAATCTTCCAGCTTGGCGAACTGAGCTTGAAGACTCTTAAACTCAACCGACTGTTGATGCAGTTCCTCACTGAGTTCTTGAAAATCATTCCAGGATGGTTCTAACTCATCGCTCAGAGATTCCTGCATGTTAGAAGTATTGAAAGAATTTAAGCGAGCAGGATTAGATTGTACCTCAATATCATCTTGGTCGGTTCCAAGTGCCATGAGGCATTGATCCGGACTGATGACTTTGTTGGTAGAGGTCAGTTCATCCTCATCTTCAGTGTCTGTGAAGATGTCCATATCGTCAGCTGCTTCTTCAGCTACCATGGCCTTGTTCTTTGCAGTTTGCTTGGCCCTCAATACTTCTCTTTCCTTCTTTGAGAGGTCTGGGCAGTCAGCTTTGAAATGTCCTTCCTTGCTGCATTCGAAGCAACCATTGGTGACTGGCTTAGAACTGTCTCGAGTTCGGTTTGATTTGTAGAAGCGTTTGTATTTGCCGAACCGAGTGTCCATGTCGGCTAGCTTCTTTGACAACGCTGCAATGTTCTGTTGCAGTTCCTCTCTGCTCGGCTCCTTTGCAGTCGTGTCAGCTGATCTGGTTGGCCTTGACGATCTCAACTTTGAGTAGTCAGCTCGGAGAGCAACTGACTTCGATGCTGAGCCAATATCCTCAATCTACTTGTCTGCCCTGAGGACTGCGATCTCCTCCTGTTGACCTTATACTCATTTCCTTTTAAGATTGAGAACAGTCTTTCAGTTCCCATTTCACCTAGGTCAGCTCGGCTCTCGTGGATATTGGTGAAAGTATCCCACTCAGCCGGTAGAGCTTGCAACACCTTGAGATTGATTTCTCTTAGTGTGTATTTTCCTCTTCGGATGGACTGGATTCTTCTGATGATGTCCATAAACCGGAGCTCTAGCTGATCGATAGTCTCATCAGGTCGCAGACTGAAGTTGTCAAAATCTTGACATGCATGTGAGAACTTGTTTTCCTTCGTCTTGTCTCTTCCTTCACTCAGCGAAGCCAGGATGTCCCACATCTCTTTTGCAGTTTCACACTCCTCTATCCAAGGCTGGTAATCTTGTCCAACTGTGGACATTATTGTGCTCTGAGCCCAGACATCCAGCTAGCTCACCTTTGCCTCCACCGGAGTGTAGTCTTCTGGCTGTTTCTCCACATACTCCACCACTGCATCTCCATCGTTGGGATTTGTGGGAGTGCGAACTATTCTGTCTTTTATGACGATTGGTCCAGAAGTGAGAACTTGTTGCATCCTGTGATGCTTTGACAGAAGGATCTTCTTCATCCGAGTTCTCCAAGATGTATAATTGACGACTGAGAACATGACGACGATCTTGTCCTTGACGTCCATCTGCACACAACAAACAGAACAAATATGCGAGCAAATATGCACTAGCGTGAAAAGATCTGTTCAGTTGACCACTGAAGAAAATTTCTCGAATTCACACCTTGTGAAACAGAGTCAGCAGTCTTTTGAACCACTGCTCTGATACCACTTGATGGTCCCGAAACGAGTTACTGGTGTATGGGGGGGGGGGGGGAATACACCAGTTAGGATTTAAAAACTTAAACCTGAAAAAACACTTCAACTGAGTAAAAAGGACTCAGTTGGAATCTCACAGCTGAGTAAGCGACCTCAGCTGGAAGAGTGAGGCTGTGCGGAATGTGGTGGAAATTAAACTCGTTAAAAACAACTCACGCAAAACAGCTCGGTTGAAAAAGTGCAAATGAGGTTTGTATGCCGGTTAGTTCGGTCAGTTAAAGAATGCAATATGAACTAAAAAATAAACACAGACACACAAGATTTAACGTGGTTCGGAGATAACCCTCCTACGTCCACGGGGAGATGTGAATCCTCACACCTCAGTCCAAGTTCTTCTGGACAGAACCACTCAGCTTACGTGGGCTGAGCAACCATTAAGGATAAGTTTGCGGGTACTTATCGACCTTACAGATTAGTTTCCGGGCACTAAACAGCCTATGTCAAGTTTGCGGGTACTTGACGACCTGACTACTCAATTACAGGAAGAGTAAGGTCCTAGCACACTTTTTAGGGTGTGAGTGTGGGTGGGATTTCCAACTACAGCTCGATCATGAATGAGAGCTGGATCTAAGGTTTGAACGAATAAACACTCAAACTAAGATCTAAGACAGATTTTCACTCTATGAACCCTCAACTACTAATGTTCTATCACTATTGAACTCTCAGCTGCTGATGTTCTTAGAATAGGATTTTTGCAGATTTTTCTTTTACTTGATTCTCTTGTGATTGCACTTCTCTATCTCTTGTCTCGCATGTCGTTCACCTCTCGAATGAGAGAATGCCTCTATTTATAGGCGGAGAGAATCAACTAGCCGTTGGAGGAGCTGTTGATCTCTGATCGTTGAAAGCGAAGGCTTGTCTCTTATCTCTGCAGACTTTCCCGATATGGCATCTGTGCTCTTCTGCTTTCCATCTGAGACAGCCTTGTGTTGGGCCAGATGGGGTAGTGACTGAACGGTCAAACCCTCATGTGACTTCCTTTTGAAATTCAAAACTTACCCTTTCTGACAGTCAACCTTGATCAGTCGGTTGAAAAATCTTGATCCTCATCTGAGTGGTCTTCAGCTGATGTTCTGATCTGTTGAACTCTCAGCTGACTTTGAACTTCAAGAAGTTGGACTTCTCGGTTAGATTCTACAACTGAGGTTTTGAAATTGAACACTCAGTTGTCTTCCTTGTATTTACTCAGTTGGGTTTGAACCCTCAGATGACTTCCTTTTCATCTGATGTTCTCTTCCTCTCTGCTGCTTCTCATCTGATGAACCCTCAGTTGGTTTTCTTCTCAACTGATGTTCTGAAGACTTCCCCCTAGATGCATCGGAACAATGAGCTCTCAGTTGTATTTTGTGACAATTGATGTTCTGTCTGAGTGATGCCTTGTTGCCATCTTCAGCTGGAGACCTGTAAAGATAAAATCTTAACTTTGCTCAAACAGCGAGCCTAAATTCTAATATTAGGTTCTGGCAACATCTACTCGGTTGGGGTCAGTCGGTTTTAGAATTCATCAAAACTTATACTAATAAATTTCCCAACACCATGGTTGCAGAAGAAGCAGCTGGCGACATGGACATCTTCACCAACACCGAAGATGAGGACGAGCTGACTTCCACCAACAATGCTATCGGACAGGATCAATGTCTCATGGCATTTGGAACTGACCAGGATGATACTAAGGTACATTCTAATCTAGTTAATTTAAATTCTTCCAATGCTACTAACATGCAGGAAACAGTAGATGAAGAGTTGGAACCCTCTTGGGGTGACTTCCCAGAACTCAGTAAGGAATTGCATCAGCAATTGGTTGAGTTTAAGAATCTTCAGGAACAGTTTGCCAGACTTGAAGAATCCTTAACCGAAAAGGATGATCTGATCAAAAATCAAACCGAAGAGATTGATAATCTCAAAAGTCAACTGTATGAGGCCAACCAAACTAAAGCTCCAACCGATGAGGAGTTGAAGGAGCAGATCAAGGAGCAGCATGATCAGTTGAACAAGCAAGAGGCACAGATCGATCAGCTGATGAAGAAGTCAGACGCACAGACCGAGCATATAGCTGTTCTCCTCAAGGATTTGCAAACTGAGAAGGACAACCTGATAAAGCTATATCAATCATCCAAAATCATCGAGAATCTCATCAATTACCAAAGACAAATGGATGACGTGTCTGGACTCGGTTACGACATGGTCAAGGACTCTAGAATTCCACCCGCAACCTTTGTCAAGGCTGTGGATGTCACGGTTGCCAAACTAAATACGGTTGAGTCTGCAACTCCCCAACTTAATCCAACCTCCACGTCACAGCAAGCACAACCAGCTAAGGAAACTGCAGCTGAGAAATGAAAAGGAGCTGTGGTTGGAGAACTGAAGAATCCATCGGTTGGGACTACAACCGAGGGTGAATGTTCCAGGACTCAGAAAAGGAACCAGAGACGTCGAAAATACAATTAGAACCGACCTCTGAACCGACCTTAGAACCGACCTCAGAAGGGATGGAATCAACAGAACCAACAGGGATTCAACCATCAGAATCAACATCGGTTCCATCATCAGAACAACCAGAGGTTCAATCAGAGTCAACCAATGTGGAATAGTTCCAACAGCTGGAGATATTCATGCCAGAACATGAATCAACAACAGGGCATGAACAGCTGTCGTCGACAGTCAGGAAAATGGAATCAGACTCAGCCACAAAGATTCTAAAATGGCGTCCGACCTCATAGGCAAAACCAACAGGGTCAGAAACGTCAGCAAAATAGGGGGAACACCTCTCCTTCTAAAGCCCACAATGGGAGAAATCAATCTCCTCCCAAGAACCAGAATGTCAATAACAACAACAAGCTTAAGGATGACCGAGGTGTTGTTATAGTTGATGGAGAAGGAAAGATAATTTGGAATGACAAATCTATCTGAATCTACAGGGAAAAGCGACCCACAGTTCAAGGGGGAACTGGTTCTAACCCTCCAGGACCCAACTAAAATTGGGGACCTAAGCGTGTTTCTCTGTGCAGGAGCAGGAGAAACAACTGAGGAAGAATAAAGCATCACATACCATGTGGGTAATGGATAGTGGATGCTCGAAACACATGACAAATCTGAAGGATTTGCTTGGAAGTTTCATGGAGAAGGAAGAACCATCAGTTACCTTTGGTGACAACTCAAAAGGTCACACCAAAGGCTACGGTACCCTTAAAACCAATCTCGTGTCTATTCCAAATGTTTCATATGTTGATGGATTGGAGCATAACCTGCTCTCCATCAGCCAATTATGTGATAATGGTTTCTCTGTCAAGTTTGATGCGCAGGGCTGCAGGGTCAAAAATATCAGAACAAAGCAAGTCATATTGTTGGGAAATCGATCCCCAACCGGGAATGTCTACTATGCAGATTGGAATAGTATTCCTCCTGACACCTGTCTGTTATCAAAGAGCAGTTCAGATGTGAGCTGGCTGTGGCACAAAAGGCTCAACCATCTGAATTTTAAGACAATCAACCGACTTGCGAGATAGGAACATGCAAAGGGCATTCCGAACCTTGTGTTTTCACCAACACATATCTGCAGTGCGTGTCAGCTGGGAAAGCTCGCTAGATCCTCCTTTCGGTTGAAAACGATTCCCTCAACCGACCGAGTATTGCAGCTGATCCATATGGATCTCTTCGGGTCTGTTACTCCCAAGAGCATGAATGGTAACGAATATACACTTGTTGTTACTGATGATTTCTCTAGGTACACGTGGACCATTTTCATGCGTCACAAGAGTGAAAACCCGAGATGAGCTACCCAAACTGATGGATCGGATATCTAACCAACAAGAGATGAAAATCATTTCCATCCGATCAGACCGTGGAACCGAGTTCCTCAATGAAATCATCATCGAATACTGCGAGAAGCACGGAATAACTCATCAAACATCGGCTGCGCGTACTCCACAACAGAATGGAGTAGCCGAGCGAAGGAGCCGAACGCTGAAGGATGCTGCAACATCCATGTTGACAAGGTCAGCTCTGCCAAAGAGATTTTGGGTTGAGGCAATCAACACAGCTTGCTACACCCAGAACCGGTCTCTTCTGACCAAGCGGTTAGGAAAGACTCCATATGAACTATGGAGACGCAGGAAGCCTAATATTTCATATTTTCGCGTTTTTTGTTCTAAGTGTTATATTCACAACAATGGGAAGACTCAGTTGAAAACTTTTGACGCCAAGGCTTCGAAGGGCATATTTCTCGAATATGCCGCTCGGATCAAGACTTATAGAGTTTTTAACAACAGCTCTCGTGTTGTGGAGATAACACCTCATGTTAGTTTTGATGAATCTACTTTTGAGTGCAGGGAACAGGCTAAAGGACAACAAGCAGATCCACATGTTCCACCAGCTCTCACCAGATCGCAGGTTCTAAGGTAGAAGAATCTAGGTGAACCATTGATATGGGCAACTGAGGATGATGATCCTTGTTTCTCTGAAGATGAATGTGAGAACCCCAGCTCATCTCAAGGGGGAACTTCAGTTGATGTCACTCCAACTGCATCAGCATCCGAAGCCCAACCTAGCTCGGTTCAAAATATTGTCCATGTTGAGGATCCAAACTCAACAACAGATGAATCACCAGTTCTGAAGATCCCAGCATCTCCCACAGCTCAGATCACGGAACAGCCACTGTTGGAAGAAGAAGGAAGACGCAACAAGAGATGGTATGAAGATCATTCCAAGGACAACATCATTGGAGATCCAGCCAAAGGTGTGAGTACTAGAAGCAGAGTAGCAAATCCAGACTCAGCTGAGAGAGATTCCAACACTTACGCCCAATATGCTGAGGACTGGGCAGTTCTTGAAGAGTTCGAACAAGCCGGAGATGTTGCCATGATTTTATGTTTCGTAGCTGATGTGCTAGAACCGAAGAATGTTATGGAAGCTCTTAACTGTGTTCATTGGACAACAACCATGCAAGAAGAGCTGAATGAATTTCTACGCAACTGTGTATGGGAGTTGGTAGAAAGACCAAATGGTGTTAAAGTTATTGGATTAAAATGGATTTTCAAGAACAAGAGAGACGCCATTGGATTCATCGTGAGAAACAAGGCAAGGTTGGTAGCTCAGGGATATTGCCAACAAGAAGGAATTGATTTCGAGGATTCCTTCGCGTCTGTTACAAGGTTGGAAGCCATCAGAATATTTCTAGCCTATGCCGCATTTCACAAATTCAAGGTTTATCGGATGGATGTGAAGTGTGCCTTCCTCAATGGTGATATCAAGGAAGATGTTTATGTTGAACAACCTCCCGATTTTGAGACTGGTGATGGAAGAGTGTATAAGTTGAAGAAAGCTATCTATGGGTTGAAGCAAGCACCTAGGGCATGGTATGACACTCTCTGTGGTTTTCTCCTGAACTCGGGGTTCAAACGAGGGTCAGTTGACAAAATACTGTTCACCATAAAAGTTGGAGAAGACATACTTGTTGTGCAAATCTATGTTGACGACATCATATTCGGTTCCAAGTCGAAGGAGCTGTGCAAGAAATCCTCAACTCTCATGAAGGAGAAATTCGAGATGTCGATGATGGGCGAGATGAACTATTTTCTTGGGCTACAGGTGAAGCTGTCATCAAAAGGGATTTTTATTAATCAGTCCAAATATACAAAGGAGCTCATCGCAAAGTTCGGTTTGCAGTCAAGTAAAACCACACGGATCTCGATGAATACTAACTGGAAGATTGAACCTGGATCTGAGGGAAAACTCGTGGATGCCAGTAAGTATAGAGGGATTATCGGTTCTTTGCTATATCTAACCGCCAGTCGGCCAGATATATCTTACGCGGTTGGAGTGTGTGCACGGTTCCAAGTTCAGCCAAGGGAAGCGCACATGTTGGCATCAAAGAACATTATTAAGTATCTGAAGGGTACTGTTAATGTTGGATTGTGGTACCCAACTGACGATAACATCCAACTGTCCGGATACTCAGATGCGGATCTAGCCGGAGATCGGTTGGACAGGAAGTCCACATCTGGACACTGTCAGTTCATGGGAAGCAAGCTAGTCTCATGATTTTCCAAGAAACAAGCATGTGTTGCCACTTCTACAACCGAGGCAGAGTATATGGCTGCCGGTAGTTGTTGCATGCAAGTGTTGTGGCTCAAGCAACAGCTGAGAGATTATGAAGTAGCAACTGGACAGGTTCCCATCCATTGTGATAGCTCAAGTGCCATTGCTATCTCTTTGAATCCTGTTCACCATTCTCGGATGAAGCACATCGACATCCGACATCATTTTATCCGAGATCATATTGAGAAGAAGGATGTATCTGTGGAGAAGATTCCAACTGAGATTCAGAGAGCCGATATCTTCACCAAACCTCTAGCCAAAGCACAGTTCAAGATGTTATGCGATCTCCTTGGATTGTTGGATCCATCAGATGAGGAGTCAGCCGAGGTGAAAAGATAGATATCCATCTGAGGGGGAAGCTCAGATGAAGGGGGAATCTCAGATGCGGATCGCCAACTGAAGACATCAGACGTCAGCTGAACAGACGAACTCGAGTCAGCAGATGGTATGCCGCAATATTGGAACACAGCTGATTCCGACATCAGCTGGCAGGTATCATTTATGGCTGAAGGTGTTTGTGTCTTAAATGAGAATGTTTGAAATAAATTCAAACATTCCTGAGCATGTCAGTTAGATTAATATAGCCATCATAGCGCATTTAATGTAAAGTATGGCTGAACATCAATAGCCTTACTTTATAGTGCGACTGGGCTGACATAAAAACATTTCACCTTCTCACTCACGCGTATTGGAACTCGGAATTCAACGTCAAGTCAAAGCTAGTCAACAGTCGCGAGATCTCAGCCGTTGATGGATTCGGGCCATTCAACCTTGGCCATCGATTTCAATCGACCCACTAACCTATAAAAGGCGGAAAATCAGGAAGTGATTTCTTACCTTCTACATTTGTGTTTATCTGCAGTAACTGTTCATCTTCGTCTCTAATTCTGTCTCACCATTTCTGCTAAGTTCTTTCTCTCTATATATATACTTCACTGCAATATTAAATGGCACCAAAAGTTTCTTCGCAAGGAAAGAAGATGACATTCTCTGGACCAGCACTAGTTTCTTCGTCGTACGAGGAGTCTTTTGACATGATGTTATCCAAGATCCATTTTGAGCAGATTCTGTCAGAAGAAGCACTGGACTCGCCGGTGTTATCCCCCCTCGCCGATCTTCTCAGAGAGAATGGCCTTCTTGAGTGGGCGACGCTCTTCCCCACTCACCTTCTCAGGCGTCAAGTCGGAGAATTCTACTTGAACCTGAAATCTCCCATCGACGGCCGAGATGGCCTCGTTTTAGAAGTATCTGGTCGACAGCACGACGTCCCTGCCAGAACAATCCAACGTGTCACCGCCTCCATACCAGTTTCCGATATGCTACGCTCCATCATTCCACCAAATCTGACCGCCACGGACACTGTTGAGAACATCACCGATGTAGATGCAGATCAATTTCTGGAGAATGCTCTCATCACCCCAGAAAAATTGAGGAGCAACATGCAGCGAACGAAGTTGAAACCCGAGCATCGACTTCTGTTCGATGTTGTATCCAAGTTCATCTTCGGATACAGCGGAGCTTTTGGGGACATCAGCCGACCAAAGCTCAAGCAGCTGATTGCTTTGGAGCACAAGCACAAGCACAACATCAACTGGTTCAAGTTCTTCGAACACCAGTTGATAATGGAGAAGCAGAAGATTACAGAAACCACAACTAACTCTGGAGAGAAGTTGTTAAGTGTTAAGGGAACTCTCAATTTCGGAGTTAAAATTTCTGCCCTGATCCTTCTCGCCACGAAGGATCAGAACATGGTGTGGGAAGACTGTGAGGAGACCCCAGTCAAGAGGCAGATGTTGTTCCCAACAGCCAAGAAGGCTCTGGATGTGATTCAGAGTGTTTATACTCCTAAAGAGAAAAGGAAAGTTGTGAAGTCAGCTGAGGAAAAAGATACAGCTGAGGAGCTGCCTCCAGCTGTCGACCGCACTTCAAAATCAACAGCTGCTCGCCGACTCAGAGATGAGTCAGATAAGGAGAAAAAGGAAGAGCCAGCTAAGAAGAAGTTGAGGCTTCGTATCAAGAAGAAGTCAGTTGCAAAACCAGCTGAGGAGGTACCAACTGAGGAGGTACCAACTGAGGAGGAACCATCTGAGTCGAGTCACTCAGTTGACAAGGATGCGTTCGAGATTGTTCCTTGTGAAAGTAGAACAGAGAAGGAGAACTCTCCCCATCGAGATGAGATGGAAGGGGTGGAGACCAATCCGGAAGACGAGCCGAACATCTCCTCGGATGCATCTTCCTCATCCCAGGAATCCGAAGATCTTCCAACCTCCCCCACGGCAGGAGCTGATGTCGTACAACCCAAAGAGATTCTCACAACCGACACTCAGCCAGAAATTCCGAGCTCCCCGCTCGATGCCAACATTATGACCACTTCTTTGGCCAATGTTGAGGAACCTCTTGATGCCAACATCCCCACCCAGTCAGAAATTCCGAGCTCCCCGCTCGATGCCAACATTGCGACCACCTCTTTGGCCAATGTTGAGGAAACCCTTGAACCGATTCCCTATGAAAATCTCTCTCCCTCCCCCATCGACGAAGAGGCTGATCGTCGAGCTGTCGCGCTGGAAAATGAAGGCAAGTTGGCCTACTACTTTCAGAAGCTGATCGGAATGTTCCCCAAGACGCGCGACATGCCCACCTTTGCCACACTCGGAACTGAGCTGCTATATCAATTCAACATCATATCCAGCCACCGGTATGTCAAGGAAGATACCATCCGAATACGCAGCTGGAACCAGCTCAAGGCCGATGAGTCGCGTATAAGGGAATATTTCAACTACACCAACCTTGAAGTTGCGTACAACAACAAGATTGCATTGCTGACTCGTCATCTGGACATCAGCAAGGCAGAAGGAAGAGACACAAGGGAGACAGCTGAACAAGCTTGTGTCACCTTCCTTGACAACATGCTGGTCAAGTCTGCTGATTTCATCGATGACCTTGACGCAGCCGCCGCAACAGCCAAGCAGGAGGAAGAAGAGCTTCAACAGTACCTGGCCAATCGCCAAGCCATGGTTACTGTTGAACAGCCAGCAACAGTTGAACAACCAGCTCCAGCTGATCAGCCAGCACCCTCCACAGATGAAATATGTGAGCTGATCGCTGAGAGGGTCAATCAACTGAGGAATGAGATGCTTGCCAACATCCAGCTCAACCGAGAAGAACAGCTGAGGATGATGGAAGCTCAGGAGGAAAAGCACAAGAAGTTGCTGGATGAACAAGATGCGATGAAGAAGAAGATGGATGACTTCTCAACATCCACTAGCAAGGACTTCAGCGACCTGAAGACATCAGTTCTTGGCATCAAATTAGAACTGAACGTGCTCAAGTCCATATCAGAATCCAACCTTGCCAAATATCAACAAATGCAAGACGAAGAATGGGATTCTCGATTCGAATCCAGATGGGCTGAGTTCATTGCTTTCCAAACCGAAGTCACTGAAACCTTCGCTGCACTGAAGAAAGCTGATCAAGAGCGCCGTGATAATGAACTGGCGAAGAAGGTTGATGTGGAAAGCGCTGTTGATGAACTCTTCAACCAAATTCAGCAGGCTGAACAGAAACTCACTTCTCTGGATAGCTCAGTTGCAAGCCTTGTTGCTGATGCCAAAAAGGGGGAAGATGAGATTGGGGAAGTTGAGATGCAGGAAGCTGAAGAAGGGATGACAGCCGGGAAAGAATCTCAGCTGAAGAAGACCAAGCCGAAGAAGACAGCTCAGAAGAAGAAGTCCGCTCCAAAGCCAACCGACAAGAAACAACAAAAGCTGAAATCTATTGTTGTCGGAGGAGAAGAAAAGGCTAAAGACATGGAGCAGGCAAAGGAGTATGGAGTTTCCTACAACTCAATAGCCGAGAATGCAGCCGAGCTCGATGTTGAACTCGACGGTATTACAACCGAAGAGTGTATTGCTGCTGCCAAAGCTATGGATGTTCCGGAAAAAGATTACATTAATCCTGAATGGATCAAGAAATTCGCAGCCAACCAAGCAATGAGAGTGAACAAGTTTGAAGAAGAGCTTGCCAAGGTTACCAACAACTTGGACAGAAATATTGCCTCTCGATGCCGACGACGCATAGAAAAACATCAAGTAAAGGCTGAAGCAAGAATGAAGCAGCAGAGACTGCCTGGTAAGATCAAGCTCCAAGGACGCTTAAAGCATGTGGATAAATGGATGCCAGCTGAATGGAATGATGATTGGGAATCATTCGAGCCAGAGTTTGTGAATGATTTCTACTATAGGAAGGTGTTCGCAACTGAGGATCCAAGAAGAGCCTTCAAGGAAGCCCTGACCGAGCTGCACTCTGGGGATCCGGGCATGTTCAGCCAGTTCAGACGTGCCATGATTGATGCAAAGCTGGATATGAACACAGTCCCTGTCCCTCAGAAGGTTACATATCTCTCTCCATTCATTCCAGACACAAGGAATCCTAACCGACAGAAGATTGCAGCTGAGGCGAGAAGAGTCTGTCAGGAACATGGAGTGGATATCTTGAAGGAGTCAGACGCCAAGATAGATATTTTTGTCAGGATTTTTGAAAAGTATGGGCTGAAGTATTAGCCAAGTTAGAGTTTTTGAGCAACTGATGTATTTTGATTTCTATGCTTATCTGTGTAAACATCAGTTGTAATGAAAACTTTCATCATATATCCGATTCACCTTGATGTACAATTTCCAGTTGTCCAAGCTCTGAATCGCAAAGTATAGACTGTCTAGAATTTCAGTTGAGATTTTAGATAGGTCAGTAGGGTTTAGATCAGTAGGGTTTTGGCATCATCAAAAAGGGGGAAATTGTTGAGAAATTTAAGTAAAAGTTTTGATTGATTCCAAAAACAACTGACCCCAACCGAGTAGATGTTGCCATTTCCTAAAGTTAGTATTTAGGCTCGCTGTTTGAGCAAGGTTCAGATTTTATCTTTACAGGACTCCAGCTGAAGACGACAACATGGCTTTACAGGGATAGAACATCAGATGTGAGAAAGACAATTGAGCGTTCAAGAGACAGAACATCAGATGTAAGAAAAACAACTGAGCGTTCAAGATACAGAACATCAGATGTAAGAAAGACAACTGAGCATTCAAGCCAACTCTTCAGATGGAACATCAGTTGCAAGACTCAATCTGATAGATCGACAATATGAAGTTCAAGGCAGCTGAGAGTTCAATTATTCCTCTTCAGACAGAATGTCAGATGAAGGTAGCGATCAGATAGAACATCAGCTGAAGACCACTCAGATGAAGATCAAACTTCTCAAACCGACCAACCGATGTTGAAAGACAAAGGTTGAAATTTGAATTTCAAAAAGGAAGTCACATGAAGGTTTGACGTTCTGTCATTACCTCATCTGGCCCAACACAAGGTTGTCACAGATGGAAAGCAGAAGTTCACAGTTGCCAAATCGGGAAAATCTGCAAAGATGAGAGACAAACCATCGCTTTCACAGAACAGAGATCAACGGCTCTTCCAACGGCTAGTTGATTCTCACCGCCTATAAATAGAGGCATTCATTCATTCATCAAGATAGAAGACAGACAAGTGCGAGAAAAGACTAAAGAGCGAAAGAACAACGAAAAACTGCACACAAGCTAAACTAAATTTATTCTCTAAGAATATCACCAGTTGAGAGTTCATAGAGTGTTAGAATCTGTCTTGGTGTTTTTTATCTTAGTTTGAGTCTTCATTTGTTCAAGCTTAGATCCTAGCTCACTTCGTTGTTCGAGCTAGTAGTTGGAAACCCCACCCTTATACACATCCCCTAAAAAGGTTGTTAGGATACTGCTCTTCCCGAAATTGAGTAGAAAGGTTGATAAGTACACGTAAACTTATCTATAAGGTTGATAAATACCCGTAAACTTATCTGAACGGTTGCAAAGCCCACGTAAGCTTTGTGGTAGCTGTCCTAAAGAATTTGGACTGAGTTGTGTGGACTCACAACTCCCCGTGGACGTAGGAGTTCTCTCCGAACCACGTAAATCCTTTGTGTGTTTGTGTTTTCTATTCAGTTACTTATTGCATATCCAACTGACCAACTAACCAGCACTCAAAACTGCATTTTTACATTCTCAACTGATTTGGTTATTAACCGACCTTGCATCTGAGCGTGAGTTATTTTATACGAGTTATTTTTATCCACCACATTCCGCACAGTACCACTCTTCCAGCTGAGTTTTCCTACTCAGTTGTGATTCCAGCTGAGTCCTCTTACTCGGTTGTGATAATTTTCAGGGGGTTATTTTTAAAATTCCTATCTGGTGTATTCCCCCCCCCCCCCCCTCCTCCATACACCAGAACTCGTATCGGGACCATCAAATCATGCTTATCATCAATACATCAACCATATCATCAATCGGAAACATACAAACCCTCGTTTTCTCGTTTCTTTGTTTCTACACTTACTTACTTTCTTTAATTTTTGAAGTTCTACTAATCCAATTCAATCCAAATTAGTTTCTATCATCTTTATACTTAACAAAGAACATATTAATATACTAACATCATTATAACTAATACTTAATCAATTCACGTCATTTTTATCATTTCAAGAACTCGATTTCTCAAAGTTGTTAATTAATTCTCAATTAATTCAACAACAAACCTAACACATGTACAATCACTAATATTCGATTAGTTTTCTCGTTCTATTTTTCTATCGACAATTACGTTCGATTCTTCGTCTCTTACAAAAAGTTCGACGTTCTTAGATTTCATTCAAACTTTCCAATTATCATCATTAACTACTTAGATTAGCTAACATGCAAACCATAAGTTCATATCAACATCTATACTTAACTTTTCGTCGATTCTTCGCCTCCAACGATTTCATTTTTATTTTTAAAAAAATCTAATTTAATTATATGTTGAACTTTATGCTTCCTACATCTTATATAACACATCACATCATTAAAAATATAAGATTTACTTAATCAAAATCATACTTCTTTGTCTCTTATAAACTTGTTCTTATTTTTAGAAAATCCTCAAACAATTCATGCAATCATCATTCATTGCATACAAACATAATCTACGAACCATACATCTAAATTCAAGCTCAATCTTCATCAAATAATTCATGAAATTTTCGAAAATTACTACTTAAATTCTAACATGATTTATACTCGATTCAAACCATAGAAACTCATTCCTAAGCATAAATAATCATGTGATAAACTTAGAACATCAATCCTATACCTCTTAAAATTTTTGAAACTTTCAAGAAATTAAATAGATGGATTTTGTTCGGTTGGAATTAAAGAGGAAGCTCTCACATTTACGAATATGCAATCGAAATTGACTTTAATCGAAAACCGAAAGAATTATGAATTTCTAAGTGCTTGAAGAAATGAAGAACTTCTTGAAGGAAACTTGAAGATGGGAAGAACAAGAGAGAGAAGAGAGAATATTGGGGGGGGGGGGGGGGGGGGGGGCGGTTTTGAGAGAGAGATGAGAGAGAGTTGTGTGATAACTAATGAGATATTTATATAGAAGAAGAGAAAATCAAGTTGTACACTTTTTCTCAACAAAAATATCTATTTTCTGGATCTAATACTGTAAACTAGAAACGAACAATTACTTTATTAGATGGACACGTTTTCAGCAAAAATGGATACGACTATTAGTTCCGGAATATTTTACTTAGTCGGGAAAGGACGACTCGTTTCCCGAAAAACTTTGAAAAGTCGAGACGTGACAGTACAATTTTTGCCCGGAAAAATAAATAAAACTGACTTTTACCAATAAACTCTTATCGCAAAATAAGTGAATGTAAAGTCAGACGCTTTTTCGATCTGAGATCTCTAACGAAAATTTTATCGGTCGCCGAAACCCTAATATAGTAGTCGGTTGTACGACTTCTGCGACTTATTTTCAGAAACGGACTTCGCCGTTATTCTTATAACTGAATTTCATTAACTTAGAAGTGCAAAGCCTTAATTAAAACGAAAATTTTTATTTTTGCGACGGAAAGAAATATCCGGGATATTACACCCACATAAACCTTCATAAAATTAGGACGGCGGATTATAATTTCAGTAATTAATTATGACCCCGTATATCAGAATTATTAATGCTATAAATTTTTGTAAATTGACATCTAAATAATTAGGTATGGACATGAAAAATAGTCGCAATCTAGTGTCAACATGCAAAAATTGAAAAAGTGGTCATAAACGCTTCTTATTTATATAAAGCGATATATGCTATTTTAATATTTAAGAAATAATAAAGTAAACATGTATAGGGGCCGAATGTATTTTGGCATATTTGAAAAATCGCCGATGGCAAGTCGGAATTAGGGTTTAGGCTTTGGCCCTAGGGTTAAAAAGGTCACAAATCTAATGGATTTAGGGTTTCTCATATGTGTTGCATGTGTGTAAAAAGCATATACATGCAATCGACTTCTAAGTGCCTTAATTTTTCCAATTAAATATTGTTTACTAAGATTGAATCTTCACTACAAAAGTATTATATGGCCATCTGCCGATGCCAAACTTTCTTAATTAGGGGTTTGGCATGTTTGAAAATGGGTCGATGGCAAGTCAGAATTAGGGTTTAGGCTTTGCTATAAAAGTTGATAATCTATGTCAATCAAATGACTTTAGGATTCTCCCACGAATTACGTTTTAAAATTTAAATAGTGTCTCATTAATTATTAGGGTTCAAAATGTATTCATTATACAGAACTAGTTGACCTAGTTATTTACTTTGTTGCTCCCGATTTGAATGAATATTGATCATTAGGGTTTTTATGTTGAATTCCATTCTGTTTATATTTTCAATACATTTCTTGATTAGGGTATGTGTTGGGAAATTTAAGTATAGTTTTGATTGATTCCAAAACCAACTGACCCCAACCGAGTAGATGTTGCCATTTCCTAAAGTTAGTATTTAGGCTCGCTGTTTGAGCAATGTTCAGATTTTATCTTTACAGGACTCCAGCTGAAGATGGCAACATGACTTTACTCGGATAGAACATCAGATGGAAGAAAAAAAAACTGAGCGTTCAAGCCAATTGTTCTGATATAGAACATCAGATGTAAGAAAAACAACTGAGCGTTCAAGCCAACTGTTCTGAACATGGAACATCAGATGTAAGAAAGACAACTGAGCGTTCAAGCCAACCGATCTCTAAGAATATCACCAGTTGAGAGTTCATAGAGTGTTAGAATCTGTCTTGGTGTTTTCGATCTTAGTTTGAGTCTTCATTTGTTCAAGCTTAGATCTTAGCTCACTTCTTTGTTAGAGCTAGTAGTTGGAAAACCCACCCTTATACACATCCTCTAAAAAGGTTGTTAGGATCCTGCTCTTCCCGAAATTGAGTAGAAAGGTTGATAAGTACCCGCAAACTTATCTGTAAGGTTGATAAGTACCCGCAAACTTATCTGAACGGTTGCAAAGCCCTCGTAAGCTTTGTGGTAGCTGTCCTAAAGAATTTGGACTGAGTTGTGTGGACTCACAACTCCCCGTGGACGTAGGAGTTCTCTCTGAACCACGTAATTCCTTTGTGTTGTGTTTTCAGTTCAATTACTTTTTGCATATCCAACTGACCAACTGACCAGCACTCAAAACTGCATCTTTACATTTCAACTGTTTTGGTTGTTGACCGACCTTGCATCTGAGCGTGAGTTGTTTTATACGAGTTATTGTTGTTTCCACCACATTCCGCACAGCACCACTCTTCCAGCTGAGTTTTCTTACTCAGTTGTGATTCCAGTTGAGTCTTTTTACTCAGTTGTGGTAATTTTTGGGGGTTGATTTTAAAATTCCTATCTGGTGTATTCCCCCCTCCCCCATACACCACAACTCGTATCGGGACCATCAGTATGCACCAGTCAATTCTAATTAAACCATAAAGAGATAAATAAACGGAAGTCCTCATCCTCATACAACACATAATATGAAAACAAAGGAGATTATTGTTCAACTATTACAACAGTATCAAAATTTAATGTTCAGTGACCATAGAATCCAGTCAACGAATTAAAGAGACAACTTGCATAAAGGGTCGTCTTCACCATAAAATTCCGTAGTCGAACTGGGGCAGGCAGTGCTTTCTCCGACTTTTTGTTATTTTCAGAACATTTCCTCGCTTTCTTGATCGGTGTCCGGGCTGTGGCAATTATTGGTGTTAGGGTTTTAAAGATTTAACATACAATAAACAAGTATGAGAGGGGAAAACATACTAGGAATCCATTTGCGAGTCCTCTTCCAGCCTTTCATACGCTTTCTCACACTAGCGAAACGTCTATCAGCCACCTTCTTCGGATTTCGGAACTTTTTGCCAAGAGGTGTTGTATATATCTTCTTTGGCGCATCATTTCCCGACCCCGGCACATTGCAGCTGGTCATGATCTCTGAAAATTCATCTTTCAAACTCTTCAGTCGTTGCACAATTTTCTCGCGTGCGGGAGCATGCTTGAAGCCCATAGACACCATCTCATATAAATGCCGCATTGTGGTATTAGCAAATGTCATGTATTCAAGTAGCGAACTTTCAACACCTGAAGAAACCTTGTTCAAGCTGGGCATGTCCTTCTTCGCGCTTTTGGTCCACCTCCGGAGTATAAGATTTTCAGGAATAACTGATACATTCCTGCGATAAAAGACTTTGATAATGTGAGGGCAGATCATTCCCTCAGTTTCCCAAAACCCATAACTGCAACGTGCAAACTGAGTTCCCATGTTGAACACAATAGTTCGGTATGCCTCAGGAAATCTTTTATCCCGTGTAATGTACTCAATATTGTCGTTGCCAACATTACGTCCAAATTCATCAAGAACATAATTGAAAGATTACGTCAAACTAAACTCAAATGTTTTATAAACGTTGCGTGTGTAGATAGTGGTTGCATGAGTTAGTAGTTCATTATCTTGAAGGATCTGGCCAGGTCGCCAAATGGCATATGTATCCTCAGCGCTCTCCTTCAACCGCCATGTATCTTGAACTTCTTCGACCTGACGAACAAATTCAATCATGGAGATATCAGCACGCAAAAGTGTCTTTAGCGCACTGTTTGTGGCTTCACTCCGAGATGTAGCCAAAAGCCCCGCACTAAAAATACCATGGCTGAAAACTGAAGACCATCGGTGGTGAATATCGTTCATTGCCTTGTACCATGAGGGGTTCTCAATTTGGTAATTCGATATCATCTCGCTCCAAGTACTGTCAAAGTCCTCTTCAGTCTCAACTAGGTTCGTGCATTTGTTCCATAACTTTTTGAAAGAAGCATCACCATTCAATTTAATGAAATTTGAAGTGCAATTTCTATTAATATGCCACTGACACAAACAATGCTTCAAATTGGGAAAGCACGCGTCTATCGCATTCATCATTGCCCGACACTGATCGGTGAAGATCATTTTTGGATGCCTACGGTGCATGGATTCCAGGAAAGTTTCAAACAGCCACATGAATGAACTGGTGGTCTCGTCTGACATAAGTGCCATGCCAAACAATACGGTCTGAGTGTGGTGGTTGATGCCGACAAATGGAGCAGCAATCAAGTCGTATTTATTCGTTCGAAATGTGGTGTCCACTGATAAAACATCTCCAAAGGCATCGTAATCGATGGCGCATCTAGTATCCCTCCAGAAAAGATTCAAAATGCGACTATCGTCATCCAACTGATGCCTCTACCAAAAAAAGGGCTCAGAATTTTACCTTTTAGCCAAATAGTCAACTAGCATCCACGCATCTCCATCCTCAACTCTGGTTTGCTTTTTTTTTTGTTCAATGTAATGATAAGCATCTTTTCGAGTCAAGCCAATATTTTGAACGCCCCTGCTTTCTTTTTCCATGAACTTGCATGCATTGCTAACACCAATCCCGACTGATGTCAAAGCATCCAAGACAAACTTCTTAGCGTAATTCAAATTACGATTGGATCTCAACAGATAGGTTTGATCGAAACGTACAAGATCATGATTGTGTTCGGTATCAAATAGAACCACTATAAAAACTCCTAAATCTTCTCTTGCCACAATCAGCTTTGCTTTGCACATAAGGTTTCTTTTCTCCTTAGAAGGATTAAAATCATCTGCTTCATCCATTGAGGGATTACCATCACCACAGACCTCGTATTCCTTTTTAATCAACCGCTTTACCAGCTCCTTATGCAAAGTTTCTTGGTCAAATTCCTCATTCTCAACCTTCACTGAAACATTCTCAACATTCACCGGCATATCGGAAGAATCCTCTTTTTTTACATTCTGAATAATCGGGCATCTATTATCCACTAAAGTCTCCTCATTATGAATAACCTCGTCTTTTTTTATATTTTCAGATGGTTTCTCTTCAATATATTCAACTGAATCAGGCTCCGCCAAACCCAACGCAGCATTCAAAGGATAACCCATATTCAACACCTTCGACAACAGAATCATATACAGCTAAATTACAATAATCATGCATAGCATAATATAAACTAGGTTTAAATCACTAAAGCTACAGTAAATAAAATGAAGAAAATACTCAATTCAAGAGGACGAGAATCGATAAATTAAACTAAACTAAGCACAAACAAATCAGTCAAGCATCAGTAACCCAATTCAAAAAATACATATAATCAACATTACCAATTCAATCAAATTCATGAAATCAGAATTAATAAATCTGGATAAAAAAAAGGCCCCAATTCAAGCTTCCCCCAATTCAAGCCTCCCAAAATTCATGAAATCAGATATAAAATACATACTGATTTGGGAAGGATTTTTGGTTTCTCTAGAAATTAGTTTTAATCAATCTGGATAAAAAAAAAAAGGCCCCAATTTAAGCTTCCCCAATTCAAACCCACCCAAATTTATGAATTCAAAAACATGAAAATTATAAAATACATACTCATTCGGGGGAAGGATGTTTGGTAAATTAGTTTAAATCACTATGAATCAAAAAATAAGCCCTAATCCCCAATTCATTATATCTTAAACAGAAAATTATAAATTACATACTCATAAGCCGAATTTCAACCGCTTAGGCCTTCGCCCGCGAGCTCCGCCTCAGTACCAGAAAAATTGCTAATCTTCCAAGAGAAGGACGAGTCGGGAAGAAAGGGAGAAGTCGGGAAGTAGTAGTCGGAAGTGAAGGAGAAGACGGGAGGCAAGAGAGAGGAATGAAGTTGATTAACTAGAAAGAAAAATCATATATACTCCGTACAAAGTGAACAAAAAATTTCGATCTCGGCATAAAACTCAGAAACCATCCGCCGATTCAATAATTACATGCATACTAACACGGGGATTCCAAAAATGTAATCGCTGACGTTAAACTCGTCGAAAATTGAGGTAATCGGTCTGATTTCGGAGAATTGACAATGGAGCCATCACTTCCAGCCAAACACATGGATGGCCCACAAAGATTTGCAAATCTTTGACTTTTTACAGCATGAGTTGGGTTAACCATGGTAGTTAACCCAATATGTATTTAAATTTTGATTTATATTTAATATATGGTATGAAAAATAGAAAGACACTTGGCAAAATTTGATCCATAAATGCATTGTGCCCAATTTAACTGAACGCCCCAGGAATGACTTCCCCGCATTAGATCTACCATCAACCAAAAATACAAAACCAGAAACACAATAGTAATCATCTATTCATATTCATATAATTACGAGGAGTATGATGGGACAAACAGTTAAAATAAAATAAAATAAAATTCCTCTGACCAAACTAACAAACATTTAGCAAAAAAAAGTCGATCAGCCATTTTCGATAGAGCAAATCTAACCCCGAAAATGGAAATGAACCGATGAAATTAATTACTATGATGATAATCTCAATCAATGAGCTACCAATTTAAACAATCAATCACCGACACTGAATGATGTGATTGATCGAGATTAATGATGAAAAATTAAACACGCTAGAAGTAGAAAGTATTATTAATAAATTAGGGCCTTTGTGACAGTCCTTTGACTCTCGAATTTATTGGTTAAGAAATGGCCTTTAATTATCTTTATTAGTTCATAATGGTATCCCAAGCCAAATAGGATTTCTCAAGTTGGGCTTAGCCCATTTCCTCTATTTCTCTCTTTCTCTCCATCTCTCACACACCCAAAACCATTAAATGAGTGTCTCCTTGAGAATTGTCTAGTGTAGGGCTTTTAAAACCTTCCCGGCCCAACTTATTAGGCCAAATGCACATTTTCTGGCCGAACTGAGCCGGACCAGCCCAAAATTCCATCGGGCCACAAAAATTGAAGCCCCACCTGGCCCTACACGGGTCAACGGGCTTTTTGGGGCGGCTCGGCCCGTAGATTTTAAAACCTGCCTAAAGGACAATTTGTCTTAGTTTAGTACGCTTAGCCTATTGAGCCCATTTGTCTTAAATGGGCTAGTACTATTCCACAACAAGAAAACTGATTTTATCATGGATAATTCTAAATGTAGCCTCCATTTTACTTTTTATAACCCTTTAATTAATAAAATAATTATAATATTAATAAATGTACAATATTACCCTTACAATCCCCAAATTAAACAAATCAATCCTATAGCCCCTGCAATTCCATCTTCTTCGCATAATCCCCTACACATTCAACAAAAATGAGAAATTCATAAAAGCCAAAAAATGAAGAATCAATAGATGAACTTGGGAGATTTAATTTGCCCAGAAAGAAATACCCATATATGACTCCGAGTGCATATAACCCCATTTTTTTCGAGTCCTTCTATTCTTCCAATAGCTTCCGATCATGGCAGCGATGTCGTCAACCAAGAATAACATTACTTCTAAGCCTACCAACCTGTCTCCATTGGTGAATGCTTCTCTCCTTAATGCAAGCATTCCACAAGTACATTAAAACACAACTTTGAATCCTATCCCAAATAGGGTTTGCACTATGGCTACTCCTAATTGTTTCATGTATCTTTGCTAAATTTAATTGGCCTCGTTTTCCATGACTAATTCAAGGTTGCAAGCTTGCAACAGTCGTTGCAGTCCAACAAGATATCAAATCAAGTTATGTTTATTTTGTCTAAATAAATGGAGTTATATTGAACAAGAATCATTATACATTATACATATAGGATTTCTTGTCATTTTTTTCCAGCAAATTGAATCTTTCAACAAGTTTTTTATTTTTTTATTTATTTTTGCCCACTGTGTACGTGATATGAGAGAAGAAAGTACAATAGAATGGGGCTGTAAATTTAGTTGTATGTATATAGATTGGGGGGTTTTGTTAATTTGGGGGCTATGAAGGTAATATTGTATACTTATTAATATTTTAATTATTTTATTAATTAGAAGCTATAAAGAGTAAAATGGGACTGTATTTAGAATTACACTTTTATTATTTGCACAAATATATTTATTGGATCATCTCACAACAAATCTTCGGATACTATCTTGATGATGAGATGGATCCAATAAATTGATCCACAAATAATTAGTACTATCATGCAATTTATTAGTATAAAATAAATTTGGAGCCCAGCGTATTAAGCCCAGCCTAAATTTAGTACTAGCCCATTTGTCTTAAATGGGCTCAATTTGATAAGATAAATAAATAATAATTCATATAATAGTTGGGCCAATTTGGCTCGAAGCCCGGCGGGCTTTTTTGGCCCCAGCCCGATCAGCCCAACGGGCCAAGGGGGTCGGGCCAGAAAGGCCCTACATTTTTCGGGACTTCAAAATTTGAGCCCAGCCCAATAAGAAAAATAGGTAAAATTGGGCTAGCCTGTCGGGCCGGGCTTTTTCGGTCCTGTTTTGACAGCCCTAGTCTAGTGGTAGAGTGGCTGTCTGGAATTGAAAGGTCTCAGGTTCAATCTCCACTGATATTTCTATAGGTCGAGTCTGTCACACATGTACTTGAAAGATGTGGTTTACCTGTCTTGTGTAGGGATGACAATTTACTCGCGGGTACCCGATACCCGCGGATACCCGACCCTAATAGGTGCGGGTTTGAGGGGCATTTGATACCCATGGATAGCTTTGTGGTTAGAAAATACTATCCATTTAGTTCGTGGGTATGAGTATGGATAGTTACTATCCTTACCCGCAATACCCGTTTACCCATGAAAAATACCCGTAAAAATGCCCGCAAAATATCCACGAACTACCCGACTATTATATAATGTATGTAATATATATTTGGCTCAAATATTATTTAATATAAATTATATATATTTGGCCCAACACAAAAAGCTCAACCCAACATAATACTAACTTATAACTTATATTAATTAAAAAAGCCCAACCCAACCCAATTACCCAACCAATACATACGGCAATACCAATCATAATTCATACACGAACATGATACAAACCCTACTCAATTCAACAAACCCTAGCCTGCTCTGCTCCGCCTCTCTCTATCTCTCGACTCTCATTCTGCCGCTCCTCTGCAACTCCTCTCCACAATCGACCGCTGTCGCCGCCGCAAGGTAATTCTCTTCTTCTGTTATATGCATCTCTCATCCTCTCTCGCTCTTCTCTCTCTCTCTCTCACGCCTATCTCTCTCCATCTATCTCGCGCGACAGGGCTTGTTACCTCCCCCCCCCCCGCCGCGTCGCCGCCGACAGTCTTTGCAAAGACAGGAGAGGACAAGTCTAAGACGGGGCTGAAGAGCCGAGAATGCCAGCCCGCCGCGCTGCTGCCTCATCTTGCCGCCGCCGCACCGCTGTCTTTATTTATCAAAAACGAAAAGAAATGATATGGCGTGAGCACGGTTGGCTCGTCTCGTCTTCCGTTTGATTATCTTGCTGCATTTTCTTGAGAAGAAACACAAATTCTAGTCTTGTTATTTATCAAATTGTAATGATTTTTGCTATTGTTTTTTTTTTTAGACAGACATTCATATAGTGCTTGAAGAAAGACAGAATTATGTTTATATATATATGAATTAAATCATGATTCTAAAACATAATCGTGGCGGGTTGGTGGATATCTGCGGGTGACGGGTTGATGGATACCCGTGGGTGGCGGGTAGGCGGGTATCCGCGGGTGGCGGGTTTGAATGGAGAAAAATACCCATCACGGGTACGGGTATGGCTCGCGGGTATGGGTATGGATATCCACTATCCGTACCCGCCGTACCTGATTGCCATCCCTAGTCTTGTGTGGTTTACAGGCTACTGCACAAGGACGTGGATTTACCCAGTGCGCACTAAAGATAGTGGCTACGGATTTCATATGGCGATTACTAGTACTCTACCACGCGCCGTAAAAAGCACTTCAATTGTCTTTAACATATAAAAAATAATATCAACTCACTTATTAATAACTTAAAATATAAAATAAATGTTTTAAATTAAGAAATTAAATTACACTACAAAATAATTTTGTTTTGATATAAAAGACGTATAATAGAGAGAGTACTATTGCACTCTTTTGGTCCACAAAAGGGAAAATAATTTGTTCTCTTGTGGTTGATTTAAGTGACACTCCAAATCACTAAAAAAAAAATTGCAAACAATTGAAAGAGATGGGTTAAAAAAATAAAAACTATAAACAAAACAAAAATTGAAGGAGATGATTGGGGAATGAATACATAGATATATAAATTTAATTACATCGATAATATAAACTATATTAGAATGATAATTAATTAATCACCAAACATAATTACATGCAAATTAATGGGAGATAGCTAATTAATGAATATTAATTACTCAATACATTAAATCAATTAACAGGATTTAGGCGAGAAAATTTTTCATAACTAATTTATTTTAGGGTTAATTGCACCTAAATTAATAACGTTTCACTAAATTATCAAATTGCACGCAAATTTAAAATTATGTTTCTAAAATACACAACGTTTTCAATTTTCGGCAATTTTACTCTTGTGCCCGTTTTCGTCCAAATTAAATCTCCCATGGAACCCACACTTGCCACGCTGGACTCGCCGGACGCCAATGTGACGATATAGTTTTAGCGCATTAAGAAAACAATGTTGTTTTATGCTCTTTCACAATGGAGAACACAATGTTCCTTTCTCTAAAACGATGCCATTTTATTAATACGCTAAAACTAAGTCGTCCCGTTGGCGTCCAACAAGTCTAGTGTGGCAAGTGCGGTGCCACGGGGGATTTAATGCAAAAACGGGACCGGAGTAAAATTACCGAAAATTGAAACGTTGTGTATTTTAGAAACATAATTTCAAATTTGTGTGTACACTACAACAAAAAATGGTTTTCTGGACACCAAAAAGTGCCCTAATATGTGCTCTATTGGGGCACTTCTTATTTTTGGGGCACTTAATACATGTGCCTCCAAGTATCGTGTCCCAATAGGGTTGGAGGCACTTTTTAAGTGCCTCTATACCAATAGTTTTTGAGACACTTTAATATGCCCCAAGATTAATTTTTTGAGGCACATATAAATGCCCTTTAAAGATTTAAAAATATATCTACAAATTTTTAGGAATACTCATTTGTGTCTCTAAATGAAATATTGAGACACTTATTTGTGCCTTTTACATAAATATCGGGACACAAAATGTCTAACCTTTAAATTTATTTTGTGTCCCCAAATTAATATTTTGGGGCACTTATTTGTGCCATAAATGAATTTTCATGTCCAACATACGCAAAGAAAAATTAAATAGAGAGTGGTAGAGTTCTACATAATAGAAATGCAAAAATAACACCATCTAAATTATAGAGCGTCCTTTGCAGTTGAGTGCTCTTGTTCCATGTTGCATCAATTTTTATCTTCATCAAAGACGATCTGCATATTGAATATAGAGAAGGTACACTAACACAAAATAAACAAGACAGGATAATACAAGTTGAGTAACAAGGAGACTAGAAAAGAGACAAGCCAAATTTAAATCTAAATTCATGACACATCCCTATTCAGAGAGAAGAGAGCAAGAGCTAAAGTTGAGGAATCACATCATAAAATAAAATAGAGTAAGATAACGAGGCAACAAAATCAAATGGACAAGGCAACTTCAATTCAGATGAAAGATGAGATGTAGAGTCATATATATGTTTAGATTAACGTCAATTATACTAGTCACAAGTAAATACAATACACATTCATTTTATCACATCTACATGATCAATTATCTAAAGATATAGCTGGAATAATTGGCTCTGTACACACTTAACCTCTACGACAAGCACTTAAGGTTGTAGCCTAAATGACAAAGTTGATCAAAGTTTTAAACTTAGCTAGTTGAACAAAGTTTTAAATTTTCAGTTCAAGTCATGGAAAAGTACTGTATTTGACTATAGGAAGCACAAGTTTCAATATAATCAGTAAACAATTACAAGGAATAGTTCTAATCATGTCAATCAAATATTTTCCAAAATCACACACAAGCAAAATAACATAAAATAAAATAAAACTAGATTAAAAAAAAAATTGAATTCTACAATATTTGTTAAGAATGATCGCTGAAATTACTTGCACAAATTTGACTTAGTCATTCCCGTTATGTACAGATTCGAGCTTCTTATCATCCGACTAGAAATTCACAAAATTTAAAAACATGAGAAAACCATCAACAACCTCAATGTCAAGCTTCCAATGCAATCGCCGTATCTCTCATTAACATGGAAATAACCTGCGATATTCAATCCTCTTTACATAATACTCTTCTAACTATTAATTTTGAGCTAGTTCAAACCTCAATCCTTTTCAATGGAGAAACAACATTCGATCATATAGGAACCTAGGATCTAATAATTTCATTGCTTCAAACAAAGCTTTTTCTTTGCATTTTTCCTCACTATCATAAGTAACAAAAAACAGGGAATTTTTTTTACATGTTTGGTGGCAAAGAGTTTGATTAAACATAAAAGAGATAGAAACACAAGGATGTTGAAATCGTTCTTGAAGAGGGTATGAAACTTGAACAAATGAAAAGACAAGCTGCCATTACTCTTCTCCAAACTTTAGCACATGCAAACTATTGCCCATTCTGATATGTTTTTTTTAAACACATAATAACATAAGGACAAACAAATTCTGTAAGATTTTTTGAATTACTTCATAACAAATAAAATTTTATAACCAGAAATAAAATTTCATAAGCAACTCAAGAATACGAAGCTTGAAAATAACATAAGTCTATATTTGTCTATCTAAAAGAACTTACTTGAAAAGTGCATTGATGGAGCAAACTCAAAGCGTATTTCTAGAGGAAAAAAAAAATGAATAGGTAGAGAGAGAGAGAGAGAGAAAGAGAGAGAGAGAGAGAGAGAGAGAGAGATTACTGAATTATAACTTTTGATATCGATTTTCGGAATGTCCATCAGGATTACTCTGAGCTGTTCACCTTGATCGTTTCTATATTACAACATCTCCATGAATGTTGGCCAATTAGATCCTTACAACACACAAAAACACAAATTGACGATGCAAAATCCTTGCATAAAAGTAGTAAGATTAAGCAGAGTATTAATACAAAAGAATGACAGACGGCATCAGATGCTTAATCTAATTATACTTGCATTTATCAACCTAATGCTTCTCGTCAGAAATAAAGAATCACTCTTTTTTTAGTGTCCATCAGCCATTCTTCCACTATTGGAACAATATGCCGCCCACTCAACAAAATTACATACACAATTTCAATTTCTTGCCGACGAAATCAGAAATTAAAATCAACAATTAAGGCAACAATTACATACACAACGAAACAACAACTAAAGTCAGGAATTGAGAAAGAATGTGGTGAGGTAAAGGAGAGAAGAGAGCACCAACGATGTAAATTCGTCTATGAAGTGATTCTTCTTAATTGCGTCTCCCCTTCTTGCCGACGTAGACGATTTCACTCTGTTAAAGGGTTTTTTCTTTTTCATTTTTCTGGTGGGTATAGAGAAAGAGGGTTTTGTTTAACAATATAAAAGAGAAAATAGAATGGGCGCCAGTTATTATTCCCCAAATTTTAATTGTAATTTTTGAGCGAATTTTTTCTAAGTGCCTCGTTAGATTTATAAAATTTAGCCTTTTTGACTAAATGCCCTTATAGTATATTTTAGAGGCACTTATTAAAAAGTGTCTCTAAATAAGTGTCTCAATATCTAATTTTTGTTGTAGTGGTAATTTGAGAATTTGATGAAACGTTATGAATTTAGGTGCAATTAACCCTTTATTTTAATATAATTATATAGATTTAACGGAATCACGTGCATGATGAAAATGGTGTATGACTGACAAAATTGCATTCTAAGTGATAATAATACTCCATCTATCTTATTATTACTCCATCCGTTCGGGTTTTAAAGTCCCATTTTAAATGGACACACGGATTAAGAAAATTGATAAAATATTTTTTAGTAGGGTAAAAGTTAGAAAGTAGGGAGAGTGAATAATAACAAAAAAATAGTGATAATGATAAAAAAAAGAGGTGGTATTGACCAAAAAGTAAGAATAAAGTTGTTGGGATGATAAAAAGTAGAAATAAAGTTGATGTGAGGTGGGGTCCTATATGTCAAAGGGTAGTAATTCTCAAAAGTAAGAAGGGTATAATGGTCTAAAAATGAGAGTACGACTTTTAAACTGATCAAACATTTGAAATGGGTGAAATGAGACTTTAAAACCTGATCAAATTATCATGTTACTGTTCGACATACTTATTAAGAATAAGGGTAAAAAAATAGAAAGTGGGTAGACTCCATTACTTTTGAAGGATTTTGAAGAGTTAAATTTTTCCTTATTTGGAAGATGACAATATAAGTGAGATACATAAATAAGAAAAAGATGACAATATAAGTGGGTTGGAGGGAGTAGTAATTATTAGCTATTGGACACAATAATTAATAAGAAAGTAAATGTTAGCGTAAATCATGGAAGATGAATTATTTGATACGATTCTTTCCTTGTATATAGTGATTCATTAGTTGTTACTATATCTGTAGAAGGCCTATATATTATCTCCAATATACACACTGTCAATTGACTTGAATAAAATCTTTATTCACATGGTATCAGCCATTGCCACCGTCACTACCAAAAAAACGCTCATACATATTCGTTATGTATGTAAGAAAAAAAAACTGTTATGTATGCTGGTGTTATGTATGATGCGCTCATACATAACGGATAAAATCCGTTGTCTATGCTATTATACATAATGGTTATTTCTCCATACATAACAGTGAAATTTACGTTATCTATGATCATTATACATAACGCTTGCTTCCGTCATGAAAGATCATCTTCTCCGTTATCTATTATATTATAGATAACGGTACATTTAGTATTAATAACGGTTTTTTGCGTTATCTATGAAAATTAAACATTACATTTTGTACTGTTATGAAAGCTCATTTCTCTTCGTTATGTATGTTCGAACGAGAACCGATATGTATTCTTGCTATTTTAATTTTTTTGTTATTTATATTAGCCTAAATAAAATAATTCTAAAACACAAAATTATCAAAATCATCCATAACATTATATCATATATTATCGAAAATATTCATACAATCATCATCCGAATATAGTCTAAATTCCACAAATATTCTAAAATATGTCCTTAAAAAAAGAAAGAGAACATGATCACTACTTTCACTAGCAATTTATACCGCACTTTATCGGGTCAAATGTAGCATAAGTAACGAGTGTCGAATCCACGAGGACTATAAAACGAGTTTCTAATGGAAATGAGGTTCATGCGCATTCCTACTATTCAAGCTCTTCGAATAAGGGGATTTTGGATTCATACAACTATTAAACAAGCAATTAAGGCTAAACAAGCAATTAAAACTCAAAATCAAGCACAAATGACAAATAAACGATCAAATAAACGATTTAAAGACAATTGAAGGAAATGGTTGGTTCTAGGGATTTGCTTTGATTCTAGATAGCTTGATCTTCACTTACTAAGTCATAAAACCATATTTAATCATCAAAAAGAGAAGCATTCACAAAGATAATCACTACCCTCTCTCGATAGATAGTAAAAGTGGATTAACTCGACGACTCTATCAGCTAAGACTCAAGACGACGAATCAACTCCCAAAAGCATAAGAATACAAGCTCTCATGCATGCATTTCTCACTTTCCAAGTCTCAAAAGCAATGCATGTTGTGACCATTGATTTCCATGAATGTAAAATCCTATTAAGCAATTCTACAAACACTTGGCATGCAAGAAAGATGATCAATAATTCCCACATGAAAACAAGATCCAACACCACAATCAAATAGATGAAGGCAATTAGAAATAACAAGCTAAGATCAAATCCATCATCAAATCACACAAATCCCTCAAACCAACAAAGAAAACTTAGCTAGACATGATTGAAATTAACACAAAACAAAGGGAAAAGGATTGCATAAATAAAATACTAGGAACCCAATGATTAAATCTTCAACAAGTCTTCAAAATCCAAGCTAATCTCTATTACAATCAATGAAATAGTGTTTAGAACCCTAAATAGCAAGTGTTTCAAATGGAAATTAGGGTAGGAGTGGAGTGGTGTGCGTTTTTGGGCTGCCATCTCCAATATATAGGAGTAGAAAAGTGTTAATACATGTAGAAATCACAAAAAGGGAGGAAAACGCGACTATAGGGATAATCAGTAAAAATCGGCGGTCGGCGGGGCATTTTCGGCGGTCCAGCGGAATTTTCGGCGGTCCAGGATGGACCGCCGGTTTTGATTTTACTCTTGAGCTCGCATTCCAGTGAGATTCGGCGCTCAACCCGGCTACCCGGCTCTGTTTTCCGGCGGTCCAACTCCAACCGCCGGTTTTGGTGCTTGGACCGCCGGTTTTTGCTGTAGAGCTCCGTTTCGTCCCGTTTTCGACTTTTTCGTTCCGTTTCTTCGTCCCCGCTTTTCTATATCCTTCCCTTCTTGACTTGGCATCCCGTTCAACCTACACACATGCGAAAACTCCACCAAAACGTGAGATCCATTCAAGTTATTGAAAACAATATTAAACCGCTCACATTTAAAGGCAAAGCAACGCACTTTGTGCTATAAAAACGCGATAAGTTGCTACAAAATGGGCGTTTATCACTCCCCCAAACTTAAGCATTGTTCGTCCCGAACAATATATTCAACTAAAGAACATAAACATCGAATGGAGTAGCAACTTTGGATCCTAAATGCCTCAGAAAACTCAACACTTTCAATGCCAAAATCGAGCATCTTGTTCACAACTCACACAAACTAATGGCATGCCAATCTCAACAACTCAACAAACGAAACTCACAAAGTGGTGTATCCCTCACTCTCAAGTGTTTAGGCTCAAGCTCTCATCGAAATCATGCAATGCAAATCCACTTACCATAAGCTTGCTTATCGTCTATCATCTCCATTGCAAAACAAATTATGCAAGAACAAGGATCACAAAGGGCTTTTCTTGGGCTGTAATGTAGGGACATTGGTTTAGGAAGGATAATTTGGCCAAGTGACTTAACACATTCATTCACCAACCTTATATCTACTTCAAAACACGCATGAAATCTCTCCAACTTCCTTCCTCACCACACACTACTCATTCATAGGACTTCAACTCACTTTCATTCCCTTATGCTCATATTCTTTTTCACAATTCATTCTCAATTTTCAAGTGGAAAGCATTCTACACACAATATGGCACATTTTTGCTTAACTTCCATCATCTTTTCTCCTTTCATTCATTTTTCTTTGAGCTTATGGGAAAATTTCTTTTCTCTTCAAAACAAAAGTCCATTATAACTACCCAACCCCACATTAACTCATCATTTTTTTTTTACTTCAAACCACCCCGGATACCCTTACACTCCAACACCCCCTTTTCTCCGGTTTGTCAATAAAAGGCTAATAAAGCTCAAAAGGGGCTAACAATGGATAATTCAAAGCACAAGGTAGTGTTTGGGTTTTAAGAGAGCTAACAAGGATGGCCTAAGATCATTTCCAAAATTCTTGCATAAACACGCATTCTTGCAGAAGAACCAAAGCAAGTTCTAGAAGTGAATAAGCATGCATGATCAAACTCACAAGAAAGGAACAAAATTCATAGCAATTCAAGGCTCAAGTCCTCACGGGTTTTATTCATTCATCAAGAAGTAAAGACCGGCACATCAATCATTCATGCAAGCCGTTCACAAACCACTTAATCTCAACAAGGTTTTACCTCATCGGCATTTCACCACGTCACTTGAGCAATAAATAACCACAATTATAGCAACTACGCTCCACTTTTTCAATTTTTTTTTTTTCACAAAATTTCCACAAATTCAACAAACTTGCAATTCTAACACCACAATCAAACACACACACTAACAAAGCAAACCAAACAAAATACAACGACCCAAGCAAAACGCACACAAATTTACAACCGTCCGTCTTTGTATTCACCCCCCCCTCCCCAGAACTTAGTCGAAACCGAAGGAATCGAAGAAGTTTGAAGGGAAGAAATAAATACAAAGACGGGGGTACCTCTCATTCTTCATTGGGGGGGTGGAAGTGGGGGCCAAGGATGGCCTTCCTCAAGCTGTGCGGCTTCAAATCGGTGCACGAGATCCAACAATTCGTCCTCCTTGATGACATCCTCTTGGTGGTAACGATCTTGACGCGCATAGAGCTCTTGATGGAACGCATTATGTTGATCAAACCATGATTGCTGGAAGGCTTGGCGCTCCGCCCTTTCTTCTTGGTGGAACCGCTCTTGGCGGCCAAAGAGCTCTTGCCTCAAGTCTTGCATATCGGCTCGTTGCTCTTGATAGAAAGTGAGTTGCTCTTCTTGGAAGGCTTGCTGCTCCTCTTGGAATGCTCGAAAATTGGCTTGGGCCCTATCATCCCTCTCATACATGTCTTTTTGGAAAGCCCTTAGATATCCGTAATGCATTTCTTGGCTTTCTCGCATGTCTTGTTGGCCAACGCGGTTAGTTTGGATATCATGCTTCATGACGGCAAACTCGCTATCCCATTGGGTGCACAAATTATCAATGTGGGAGATTTGCTCGGGCATGCTTGAGAATTCTTCGCCGTAGAAAGTTCCCGGCGCCGCCGACCCTCCATACGGGTTATAGGGTCCATAGGGCCCTCCAAATCCATGGTATCCACCTTGAAATCCACCGTGTGGCCCTTGGAAACCACCTTGATACCCGCCTTGGTAACCGCCTTGGTAACCTCCTCCGGACCCTTGACCGTGTTCGAAGGTTTGATGCCTCCGGCTTTCCAAATCTTGTTTTCTTTTCTCTAAACGGGCCGCTCTTCTTTCTTCTTCACCCACTCTCTCATCTTCCTCATTCTCGGAATCCCTATCTTCATCATTTTCTTCATCCTCTCCTTCTCCTCCACTACTACTTCCACTTGCCTCCATTTCAATTTGTGGATCACCGGCTGCCTCTATAGCCATTTCATGAAGGGGGGTGTTCATCTTCCAATTATGTTTTTGATTGAGGGTGGTGATCTCGGTAAGGACGGTGTCGGGTAGTGGGAAGACTTTCACCTTCACTTTGTGTCCTTTCCTCGGCTTCCACTCTGGATGTTGGAGGAAGAGATAAGGCTTTGATGCGGAGACAAGAACCCTCATATTTGTCAACATCTCTATATCCATAACCAAGTTGGCATCAATTGTCTCCCATTGCGTACAATCGGGGCAAAGGGCTTGGGCTATTGCATAGATGAGCCCCCCACAACAAAGAACCCCGGACTTTTGAATCTTTTGCGCCCAAAGTTGGTGAAAAAGAAATTGCCCCAAGTTTAGCCTCGTTTTGCTGAGCATGCAGTAGATAACTTGGAGCTCCACACTCCGACACGAGCTATTTTCTCCCCTTTGAAACACCGTGTGGGCCAATATTCGTTGAACAACTCGAATGACGGGGTTGCGGAGCAAAGTAGCCTTAGATTTTCCCGAAGAGTATAGCTTGACCGTTGTAATAGTCAACTCTTTCCAAAAATTCTTGGCCTTGAAACCCCGTGGCTTATCACAATCACCTCCATCCGGACAATTGAAAATGGCATTGACTTGGCTCATTGTCAACGAATGCGTCTCGTTTCCCAACCTAAAATGTACCATGCTTGGGCGCTTGAGTTGACTAGTTGGGATGTTCAATGTAGAGAGAAGCTCGTAAGATGCCCTTGGACAAGTGGGCCACCGCCCCGTCAAGATCGACCCCCACCCAATGTTGTCAAACAACTCCTTTACATTCGCCCATAACCCGAGCTCCTTGAGAGCTTTTTCATCGGGATATTTGCAAGAGGCGAGGCCCTTCTTCACTCCCCGTTTCACAAGTTGGGTGAAGTACTTCTTGTGATGGTCTTGAAGATTTCGAATCCCAAAGACGGAAGGATGGTATGGATCATCCTCCACTTGTCGCCGTCTTGAGTAAGTTGCCGTATCTTGTCGGGAAGAAGTCGGCTTTTGCTTCTCTTTTTCCTTGCCCTTGCCCTTGGGCGGTGAATCCTCAAGGCGTGGACGCTTTTCGGCTTTACCTCGGCCCATGGTACCTATACTCAACCACCATAGTTTAGTATCCAACTCCAAAACAACATAGCAATGAATTCATCACAACAAATCCTTCACAAATGGATATCAGAACAATTGAAGCACACACCAAACCATAAAACATTTCTCTTATCATCAAAATGAAACATTACAAGCTCAAGATTATCTACAACTCCAAGATTTGAACAAATACGCACCAATTCATCATCACCAAACCTCTTTAAACACATAATCATGCACCAATTAACCAATAAGCTCACTTAGGTTCCTAGAAATCACTTAAGGGTTCCAAAATATCAAAACAATCAACAACCAATCCTAAGAGATCAACTAACATGCTCAAGTTAACACCCAATTATAAGAACACATGATTACATGAACAATTAAGCACAAAAACCCCCAAAATTCGAAAATTCAAGCCCTAGAAAAATTATCCAAAAAATAAAAACGAAAATTAACATAAACAAACTATAAAACTAAGCATAATAAACCATAAAAATAAGAATTAAAGAATCAAAATACCTCAAAAAATCGAAAATTTGCAAGAAAAAGGGCAAAATTCCTCAACTTGGGTTTGAGGATTTGGGTGGATGAACACTTGAATTTCTTAGATGGAGAAGTATATTAGGTGATGGGTGTGGTGTGTGTGGAAGGATTTGAGGAGATTTGAAGTATTGAAGGAGGAATTTGAAGAAGAAAATTGAATATTTTCGTGAGTTTTGAAGTTGGGAGGAAAGAAATGAGAGAAAGAGGAGAAAAAGGGAAGAAAAAGGGAAGAAAAAGGGTGAAACCGCAAAAAACGGCGGTTCAGCCAACATTTTCAGCGGTCCAAGCCAAAAGTCGGCGGTCTAGGCTGGATCGCCGAGTGAGCCGCCGATTTCGACTTTGAACGGGGCCGAAAAGTACAGTAATTTTCGGCGGGCATTTCGGCGGTCTGGGCATATTTTTCGGCGGTCCGGACCGAACCGCCGGTCAGGCCGCTGATTTTGACTTTGAACCGTTTATTTTTTTTTTTTTTTGGGGGAAAAAAGCTGAAACGAAAGGCTTCCTAGAAACGAGACTAAACACGGAAAAACGAGCAACAGGACGAGCTAAACTTCAAAACAAAAATGAGCAAAACCAAAATACAAACTCAAATAAGAAAAACGAGACGTACCAACTCAACAAACAACAACGACAAGCCAAACTAACACTTAACTTGAACACCACCAAACTCTCAACGAACTCAAACAAGCATGCTAACCGATTTCTCAACCAAACCAAACTCATCCCAAAGAAACAACAAAACCAAAACGAAAAGAAAAACCAAAAGCAAGTAAAATGTTGGGGTGCCTCCCAACGAGCGCTTTGTTTAACGTCTAAAGCTAGACGATACCTCAACTTTCAAAGGTCATTCAAGATTGTGACCGTCATGTTCCGGTCCGGCTCACAATTGATGTACGGCTTGAGTCGATGCCCATTCACCAAGAAGGTCTCTCCATCGGCTTTGAGAAGATGATAGGTGTCGTTTCCATTGCTCTTGTAGATGACATAAGGACCCGTCCACCTCGACTTCAACTTTCCCGGAAAGATACGGAGGCGAGAATTGTAGAGAAGCACCTCATCACCCGGAGCAAAGTCCTTGGATCGAATGGCTCGGTCATGGAACTTCTTGGCCCTCTCTTTGTAGATCCGAGAGCTCTCAAATGCTTCATTTCTCCATTCATCAAGTTCAAGTAACTTCTCAAGCCTTGTATACCCGGCTTCTTTAAACTCAAGGTTAATGCGCCTTGTAGCCCAATACGCCTTGTGTTCTAGCTCAATCGGCAAGTGACAAGACTTCCCAAATACAAGTTGAAATGGAGACATGCCTATGGGAGTTTTGTAGGCGGTTTGATAGGCCCATAATGCATTATCCAAGTGGCTTGCCCAATCTTTTCGACGTGCCACCGATTTCTCCAAAATTTGCTTGATCTCTCGATTGGCTAACTCGGCTTGGCCATTTCCTTGAGGATGGTAGGGAGTGGCCACCTTGTGCTTCACCCATATTTGAAAAGTAAACTCCCAAGCCACTTGTTGTTGAAATGCGACCCTCCATCACTTATCAATGCCCTTGGGGTGCCAAAACGAGTGAGAATGTTCTTTTGCAAGAATTTTAACACCGCTTTCGAGTCACTCTTCACCGTAGGAATAGCTTCAACCCAACAAGATACATACTCCACCGCAAGAAGAATATAAGAAAACCCTTGGAATTTTGGAAACGGCCCCATGAAGTCTATACCCCATACGTCAAATAACTCAACCTCCACCAAGATATTTTGAGGCATCTCATCTCTTTTGGAAATGTTACCCATCCGTTGGCAACGATCACATGACTTCACAAAGGCATAACAATCTTTAAAAATCAAAGGCCAATAAAAACCACTATGAAATACCTTGATGGCGGTTCGATGCCCTCCAAAATGGCCTCCACAAGGTGAGCTATGGCATTCTTCAATGATCCTTGTCCAATCCGTTTGCTTGACGCATTTCCGGATAATCCCATCGGCACACCTTCTATACAAGTTAGGGTCTTCCCAATAGTAGAATTTCACATCATGCAAGAACTTCTTCTTTTGATAAGAAGTGAAGTCACCGGGCAACTCTCCAATCACAAGGTAGTTGACAAAATCCGCAAACCATGGTGTATAGTCCACAAGCTTCAACACTTGATCATCCGGAAAGCTCTCATTAATCCTCACTTTTGGATCTTCTCCCTCCACCGGATTTTCAAGACGGGAAAGATGATCGGCCACTACATTCTCACAACCCTTTCGGTCCCGAATCTCCATGTCAAACTCTTGGAGAAGGAGTATCCAACAAATAAGGTGAGGCTTCGAGTCTTTCTTTGTGAAGAGATAGCGGATGGCGGCATGATCCGTGTACACAATAGAGTGGGTCCCCACCAAATACGGACGGAACTTGTCAAAGGCATAAACCACCGCAAGTAACTCTTTCTCGGTTGTGGTGTAATTCATTTGAGCCGAGTCAAGAGTTTTACTTGCATAGTAAATCACCCGGAACAACTTATCTCTCTTTTGTCCTAAAACGGCGCCAACCGCCCAATCACTTGCATCACACATAAGAACAAACGGCTCACTCCAATCGGGTGTAATCAAAACGGGAGTAGAAACGAGGGCCTTCTTCAATTTCTCAAAAGACTCCAAGCATGCATCATTAAAGTCAAATTTTGAATCTTTTTCTAACAAAGAGCAAAGAGGCTTCGATACCTTGGAAAAATTCTTGATGAATCTTCTATAGAAACCGGCATGGCCAAGGAAACTCCGTATAGACTTCACGTTTGTTGGAGGAGGAAGCTTCTCTATGGCAACGATCTTGGCTCAGTCCACCTCTAGCCCATTACTTGAGACTTTATGGCCCAAAACAATCCCTTCTCGTACCATGAAGTGACATTTCTCCCAATTCAAGCAAAGGGAGGTTTCTTCACATCTTTGTAATACTTGAGAAAGGTTGGCCAAACATGCATCAAAAGAGGATCCAAAAATCGAAAAATCATCCATAAAAACCTCCATAATATTCTCAATAAGACCATGGAAGATGGTCATCATGCATCGTTGGAATGTGGCGGGGGCATTGCATAATCCGAATGACATCCGACGGCAAGCAAAAATCCCATATGGGCAAGTGAAGGCCGTCTTATGTTGATCCTCCGGAGCTATAGCAATTTGATTGTATCCGGAATACCCGTCCAAAAAATAATAGTATTGATATCCGGCTAGCCGATCGAGCATTTGATCAATGAAGGAGAGAGGGAAATGGTCCTTTCTTGTAGCCGCATTCAAGGCTCTATAGTCAATACAAACCATCCACCCCATTTGCAAACGGGTGGCTATTTGTTCTCCATTAGCATCCTCTACAACGATGATGCCCCCCTTCTATGCCATTACTTGAGTCGGGCTAACCCACTCACTATCGGATATAGCATAAATGATTCCGGCATCAAACAACTTCAATACATCCTTTCTCACAACTTCTTGCATAACCGGATTTAAGCGACGTTGAGGTTGGACCTTCGGCTTTGCATCATCCTCCAACAAAATCCGATGCATACAAATAGAAGGGCTAATTCCCTTAATATCCGCTATAGACCACCCAATAGAAGATTTATACTTCCTCAACACCCTCAACAACTTATCCAACTCCTCATCATTAAGAAAAGAAGACACAATAACCGGCAAAGTCTCATCCTTACCCAAAAATGCATATTTGAGGTGATCGGGTAATGGCTTCAACTCCAAAGTCGAAGGAGAGCTTGGTTTGGATACTCCTTCCGGCACTCCTCCTTCAACGGGTGTGTAGAGGTCAAGATAAGCCAAATCTTCCAAAGGGACTCCTTGATTAGCATCCACATATGCAATAGACTTCAATAACTCATCACAAGCCTCATCAAAATCCGAATAAGAGTGAATAGAGTCAACAATGCAAGTTTCCAATGGGTCTTGAGGATAAGATGAAATAGAATCGATGAACTTACATTCTTCAAGGTCCAACTCTTGAGATTTCTTCATGGCTTCATAGATAGAAATAGTCATCTTCTCATCATTATAACGGGAAGGTGAGCTCCCCATCTTGGACATCAATCAATGCCCTACCGGTTGCTAGGAACGGACGGCCTAAAATAAGGGGAGTATGCTCATCTTCGGGCATATCGAGTACCACAAAATCCGCAGGAAATATAAATGTCTCCACCTTAATGAGTACATCCTCCATGATTCCCCTCGGATAAGAAATAGATCGGTCGGCCATTTGCAAGGCAATCGTTGTGGGCTTCAACTCTCCAATTTCCATCCTTCTAAAGATAGACAAGGGCATGAGGTTGATGCTTGCCCCCAAGTCACATAGCACTCTTCCAAACGTTTGACCTCCAATCACACATTCAATAACAAAGCTCCCCGGATCCTTTTGCTTCAACGGCAACTTCTTTTGCAACACGACACTACACTCCTCCGATAAGTTAATGGTTTCAAATTTTCCAAGCTTTCTCTTCCTAGATACGGCCTCCTTCAAGAACTTAGCATACCCCGGCATGTCTCTCAAAGCATCAAGCAAGGGAATGTTGATTTCCACCTTTTTGAACATCTCAATAAATTTGGCAAGCTTTTCGTCTCCCTTAGCTTTGCCAAGTCTTTGAGGATAAGGGGCTTTTAGAACCACATCTTTGTTTGGCAAAGAAGATGAAGGACTAGGAGGATTAGCTTTAGAAAGTACCTCTTCTTGAGCTTGAGGCTTCTCCACTTGAGGAACCGGCTCCTCCACTTCTACCTCTTCATTAACCACTTGATCTTTCTCCTCCATCTCCGGGTAGTTCTTGTAGGTTGTCCCACTTCTCAAGTGAATAGCGTTGCATTGATTCTTCGGGTTTACTTCCATATTACTTGGAAATTGACCCGGCTTGTGTTGAGACGCCGTTTGATTAGCCATTTGGCTCACTTGGCCTTCAAGCATCTTCACCGACTTGGATAGGGCCGAGACGGTTCCCTTCAAACTAGTGACTTTTTGACCCGTGGAACCCATGAAAGCATTTTGATTTTGGAGAAGTTGTTGCATCATCTCCTCCATAGACGGCGTGGGCTTCTTCGACTCATTTATCATTCCTTGAGAAACCGAGAATCCGGGTGGTGGATGGATAGCATTGTTTGGGTTGGAATAAGAGAGATTGGGATTCCTATAGTTAGGATTGTAGGCTTGATTACCCGGAGGGTGCTTGAACGGTTGAAGTTGTTGTAGCCTCTTTGATTCACATAATTAGCATCCTCAAAATGGGAACTCTCTTCACCTCCATGTTGCATTGGTTGAACTATCATCTTCACCTCCGACTTAGCTTTTCTATCGGCTTCATAATCCTTCCTAAGCAAGGTTAGTTGCTCCAACACGTCATCATATCTATCATCGGCGATAGAAGCAACCTTCTTAGAAGAATTCCTCTCTTGAGGCCAAAGATAGCTATTCGCCGACATCTCTTCCAAAATACGGACCGCCTCTTCATATGGACGGTTAGTCAATCCCCCTTCGGCGGTGGCATTCATCACTTCCCTTGTATGACTCGCGAGCCCACGATAGAAGTTTATAATTTGCTGCTCCTTTGAGAATCCATGTTGAGGACATCGCCTCAACAAATCCTTGTAACGCTCCCAAGCTTCATGAATAGACTCATCTCCAGCTTGTGAGAAGTGAGAAATATCGGATATCAATTTTTGTGCCCAAGATGGTGGGAAGTACTTGGCAAGGAAGAGCCGGCAAAGTTGATCCCATGTTGTGATCTCCGATCGGTCAATGGTTTTGTACCAATCCTTTGCCTTGTCTCTCAATGAAAAATCAAATAACCTCAATCTAATAGCATCACTTGAGACTCCTTGAATCTTTATCGTCTCGCACACGTCCAAGAAGGCTCTCAAATGTGCATTGGCGTCTTCATTGAAGCCCCCGCCAAACATCTCCGCTTGCACCAAACTCACAAGACCCGTCTTGATCTCGAATTGATTAACGTTGCATCGGTTCCCCCATCCGCCGTCTTGGAACATGTTTACTTGCGGGTCAAACATTTGATTTATGGCCGGTGGTAGTGGCCTCTCTTGTTGGGCTTGTTGCTCCGCCATTTGTTGGTGAAGCTCTCGCACTTGTCTCTCTAATTCGGCCATAGGATTCGGCCCTTGGCGCTCCATTGCTTGTTTTCTACTATCCCGGTTGGCTCTCTTGTGTGTGACCTCAATTTCCAAATCCAAAGGAGTAAGCTCTCCTTTCTTTCGTCTTGTGATCATGCACTAGTTCACCTACAAAAGCCAACCAAGAACACACTTAATTCCATAACAAACATTTAAATAAAAGTTGCTTAACCTAGTATTCTCAACGCAAAGATCATTAACACTTAAAACTCTAAATAGTCCCCGGCAACGGCGCCAAAAAGTGATCACTACTTTCACTAGCAATTTATACCGCACTTTATCGGGTCAAATGTAGCATAAGTAACGAGTGTCGAATCCACGAGGACTATAAAACGAGTTTCTAACGGAAATGAGGTTCATGCGCATTCCTACTATTCAAGCTCTTCGAATAAGGGGATTTTGGATTCATACAACTATTAAACAAGCAATTAAGGCTAAACAAGCAATTAAAACTCAAAATCAAGCACAAATGACAAATAAACGATCAAATAAACGATTTAAAGACAATTGAAGGAAATGGTTGGTTCTAGGGATTTGCTTTGATTCTAGATGGCTTGATCTTCACTTACTAAGTCATAAAACCATATTTAATCATCAAAAAGAGAAGCATTCACAAAGATAATCACTACCCTCTCTCGATAGATAGTAAAAGTGGATCAACTCGACGACTCTATCGGCTATGACTCAAGAGGATGAATCAACTCCCAAAAGCATAAGAATACAAGCTCCCATGCATCCATTTCTCACTTTCCAAGTCTCAAAAGCAATGCATGTTGTGACCATTGATTTCCATGAATGTAAAATCCTATTAAGCAATTCTACAAACACTTGGCATGCAAGAAAGATGATCAATAATTCCCACATGAAAACAAGATCCAACACCACAATCAAATAGATGAAGGCAATTAGAAATAACAAGCTAAGATCAAATCCATCATCAAATCACACAAATCCCTCAAACCAACAAAGAAAACTTAGCTAGACATGATTGAAATTAACACAAAACAAAGGGAAAAGGATTGCATAAATAAAATACTAGGAACCCAATGATTAAATCTTCAACAAGTCTTCAAAATCCAAGCTAATCTCTATTACAATCAATGAAATAGTGTTTAGAACCCTAAATAGCAAGTGTTTCAAATGGAAATTAGGGTAGGAGTGGAGTGGTGTGCGTTTTTGGGCTGCCATCTCCAATATATAGGAGTAGAAAAGTGTTAATACATGTAGAAATCGCAAAAAGGGAGGAACAACGCGACTATAGGGATAATCGGTAAAAATCGGCGGTCGGCGGGGCATTTTCGGCGGTCCAGCGGAATTTTCGGCGGTCCAGGATGGACCGCCGACTGGACCGCCGGTTTTGATTTTACTCTTGAGCTCGCATTCCAGTGAAATTCGGCACTCAACCCGGCGACCCGGCTCTGTTTTCCGTCGGTCCAACTCCAACCGCCGGTTTTTGCTGTAGAGCTACGTTTCGTCCCGTTTTCGACTTTTTCGTTTCGTTTTTTCGTCCCTGCTCTTCTATATCCTTCCCTTCTTGACTTGGCATCCCGTTCAACCTACACACATGCGAAAACTCCATCAAAACGTGAGATCCATTCAAGATATTGAAAACAATATAAAACCGCTCACATTTAAAGGCAAAGCAACGCACTTTGTGCTATAAAAACACGATAAGTTGCTACAAAATGGGCGTTTATCAGAACAATGCAACTACACTCCATTCAGCTCAACATCTCATCCATTTGCATCGCACCAACAACTCAAAAGAAAAAAGGCTCACATGCATTCAGCTCAATGGCTACAACACTGGTGGGAGCTTCGACTTTCCACTTTACTCTTTTGCAGTGACATCCACCACTAGACATGACAATCTCAGAGTCCATTCGAGATGATAAGATAAATTGTGTGATCTTTGAGTGGTATTTAACAACATATCTAAAAATGTTTGCACCCAAGGTTTATCTAACGAACAAGGTATCATTAACTTTAGCTTTTTGCTAGGTATTATATAAATTTCAAATTCTATGGACATGGAAATAAAAACATATCAAGCTAGCCCAAAAATTTACCCACAAACATAATTGAATGACATGTTTCAACACAAATGGAAGCTTACTTTTCAACATCATTAGTAGAAAGCTTATCTAGTTAAGTAGAATGAAAAAGAATTATACCAGGAGGAACCAATAAAGGCATCAATATTGTTAGTCTTTTCAGCCTTTCTTTCATGCTACACGCTGCAACAAATATATGTGAATATATACTCACATGTTGCACTTCACTTGATTAATACTAAGCGACGATTAAACAAGATATATAAGGACTTCTTCGTCGCACAATATTTACTTCTCAATAATATAAATTAGAACATCAATTCAATACATACCATGTCTTTTGCTTTAGGTTAAGGAAATTCACTCTTCACTGTGCTTGGTAGAGGCTTCCTGTGCAGAAAAAAATATTTAACTACAATATACAGTCATTCATCATCCAACAGAAGTTCATATCATATTTAACCACGAAGTCTCTAAATTAACCATGCAATCAGGAACATCAAACTTTGATTTCATTTTTAGTATCATAAGAACAAGGACAACATTCATGAAATAAACATAAAGGCACATTACAAATCTCTCCCTACTTAGCAATCTTCATACCCTAACATAAAATAGAAACATATATGTTTATGAGTCCTACCGCAATTTAAACACACTTCATCAGCTTACATCACTTCCTGAGATTTAGTCCCAATTTTAATCTACTTTGGGCAGTTGTACATACACGCACCGAACCACTGTTGTGTCAATATATAATGCAATGCTTACAATTAAGATTCTAAAAAACCCTTGCCTCTATCTTTCTCTCTCTACAGAACTGTGTGTGTGTGTGAAGAAGCTAAAGAGGGAAAATAATTGAAACAGAAGAAGTGAACCTAAATGGAGTTATTTTCTTGTTTCTATTTTAAACGTAATCAGTATCTAAACAAATTGCATACCGAACTTCAGCAGCAAGTATCAACTTTCTCTCTTGAGACGCTTCCAATTTGTTTCTCATAACCTCAGCCTCCTGCAACATCATAAAACCACGGAAGCAAGTCTACTGACAATCATTTAGCAACATCATATATATGTACAAAAATAATTATCATATATATGTACAAAGTTTTTCATTTTGCTCTCCCTTTCTACCAGCAACTCTCATCTTCTTCTTCCTGGATACTACTTCGGTCGACCAATGGGATCACATCTACCAGCTATCACATTTAAATCAACGATGATGATAATCCTGAAGTATAAGAACTGTAATGATGTTGTTCTTCAACCCATTGACTATCACAAAGGACATATGAATTAGGAACCATTGTATTTATAGATTCAAATGGAATTATTTGTTCTATGTGAACTAGTACTAGTCAAAGGACATATGAATTAGGAACCATTATATTTATAGATTTAAATGGAATTATTTGTTCTATGTGCACTAGCACTAGTCAATCTATGTAAATCAAACAGGCAGCAGCAGCATGACAAGCTTTTCTTGAATTATAAGTTCTTACTATTAAAAGTTTGGAGAAGAAAGCTATGGTGTTTCTAACTCTCCTATTAGTATAAGTCTGGACGATGAGGTAGCAGAGAAGCACTTATGATGAGCATAAACAGAAGCACAAGCACAAATATGGTAGCCAATGTAGATTCTTGCAGAAACAGAAGCTCAAGCACAAATCTGGTAGCCGAAGTAGAAACTTGTCTTCAGGATAAAAGCAGTCATGCAAAATCTGTTAATCAAGTCATTAAGCCCAAGAACTATATACTAAAAGTCACCATAATACAACAACTATATACTAAGAAAATATATAATTTCAAGGAAATACCTGCATTATTATGACATAAATGTATTGACACTACAAAAATAATAGAATGAATTAGCATCTATAGGTATGTCTATCATTTACATTCCAATCATTATAGGTCTCTCAGTGGAGACACCCCATGCTAAAATTGTACCTCGTTTGTCACCAACAAATTATCGGTATGATATCTACTCAGATGAACAAAAACTGCAGCTTCGTTATTGAAACAAAAGAAACGGGTGATTATCAAGTTACAACTTGCAAAGTTCAATCGATAAAGCAAAAAAAATGAAGGAAATAACAGAACATCGATTTACTCCCTCCGTCCCGCCGAATACGGCTTAGTTCATATGAGCACGGAGACTAAAAAAAAGGGTATTGGGTATAAAGAAGGTGTTTAGTGTAGTATGAATGCAATATTTTATAATGCTAATAAAGTTATAGATGAGATGGTTGAGTGTGTAGTGGGAGTAGGTTAGTGGGGTTTAGATGAGATGGTGGGCCATGTATATAAACTAATTGTTTCCTTTAAAGGAAACAGGTCAAGTATAGTGAGACGTCCCAAAATGAAAAACATGCCGTATTCGGTGGGACGGAGGGAGTAGTAATTTACTTCCGGAGACAGCCCATCGTATCTCCGATCTTCAACTACCCGTCGAAGACATCTGCTGCACCTTCGGTGGCTAGTTGTTGCACAACCATCGTGCATTGTTGCACCGACGTCTTGTCTCTACTTGAAGTAGCGAACGTTATCCTCCAACGTCTTGCAAATGCGCAAAAAAGATGCTCATGCATCCGGAAAAGACATCAGAAAAACACCTCGTCATAAGTGGGGTTGTCAACGAAGTAGTCGGCCTCTAGTTGCTTACGTGCCCCCTCACGATCGCGGTAGACAAATCCCCTGGACTTCTTCTTCTTCTTCTTCTTCTTCTTCTTCTTCTTCTTGGTTACGTGTGCATGAACAACTTTTTGCGCGTTGGAGACAAGCGAGGAAATCCCGTCGTCGGTGCCGTGAGACTCGTATTCGGTGGAGGAAATTGAAATAGACGAGGATGGAGATATGTTTGAAACGAAAATTTGAGAGAAACTGAGAAGAGGATAAATTGGATGTGAGTTGAAAATGGGGGAGAAGATGTGTATTTATAGTGTGAAATTGAATAATAATAAAAATTAAAATCGACCGAATAGTTGTTGGCAACGACCAAAAATTGAAAAATTGTAACACACGTGCCGTCTCGAGCACCACCCCGTCTCTATCTTCAGCCCTGTCTCGAGACAGGGATGGAGACGGGCGTTGTGGATAGCCTTATAAAGCTAAAGTAGTAAGGGAGAAAAAAAAACATGAAGTGATACTACAGTTGAACCTCTATAAAGAAATACTCTATTTAGTAATAAACTTTTATTTTGTCATAATTCATACTCCCTCCGTCCCACCAGGCTTGGCCTCTTTTGGGTACGGAATTTAAGGAGAAAACAATTAAGTGTATAAAATATATAAATGGAGTTTTTAAAGTAAAATAAGGTGGGAAGAGAGAGAGTGAATAGTGAAATAAAGTAATAAAGTAAAATAAAGTGGGTAGAGAGAGTGATTAGTAAAATAAAGTGGAGTAAAGTGGGTAGAGAGAGTGATTAGTAAAATAAAGTGGAGTAAAGTGAGTAAAGAGAGAAGGAAAAATAGTGAATGACACAGAATATGTGGTGGAAAAGTATGATCAAAGGTGTAAATGGATTGTTTAACAAATTAATTATCTCCTAATTATTTCAAAAAAGGAAACGGGACAAGAATAACAGGACAACCCAAAAAAGAATACAGACCAATAATAACGAGACAGAGGGAGTAATTTTTTTAGGTCTCGCCTTAAAAAATACACCTTCATTTAGGAATAAATCACACTAAATAAAAAACAAAAATATATATCGTTTCAATACTATCATTCTCTGGATTATTTCTTCTTCTTATCTACTTTCTTCAATGATTTATTTTTCGGTAAAAACATACACAATTTGTTGCACATTTGGATGATTATGAAAGACATCCATATCCATTTGGTTGTAATGAAGTTCTTTTATATAAATATTCGTCTCTTTAAGTAGTTTTTTATTCTCTTCATCCATTTATTTTTGTAATTACACAATACATGTATCTAGTAATTATAACATTTATATATAGTTCATGCACACTAAAATTAGAAAAAAAAATAAAAAATATTTTTATAGTACCTCTATTTAGGAATAACCTCTCATTTGTCATATTACAAATTTATTACAATTAAAACATATACGAATTTTGATTGACTCATTATAAGTTATAATATTATCAAAAACTTATATCTCAATATGTATAATTAAACTATTATTAAATATTTATGAGGACATGTTATAAGTAAAAAATCAATAAATATATCTCGCGCTTTTTAATCCTATCATATTTTTGTAGGAGCTCCATACTACCTTTTAAATCTTCCAAACATATTAATAGCATATTTTTATTTATTTATACAGGGGAGGGGGAATCTCTTAGAAAACATTTTATTTTATTTATTTAGTTTTTAATAAATATTTATAATATTATAAAAGACATTTTATTTTTAATAATAAAAGATGATAAACCTGGGCGAGAAGCAGTCGTTGGAATGGGGCGAAACAAGAAGAAGAAGGATTTCTATTACTTTAGTTGATACATATACACAATGTTTGATTTAATATAATTTAGTTAATACGTATACAATTTATAAATATAATATTATATATATAAATTAGTAAAAAAGAAAATAAAATTGTGGGGGCACGTGCTCCATGGGACACATAGATCCGTCCCTGCCTACTATCACTATTTAGCATAAGAGAAATTCTTAGGGGGTGTAGGTATGTAAATATAACATACTATTCAAATAACCAACTCCTTAACTCTCTCTCTCTTTCTCTTTTGTGGACACAAAATTCAATGGTTTAAAGTTGCATGAATTTATGACCAAACATCCACCGCATCTCCGCCACCCTTAGCCTTATAAAAACACCGCCACCTCCAACCGTAATCTTCATTCTTGAGCCATTGCAGTCTTTCTCTAATTATCCTCTAACATAATTAGAGAAAAAATAATATTGCTGCAAATTCCTACAAGAATCACTAATAAAACTCAATTAAAAAAAACGGAATAAAAATGGCCCGCCATTTGATCGTTCTTGCCCTCCTCTTCTCCGCCGCCTTCGCCGCGGCGGTTTCCGCCCAATCTCCATCCGGCGCTCCCTCGTCGTCACCCGCGGCGGCTCCTTCAAAGTCGACTTCCCCCACCTCCACCCCCGCTGCCACCCCGAAAGCAGCAGTACCCGCCGCATCTCCCGCTACCCCAACGGCGGCCGTCCCCGCCGCCTCCCCGGAAGAGGAGGCATCATCCCCACCAGCTCCGGCCAGCGACGCCTCACCCACCGCCGCCCCTGAAGGCTCTCCATCCGAGGCACCTTCAGCTGATGCTCCGGCAGCGGCTGACGGAGCGAAGCCGGCAGCTGATGCACCCGCTGCTGGCGCCGCCGCAGCTTTGGAGGTCTCCGCCGTCGTGGGCACTGTCGCCGCCGCCGGATTCTTGATGTTCTAAGTGTACTGCGGATTTGCTTGATACGCTTTTGGAAATTCTTTGATTTACTTAATTGTGATCTTTAATCATATGATCAATGGTTAATTTTGCATATTGAGCCTCGACTAATACTACTTTATTTGGGTATATGAATAGAGTGCAAGAGCTTTTTTATATTACTTGTTATATTTAATCCTCAATGAAAAATATTTAAATCATTCCATCAAATAACACATTAATTAATGAAAACATATAGCCTCTACTTAATATGGAATTTGCAATGGAAAAGAAAACCCTTCAAACCAGTTTAGTTGGTGAAAGAACAAAACTGGAGAAAATATTAGAGAGAGATAGATCTAGAGAGCAACTAATTAAGAACTAATTATATGCGCTCTAAAAAACTAATTACAAATAAATCCTTGAATTTCCAAGAATTAAGAAAAAAAATCTGAATTGACCAAAATACAAGAAAATTTTATGGTTTCAAATATAATGACAAATGGAAAAGAGGATATTTACGTAGTAAAATATAAATTGCTATTTCTATGTTGACTTTCAACGACTATAATACTCAGTTGCATCATGCTATAAATTATATTATCGTAAAGTAAATTAAATACTTAGTTGTTATAATTTTAGGAAGTTTTTGTTGCAGTACAACGAAGGATATATAGGTACTATCAAAATAAATTACTAGCCCACTACAAAGGTGAAACCTGTACACCATATTAATGTGAGACTACTACATTATCATACAGGTGGAGACTATTACACCACGATATAAGATGGGGAATCTACATTATCTCAAAGAATAATTAATTTTGATAAGTTTGAATAAACAATTAGCATATAGAAGTAATTTTTATGAATTGAATGTAATTCCCAATTAATAATGCGTACGTAGTAGTACTTTTTAGGAAACTAATTTACAAAGAAATTATAATTATATTTTAAATAAAGTTAAGGGTAAACAACTACTACATATAGTATTTCTTAGTTAGTACTAGTGTTTAGAAAATACATATACAGTATATATTCTCCCTATAAAAAAAAAAAAAAAGTTAATTAAATAGTATAGTACTACTATATGTTTTGAATGACGATTCGACAAAAAAGAAAACGAAGTAATCATACTCGCGAGAAGTTCTAGCTCACAATTACTATCTTATAGTAGTAGTAAATATAAATTGTTCATGAACTACATTCATTTTTCATCAAAAATTCCTAATTTTTTTAATCTATTATACAGAACATATTATTATCAGTTTAGTTAAACGTATGCGTTCCTAAAAGGGAGAACGATTTAAATTTAATTTTAGACATAAATTAAAGAAAAAATATATCTCCGAATATAAATATTTAAAAGTAAGTGATTAGAAGTAACTGATTTGACTTCTGAGAGTAAAAAAACAAGGAAACTGGTAAAAAAAAAAAAAAAAAAAGAAAAAGAAAAAGGTCAGGGACTGTTCACATCAAAATCCCTGAACTAGGGTTACCCAAATCAGAAACTACTTCTTCTCACTTCCCAATCGCTTAGAAGCTTCAGATTAGGGTTAGCAATAAAGCAATATTCGTGAATTTCTTGATTTCAAAAATATCAAAAAACTAATAATTATAGAAAATAGAAAGAAAACTTACCTCGATGAACGACGTGATCAGTTGTAGATAGGTTCAGGTTGAAATCGACGAAATTTGGTTGACAGAAGATGAAAGAGCACAAATCTAATCATACACAAAAAAATTAATATTGATTTTTTTTTCATCGATATATATGATGTGCATAGTTTAGTTGTGCTCTCTATCTCCTGTCAACGACTTCAATAAAATCAGAAAATTAAGCCTTCGTATCCAAACTGGGCCTTTTGTAATCTTACTTGTAGACAAGTAATTGAATTAAATATGAAGAAAAATAATTAAATGATGTATGTATTACAGTATTAGAAACTCTCAAACATGAAGGCAAACCTTATCTTGATGAAACAATGAAAGTGTTTCCCAACTTATACATAGAAAAATATTGAAGTGCATGCCCCCTTTATTTAGAAAAGATAATTATGTCAGAAAGATAAAAAAAATGAAGAAGAAGGGTTTGTTTGTTGGGTTTTTAGAGGGGAAGCTGCCGCCTATTCACAATTGTATGGATGAGAAAAGAGTTTTTTTTTCCCTTTCTTTTTTCTAAGTGGGACCCTGATCTCATGGTTAATAATATAGCATCATTTTTGCTTGGAATTTCTATTTCGATTGTGCTTCGTTTATATATATATGCATAGATTGTGACATATTTACAGCACTGTAATTAGTGAGAAAATGGATTATATATTTATAGGCCGGAAAAAGAACAACAATATATATCTCGTTCTCGCTAAATTTGGCATAACATGGAAATCAACATTGCTTTGTCTACGTAACTATATGATAAATTCTTATATTGGTTGATATTCCAAATTTTAATAAATACTGTTAGTTTTCTACAATTGTTAAAAATCTTGTTATAGCTTAGTAACAAAAAACAAAACAAAAACAAATCTCGAATTTAATTTGAAGGTGATCTCTAAAGACGGCTCACTGATAGTGATAGGAATAAACTAAACTAAACTATTTCACATGTTCAACTAAAGTATCCAGATGAAGTAATTACATATAAATGAATAACAAAATTTATTCACAGATTATTTTCATGTTGAGTTACCCTGGCCTCGTTGTTGTGTGAATAATAGAATTAAGCGGTAAAACACAATTGGTCGGGAGGAATCAACTACAAGTGGTGTTGATCGACTATTAAAATATAGATAGATATGATATGTATAATGATTATTGGGTATTTGTTAGATCTTTCTTTTCATGGTATGGTTGTGTTAATAAATATGACTCGCTGTCGCTGTCGCTGTCGGGGCATTTTTACGTTTCGATTTTGCATTCGTCCAACTCCACTTTATTTATTTATTTATTTATTTCCCCTCTCTTTCCCCATTTTTCAAATCTATAAGGAGAAAAGAATTGTTGATTTCTATTTTAAAGATTCTTTGGGCCCAAATATTGGGCTTTAAACTTCACCTATATGAAGTTGATCTGACTTAAACACACAAGTCAGTGTATCCGCTTTTCTTACCCAATTTAAAATCTTGCGCTCTTTTCCCCTTTTCAATACTTCTTTTCTTATAATTTGATCCGATTCATAAACAAGTTGGTGGACCCACTTTTCTGGCCCAACAAAAAATTTAGGGCTCTAAAAGACTACCTGCAGTGGTAGTGTCTCTAAGGGGTGTCTCTAAGGATTTTTTAGAGATAGAGACAGTGAGCTGCAGTGGGGCTGTCTCTAAAGGCTGTCTCTAAGGATTTTCTGAATTTCTATTTTGTATTAATTTTAATAAGATAAATAGAAAATTTGAAAATTTCATTAATTTAAATTAAAATACATTACCACAAATTAAGAAAAATACATTACTAGAAATTAAATATTACATTACTAAAAATTAAATATTACATTACTAGAAATGATAAAAAAAAAACAGTACTACAATATTTAAAAAACATAGCCGTTGGAAAAAAAAATAACTAAGCCCATCCGCGACGCTGCTTGACGTCGTTGAGCAACATCATATGGAACTGCAGCTGCTCCGGTGTGTAGTTTGACGTGTCCGTGTTGATGATCTTCAATTCGGCGAGGTCTTGTTTCGCCCGAGCACGCTCCCTCATTGCCTCGGCGAGGTTGTTCTTCGCCGCGGCGAGGACAGTTATCCGATCATTTGTTGAGGAGACCATCGACCCGAACTCCTCCTCCTCGCTTTGCTTCTTCTTTCCCTTTCCTTTCGCCGCTCTCGCCGCCGCCTTTGCCGCGTCTCGTCCCTGTGGGCGGGGGGGGGGGGGAGCCGAGCTTTCCTCTTCTTCTGTTGGCTCGCTCGATCCGTGCAGCGTTCCGGATGAGGTGTAGGCGCCTTCTGCCGTATTCTTCGTCCGCTTCATCGACGGAACGTCGGGAAATTCTTGGTGGAGGAATTTGAGGTAGTCCGCCAAAATTTCCCAGGCACAAAAGTGCTTGAAGTAGGTCCCTTCATGGGCGTGGTATAACTCCTGGGCTTGCTTCTTGACCATGTCGTCGGAGGCGCCGCTCTGTCTTTTCCTGTCTGCCTTGTCGTAAGCTATCATCCACTCCTTCACCCAGTGGGAGATCCGACTGAAGAAGCTCTTCACCGTCTTTGTGTTGAGGTCGTCGTTGAACATGGCGTTGTACCTGTCCGCCACACGCCCCCAGTACTTGTCGCCGCTCTGATCTCGTCCGATGATGGAATTGCACGTCTCCTCTTTCCAGATTTGGGCGACGGCGGTGCCTTGTTCCACCGTGTAAGCGCGCCTCTTTGGTTTGGCGTCGGCGTCCGGACGAGAAGGTGGAGGGACGTTTGCGAGGGTCTTTCCCTTATTTTTGCCGCGTTGCTTCCCCTTGGCTTTGGCCGGTGCCGGCTCCGATGAGGGACTATCCTCGTCGCCTCCCATCACGTTTTGGAAGGACTCGCCGACGGACGAGTTGAGGTTGATGGAATCGAGCCCCGCGCCGGTGTATTCACCGTATTGCCCATCGTCCGCCATTTCAGGGGGACACCACGACGACGAGAAAGGATTGTTGGGATCCATTTCCGAGATGTAGCGAAATTGATTCGAAAAAAAAATTGAATTGTAAGAGGAGAATTGGAAATTGTATGTATGAGGATGGTATGAGTGGTGTGATAGAATGTAGTAGTATTTATAGAAGAAAATATGAGAATAAAAAAAAAATTAAAATCGGCATTTAGCCGTTAATAGCCGTTTGAAAACAACTGTTGCAAATTAATTTATTTTTTTTATGTCTGGCGCGTGCAATGCACGCGCCTATTAAAAAAAAAAAAAAAAAAAAAAAAAAAAAAAAAAAAAAAACTCACGCGCGTGTAATACACGCGCTGTCTCGAGGCTGTCTCGTCGGCTCGGGACAGTCTCGAGACGATGGCAGCTGCACCGGCGTGTCTCGTCGTCGGCGCTGTCTCGAGACGCCGCTCGAGACACCCGGTGCAGCCAGTCTAACTCTCTCTATTCAAAGAGTTTCCAGAGTTCAACATTTTCAGCATTAATTCTAGTCTTTATGAAACACTAGTATTTTCCCCGTACAATTTATTTATGTTTAAAATATTCAGATAAATTTTTTTGTCTTAATTCAAAAAGTAAAATTAAGTTGCTATATATACTCCCACAGTCCGCAATTTTAATTCCTAGTCTAACTCGACCATGGGAACTAAAAAATGACTTGATTTAGTTGATAGAATGTATTTGAGTTGAGTATTGATCAAACTTAAAGATATTAATGGTAGTTTAAAGGTATTCACGTGGAATAAGGGTTCCAATAACCCTGAACCCTAATCCCAATAATCATATGTTAGAAAATGTTTAAATGAAATTGTTGCTATAGTTTGGAAAAGATACCTAAATATGACTGCTGGCTCTAAATATGAATTTGTCAATCACCCATCCTACTTATGTTACTTTGTTAATGTTGCATTATCTGCAAGCAATATGCTATGAATAAAAAAATCTATTGGAATTATATGATTGATGCATGTCTTTTCAATTGTTTTTTCACAGAAGATGTATATTGAAATATAGCCTAATAAATAAATACATAAATAGAGAGATCCAATACAAATTTATTAACATCAACTACCCAATTCAATCATTTATTACAAATAAACCTAGTATAAATACATATTTTCTTCAGAGGTATTGCAGACAATCCCCCTCTCATCTTCTTCGCTTGTTCGTTTTCTTGATATGTATACCTTCCCGTGAAACTCTACCACAACTACTCGGTGATATCTCTGTGATCCTACATCCAGCAATTTTCTCCTTGCTTACATCCAGCAATCTTCTCCTCTTCTAATCTGCTTCATCACACCAGATTTAATTTTTTTTTGTTCACTTTCTCACCACACTCTGATCTAAAGCCAGAGCTACATCACAATCTAGAACTAACCAAACATTACTGCTCCTACTTTGAAACGACCACCACCAGTTTTATAGAATGCCCTAGATTCCGAAAGCTTAATCATAATCTATAGCTTTATGGAATCAATTGATTTGAAAAGATTTCCTTCACACATTTGTTTATTCCCCCATATCTACTAACTGAGCAAATCAAGGTAATTATTTTTCTATCAATTTAAGGTACATTATATATATATATAATTCGAATTCGTTGTGTTTCATGGTAACATTGAAATGATGCTATGAGGCTAAAAATTTGATAGAAAATTCAAAAATGCCTAACTTGAACTACATGGATTCGGTAATATCATATCTAATGCATATAAAAATATGATCTGATGAAATACATGAAAAACGATTGTACTTGTATGCTTGTATTTGTTTACTTCTATATGTATTTTCTGAATAGAAATAGATAAATTTGTTACCAAAATATGAAACATCATCTTCAAATTACTCATCTTACAAACACAACTACTCTTGAAGTTCTGCTATGTTTAAACTGAGTAGTCTAGACAAAGCACAAAATTAGGACAACTATATCCTAACAAAATGAAGATAATTGAACCATTACATAATAGAAATAAACTAATATTACTTAATATTTCAATTTTAGTTTTAATCATCTCCATCCCCAACAAATGATTTGTGCAATGCAATTTCTGTCTGCATCTTCTTCCTTCGCATCAAATTTGCCCTTCTTCATTTCAGCTTCACCCACACTCAAACCATCTTCCAGTTTTCTCTTATCATAACTGGAATTAATCCAGCTTCCATCTCCATCAAATGCAACATCTACTGCATTGGGAGCTTCTCCATTTCCATCAACTGCAACATCTACTCCATTGAGAGTTAAGCAGTTGTGTTCACAAACCTTGAAAAAAAAAGCAAAATGTTAAACATTCATTTCAAATCTATGGAAAAACATGTTATAATAAATTGTATCACCTTAGGAGAATCCTCTGCATTTGTCAGATCAATAATCTGGGAATCATGCTGGAAAATGTCATTATCATGTTTGAAAAAGTCATTAATCTCCTTGTTCCAATCAAACATTGAGTCGGCTCAACATTGTCCCAACGGATAGCTAAGTGTGTTTGCACAACATGAGGAACAATGCATATTCTCTCACAATGGTAAGGATAATTCTGATTCATACTTAGCTCATTTCTAGCTCGAAGCTTGAAAAGGGTTGCCCTTCCAATAAGTGCATTATGTATTTCAATAGGGATAGATAATTCACCTTTTATTAAACAGAAAGTTAGAATTACTGCTAAGATTAGAGAATATGGATTTTAGTAGTTGGGAGATAACATAAAATAAATAAAGTTGCAATTATACCACATCTCTTTCAATATATATCTCCCCAACACTCTTTCCAATGACTTGCACAACTTCCTGGTCCCATAATAACACCTGTCCATTGCTGTAGCCATCAAAACATCAATGCTGAATAGGAACCTGATTTGTAAAATTATAATGTAGTGTTAGTTTACTTTTAAGACATGAAAATACCTAAAACTATAATGTGTCAAACCTTTGAGTGGCAGAATCATCAAACATAAAACACCTATCACGGTAGAACTTATTGATTTATTTTCACCACATTGTTGGTGCACTTCTTGCAACTCATATAGTGCCATAGCCCAGTGCATTTCTCAATCCTAGCACAAACCCAATAGGCTTCATACTGAACATAAAAGTTTAATAGCAACTGCAGATCTTATTAGAAACTTATAATTAAAACACAACATTACAACTGAAAAATTGTATGTATAACAGAAAAGGGCATATCATTTCTTATATTTTCTGTTTTCAAAACTATAATACCTCAGTCAAGAACAATTCAGAGAATGATTTAATGGATGTTGCAACTTCATCAAAATCATCTTTAACCATGTTCATGTGTGAAACAGGCGCAACAATGAACTGCATTATCACAGGGAAGAGCTTGAAGAAAAATGCAGCAAAGAGGGAAAGACCTTGGAGAAAATTGCACTAAAATATTTCCAGATCAAGTTTTAAATTATTTAAAGGTTTTTAAAATATTGGGACAGTAAAGAAGTTGTTTCTATAATTAATATGATATGTGATAAATTAAATTAGTGTAAAGATAAACCTTGAAAATATAAAATACAAAATTTTTGAAAATCTAATTAGATAGTAAACTTAAAATTTAATAAGTTTGAAGCTTAAAAACCTACTTATGAGAAGGAGAGTACATAGGAAAGAGAAAATGAGTGAGAAGATGATGAATGATGCATGTTGTATTTATATTTAACATTATCAACATGTTTAATTCTTTTATTCAAAATTATCAGAATGTATTTTGGATAATTGGATGTGGCCTGTTACATAAGGAAAACTTTAGTTTTCTCTTGGTTGTGATTGTATTCAACCGGTCTTCATCTCTATGAAAGGCAAGCTTTAGTGCATTTGGGGAAGAGAAACTGCCATCAGAAACCTAAAACCAAAAGAAAAAATTAAGTCAAAATTTTATGTAGAAAGGATTGTCCATTGTATGAAAGATCATACCTTAAACACATCTTGTAGACTTCATAAATCAATGATTTGGTCAAGGTTTTGGTAGGTCTCGTAGAATTCTTTCTCCTTTATGTCTAACATGAAGCCAAGCTCAACAACTTATAGAGAGTCTTCAAAACTTTTCTGAACAATGTTAGGATCAATATAGACTTTGTTGCAGTTGTAAGTAACAACTCCACCTACAGCAGTAGGCTATTTCCTTATCTGAATCCTAAATAGGGCAATCTTCCCAAGTAATTTATCCACAATTTCAATAGGTATGTCCTTAGCATCCTACAAAACAATTAAAAAACCTCATCAACCATGGTTAAATTAGTTAGTCAAATAAAATAAACTTTAGAAATTAACCTCATCAACCATTTGTATTTCAACTGCTTTCTTTCCGGTCACCTCTACAACCTCATTGTCCCACAGTGAAACCTGTCCAGTAGAGCTGCCATCATAGACCTCCACCTTAAGTATGTATCTGAAATTAACACTACATAATTAGAATAGAGAAAATAAAAATTAATTAGAACATCCACGCACTATAGTTATTTATATTACCTCTGAGTGGCAGAACTATCATATTTTATACACTTGTCACAATAGAACTTGCAGTTCATCTTAGCAACCTTCTTATTGCACTTCTTACAACTCATATAGAACCAACCTCCATTATGTTCAACATTTTCGATCCTTACACATATCCAAAAAGACTAGGGGTGAATAAACGGGTACCGTGGATATTCATACCCGTATTTGCGGGTATCCGTACCCAAATAAGCAAAAAATAAATACCCATACTCTTTCTATTTTAGCCGAACGGGTACCCAATACCCGGCTGGGTATACCCGACTCGGGTATAGGGTACCCGGTGTACCCGTTTAGAAAATAAATAAAAAAAGACAGAAATATGGTAATTTTTCACCCGCTCCATTTTCAATAATTTTCAATGACAAATTAATAACCAACTATGTAGCAACAACTAGACGACAACAACAAATCAATACTAAATGTAGTTTAAACATTTAAGTTCAACAAACAAAATATACAAAGTTGAGATGGAGATGGTAACTAGGTGGTTGCCAATATTTAAGTTAATGGTGATTAATGATTATACTGCATCATGTTCTAATTAACTATATTAATAATGATCTATTACAGCAAACATACAAGTTGAAGATTAATTAATTAATTGGACGAATCCACTAACTACTAATATTTAAAGGTTCGTAGAGATAATTTTGTGAATTTCAACTCCAATCTACATTCTGTTTGCAAAATTTTGCAAACCCTTATATTAAAAAATTTAAGCACTAAATATTTTTCCCTTAATTCGGAATAGGAAACTGGGATGTTAAGAAATAAGGATGTAGATAGAAGTTAGAACAATAGAATTGGTGTAAGATGAAGACGGAAGAGTCTATAGAGTTATGTTTAGTTTTGGATTTTAGCTTAAAAATAAATATACATTATTAATATATTTATAATTATATAAAATTAGTAATTATATATAATAAATAATTGTATATTGTTGACCGGGTGTTTGATCGGGTACCCAATACCCTAATGGGTATACCCGTTAGGGTATTTTCTAAAACTCTCATACCCAATACCCGATCGGGTACGGGTGGGGTATGGGTAATCCGGAAACACGCTTTCTATACTTTCGCCCATAAAAAAGATCCACTCTACCCATAAAAATTTAACAATAACTGTGACATTATGAGTTACCATTTTTGTGTACACATGTTTTTAAATAATGTTTTCTTGCATTGTAGTATACTTAAATTTTTCATAGTTCTTAATGCTTATTTCTAAATGTGCAGGCATAATTGAAGCTTTTAAGGAGATTGAAAGTATTAGCAACGGAAACAATATCAAGTTAATGAAGCTAATCATTGAAGATGACATGTGAGTCTTCAAATATCAATATTTTACCTAGTTGTTAGGAATCATAAAAGATAATTGGTATAAATAGAATGATTAACCTCCTTAAAGAATATCTCAGTTAATTGTTTCAGATTGACCGCAATTTCAACAAAAATGTCCTCCACTTTAAGTTTCTTGACTGGAAATTGAAGTGGTAGATCTGGGATGAAAGATTCATCCCCAAATATCCTAGAAAATTAAGGTATAATTAAAGGAAGATCCTGTTGTAAGTAGTTTGGGTTCTCTAAAATTGAAGTGACAGATCTGGTATTTTACCTTTCTCTAAAATCATTTATTTCCTTTATGTCTTCATGAGTTAGAGGCTTTTTAAGGATTGTAACTATGGGGTATTTGATGATTAAGGATTCTTTTATGCGGGCCTATTATTTGAGGACATATATTAAGGAAATTAACACTCCGTAGGACAATTTCTGGCCCGATCGGGTTCAATCGCACGTGTCGAATTTTTGAGCCTGAACTCCTAGGTGGCATGCCAAATCATTTCCACGTTGGCACCACCTAAAAAAAAACTATCTCCACTTTCTCTCTCTCTCTCTCTCTCTCTCCCTCTCCCTCCCCCTCTCCTCTCCATCTCCCCCAAGCCCATGGCCGGAGCCGAGCGCGATGGCGGCCTACTCGGAGAAATTCGGCGGCCTGGGCGTGAAGCTACTAGGGTTGTCGGCGGACGACGTGAAGTCCCACAAGGCGTGGATCAAGGACATCGAGGCCTACTGCAACGGCTGCAAGGTCACCTACCCCATCGCCGCCGATCCCCACCGCAGAATTATCAAGGAGCTGAACATGGTGGATCCCGACGAGAAGGATTCGGGCAGCAACCAGGTGTCGTCACGGGCTCTCCACATCGTAGGGCCCGACAAGCGGGTGAAGCTGAGCTTCCTGTACCCGGCGAGCACGGGGCGCAACATGGAAGAGGTGGTGAGGGTGGTGGAGTCGCTGCAGAGGGCGGCCAACCACAAGATCGCTACCCCGGCCAACTGGAAGCCCGGCGAGCCGGTCGTCATATCGCCGGGCATCTCGGATAACGAGGCCAAGGAGATGTTTCCGTAGAGGTTTAAGACGGCCGATTGGATTCTCCCACGGCGCGGCGGCTTCGAACCTGCTGTAGTCGCGGCCGCCGCTGTTGAGGTTGGATTTGCTTCGGAGCCTCTCGATTTGGTTCCCGCTGAGGTTGAGGAACGCGACGGCGATCGGATTCTCCCGTGTCACGGCGGCTTCAAGGTTTCGAAGTGGGATTGAAGGTGGGAAACGATGAGAGAGAAAGTGGGATTGAAGGTGGGAGAAGCGGAGAGAGAAAGTTTGGGAGAGAGAAAGCTTGGGCAGCTTCACGCCCAGGCCGTCGAACTTCTCCGAGTAGGCCGCCATCGCGCTCGGCTCCGGCCATGGGGTTGGGAGAGAGAGAGGAAGTGGAGATAGGTTTTTTTTTATTTTTAGGTGGGCCGACGTGGATATGAGTTGGCATGCCACCTAGGCGTTTGGGCTCAAAAATTCGATCACGTGCGATTCACGTGCGATTGAGCCCGATCGGGCCAGAAATTGTCCTACGGAGTATTAATTTCCTTAATATATGTCCTCAAATAGTAAGCCGCATAAAAGTGTCTTTAATCGTCGAATACCCCATAGTTACAGTCCTTAAAAAGCCTCTAGCTCTGTCTTCATTGAGGTAGATCCTAGAACTGTTGTAAGTAGTTTGGGTTCTCACTTCACCTAGTTAAAAAAATCATTAGCATATTTAGTTAATTCTGTTTTAATAATCAGAACTTATTTTCTAACAATTATACATACATTTGAAATGATAGGGCCTACAGAATTGCACAACGATGATAGGGATTTTCTTGCCTTTGTTATCCATTTTCTCTATATATTTATATGCTAATAAATCCAACAATGTGCAGTAAACTGTTCTGTGACTGTAAAGAGAAATGACAAACATAAAATTTATAGGTAAAAACAACATAATAAAATAATGAAATTAGATGACTCACAACTCATCTTCAATGATTAACTCAATCAACTTGATATTGTTTTCGTTACTTATACTTCCAATCTCCCTAACAACTCTAATTATGTCTGCACATTTAAGAAATTTGCATTAGGAACTATAAAATAACTAATTTATGTATAGTATAATATAAGAAAACTTTATTTACCAAACATTGGTGTAGAGTTTAGATCCTCAATGGCCTCAATAGTAGGAAATGACTTGAAGGCAAACATTTGCCTTGGAAAGTTGATTGGATCAGATTCTTTAGCTTCCTTAATTTTGTGTTTTTTGATAGGCATTCAAGCGGTACATATGGTCAGTGGTTTTGTAGCGCATTTGATTAACCTTTACAAAAAAACTCCGAATGTAGTAAATTTGACCTTCCTTAATCTGATGTCCAATAGATTTTACACAAAGATGGGGGATATACATGTGAATTCTTCAACCCTAATATATGGGAATAATGTCATCAAATTTCATTGAGAATGCCAAAATACAAAAAAAAATATATCTTTAAGAAAATTACCGTTGAATCATGAAGTACGACTTCCATTGCTCATAATATCATTTCCATTGCAATTGAATTTAACTTTGTAAGCATAAACACACCGTACTTTTATGACATAGTCTACTCTTGATGTTGATAGGTTCGAAAGAGGAGTGATGAAAAATATTTTCAGAAATGCAAAACATGAAGAAACTGCAAAAAGAAGACAGACTTGTAATTTCTTGTTAAACTTGTAATAGTAAATAGTTGTTATATTGTATTGTGTAATAGAGTAAAGGGTAAAGAAATGAAAACAAAAGAACACACAATAATAGAGCTACAATTTTAAAACTATTCAGGATTATAACTTCGAAAGGTTGAGAAAAGAGAAAAAAATTTGTAGAAATTTAAAACTGAACATACAGTGTATGAAGGAGAAGAAGTTGGGAATGGTGTGTTCAGAAATGAAGAATTTTAGCTCTATTTATAGAAGGTTTTTCTGTGGAAAAAAATTCAAATTTAATTTTTCCTCCAAAACCTAGTTACAACTTATTGTACATATTACAGTTGTCTGGTCTTATATTCAATGGATAAAAGGGGATCCTACACTCCATAAGACTATACTCCATCAGACTACACTAATTTTAGACTACATAGAAAATGAGACAGGAATGTGCTATTAGAAATTGACAGATAAATAAATAAATAAATAAATAAGAGAAGGGTGGGTTCCTCATGCAAATAGGTGGTAAAATGGCATTATAGTAAATAGCTAGAAAACTCAGCTTTTAAGTATATATAAATATAGATGTAGATTTGCAAACCTCATTTATTGTTCCACAATAAGTGTTTGATTTCTTTCGGCATGAAAAATCGAAAATTAAGAAGAGTGATTTTAAAATGGTAATGGCATAGAAAGACAAAGGGGTGACATTCGTACCTTTTTATTAGATAATATGGTTTCTACAAAATGGAAATGAGACATTTAGGGAGACAATGCAAAAAGAAATATAGAAAAATTTACTGTGGAGGCATTGAGTATTTTAAGTAATACTTGCAAAACAAAATCGTATTTTTCAGCCCATATTAGTGTAGTGTCCACATTGTCTGTTCGTCCATCGATAAGGTCCCAATTAGGGGTGTTAATCAAATCAAATTTTTTGATTCGATTCGAGATTTGTATTCGAATTTGGATATTCGTATTCGTTATTTTACGATTCGAATTCGAATTCAAATATTGTTATAGATTCGATTAATTTTCAAATACTTATTAGTAATTATGTTATTCGATTCGATATTCCAAGAAATTCGATTAGATATTTAAATAATAATATAATTTTAATATATATTTATATTATATACTTTCTTAAGTTGATTATGGATTATATGCCTAAACTTTTAAGTATATATTAAACGTGTTGATGTTAATTTGATCCATCTTCAAGGTCATTCCAAGATAAGGTCAACATTTCTTTAATATATATGTATATTGCACTAAATCTAATCTCTTGAGTGATGCAAAGGTAAGTCATAGTCTCTCTTTTCTTCCATCTATCTCTTGCTACTTTACATTGTTTTTACTATCGTTCTTCATCACCTTCCTTCACAAATTTCCAACTAGTCATTCTTCATCTCATTTCCCTATAGATTCGAGTATTCGATTCGAGTTCGTAAAATTATTCAAGTATTCAAATTCAAATCAAATTTAAGATTAGGTCACGATTCGAATTCGATTCGGTTCGATAAATATATTGCACATATTCGATCCGATTAGAACGATATTCGATTTGATTCGATTCGTTTGCACCCCTAGTCCCAATTGCAAAAGTTACAAATTTTATGCATTGACATGGCGGGTAGCTTAGTAATGAGTTTAAATTCGCACTAAGATCTTTGTATATTGAATCTATTATTGAATAATCTTGTAATATAATTGAAATGTGCACAAGAAAAATCGGTCATGTAATTCTCAGTTTGAACTTTGAAGGTTAATGTTTTATACGCCTGCTTGAGCAATCTAAACTGGAAAAGTACTAGTGCATTTTTTGAGGTTTGAAAAACACTACATTAATTTAACCACTTTTGTATGTATTTTTTTGCTAGCTTTACATTTATGATCTTTTGTTCTTTTCCTTCAACCTTCATTTTCACTAAAGTCCTTTTAAAGTCCTTTTTTCTTTTGCTAGCTTTTACATTTTGGCACATGCTAAGCTTCATCATTCTCAACATGCAACAAAAGTTTGAACAATGTCGTTATTTTAAACACACAAAAAAATATATTTAAACATAATAAAGAAATAATATACTATTATATTAACACTTTCTGCGTTAAATACATCGCAATATCGTTACCATTTAATTTAACAATTGTAACTGACAAGGCTGTCATACAACAACCTGAAAAATTGAAAAATAAATGAAGAAGTATACAGAAGATATTTCTCACCACTTACATTTAATTATAAAATAGTTTGTGAGTTAGGTGGAAACTATAGACATTAAACCTCTAAGCTCTACGAACATGATTAGGATTTAATTGTGGGTTAATTAGCACTGATTGTACGATAAGGAGAGCCGATGATCCGGGTACGGGTCGACCCGAGAAGCTTGCTCTCTTTGATAGCCGGATCCTCCAACATTAGAACTTTGTCTTTGTGTTTAACCCCAATCATGTGCAAATGTTCATGGTCTTCCCTTTCTTTGCCTTTGAACAATAGCCTTTGTTCTTGGGGCTTCAAATTTGTTAATAATGATAACAAAATCTTCAATTCGCCTGTAAAATGTTCATGAAGAAAAATATGAGCGTGTGCCAAATGATTGAAAAGACAACTATAAATGTGTGAAACTAATTTAAGAAATAAATTGAAGTGAGCTTACCGAAAGTTGAGGTTGCTTGGATTGATATATCATGCCAATATGAAAATTGTGATACTCTAATTATAATTATTTCATCACTGTTTTCTTTGCATTCTCGTCTTTGGACCAGCATGCCTCCGGGCCTTAGTTCCCATTTAATCTCACCGGTGGCTGTTCCGCTGCCTTTGGCCGCCGCGTCACTGCCGCCTAACTTAGAGCTACTCCTCGAGAACCTCTTTGACCTTAACTTGATCATTTTAGCAACTTTTGGATTTTCTTTACTTCTCTCTCTCGCTAGATTTTAATTATATCTCTACAAGTCTTAAGAGTCTTGAAAACTTAGTGTGAGAGAATTGGTCTTTATATAGTAGGCATGAGCAATGTATGAGGACAAATATACAACATTAAAATACTAACCAGAATTCTTTGATTAGTTTACATAATCTTGTATTAGCATATAATTAGATTTAATTATACTATTAATCAATAATTTGGTGAGCTACGGGATTTTGACACATGGGCTCGAGATGGGAAATTTTATTTTGCTGATTTTATGGGGAGCGAAGACACATGGGTGTATATATGTTTGGCTTAGGAATGTTTTTGTCGTTACCGTAGTTTACTTGTGATTTTAATTATTTTTAATTAATCTAGTAATTTATTCTTATTGGGTATATAACTTTTTAATTACTATCTTTTTGCGGTTGCGTGGCTGATCCTAAGGTATCTAGCCATGTGAAGAGGAGGTGCAAAACTATATCTCCTTAATTCTTAATAATTTCTTCAATAAAAATGACTTTATTTCAATTTCGTATTCATATGAATTTCTGTTTTTTCGTATGATTTAATCATGGCATACAATGTATGTCAAATAAAATAAAATATAAGGTTCTAAAAAGAATACAAGTGCAAATACTAAATAATTACGATAAGATTATAATTTTATGAAAGCAGTAGAACTAATGACCTTCAGATTATGATATTATCACTCGGCAACAAGGTCAACCGATTGGAACTCTGAAAGGAATAACTTACCATTACCCTCATTTACTTAATTAATATAGTTGAATATTTAAATCTATGGATTGATTAATGTTTCCTAAATTTAGGGATTGCTTTAACAATCAAATTGGAAATTAGTCGGTGGTCCATTGTATTCACCTAATTAATACTGTCTTCAAAGCAACAACTAATGGATAACTTATCTTGTATACATTTGGGATGCGAAGATTTTTCTTCTTTTTTTTTTAAAAAGATTAAGATAGAAGTTGATTATCCTTTACAGTTCATGAAATTAATAATTAAAATCAGTGATCTACAGCTATTTGCAGCTTCCTATCTTCCTTTAATTTATTTATAGTTAAAAATATATTACTATAATTTAGCTCGTAACCGAAATGAATTATTAATTTATAAAATGAGAAAGTAGAGAAAAAGTATAAGTAAACTTTGAAATTCAATAAACATAATAATAAAATAATAACTGAAAGAGCCATGCATATTTGAGCAAGGTTCCATAATATAATGTCCGAAAAAAGAAGTTGCATTGTCGGGAATTTGAACATCTATACCAACACAGACCATGTTTGCTCAATAATTAGTTTCTCTCTTTTCTTGGGGTGGTCTAGCACTTAGAACGACCAATCTCGTGATTGTACAATTATGAATCTATTTATATGGTTGTTTGAATCCAAAACCTCTCCATTTATAGATAACTATTACAATTTGGATGTCGCCTAAGAGACCATTTCATTCTTTTCTCAAAGAAAAAAAAAATCAGCAAAAGAAATAATCTATGTTTTGCTTAACTAACTAATTAATTAAAATAGCTTGTGTTAATTACAATTAGTTGAGTTAATCCCGCCGTAATATGCGAAAGATTAATTTAGTACGCAAGCCGGGGATTTAGTGTTAATTTCTTTTAATGAAGGACGGGTCTCTGGTGCAGACGTCTGCTCCGTGCAGATGCTGCCCGACCCGACCCGGCCCCTCACGCAGCTGCGCATGGGCCTCACGCGCCCCACTATTTTTTTTATTTTTACTTTTTACTTTCCAATTTTTTTTTTTTAATTTCCTGTTAATTTTTCCAGACGGAGCCTTCGGCTCCGATTTTACGGCTCCACCTTCGCTCCGATTACTAAAATAAGGATAATCCGCGGGCAATAATTTGGACTTTTTCGGCTTGCTCCGAGACCTTCGACTCCCCTCGCTCGAATCTTGACCATAGAAGAAGCGGCGAACAAAAAAAAAAGGGTAAAAAAAATGAAATTAAAAAAAAAAACTGGAAAAAAAAAATTCTGGTCAAACCCAGGTCAACCGGGTCGGGTCGGGTCTGCTTTCCGTGTGCCATGCCAGTTGGAAATTCGCCGAAAATCGAGTTGGGTTGTAAAATCAGATGAAACTAAAAGTTTGGAAATTGTGAGGCAGAATTTTTTTATAGAGTGCAAAACACAACAATTTGAAGAGTTTGTAAATTTACAGACCATTAATCCTATATCTCAAGAACCCGCACAAGAAATCCAATAAATGTTTTACGCAATTTGTGTTATTAAGTTTAGAGGTGTTTTGCGCATATTAGAAAATAAGGGGTATTTTTGTGCAAATTTGAAAAGAATCTTTTGTGCAAAGTTTAGAAAGTTCATGGGTGTTTTGTGCGTGTGTTAGAAACACAACAGTATTTTATGCAATGTATATAAAATTAAAAAGTATTTTGTGCAAATTTAAAAATATAGAGATATTTTGTACAGATTTCATAAAATACAAAGATGTTTTATGCAAAGTATCCAAATCAAACCCTCGGCATAAAGAGATAATTGATAGGGTCCTGCACGGCTAGATGCTCAAAATGATCTTTGCTAGGATCGCATAGGAATAATTGTATATGTTAAGCAGGCACAAAATAAACACGAATTAGTCATAAAACAGAATCTAAAATAACAAATTAGATTTAGTGCTAATTAATTTCTTACTTACGAAACAAACAAATCTTCATCAAAGAATAATGATTGAGGAGAGTTCAGGCTGTTCAGCTAAAATGATAGAGTATATATACTAGTACTAATTTAATTAATGACGATTTTATAAGATTTGGTGATGCATACCCAAAAGTATTTAGTGTGAAGATCTCATGTATATACGGAATCAAATATTTGTTCTGATTCCATAACTCATTCTTAGCTGTCCTAATCATAGGTTGTTCACCAAATTTATATTGTTTGTTTATAATAAATAGAGTATGATGTAACGATTGCTCAATTTGATACGCAAGCCCAATAGTTAGTAGTTAATGAATGAGCCAATATAATAAGCCATATTCAAGGCTCAAATATTATTAGATAGTCCATTAGATTTAGGGGATATATATATATATATATATATATAAAAGCTCTGTTGTCATCATCATTATCGCATGAATTGAAGTTCCTTTCTTTGTTAATGGAGTTCTGGCAATTTGAATAGCCGTTATCTTTCCTACTTTTCCCCGTTTCTGGAGTTTGAGCTGTTCGAATAGCTCCGCCATTGATACTAATCGTATCAATTGGTGCTTTCATTAAGCTTCTTCCCTCTACGAACTTCATAGAGTTATGTGAGATTCTCACTGCTCTCAAGAATCTGGAAGCTCAGCTTGCCAACATGAATCAGAGCCTCAATCATAACCTCTACAATTTCTTGAACCCCGTCGATACCTATTTCACCCAACTTTCTTCATCTATTCCTTTCTCTCAGCCGCTGTCATCCCCTTCATATATCTCTCACCATCCGCCGCTACCACCTCCACTCATCACCTCTCACCCATCGGGTTCTCTCTCTTCTAACAATTCCCCCCTCAGTTCATCAATAGTTCATCCCTTGAGCACAGATCTAAGCCTCTCAAATTGTCTCCCATCAACTTTGTTCCCGTGTCATCTTCACCTCCTCGCACGGCTCATACCCAGATTCACTTTCAACCCCAAACACCACCAATGTTACACCTGCCGCCACCACCACAATCGTTTCCCTCAATCCTTCATACACCTAACTCTATATCGTCTCTTCCCATTCAGCATCTGAGCCCAACCAAAATCAAAGAGATGGATGACCGTGGGCTTTGTTACAACTATGACAAACCCTGGTCCGATACCCATCGATGCCGCAGCAAATATTTAAATTTGTTTGGCACCGATGAGGAGGATGACCTCGGCAATCTGATATGTCCAGATTTCACAACTGAGGTTGAAGTTATGGCGGAGGATATTTCAAATCCTCATACTCTAATCTACTATGAATCCCCACCACCTTCAACGCTCTCCACCTGCCACCGCCGCCATCACTACATCCTCTAATGTTCCAACCGCCGCCGCCGCCAACACCACCCCCTCCAATACCATCTCCAGCCACATAACCACCGCCGCCAATATCATCTCCACCAACCGAGCCACCGCCAAATTTGCCTCCACCTACAACACAACCAGTGATATTCCCTCCACTAAATCCTCCATCAATGCCATCTCCGAAAAATCCGTTGCTACCATCTATTGCCGAAGCTCTCAAATTACCTATTTGAGAAATTCTCTCATTGCATATGCTTGCCCGCAATCTATATTTTCTGGGATGCACCAGGAAACCCCCACCGGCGTCGCTAAATTCGTTTAATCAGCAGCGAGTCATAGTTTCGGTTGACTCGGTTGACCAAATATTTGAGAACCCTATTTAGCCCACCTCTAAAAATGAGCCCAATTTGGTTTTTATGTCAAGGCCCAATGCAAGCTGCCTAAATTATGTGAGTTTGGCAGCTAATAGCCAAAGTGATAATCCTCTTCTTAGTCAGTTAATCCAATTTCAGAAAATTGGGTTCCTTCCGCTGCCTGTGGTTGTATCTCCACTACTACCCACGCCACAACATCCTCTTCAATGGTCGCACCTCATTGAAATCAAGTAGAAACGAGATCAGGGATTTGGAAATCATTTTGTATTGCTCGTCGGTTCTGAGGAAGAGATTGTGGCCGATGCCCCATGGCCTACCTCTTCTGTGAGGACCACTTCTTCTCACCATTCTCTGGAGTTTTTTTTTAATGCTAGTTCTTCTCGCCCTTCTGAACATGCACAAACTAACCCTCTACTCACCTATGTTCCAAAATCTCAAATTCCACCCGTGTCTCCTTCCTATGCTTGTTTCCCAGAACAGTTACAACACCACCCACTACCCTCACAACTCCACACTCAACTTTCCCTGCTTTTTACACCTTCGCTTCACGTCCGTAATTTCTCCTCTCATGAGCTTAGTAAAAAAGGAGATAAAGGGATTTATTATAACTGTTACCTGAAATGGTCACCGTCTCATTAGTGTCGCAATCACAGTTGCTTCGTTGTTATATTCGGAGCCGACGACGACAAACTCTCTGATAAGCAAGCACTATCTGAATCACAGGTGGATGACACTATTTTAGAGGAAGTTTTTAGCATTCACACTTTATTCGGGCTTGTCTATATTCGCTCTCTGCAGCACTCCACAGAGCTTCACGCTATCACCGAGGCGGTTCATAAATGAAAAGGATACATCTTTGGAGTTTTGTTTGTTAGTTGCACCGATCACAAGAGTTTTTGGGAGTTCCTTTGTGAGGATCCTAAAGTACAGCTTTGTGGTGAACCGCCGCCGAAGACATCTCTTTTAGGAATGCTCAGTAGACTCCACACCACGGTGCATCAGTTTTTATGTTTCACTTTTGTCACTTTTGTGCAGGTAGTCGGCTGGGACTTCTGTCAAACAGTTAGTGGGCGTTGCTTCCTCAATATCTATGTGATGATTTCCAGCTTGTACTTTTATCAAGCAGATGGCGGACACTTATTGTTGGAGCACTCTCTTGTCTCTATTTTGCATTTACAGATGGGCCGTAGTGGTTTTTCTCAATTTCACCTTGAGGACAAAGTGAATGTGAAGGAGTGGGGAATGATATGCAAGCCCAATAGTTAGTAGTTAATGAATGAGCCAATGTAATAGGCCATATCCAAGGCCCAAATATTATTAGATAGCCCATTAGGTTTAGGGGTCATATATATATATATATATATATATGTGTGTGTGTGTGTGTGTGTGTGTGTGTGTGTGTGTGTGTGTGTGTGTGTGTGTAGAAGCTCTGTTGTCATCATCATTATCGCATGAATTGAAGGTTCCTTTCTTTGTTAATGGAGTTCCGGCAACTCGAATAGTCGTTATCTTTCCTACTTTTTCCCGTTTCTGGAGTTTGAACTGCTCGAATAGCTCCGCCATTGATACTAATCGTATCACAATTACTCACAAATATTTCATTTGGAAAAATACGTAGAATCCTGGCCATATATGTGCGTTTATTTTAAAACCATCAACAACACTTAAAATAAACGCGGAGCAAAATTAAGAAACATCGGGAAATCATCAATGGGGCTCAACTGAAAAATAAGGGCTCAAAAATTTACGAACAATCCCAACCTAATACGAATCACACACTGCTAATACGACAAACATGATGAGAGAAAAGTCACAACATCTTCAAACTTAAGATTGAGATGAAAACAGTTCAATGTGTTCCACAAATATCCTATCACATTTTACAACAAAATCAAGCAAATTCTATATTTTTCTCAAAGGATTATATTTGAACTTTTGAGCACGTGAGGGAGGGAAGTACTTGGCTAAGAATAGCTGGCACATTTGCTCCCAAGATGTGATCTCCGAACGGTCGAGGGTCTTGTACCATTCTTTGGCCTTGTCCCTCAAAGAAAACCTAAAGAGCCTTAGCCGAATAATATTATTGGAGACTCCTTGGATCTTGATTGTCTCGCACACATCCAAGAAAACACTAAGGTGTGCATTAGCATCCTCATTGATTCCTCCACCAAATTGCTCCGCTTGAACCATGTGGATTAGTCCCGGCTTCAACTCAAAGTTGTTAGCATTACATTGAGCTCCCCAACCCCCGTCTTGGAATTGATTGAATTAAGGCTCAAACATTTGATTAATATGGGGAGGTGGTGCTCTCTCCCTTTGAGCTTGTTGCTCATTCATTTGCCTTCTTAGTTTTTGCATTTGTCTCTCCAAGTCAGCTATATTATTCGGCCCTTGGTCCTCCATTACTTTTCTCCTCCTTTCTCAGTTTGCTCGCTTATGGGTGATTTCGATCTCCAAATCCAAATGAATAATTTCTCCTTATTTTCTCCTTGTGATCATGCACTAGTTCACCTACACAAGCCAACCAAGATCACACTTAGATTTAAAACACAAAATAAAATAATTAACGCTTAAACTAGTACTCTTGGCGCAAAAATCATTAATACTATAAATTCTAAATGGTCCCCGGCAACGGCGCCAAAAAGTTGATCACTAAATTTACTTAGCACTATAAACTGCAACTTTAACGGGCTATTGTAGCATTAGCAATCAGATATCGTATCCACAAGGACCATTTGACCGAACTTAAGTGAGAAATGAAATTCATGCACTTTTCTTCTAGTCAAACTCTAGATTCATTATGATTTGTGATTGATACAAACACTCAAATAGAAAAACAAGGCAAAAAAGACAATCACAAGCAATTAAGCAAATTAAAGCACCTAAATGAGAAGCATTCACAAGACTAATCACTATCCTCTCTCGATAGATAGCAAAAGCGGATCAAATTATCGACTCTCTCGGCTAAGACTCAAGACGACAATCCGACTCCAAAAAGCACAACGAATTAAAGCTCCCATGCATGAATTCATCACTTACTAAGTCTCAAAACCATGCATATTATGACAATTTGATTTCCATGAATGCAAAAACCTATTACGAATTTCCACAAACACTTGGCATGCAAGAAAGATGATCAATAATTCTCATATGAAATCAAGACCCAAATCCACAATCAAATAGATGAAGGCAATTAGAATTAAAAAGCTAAGATCAAAGCCACCATTGAATCATCTCAAATTCCCACAACCAACTAAAGAAATTAGCTAGACATAAGAAGAGAAATAACACAAGAAATGATAATTGAATGCATAATTATAGATACTAAGAACCCAAATGGAGAAATATTCAAATAAATCTTCAAAACAATCCAAATCCAACCTTCTAATGAGATTACAATGATTAAAAGTTAATTTAAACCCTAAATGGAAACTTTGGGAACAGAGTTCTAAGCTATGGAGAGAGTTATCACGTTTTGGGGCTGGTTTCCCCTTTAAATAGGGTACAAGAAGTGCCAACGGATGTTAAAAACGTAAAAAGGGCAAAATTATAAATTCTGGTGCAAAATCCGCCGAACCGAGCGATCCAGGGTCCGAACCGGCGGTCCAGCAGTGGAGCGCCGATTCGACCGCCGGTTTGGATTAAGGCGGGCCGATCATTACAGTAACTTCCGGCGGTTCAAGGCTGAACCGCCGATTTGGCAGTCAGACCGCCGATTCTTCATCTTCAAGCGCCGGTTTGAGTTTTTGCTCCCTTTTATCCGATTTTTCACATCTTCGTCCCGATTCTTCAATTTCGCTCTTCTTTGAACCTTTTCTTCCAGCTTAAGGAACCTCAATTTATCCACACACATGCACAAACTCCGCCAAACGTGATACAAATCCAAGATAACGAACTTCATGCAAAACACATCACAATTAACGGCTAAAGCTTAGCAAAAGGTGAAGATAAACAAGTTTGGTTGCTAATAAAATGAGTGTTTATCCGTATTCCCACCCCTAATAATTTCATTTCCTTGAGTTCTTACATTTAACATTTTAAGTTTTAACCTAAAAATATCGTGATATTTGCAACAAAGGGCCGAGATATTTTGTCGTATTCAATTTCTGGTCCCTCTATTTCGGGTTCGGGCAATTTTGAAGGAAGGCCCAGTAAGCCCATATTCTGTAGAGTATAGGCAGCCCAGCCCATCTAAAATGGCCCGGGCCCAAAACGAGTGGCTGGAAACGGCGTCGTTTGAGCATGTCTTCGTGGCTCAAAATCAATTCACATTTGAACTGTCCTGGATATTGTAAGGCTGTGAGAAATCCAGCACTTCAGCTGCTCCAAACAAAAACCCAAAAACCTCAACATATCCATTGAAATCAAGGTATTATTGTATCTCTTCTCTTAATCAAAAGGGCTGTAGTAACTTTCTGGGCTTCTGCTGTTTGATCTTGATGGTTGGAAATTCTTTGTTGCTATTTTGTTCTGGGGTAAAACTAGGATGCCAAAATTTTTGGTGGGATAGCTCAATCTTGAAATTTTGCTTTAGTTTCTAGAACTATCTGGGCTTACCATGAAATCTCTTACAATTTGGCACTCTTGTGTTGCACCCCAGTTAGATTTAGAGTTAATTCCGTTTTGTAGTTCGGTTAAATGGGGAGAGAGGAGGAAAAGATTGGATTTTTACAATGTTCATAGCCATGGTTTATTGCGTTTATCGAAATATTTCAAGGGTTTTACTAAGCCTAAGAAGGATTCTCTTGGCGCATCTTTTGCTGTTTCGTGGGCGTTGGACGAGCCCTCGGTTGGAAATGATGATGCCGTAGAAGAGTTAGACCGCGTAGATGAGGTTTCGGGTGAGATAGATAGGGTGGAATGTGCTCGTCCCGAGGTGGATGAGGTTGACAAGGAACGTGATGGTGCAAAAACTCGCGGTGATGATGAGGATGACGGTGATAATTATAGGGGAACGAGTGGAGTTGATCGTGAAGAGAAATTTAGGTATGTGAGTAGTCAAAGGGTTGATGTTCGTGCTCTAGCTCAGAGATTGAGCTCAGCTAGAACTGCTGATGATGTGGATGAAGTGCTGGAGGAGGAAAGGATCCTCCCCCTTCAGGTCTATTCTTCTATGATTCGATTTTTTGGGAAGGATAAGAAGCTAGAATCAGCCGTGGCTCTCTATGAGTGGCTTAAGAGGAAGAGTGAGGAGAGTGGTGGTTCAATCCAGCCAAATCTTTATATATACAACAGTCTTCTGGGAGCGGTGAAAGGAGCTAGGAAGTTTGATTTTGTTGAGGGTGTCGTGAATGATATGGTCGTGAAAGGGGTGGAACCGAATGTTGTGACGTGCAACACTTTGATGGGGATTTACATAGAAGAAGGAAAGGAGAGTAAGGCCCTCCAGCTTTTCGAAGAGATGCCGACTAAAGGTATAACCCCGTCTCCCGCTTCCTTTTCCATAGTCTTGTTTGGTTATCGTAGACTAGAAGATGGATTTGGAGCTTTAGCGTTCTTTGTTGAAACACGAAATAAATACAAAGAAGGTCAAATCGGGAGGGTTGATGATGGTGAGGATTGGGATCTTGAGTTTTCGAAGCTAGAGAACTTTATAGTTAATATCTGTTACCAAGTGATGCGACGTTGGCTTGTGAAGAGTGAGAATCGGAGCAATGAGGTATTGAGGCTGCTAAGGGAGATGGATAATGCTGGCTTACCTCATGGTCGAGCAGAACACGAGCGCCTCTTATGGGCTTGTACACGAGAGGATCATTGTGTCGTGGCTAAGGAACTCTATACTCGGGTAAGGGAAGTGGACAATGAGATGAGCTTACCCGTCTGCAACCATCTTATTTGGCTATTGGGGAAAGCAAAGAAGTGGTGGGCGGCTCTTGAGATTTACGAGGATATGTTGGATAAAGGGCCGAAACCTAATAACATGTCGTACGAGTTGATCATCTCTCATTTCAATATATTGTTGTCTGCAGCTCGAAAAAAGGGAATTTGGAGATGGGGAGTGAGGTTGTTGAATAAAATGGAGGAGAAAGGGCTTAAACCGGGGAGTCGAGAATGGAACGCGGTTCTCGTTGCTTGCTCGAAAGCCTCAGAAACCTCAGCTGCGATTGAGATATTCAAGAGGATGGTAGAGCAAGGCGAGAAGCCTACAATAATCTCGTATGGAGCTCTACTAAGTGCGCTTGAGAAAGGGAAGCTCTACGAGCAAGCCCTTCAGGTGTGGCAACACATGCTGAGAGTGGGGCTGGAGCCGAATTTGCACGCCTACACGATCATGGCTTCAATCTATGCTGGCCAAGGGAAGTTCGATATCTTGGATTCCGTCATCAAGGAAATGACTGCTGCTGGTATTGCTCCCACAGTCGTGACCTTCAACGCGATCATCAGCTCGTGTGGTAGGAACAATCATGAAGGCATGGCGTACGAGTGGTTTGAGCGTATGAAGGTCGAAAATATCGTCCCCAACGAGGTCACCTACGAGATGCTGATCGAGGCTCTTGCTAAAGATGGGAAGCCTAGGCTGGCTTATCTGATGCATTTGAGGGCTCAGAATGAGGGTCTTGAGCTATCGGCAAAGGCGTATAATGCGATTGTACAGTCGGCAGAATTGTACGGGGCGACAGTCGATCTCGCTGCTCTCGGGCCTCAGCCGCGGGAGAGGGAGAAGAAGGTCCAGATTAGGAAGAATTTGTCGGAGTTCTGTAAATTGGCTGATGTGCCGAGAAGAAGTAGACCGTTTGTTAGGAAAGAGATTTATATATCGAAGGGTGAATAAGTTCATCTATCTCTCTCCATTTCAAAAGAAAAAAGTTCCTTCTCTCTCTCTCTCTCTAATGTGACCTTTCGATGAACGTATGATTTGTTGGGACCGTGTTGAAAAGGAATGTGATTACAGATCTCTCCGTCTTCCTCCATGTAAATGTCATTGTAAAGGAATATAAAGGTTTGTGGACATTTGAGTCTTTAAAAATTGCGCCCATGTGATTTAATTTTTAATTTGTAATGCTTTAGATTGGTTTTTTGAATTTCGTTGGTAAGAGTTATTGTATTTGAATAAAGACAGCATTTTATAAAAGGGTTAATTGCAAATTAATGTCCAATTTTTGGTGTCTTTTGTAAATTATTTCCAACTTTTGAAATGTTGTAAATTATGATTTTCCAATCCTTAAGAATTTTAATATTTGGATACAAAATGATTTAATTTTAAATTTTTTTACAAAACATGATCTTAAATTTACCTCATTTACGAACGTGCCAAATTAGCTTGTTGGAGGTTGGAAAAAGTAAAGTAGGCCGATTTTGATCAAGATATTTCAGAAAATGAATTTAATTTGTAAAAGACATCAAATGTATTGGGTTATTAATTTGCAACTAAACCTTTTAAAAATATAAACGCAAAGTCTTCAAATATAAGAATTTAATTTCAGTAAACATTATAAAACGTCAAGAAAATCTGAATATACTTAAACCTAATTATGTTGTACCTTTTCTACATAACCCAAATATATATTCTCTCAAACTCATTAAAATTGTCATGTTACTATTTAGCACGAAAATTAAGAATAAACATAAAAAATAAAAATCGGTAAGTTTCATCACTTTTGAAGAATTTTATAGAGTATAAGACTACCTGCAGTGGTAGTGTCTCTAAGGAATTTCTGAATTTCTATTTTGCATTAATTTTAATAAGAAAATTCTAATTTAATTAATTTAAACAAATAACTAGTACAATACATTAATTGAAATAAAACAAATAAGAACATTACATTAATTGAAATTAAACAAATAAAAAAACATCATACTCGACAACCGGCCCAAATCGGCTCCAAAGATGCTCGATCAAATCATTTGTGAGCCGATGGTGCTTCCTCACATCTCTCAATGCGGCGTCCCGTTTGAGAAAATTCTTCCATGATTGCGGAACAAGGACATGAGTGACATTACTACCCGACGTTGTTTATGTGTCCTCTCTCCAGTTCTCGACGTCCTCCCTCTCGTCTTTAATGATCATGTTGTGCAAAATAATGTACGTAAACATGATGTTGCGGAGGTGCTTTGTGTACTAGTTCCGCGCCAGGTTCCGGATAATTCCCCATCGGGCCTGAAGAACACCGAATGCCCGTTCGATATCCTTCTGCGCCGCTTCCTGCATCTTTTTAAACCGCGCCGCCTTCTCATCCGTTGCAAGCGGAGGAGCCTTGATCAGAGCAGCCCAATCTGGGTAGATCTCATCGGTTAAGTAGTAATCGCCGTCGTAGGGATTTCTGTTCACCACGTACTGGCACGGCGGAGCACGTTCTTCAAGCACGTCCTCAAATAGGGGTGACTGATTGAGGACATCGATATCGTTGTTGGAGCCGGCTACTCCAAAAAAAGCGTGCCAGATCCATAAGTCTTGAGACGCCACGGCCTCAAGAATCAAGGAAGGCACGCCTATATCTCCTCGAGTGTAGGCAGCCGACCACGCCTTCGGGCAATTCCTCCACGCCCAGTGCATGCAGTCCAAGCTACCGAGTATCCCCGAAAGTCGTGCCTCTCCTCGTGCATCCGCAGCGGCCGAGCGGTGTCTTGTGCATTTGGCCTCCTCAAATACACGTCACCGAATAGCTGGATGACACCTTCGTAGAACTTCCGGAGGCTAAGACGGCCGGTGCTATCCCCGATCTTCAAGTATTTGTCGAATGTATCCGGCGCTCCACCAGTGGCTAGTTGGCGAATGACTATTGTGCACTTTGCACCGACGTGAGGCCCCATTTGCCGGTTGCATCTTGCTTCTGCTAGAAGTATCGCACATTTGCTCCAACGCCTTGCAAATCCTCAAGAACAGATGCTTGTGCATCCGAAAACGCCGGCGAAAAAATGTTGGGCCGTACGTCGGGTTGTCGTTGAAGTAGTCGGCCATCAACTGCTGCAGGGCTGCCTCCCGATCGCGGTGTACGACTGTCCTCTTCGCCTTCTTTTTTTTCTTTTTGGCGATGAGTCGAGCCGCAGCAGTTTGGAGGTTCGTCACCATCGACATAATCTCGTCGTCGGTGCCATGGGAAGAGTAGCCGGTTGAAGAGTCGGACGACGAAGACATTTTTTTTTGCAAAATATTTGAGAGAAAACTAGAGAGAAAATAAAAGGAGGAAGATGAATTTGGTGTGGAATAAATTGTGGTGTGGAGGTTGGTATTTATAGGGATGAATTACAAAAAAAAAAAAAAAAAAAAATCGGCTGTATAGCTGTTGAATTTTTTTAGCTGTTGGATCCCATTGCCGTTGTCTCGAATTTTCTTTTCTTTTTATTTATGGCGCGTGCACGCGCCTTTTAAAAAATAAAAATAAAAATAATCTGCATCGCGTGGCGGCCACGCGCCATATCGAGACTGTCTCGTCGCGGCGAGACGGTCTCGAGCCTCCCCGCCCTGCATCGCCGTGTCTCGTCGCAGCGGGTGTCTCGAGCAGCCGTCGAGACAGCCCGCTGCGGGCAGTCTAAGTGGAACAAGTGAATAAGAAAAAAGGACGACAATATTAATATGAGTAGGTGAGAGTGAGTACTTAACTAAATTTTTAATAAGAGGAAATGTAGCCATATGTCATTAGCAATTTATTAATATAAAAAAAGTCACTAATTTAAATTTTATCATTTTTTGTTATATGTTTACTTTTTGGACATTTATACCCTTATTTTTTGTCCTTTATTCCATCTAATAACACTCTTTCTCTCCTACTTTTTTACTTTTATTTTCTTATCTCTCTTTTCTCTCCCTTCTTCCCTCACCTCACGTGTTTCTCTCTCTCATTTTTTTCTCTCTTCTTCCTCCCTCAGCTCGTTAACCATCGAAGATTTGAACTCGATTTTTGTCGTCGTCGTCGTCGTCGTTAGAGCTGGCAAAAGTGGCCCTATGGGCCGGCATGAAATACTCGGGGTTTAGGTTGGGTTGGGCAACGAAAATATAGGCTCGAAAAAAATCGGACCGAAAAAGCCCGCCCCTAATACCCTCCAAGCCAGCCGGGCTTCGGGCTAAAAAAACCCAGGGGTTTCGGGCCAAAAGCCCGCCCAATAATATTATTATATATTTTTTAATTAATTACAATATACAGTAAAAATCCTACCATTTCTAATTCACGCAGCCGCATCTCACTATCTCAGATTTCACGCAATACTCTACCGTCTCCATTTTTTCTCTCATGCCAAAATCCTTCACCGCCGTATTTCCTACCGGCCGGCCACCAATACCCATGTTGGAAACGGGTGGTAATCGTGAAAAAGGTATGAGATGTCGTAGCTTTTTTGCTTAAATTTCTTAAATCATATCGACTTCATTTCTCCAACAAACCATCGATTTCTACTACTATTACTATGTACACATTATATATAGTTAAAAAGTTAATATATGCGTGCGTGCGTATGTGGGCTGAATTTGGACAAAATGCTGCTTTCTAGATTTCTATATTGAGCCGTTTTAATAAGGTTATTATGATGATTAATTTACTTGTTTTGGTATAATTAAATCCAAAAACAATAGCACATCATTTTCTTAATTGAAATAGTCAGGAAAGATGTAATAGCTTCTCTCTGATTAATCTATCATATAAGTAAGTGTATTTATATTGCCTTTTTTTTTGTTATAGGATCAAATCCGACTCAGAACTTGGAGAAAATAGATGATGATGTGGTGTTGATTGATGTTTCAGCTCCTGTGACTGAGAGCTCAGTCAGACCAGGTACTACTTCTGTTGTTGATCGTAGTAGTAATATTGAGACGTCTAGGAGCAAGAGTGTTAGGGAGGATGATTCTGAGGATATTGATCGGGATGTGAAAAGGGGTAAATCTGAAGTGTTTTCAATGCAATAGATACTATAGAATATTGGAAAACCAATGCACAACGTTTCCCTCGTCTTGCAAGGATGACTTCTGTATTTTAAATATTCCAATCACAACAGTTGCTTCTGAGTCTACATTTAGTATTGGAGGTCGTATCTTGCACAAGTACAGAAGTTGTTTGCTGCCCAAATACGTACAAGCTCTCATTTGTACGCGTAATTGGTAGCATGGTTTGAAGCTGATGCAAATTTGGATAATTATATATATATACACATGTATCCTTATTCTTATCTTAATTTTTGCATTGGATTATAACTATATGTCTTTCTTTGATCTTGAAATATAGTTGCACCAGAAGTGGAAGAGATACATTTCTCGAAGCAAAGTTCGAATGTGGTTGATGTTTGATGATTAGATGCAGCTTGGATGCACAAATTCAAGACTTTTTATTTAATTATTAGCATATTTCGGATTTTATCTTCTTAATCAAAGTTTAAAACTATGAATTTTATTTGGTTTGTAATTTGAAATAGGGTACTAACTAAGTGACTATATTATGCTTCAATTTAATTTGGTTTGTTTAGTGTCTAACTAGTGACTATACGCATATGTTATGTTCTCATGTTTAGTTGTTTACCAATAAATTTGTTATGAAAATTACTATTTTATGATATATATATTTTCTGGAATATCATGCTGGTTTGGCCTGGTGGCCCGACAGCCCGTACGAGGCTGGGTTAGGTCGCATTTTAGGTAGCCCGAAAAAATCGGGCCAAATCAGCTCGGCCCGAAAAAACCCATTTGGCCCGGTGGGCTGGGCTGGCCCGCCCCTTTTGCCAGCTCTAGTCGTCGTACTCGATTTTTGTCTGCAAGTTGCTTTGTCGCTGTCTATCTCTCCTGCGATTTTGCGGCAATTTGGCTGCGATTTTGCTGCAATTTGGCTGTTTTCCTGCAATTTGGCTACGATTTTGTGCGATTGTTGCGATTTGCTGTGATTTATTCTTGAGTATCCGTTTAGAAAGTGTTACGTGTGTTCGATTGTAATTTTCCGGCGATGTTTGGTTGTGGCGACAAAGCTATGGAGGTAATTTTTTGGCAGTATGAGTTCCGGTTTTCGATTTCGATTTCTAGTTTTGAGTTGGTACGTTTTTGTAATTGCGTATTGGTGTGTTGAACTTGGTACACACCTTAATTTGTTTTCTTGGCACGCAGTATGTATTTACCAGTACGTACCAAGTTTACTAAGTACGCAGTATATATTTATTAATGCGTACCAAATTTCATCTATATATTATGATGCAGGTAAGACCATATTCTTTAGTGGTTGCGTATGGAGGATACTGGAAAGAGAACATTTATGAGAGTTGTAGGAAAGAGTATATTCCTATACCACCTAGTGTATAAGCTTTGAATCTTCAATTAGCAAAGCTTGAAGTTCGAATGAAGAAGGATAAGAGTACGTATATCTTTGATATATACGGTTTAGTGCAGTCTCCTAGTGGTGAAATTATGAGAATGGAGATTACAGATGATTTCGAGATGTCATTTTTGATGGATGTGTTGGAGTTTCCTACTGTATATGTGACTGTTTCTCCCACGATTGATGAATCTCATAATAGGAGAAGTCCTTTAATTGATGGTGGTGTGTGGAATGGAGACCAGAACAATTTTGATGTTTCCTGTGATGAGTTGGGTTTTGATAGCATTGGTGAGAATGATGACCATGATGTTGGTATAGCAATGTGGATGGTAATAGCAATGTGGGTAATGAAAGTAGTGAATGACGGCGTTTGTGGGTTATTCCCGGTGAAGCCCATCAAGCATATCTTCCGTCGGAAGAAGTAGTTGCGCCGGTTGTGCGTGTGAATGAGCTTGTTCAAGGTGACCCTTTTGTCGGAAAGAAGAAAATGAAGTCAGCTCTTGGTTTATATCACATGAAAAAACATCTCGAGTTTACAACGATTAGATCAAACAAGGTGTACTACCATGTGAGATGCAAACTGGTAGAACGATGTGAGTTTGAGATGCGAGCAAGTGCAGTATCTAATTTGTGGCGTATCAATCTCTTCACTCGTCACTCTTGTGTGGATGATTTGAGACATTATTGTCGCTTAATTATTATTGGTAATTTTTGTTCACATGGTACGAATTCAAAATTTCGTACTAGGTTTACGACTGTATTACCGGTACACCGAGTACGATTTTACGAAATTGTACTCAGTGTACCGATAATACACGTGCAAACCTGGTACGAAATTACCATTGCGTACCTAGTGTACAACAGTTAATATAGTCTGCTGTTACGTATTTCTAAAAACGTACCAAGTTTACCAATTGTCTTGTTACAATCAGTACGTTTTTGTAAACACGTACCAAGTTTGCAACTATATTACTGATACATTCGGTATGTTTTTTCAAACTTGTACCATGTTTACAAAGTGTACTTTCAATGATTATTTTTATTATTTGAGATAAATTCTTTCAGATGAATCCAGATTCAATTGTGGACTTTCAGACATGTCCAGACGGTTCGTTTCAATATTGTTACTTTGCTCTTTCTGCGTGCATCAGAGCGTTTCGTGCATATCGGCCTGTGATTGTCATTGACGGCACACACTTGAAAGGGAAATACAAGGGCATTTTGTTTGTCGCAACTACGAAGGATGATAATGAACATATTGTTTCATTAGCATTTGGCATTGGTGATGTGGAGGATACTTCATCTTGGTCGTGGTTTTTGGAGCATGTCTGTCGGACGTTGGTTGTCCCCCAGATTTTATGATAGTTTTTTATCAGCATCTGAGCATCAAGAGTGTTATAGATCGAGTTTATCTTGGCATCCCTCATGGTCTTTATTCATTTCATATATAGTGTCTGAAGACTTGGGGTACCGTTGTGATTGATCTATTCAATCTTACTACCAATGCTTACAAAGTACAAGACTATGAAGAGTACATAAACTATTTGAAGGAGGCCTCTCCTCGTGGCTACAAAAAGCTTATGAGTATTGGTCCCAACAGATGGTCTGTTGTGCTATGCCCCGTGCGGAAGTTTGGGTTTGGTACCTCCAACGCTGTAGAAAATATTAATTCTAGATTTCGGTGGGCTAGAAAACTTCTGTCATGTTCTCTTCTAGAATACTGTCGTAATGTTGTCCAATGTTGGTTTTTCAAGCGGCACACAAAATCATGATAAATGAAGAATTATCGGTATACGCAACAATGAAATTAGGTAAAGTTGTCGAGACAGGGAGTGTGATGAGAGTTGAACTGATATCTGACACGAAGTTTAATGTCATTTCTAGAGTAAAGAGCAATGTTGTTGATGTTGCTTCTAGGAAGTGTTCATGTCGGGCATGAGATCTGGACTTAATATCTTGCTCTCACGCTACAACAGCAATCAGGTGAAGTTGAAGTTTTTGTGTTGGGATTAACTGCATATTCGTACCTATTTTTCTAAAACTTCCTGGTACACCCGGTACGCAATTGTAAATGCATATCAAGCGTACCGCATGGAAACTTGGTACGCAGGTACACTTTTACCAAAATCGTACCAGCTTACCAAGTTCGGATGTGGTACCCCTGGTACGCAGTTACAATTACGTACCAAGTTTGCTCATCAGAACTTGGTACGCAGGTACGCATTTGCGTACGAAGTATCCAAGTTCTAATGTGGTACACCTAGTACGCAGTTACAATTACGTACCATGTTTTCCTTCGACAAAGTATTAATTTGTTACACATATTTAGGTTTAACAAGGAATCCCCACTGTCATATGTGCATGAATATTATTCTACTGCGACGTGGCGCGAGATTTATGCTGATCATGTGATGCCTATTCCGGATAAAGATTCGTAGTGCGTGCCGCGGGATATTGCTTCAAGGATTGTTCTTACACTCAAGAATCCTAAGCAAGCTGGACGACCACTTACAAAGAGGATTCCCAGTGGATCTCATACCAAACGCACTCGAGGGTGTTTGTGGTGTCATGAGAAAGGTCATTATATGAGTACATGCCCTCTAAGACACCGCTCTATTAACCCGAAAGAAGAAGGGAGTAGCAACCAACCAAGAGTCAAACTGCAAACCCGCAAAATCAAGAAATGTGGTATTTGTGGTGTTGCGGGTCATACTCGCCAAACATGTCAAGATCCACATAGATTTGGTTTATAATTTTTGTATTGTAGAGATTTATTTAATTTTATTAGATGTGTACTGTTTGTCATGGTTTTTGTTTGAATTTTTTAATTTTGGTATTCATCTGTACGTTTTTATGAATTTTGTGTCAAATATTATTGTAAAGATTGGTACGTTTTTACATATATTGTAACATATAGGTAAGTAAATCTTGGTACGTTTTGTTTAATTGCTTACCTTGCGTACTAGAAAAACAGTAACGAAATTACATTTGCGTACCGTACGTACCACATTGCAACTACATAGTGATCTTATGCATAATAACAATAGAGATCAAAATATACATAATATCAGTAGCATATGTTAATAGTTATCCAAAATACACATTCAACATATACTAATGTTTATGCATTCGCAAAATACTATCTATCATCTACAAAATACTAACACCACTTCATGGTTCATTCGTTGCCTCCATCCAAATCTATGAGGATTGCCAGGATCACTTCCTCTGTGTTGTGGGCATAAATAGTCCTTGCTATATGGTCTCGGTACTGCTCACGGTCTTCTGGCTCTTTCAAACATATTTGCATTGGATTTTTTAAAATGAGTTGCTCGACATACTTGAGCGCGTAGATGCCACAATCATATCTGTTATCTTGCTCGAATTTGTTTCTTTTGTGGCCCTTTCTTTGGAGGAAAGCATAATTCCCACTGGCTGTATTGTGAGTTTTTTATGCGATGCTCCTTGTAGTATCCAATGACCTTCATGATTTGCGGCATCGTTCTTGTCATTGGGAGGAAGAGATCTTGTCGATTGTCCTAATGATGCTCGATCCCGCGAATCGGTGGTAAACCTGGTGGAATCTCGTCGGGAAAGACATCATCAAAATCCTACAAAACAGAACGAATAGAAGGGAGTAGAGAAGAGAAATCGTTATCAGCTTGCAAAATCTCCTTGTACAGCAACAAAAACATCGGTATCTCCTCCCTCACAGCCCACTTCAAATCTCTCGGTCTGGCCAGAAAAGAATTATGCGCTAACCTGCACTCCTTTTTTTGTTCGGCCGGCTCCTTGGACTTTACCTTGTCCGTCTCTTTTTGCATCTACACTTGATCCTCATAAATTTCTTTAGGAGTAAGAGGAACAAATGATACCTTATTCTGCTATACTAAAAGGAATATTTGTTGGTGAAGCCATCATGAGTAACTCGTCGATCAAACTGCCACAGCCACCCCAACAAGATGTGGCTCGCTTGCATTGGAATCACGTCACACAACACCTCATCTTCATACTTCCCAATGCGAAAAGGAACCTTCACTTGCTTTGTACCTTTGATGACGCCGGACTCATTCAGCCATTGCAATCGGTACGGCTTGGATGCTTCACCACGGGCAGTCCCAATCTCTCAACCATAGCTGCACTAGCCACATTCGTGCAACTCCCTCCATCAATGATGACGTTGCACACCTTGTCTTGAACATGGCACCTCGTGTGAAAAAGGTTCTCCCACTGCTCTCTATCATCGGGTGGAGTTTGGGCACTCAAAACCCTCTTAGCTACAAACAGCTTCCCATCGGGGGGTAAAATCTCCCCAGCCTCCTCTTCTTCATCGGACTCCACCAATGCTAGCATCTCCGGATCGACCTCCTCATCGTCAGTCACAACTTCACCGTCATCTCTCAAGATCATAACTCTTCGGTTCGGGCACTCACCCATAATATGCCCAAATTACTGACACTTATAACACCTCTTATCTCGATTTCGGCTATCAGGAGTTGTTGGCTTTGCCTGATTTGATAAACTCGAAGTATCTATTCGGGGCCTCAAAATGGCTTCTTCTTGTCTCTTGGCACTGTCTCCTTCTTCCATTGGTTCCCTTTTGATGAGGAACCACTTGATGCTGGTTGGGATTGTCTCCAATTGGTCTAATTCGGCCTTTGGTTGCCCCTCCTCTTGAGTTGACTCTCTATCTTTATGGCCATGTGCATTATATCCTCCAACTCAACGTAGTGCTGCAACTCCACCTTATCTCGAATATCCCGGTGCAAACCAGCTAGAAATCTCGCCATTGTTGTCTCACGTTCCTCCACAAAATTGGCTCTAATCATGGCGATCTCCATCTCCTTAAAGTACTCGTCTACACTTCTACTCCCTTGCTTCAAATTCTGCAACTTGTTGTAGAGCTCTCGGTAGTAATGATTAGGCACAAATTGCTTCCTCATCACAACCTTCATCTCACGCCAAGTCTCAATAGACTGCTCATCATTTCTCCTTCTACTGGACACCAACTGATCTACCGCTGCTAACTTCACCTTCTTGAGCTCAAATAGCTATCACAGTCGAACATGAGCTCCACTTTTCTCTCCCATTCCAGATACAACTCAGGATCGTTTTTTCCTTGGAAGGAGGGAATGTTCATCTTGATGTTGCCCAGACAGTTATCTTGAGCACCACCTCTATGCCAACTCCCCTCGTCATCTTCCTCAAACTCTGTATCCTCAACATAATCCTCATACTCAACACATCCTCCTCTGCCACCACGTCCTCTACCACCACATCCTTCTCTACCGCCTCGGCTTCGAGTGGAACCGGTCTCTCTAACCTGAGACTGCTCGATCTGCTCAAGTCTATCATATACCTCCTTCATTTCTGATTTCAACATCCTCTCCAATTCTGATGTAAGTGCCTCCATCATGAACTTTGTCTTCGAATCAACGGTAGGCTGATCCTCCGAACCAGAAACCTGATTACCATCTTTTGACATATTGACACAAAACAAAGGTTAGTGAAAACAGAAACCTCACCACCTCACAATCACTCGTGTATCACTCAATAATGAATCACTCAACACTCGTATATCACTCAATTATGGCTTTCTTCACTCTATTAATTTCACTCTCTTGACTTTTTCAACCCAGATTCTCTCTCAACAACTCGAATTCCCTTAATCTACCACTTGAGTTCAATACCATCAAACAATGAAACAACCAAAGGACACAAAAACTGGAAATAAAAACAGACACAAAGAAACAGAAACGGGATACTAAAAAACATGTTGCACAGAAATTGTCCCAAACGATTCCACACGACCCAAGGAACATTTAAAAACACTACGAGACTCAACCGAAAAGTCGAAAAAAATGCACGCAAAAACTGCTTCAAACGACTCTACACGACCCCAGGAACCCAAGGAAAAAATTTGCCCACAGCTAATTTCGGAAATTTTTGTATTTTTTTTTGTACCCTCTCGGAACGTAGATTTCAAAAATGTCAAGAACAAGACCAAATTCTAAACTATGTGCCTTTGGCGACCAATTTTAGGTGAAATGGAATTTTTGTAGTGAAAGGCATGTACGATATATATTAATGTCTTTTAAGGCGTATGTTATAGTATTGAAAAGGGGTCGGATGGAAATTTCGAGTATATATGGTAGATATCGTAGGATATGGCCGATATGGGCGTATATATGGTAACTGCGTAGAAAGGTATGGAAAAAGATATAATAGGATATGGTAAATATGGAAAGATATGGATGAATATATGGTAACGCTAATATGACTCTGATATGGACACGGAAACGAATCTAGATGATAACTATAACTTTTTATTATTATTTAACACGGACAACGAACACGAAGAACACGAAGACGAGAAAGACGCGAAAGAGAAAAATGCAAACTGAAACAGAAAGACGCGACTATACAGAATAGAAAAACGAAACAAACTCTACCCTTGACACGAAGAAAGAAAATGAAGAAACCTGGATACGAAGATTTCGGAAACTGGATACGAAACCTGGCTCCTGATGCCAAAATGATATGAACCTCGACGCTAGCAGAAGACTTGAACAAAATAAATGCACGATGGAAATCCCAAAATCGCTGGTTCTATCTCGCGAAGTGAATTAGGCAAACAGAAATTCCCTAAAACCCAACTTGATGATGAAACAACAACTCGGGGACGATAAATGACACACAACGAGGGATGATTGACTTGCTAATACGCCGATATAGGAACTCGACTTGGAATAACTAAGAAGAACTCGGAACTCTCAAGAGAGAATTAAAACTTATGATTTGATTAATGTATAAAGTCTAATTTTCGTGCATAACAAAGGCCCCTGTATATAGGGTGCTAATCCTAATCCTACTAGGAAACTAAACATAGAAAATAACTCCTAGCCAATAAGGAAATAAAGTCCTAGTCTAAACAAAACTTAAAATCCAAAACTGACTCAACTAAGGCCCAATTTCGGCCACCCTAAATAAACCCACAAAAAGAACAATTAAATACTAAAATTCATTTAAACTAATTAAATACAAGTCTTCAAACTTGGGTCCACTCACACATAATGAGATTAACGAAACATGGGTCGTTCAACTCGCCAACTTTTCCATCTCCAATGGGCTTCTTTATCAATTCTTGATCCCAGACTTCTTGGACGAAGCTCATCAAGCTCTCCTTGAACTTCTTGGCTCGTGATCTTGTGATTGGCCCTACAGGAACGCGCACTGGATCTTGCACCAACAACGAACCTTGGGCTTTTTCATGTGATTCCATCATCAAATATTTATATGCATCAACTCAAGATGCATCTTGTACCTAATCATCATCTGTCTGCAGGGCGCCTCCTGTCTTTTCTTTGGTTCCTTAGTCATCCTCTCGCCGGCTGTCTCTGCTGCTGCTCCTTCCTCTTTCTTCGTGCTCCTCGTATCACTTTCCATCGTTACTGCCTCCGGTGTCAGCACTTGCTCGACGGGTATACTGCCGGAGTTTGTTGCTGGTCTGCTGCTGCAGAGTTGATGTCGTTGCGAGGAGAAGTGTCGGGAGATGTATAATGCGCACTCGTGAAGGGTTGGACTATGCCTTCTTCTTGAAGCTGGATAACAACATAGGTCACAATATCCTTGACGAGCTGCTGCCTTTCATCCTTTAACTAAGATATGAGCAGATTTCCTGTTGCCTCGGCTGTCTCTCTGACAAGAACAGCTCTCTCTGGACCTTGCATTAGGGTAGCAAGGACAGAGGAACCAGCAGTTGCGGGTCGTATCACTTTCCATCGTTACTGCCTCCGGTGTCAGCACTTGCTCGACGGGTATACTGTCGGAGTTTGCTGCTGGTCTGCTGCTGCAGAGTTGATGTTATTGCGAGGAGAAGTGCCGGGAGATGTATAATGCGCACTCGTGAAGGGTTGGACTATGCCTTCTTCTTAAAGCTGGATAACAACATAGGTCACAATATCCTTGACGAGCTGCTGCCTTTCATCCTTTAACTAAGATATGAGCAGATTTCCTGTTGCCTCGGCTGTCTCTCTGACAAGAACGGCTCTCTCTGGACCTTGCATTAGGGTAGCAAGGACAGAGAGTACGAGATTTGCTTCTCAGGTTGAGATGGCTTGAGCAGGTGGCAAAGTTTCTGACAAGGATACAATATGGTTAATTAGACTGCTGGTAAATTTGGTACACTTGGTATGTAATTACAATTGCGTACCAAGTTTACCAATTTATTTATGCAATCTCGGTACGCAATAGGCAATGCGTACCGAGTGTACCAAATAAATTATTGGTTAACTTGGACAATTTGGTACGCATTTACAATTGCGTACCAAGTTTACCAATATTTCTATTCAAACTTGGTACGCATTTGTCAGCGCGTACCAAATGTAGCAGTTTGACATTGGTAAACGTGGTATGTAGTGGTACGTATTTGTGAATGCGCACCAAGTTTACTAAATTTGAACTTGGATACTTGGTACGCATTTCTAAAAGCGTACTGTGATGTTTATAAAATTATTTTAGATGTAAGAAATTTTATCATTTTTATCTTTTCTGGTGGAGGGATTTCCGTGTCTCTGAGGTATATGTACCTCAACATGCGAGGCAGTTTCAGCTCGGTCGTCCTCAATGCAACCTTCTTTCCAATAACAGGTACAACCTCAAATATCCAAGCTTATTCGATAAAAAAACTTGTTAGTATGTAATCAAAATGTTGGTAAACTTGGTACGATTTTATAAATACATACCGAGTTTACCAATTTCAAAATGTTATGTTTGGTATGCAATTATAAAATCGTAGCAAGTTTTCCAATATCTTATACTTATATTTGGTACGATTTTAGATAATACGTACCAAGTTTACCATTCTTGAACTTACCAATAAAGCGAAACTGCAGCCTCGAATGTGGTAAGCGATGCCGGATTTGTTTTCCTTATCTTCTGTGTCGATTGTTTTAAAATAATTGACAACCATCTGAAAGGACAAACTGCCCCATGGAAAATTCTACCATGCTTCCTCGTCCTCAATCAGCACCCACACCTAGTCGGGGATTTTCTTCCTTGCATTTTCATACCCCATGACGTACGATGTCGCCAACAGAATTTTGGCCAGCTTCAGGTAGTTGTCGTCGCTTACTTTGACAACAGCTTTGTTGAGCAAAAACTTTATGTTCACAAATGGTGTCCACACCTCTTCAGGGGTTACCATTTCGTTGTCGAAGAGTCAGGTGTACAATGAGGATCGTGGTATAGTGTGGTTCGTATATGGCTTAAACTCAGCAGGGCCAAATCTCAGCCCGCTCACCAAAGCAAATTCAGACCTGGAGAAGCACAAAAGCTTCTCATCAACCTTGAACCAAACAACAGAAGAATCATACTCAGGGAATGACTCCACCTGACGGAGCACCATATAGTGTATGGCTTTGTCGGACCGCGTGTTGTAGTCCTGCATCCCTATAAAGTGACCCAAGCAGGACTGTTTCAGCTTCTCCAACATAGATTTGTCACATTGTTTGAGGTATTCTCGGATGTCAGCAATGAGTGACTCATAACCATGAGTCATCACCTTGTTTTTCAAGTTGCTGAGGTCAATCCTCTTATATGTCCAGTTATGTTGCAATAAGACAAAAAACAATTTAATAACAAATTCATATTCACTGTTTAGGCATAATCTGCTTGGTACAAGTGGTAAACTTTTACAAATACGTACTAAGTTTACTTGTAAATTAGGTACGCATTGGCAAAGACGTACTAGAAAAAAATCAAATTATTGGTACACTCGGTACGATTTGCTATTGCGTACCTAATGTACTTGTAATGTATGTACGCATTTCCAAATACGTACTTGCAAACAATGATATTACTGGTACACTCGGTACGTTTTTGACAATGCGTACCAAGTGTACCTGTAAAGTAGGTACGCTTTTGCAATTAGCAAAAAATCAAATTACTGGTACACTCGATATGTATTGCAAATGCGTACCAATTTTACCAGATACACACTAGTTATGTTGGTACGTTTTTGCAGATGCTTACTGAGTTGCAACTTATATGCTGCGGAACTGGGTACGCATTGACAAAATCGTACCAATTTTAATCATACAATGACATATACACATCAACCGAATCACATCATCCGAATGCAAAATTCACCATGCGTAATCTCAAAAAATTAGTAACAAGCTATCCTCAATTCCAGAAATTACAGATCTGTGTATACCAGTACGTATTGCTCAAAACGTATCGGTACACCTAGTACAATTTTTCCCCAAATTTGTGTGTACCCTAATTCACATTCTACTCAACAAACTGGGTACGCAATCTACATTCAAAACATAGTAAACCCGCGAATCGAAGAAATCAAGTGATAATCAAACATGCAACGAGCCCTAACTTTCAAATCTACATTCTGCAAATTAAATAATACGAAAACTTACTGGTAAATCAACAAATGGATCCTCGACATCCTCGACTGTGGTTTCCTGATTTTCGGTCTCGTGCGGCGGCGAAGATTGGGCTTCTTCCGGCGGCGGCGACTGCTATTCCTCCGTTTCTCTTTCTACGGTCTCTTTTTCGTTGGCGAAGACGGATTTTGTTGGCGGAGGCAGTTTGCTGCGTCGAGTATTGCTCTTCGTCGCGGCGGTTTTGCTTTTTGTCACGCCGGTTTTGCTCTTTGTCGTGGCGGTTTTGGACTTCGCTGCTGGGTTTGCTGCTTCGCTCGTCGTCGCGGCGGTGGTTTTCTCCTTCGCCGTCGTTGGGTTTGCTGCTTCGGCTTGTTTCTCCTTCGACGTTTCGGCGGTTTTTGTTTTCTTCGAGAGCAGCGCCGTCTAGGTCTGTATGCAGGAGGTGGACGGCAGAGTAGAGGTGGTTGACGGCGGAGAGAAGCGGTTGTGCAGAGAGAAGACGAAGGGTCTTTGAGAAGGAAGAGGAAGAGAGAGAAGAGCGGGAAGAGAGAATGAGAGGGAAGAGAGAGAATCTGTAATATTAATTACCATTTTTTTTTTAAAAGAATATTAATTACCGTTTGAATCAAAACCGTACAATCCTATCTATAAAGATATTTCTATCAAATAGAGTACAATATTATCCAATTTTTATCAAAAGTAAACTTTCACGTACCTTAATGTTATATTACCATTTGCCTCTTTTAATAATATAATTTCAGCAATCAAAGTGATGGTAATGACAAAACCACCGTCCCACTAGTTGTCTCACAATTAATTACTATAATCCTGAATTCTATCAACTGAATCTTGACATAGAAAATAAGAAGATGTTTTCAAATGAAAACTTACACAATTCCATTCGAGATGAAAAAAAATAGCAACCTGCAGCAGATTTCCTATAAATTCTTGAATCAATTAGTAACTCTTCTGTTTGTTTGTTAGAACATCAAATTAAGAGCATTAAAGTTTTACTAGTACTCTTGTTAAATCTTATCTCGAAGTTGGTAAACTATTTAAAGGGCGAAACGTTAAGGTGAGATTGTGATTTTCTTTGTCTTATTGTACGAGTTTGTCATTGGAAAAACATGAAATGTCGGGAAAAGAGAGAATTAATAATAACAGAAAAACAAGAAGTTTGCTAGTCGATAGTTGCTTGGCTTCTGCATCTCTCATTTATACAGTGCATGTCGACATTATTAAATACGAGAATAGAAGATTAAATAATATTTATAATATCCATTTGGTCACAACAAGAAATTACGTAGATTTTATTTTATAATCAAGAATATCCTCATTTTTCCCATTTTGAAACTATTGGGTCGGCTCATTTCATTGTTGGAGAAATTAGAACGAAATGAACAATAAAACTGGATTTCTGAAAGGCGTGAGAACACTTTCAGATCGAATCAATTCGACGGTTCTATCGAATTATTCAATCGGATACAATTAAGAGTATATTAAACAATAGTATGGATAGTTTGAGAATGTAGAACCAGAAAACGGAAAAAAATGATCAGAACATTCGAAAACTGATTTTCAAATCAGTTTTATGCAGTTTTTGCAACTTTCCAAAATTGCAAAATAGTCCCTCGAAATTCCGGAAATTAAATTTTCGATGAATTTTTTACACTGCAATTTAATCGGAAATAAAAAATTCGAATTTTTTATCGAATTCTATCGAATTTTTTACACAGCTCGATCCACAACAATAGTCCCTCGACGGTTCTATCGAATTTTTTACACAACTCGACCCCCGCCAGGGGCTACCGCCCCTTGGACCCCGCTATCGGGGGCGCTGCCCCCGAACCCCCGACCTTTAGGGGCTTCGCCCCTAAAATCATAATAAATTCATATAAGCGTGCACTCCGCACCACCAAACTTATATGATGTATTATTATGACGATATTGATCAAACAAGTCAATCCAATTACACTAAAATATTCAACATTTATTTCCCTCGTTTTGAGAGAGAGAGAACCCCAATACTAATGTCCCCTAGTACTTGATGAAGGTTAGCAAATTAAGGTTGTGTGAAGCAAAAAAGCTGTCTTTTCTTATTATTATTTTTTTTGTCCTTTATTTTTTCTTGCTGAGGGAACCATTGGCAGAAATATGAAGGACTTTGAGATAGTTTTTTGGCATTGAGTTGAGAGGCAAAATGGAAACTTCTAGAGGGTTATGGGCTTCTTTGTGGAACTTCCTCTGTTTCTTGCCTTTCTTCATTGGCCTTCTCATTCTTGGCTTTGTTAAAGGTTTGTGAATTTTTCTTCATTTTATCACATGTTTACTAATTTGTTCCTTTTGTTGGTTTTTCTTTTATTACAGCATACTATTATGCAGTATTGTTGAATTTTTTGGCCTTGTGTTTCTTTTCTCTGTTATTACATGTTTGTAGTTTGCAAGTTACTGTTTGATTACAAGTGATGTTCTTTTTCAACTGTCTTAATCTCAGATTCTTGAATGTGGGCTCAAATGTAAAAGAGTACTTTCTTTTTTGTTCTTTTCAGGTATTATTATGTTTCCAATAATACTTCTGATTATGACAGTCGGAATTTCTGGGATAATAATTCTTCTTTGGCCCATACAGTGTTTCTATACATATTATTGCATTTTAAGGTTAGTGTTTTAGCCTTTTGTGACACTCACTTCACCACATTGCCTCCACCAATTCATCTTATGCATTAATATCTTTTGTAATGCAGCACAAAACAATTTGGTCCAGCTTTGAAGCTCTTAATCTGCATATGTTTAGCTGCTGTCTTAATTTCATGGCCACCTGTCGGCATTGTCTGCAGCGTTTTATCCGGGGCAGCATATGGCCTTTTCGCTCCGATTCTTGCCACTTTCCGGGCAGTTGAAGGAGGGAAGACGAGCAAATTCTCGCACTGCATTTGTGTATGATGATCCCAAGTCCTTGAACTGAATCTCTCTCTCTCTCTCTCTCACACACACACTTGTGTTTCTCTCTCATTGCAGGATGGTACTTGGAGTGCTGTGGATGGGAGCTTCACTATGATAAGGGACTTTTCCGATGTTTCTTACCATTCCTACTTCTCGATCATGGATGATCTTCGCCATCAAGAGGGGAAACAATATGAAATCCGGTGTGTTAATTATGCTCGTCTGGAGACTATTAGGTTCCATATTATGTCGATCCGAGCTTGCTTATTATACTGCATGTGCAGGTTGTTGTACGTTCCTCTAGCCCTCGTTGCTGGAATACTTGGCGTGGTGGTAGACCTGCCTGTGGTCTCGACCCTCGCCTTGTGTAAGAGCCCCTACATGCTCGTGAAGGGGTGGCATCGCTTGCTGCAAGACTGTGTTGGCCGTGAAGGCCCGTTTTTGGAGACTATTTGTGTGCCGTTTGCAGGGCTTGCTGTTCTGCTTTGGCCATTGGTTGTGGCTGCAGCTGTTCTTTGCTCCATATTTTCGACTTTTTTCTTGGGCGCTTATGCAGCTGTAGTCGTGTATCAGGAGAGCTCCATCTGGTTTGGACTATGCTACATTGTTGCTTAAGTGTCTATCTACGACGAATACAGCAACGACGTTCTTGACATGCCCGAAGGATCATGCTTCCCCAGGTTCTACCTTCTGCTTTCCATATGCTTGTATCCGTTCATCTTTACGCGTTGTTTTCACTTGACTTGTCGCAACATTTTTACAGACCGCGTTACAGAAAGAATGCCTCTCCACAACCAGCTTCTCTCTCTAGTCGAACCTCTCTGAGAAACCCGCCTTCTCTTAGGGCTTCTCTCCGTTCCCAGATGCTCGACTTAAAGCCTCTGGAGGTATGAAATACGTCTTTAAAGCTTTGGTTACTCTGCTGCTAAGTTTTCCACCAACTATTCTGTGTAGCTAGCTGATGCCTTGTTCAAGGAGTGTCGAAGTTTGGGCGAAGTTTTAGTCTCTGAGGGGACGATAAAAGTGACGGATATCGAGGAGGCAAAGAACAGGAAGGAGTGTGGGAGAATGCTGACCGTTGGATTGCCTGCTTATTGCATTCTTCAAACACTTGTGAGATCAGCTAGGGCTGATTCTGGTGGCATATTGCTGAGTGAGTCGAAGAAAAAGTTTGGATTTTTGTTAGTAGTAATTTTTTTGTATTTTCAAGATACATGAAAGAGAAAATAATCGTTGATACATTACAGGTGACAACGTGGAGATAACGTCGTCGAATAGGCCTAAAGATATGTTCTTTGAGTGGTTTCTCAACCCTTTGCTGATCATCAAAGAGCAAATTAAAGCTGTTAGCCTCTCTGAGATGGAAGAGCAGTACCTAAGCAAGTTTGTGCTCTTTAGTGGCAATGCCACGAGATTGAAGGACTCGCACATCGGGCCGGACCCCCAACCCGAAACTAAACGGGCCGAGCTCGAGGCTCTAGGACGAAGGCTTATTGGGATTACTAAGTCGATATCAAGATATCCAACGTTCAGACGCCGGTTCGATCAGAGTATGGGGACCGTCTTAGCACAACTTGCTAACAACTCAAGAAGCGCTCCAACTCGGACATTGAGGAGATCAACGAGCATGTTCACACGTATTTTTACACAAAAACGGAGAACGAATGGCCATGGTTGCGATCAAGAAGAGATGTCCATGGGCTCTTGATTTGTTACTCCTTTGATCACACTTGGTTTCACTTAATTCATCAACTTCGTCTTGTATTTCATTTTATCAATGCACGTTATGAACGCGCCCATAGAATTAGGGGTAAGCCAAGTTTACATAAATCGAAAATCGGACTGAACCCAACACATTTCTATTAAAACAGTTCGATTCGGTTAGGTGAAACTTTAATAAAAACTTCAAAAATTCGATTTTATATCGATTTGATTTGATATTTTCCAGACCGGAATGACAATATCTATTTAATAGAATCGAAAATTAGTAGTAATTCGATTATTTTGGTTCGGTGGTTTTCTAGGGAAAAACCGACCAAATTAACCAGATACTCACCCCTACTCAATAAAATCAATAGGCAACAACACAAAATGATGAGGTTTCTTCAAGAAAATTGGGAAAATACATTAATTTAAAGTTCTAAACGAGGAAAGTTACACTAGTCTTGCATATAAGTTACTCAAATTACTGATAGTGTTTCAGACAACATTCTAAGTGGATGAGGGTGGAAAAGAATCAAACGTACAGATCGAACGACAGAGGTGGATTGCTTCTACTCCTTCTTCCTCGAATCCTTGAGCTGTCCTCGCTTTCTAATGGCGAGGTTGAACTTGAGACGCCAGGCATCGATACCTGACTCGGGCAAAGAATTTGCTACAGCCCAGAGGAGGGTGTGCGGCCAGTAAGGAGTGCAACGAGGTTCATAGCCTATCCAACGAAGAGCTGCACGAGCATAACCATCTGCTGATGGAACAAAGAACGACGACCTTCTGATTGATGCCATCTTTGTGGCAACGTACAGTGGGACCTACCAGTAGCAACAGATCAGATTTAGCACTTCTGGACAAAACAACAAAACAGACGATGTTTCCTTTTCTCCTTTATTCGAGGTTTTTCATAGTTATATCAGATAGAAGAACAAAACTTCAGATAACAACATTTGATTATGCTAATGGAATCAAAACACGAAGAGCATCAAAATAGAATCAGAAAAATATGAAAGGTTTGAAGAATCGAGTATATTTCAGCAGGTAACCAGAGAGCTTAATTTCCTCTCTCAAGCCACTTGCATTTGTCGTGCATTTCAATCCACGAGTATCCTCAGGCTCGTAATTTAATATTTGAAGCTATTCGAAAATGAAAAACGTACACACAACTACTAAACCAGCAAGTCTATTGCAATTGTTTATTTCCAAGTGCTACTAAAGAAGTGTTCCGGAACATCCATCTTAATGTCTCGTTACTGCTATAGTTCACTTCTTGTATCAACCTTAGTCAGCTACTGCCCAATTACAAAGTGACGAGGGGACATACCTGACATTGCACATCGATCCCATCCTTCTTATACTCCACATACAGGCACCTTGAGAACTGATCAATATATCTGAAAAAACCACCTCAACTTACTTAGTTCTATTAGTTCGAACAAAATAAATAAACGTAAGCTCATCCAGTTGAGTCAATAAAACAGTAATACATACCACATTAGCAGATGTTTAATCAGTCATATTGCAAACCGCAAGAATCTTAACACGAAAACCAGATTCTTAAATAGGCGCAAAAAGTGACCACTTTTTACATCTATTCACTTCTACAATACTCAATATTAGCAACACGCAGAAAACGAAAACGACACTCATAAAAGACTACCAAACCCAGATTTTCCACTTCAATAACTTCCAAATTCGTTCTTGAGTTGACAAGCCAACAAATCAAACCTTGCCAAGATCATCCAACTAAACATCAAACAGTAGAGCCGGATTCTAAAATAGGCCAAAAAACCCACCACTTTTCACGTATATCCACTTGTACTACTCCACTAATTTCCATCATTAAGGAAAACGCAAAAAAGAAAGATTGCCAAACTCCAAAAATTCCACTATACATCCGACATCAGGCCACAAAGAAAACGATAAAGGTTTAAAAATTTGCAAATTAATGAAAATTCAGTTTCTGATTCATTATCTATGATAGGCCAGCCAGAGAGAAAGAGAGAGAGAAGCCTCACAAAGATCAGCTAACATCACACAATCAACCTCAAACACTACTCTAAACTAAAAGCAGCAAAGCAATCGATCCACATAGCAAAATAGACAAACCAGAACAACAACACAGTCACAAAAGGAGAAAATCTTCCAAAAAAAAAAAAACACTTACGCTTTGGTAGCAGCATAAACAGAGTAAAGCGGATCAGCAGGAAGAACAATGGCGGCGCCGGAGCCAATATTGACAATCGCCCCCTTCTTCCTCTCCAACATCCCAGGCAACACCGCCTGCGTAACCTTCGTCGTCCCCACGATGTTAACCTTAATCAAATCGTTCAGCATCTTCTCATCTACCTCGTGAAAGTATCGCGCGTACGGATACGAAACTCCCACGTTGTTAATCAGCACGCCCACATCCAAACCCTCGATCGCCTCCTTAATCCTCGAAACGCCGTCGTCCAAGTCGCCGGAGAAATCCACCACCACCGTCTTGATCTGGGTCGAACCGGATTTGGATTTGATGGCGGTCGAGACTTCCTCGAGCTTACTGGGGCTCCGACCGACTAGAACTAAGTTGAGCCCTTTTCGCGCCAGCTGAAAGGCGAAGGATTTTCCAATGCCGTCGGTGGGGCCCGTGATTACGGCCCACGACCCGTATTTCTTGAGGTTTTTGCCGGGGCGGATGAAATTGACGTAGGCCCATTTCAGGATGGAGACGGAGAGTTTGAGGAGAGAGAAGGAGCCGAGCGAGAAGAGGAGGAGAAGCCATGTGGGCTGAGATTTGAGCTGCTCGAAGATGCAATCCGCCATTACGAGTGATGTGTGTGTGAGAGAGAGGGAGAGAGTGATGATTCTGAGGAAGTGAGAGAGAGAGAGAGATGGGGGTTTTGAAATTTATTTATATATATAACTTGCAATTTTTTTATTTTTTTATTTTTTGTTTATTTGATTTTGTAACACTTTAAAATTCTTTTTAATCCTATTATAATGAAAGTTAGTAATCGGTAACCCGAAATTGATGATTTCGTGTTTCTTTAAAATACACAAATTGATTCTCCATTTGACTTTCGAATTACTTATAAGAACTTGATTATCTTGAAATCACATTCAAACCATTCATTCTTTTTTCTTAACAGGTGGTATGTTTCTAGGAGTAAGCAACGAGTTTGTTGTCAAGAATGTGAGACGTGAAATCAATATGATGGCTGACAAACTTATTAGGATGTCTATAAATTTTCGTTATACGCATGTTTGGGATGAACCTTCAGAAATTATGGAGAAACTTCTTTATTTACTATGTGTTTGTTTATAATAAAAGAGTCCCTTTATCCCTATAAAAATAGTTTATATTTGATTTATAAGTATACGTTTACGCAATAGATACATTTTAGATCGTTTTTTATATGCGTATTCCGTCTTCTTCATTTTTTTAATTTGAATTTAATCAACATTTTTTAGATGTACAAAGGGATTTAAATACTTTATTCATAAATGATGTGTAAGTAACTCAGGCTACCAACTTGATTATGCGTCCGGTCTATGATATTAGAGAGGCCGCATTCTTAATTAAATAATAAATTCATAAAACTTTATCATTTAATTTATGTTAAAGAATATTTATAAGATGGTGAGAAATAAATTACTAAATAATAATGAGTGGGCAATAGGAAGAGATGGTGAGAAGATGACAGTTGGATTTATAGCATTTATTTTTGGAGGTTGAATTAGTTGAGCGATTGGCTGGTTTGGTTGAATCAGATTGGTCATTAGGTGAACCATAATAACCAAAAATCCACGTATGGATGGGCCAATGTACCTCGAAATCTAAACTATATTGATTCCAAAATAACACATACATCAGTATTCTACAAATTAAATTATCTTAAACTCTCAAATTTTATGTGAAAGTTTCTTGAACCGAATCGCTAGAATCGGCAGACTAAATTCAAACTCGTTGACAGTAAATAACAATAGGTCGAACTAGACAATTTTGAACGGATGACTCAAAAAAACCCTACCTATCCAACATAAACAGAGCGATGGCCTAATAAAATCGACTTGATTGGACCCCATATTCTAACACATCTATCTAAATTATCAGAATATTTTGATTTGGTTGTCTTGGGAATGACCTAGTGGTATAGTGGACTGCCTGAGACTGAGAGTTCTCAGGTTCAATCCTCACCAACACCTCTATAGGTCAAGTCTGTCATACTTGTATTTGGAAGGTGTAGTTAAATATAGCGGCTCCCACACTTGTATTTGGAAGGTGTAGTTAAAGGTAGCGGCTGCGTATTCACATAAATTCAAAAAAAAAAAAAAAGCAAAGAATATTTTGATTTGATGGACACATAACTTAGGTATGGAAAGTCATAGTATGTGTATGTGCAACATGTTCGCATACGTGGTTAAAATCTGTGTCTTTTCATCTTATTTGTTGATGTTAATTATTTTCCTTTTCTATAAATACAATTCGAATAAAATTTACTACAATATAGTAGTAGTGTATATATTTATTAACAATAATGACAAACGGACAACTGTTGTCTGGACAATAATCGTTTTTAGGCTTGAAAACTAATCAAATTAAAAATATTTAAAGTCGCCGATTTTTTTTTCTTGAAAATCGGTCCAACTAATTCCTTACCCCCATCATTTTCTTTTTTGTAAATAATTTTATTAATTAATTATAAATTATATTTTAATCATTTTTAGCATAACCTTTCGTTCGAGCTTAATTAAGGGATACGATAGTAAAATAAGAAAATAAAAAAACCGACGGTTTTAAATAATACTCCCTCCGTCCATGAATCATATCCCCATTTGGGTTCCGACACGGAAAATAAGAAAGTTGATAAAGTTGTTTTGAGTGGGGTAAAAGTTAGAATGTAGGGGTAGTAGGATAATGACAAAAAAATAATGGTAATAACAAAAAAGAGGTGGTATTGACAAAAAAGAGGTGGTATTAACCAAAAAGTGGGAATAAAGTTGGTGTGATGATCAAAAAGTATGAATAAAGTTATTGTGAGGTGGGACCACCAATGGCAAAGGATAGTAAATAAAGGAAAAGTAGGAGGGTATGATTGTATAAAAAGGTAAGTAGGGATTTGATTCATGGACAAAAAATGTGGGTAAGTAGGGATTTGATTCGTGGACGGAGGGAGTATTGATTGGACCAATTTTCAAACTTAAAACCGATTAGTTGTCCAGACAACAGTTGTCCGTTTATTAAATAGCAGGGCTCTTTTAAAAAAAATAAAATTATAAGTAATGTGAATGCACCCTCAAATAACTGTAACTAAGAAAATTTAATACGTTAGTTAATAGTAATTGTAACGGCAAGTTTGAATTTCTATTCATGCTAAATTTATGGGTATTTGTAGGGTTATGTTTATTGCATGATCGTATAGTGTGAATTCATTTCACCGACCGAAATCTAGCTATTACTAGTACTATATATTTGTATGTGAAGTATCGTCATTATATTATTAAAAGAAAAACGATTCTTACTTTGAAAAAATCCTACGTGACACCCTTTATATTACTCTATTCATATTTATCTAAATTCTCAAATTTTTGAAGTTTTAAATGTAAAATAATAGATTTTAAATATCTATACTAAAATCTTGTGTTTCACATCGGTTTCTCAATGAAACTTCACATATTGAAAAGCCTATAAATACCTAGAATGAATATGTATTTTCTCATCTTTTGCTCAATCAGTTTTATTTGGCCAATTTATTTATTAATCGACCGAATAAATAAGTATATTTTATAGTTTAATTTAATTTAATTTGGTCAATTTATTAATTGGCTGAATAGATAATTATTTTTTGTAGGAGTTTTATTTAGTCAATTTATTTATTAATCGGCTGAATAAATAACTGCTATATTTTTATAGTTAATTTAATTTGACCAATTTATTAATTGACCGAATAGATAATTATTTTTATTAGGGAACCAATTTATTAGTTGACAGAATAAATGGTTCCAAATAGTTTGGATAATTTATTGGTTGACCGAATTAAATTTGGAAATAGTCTAATATTTTTTTTATTTAATTTGATAAAAAATAAGTAATTTTTAATTTTTCAATTAATTAGGTAGACGGGCCAATTTTCAATAGATGGGTACCTTAACTCGAGATCCCATGTGACACAGTTTCATTCTTTTTTCCTATTAATTTTAAAATTTTCAATTTATTATTTTTTTTCATGTATTTTCTAAAATCTAGAATCATCATAAATTATGCATTTATAAATCAAAATCGTGGTCAACGGGCCAATTCTGACCCGGAATCGTGGCGGTAGACGAGTTAATTCCCAACCGACGGTTACCTCAACTCGAGAAATTTTTCATATTATGCTTTTTTTCCCATGTATTTTCTAAAATCTATAATTGTCATCTATGAAATAATTTTTACGTTATTTGTAGTTGAGTTTTCAACTTTGCATAATCTGTAATTTTAATTAACGAATATTACTATACGATTAAGGATGATAGCGAATAGTACAATCATTATTTTTATTAAATTTTTGGATCTATATAAATTATAAACAAATTTTATAAATTACGCACTTATAAATCAGAGTCGTGGTCAACGGGCCAGTTCCGACGCAGAATTGTCGCGGTAGACTAATATACGGATTTTTTTCTGAAAGGAACACAAATGACTAATTTTTTAATCGGATTTTAAACAAGTACGAGTATATAAATTTCAAACAAGTTTGAATAATCTTATACACATCATCTCAAATTGTTTGATTAGTCGTCTTCGTTGGAAAACGTAGAATATGTTGGAAAATTGACAGAAAAATTATTAACAATTTATCAACGAGCCAATTCCGACCAAGAATCGTGCGCGTAGATGGGCCAATTTAGTACTTGCGTAAATTTTACGTTATTTGTAGTTGAGTTTCCAACTTTGCATAATCTATAATATTAATTAACGAATATTACTATACGGTTAAAGACGATAACGAATAGTACAATCAATTATATTTCTTAAATTTTTTAATCTATATAAATTCTAAACGATTTTTTACATTAGGCACTTATAAATCATAGTCGTGATCAACGGGCCGGTTCCGACGCGGAACTGTGGCGGTAGGTTGTGCGCGTAGAGGGGTCAATTCAGTATTGGCGGGACATTTTTTTTTAATATATTCTATAATTTTGAACTTATAGAGTCGTGGTCAACGGGCCAGTTCCGACGCAGAACTGTGGTGGTAGACTAATATACGGATTTTTTTTCAGAAAGGAACACAAATGACTAATTTTTTAATCGGATTTTAAACCAGTGCGAGTATATAAATTTCAAACAAGTTTGAATAATCCTAAACACATCATCTCAAATTGTTTGATTAATCGTCTCCATTGGAAAATGTAGAATATGTAGGAAAATTGGCAGAAAAATTACTAACGATTTATCAACGAGCCAATTCCGATCAAGAATTGTGCGCGTAGATGGGCCAATTCAGTACTTGCGGGACAATTTTTTTTAATATATTATATAATTTTGAACTCATAAAATTAAGAATATTTATGGTCAATTTTTATCTTATATCATTGACTAAATAATTTTATGAATCGCAATCATTCCACATAAAATTTTGTAAAAAGAAAAAACTACTAAGTACATAGTGAAACAATTCTTGAAGTCCTATTATCAGTTAAAAAAGTTATTCTCGAAGCTGGTAAAAAGAAAATAAATGTTATCATTTATTTCTCTATAAATATATTTGGAAGATAATTACTTATATAATACTGTAATTTATAATTAAATTTTTATTTATTAAATATTGTGTGAATATTTTTGGAATATAGTTATGTATATAATTAAATATTAATTTCAGGTAAAAAAAAAACAAATGTCATCATTAATTTTTTTTGTGAATAAATTTGGAAGATGATTATTTATATAATTTAAAATCAGTATTGTAGTCAATAGGCCGGTTCCAGGTCGGAACCATCGGAGTAGACGGGATGATTGTGAAGCGGTGGTTTAACTTTTTTCTTTTCTTAATCTTGTGTTAAATTCATAATGTGGGGTATTTAGGATCACTTTCATCTTATAGACAATCTTAACATCTATAGTATTATTCGCTATCTATATATCTTTTCTCTCTCTCACTACCCGCTCCTTCTCTTGCCTCTTTTTCTTTATAAAAAGTTAAAAGATTCAGCTTAAAAGTTGCTTTCCTTTGAGAGAGAAATATATTTTTGCCCACATCGATTTTGTAGAAAAATAGAGTTTTAACAATTATCGAAAGTAATGAGAATATATTAGTTATAATTTTTAACAAACATAATTATATGAGTTTGAGACGTAAACATGTGGTAAAATTATTTTTTAATTGAATTTAAGATGTGTTCAAGGGATATAAATTCTAAGCGAGTTTAGTAGATTGAATAATCGAATTATTTTACGCTAAAATAATTAACAAATAATTTTTAATAATCTATCACTTATTAATACTATTTAATAATTTTATTAATTTTTATAATTTTCCGTCGATTTTTGACGGATTATGTGCTAGTTTTTCTCATTTGAAAATATGGATCCAACACGGATACAATATTCTGTGTTTTTATTTGTCGAATCAACCAATCATTTCATTTAGATAAATACACATTTTTCATAATACATCTTCATTCAATATCTATATTCTGTGTGTGTGTGAGAGAGAGAGAGCTGCTGATCAATCGATTTATTGGTCACACATATATATATGCATTTACAAAGTAAAGTAAAAAAATTGAAAAGGAAAATAGTCAAATTTGAAAGTATGTGTTTCTCATGAATCGCACATTTCCAATTTCATTTTCCTCAGCTCCAAAACCCAATCCACGTCTCAGAAACAACAAAGCCAACCCGTCTGCATCGACCAAGTTCAAACAAAAAACAACGTCATAAATAAGTTTGCTCAATAAAAAATACTACTGCTACTACTACAATATTTTTATATAAAGCTGTCAAATAAGAAACCTTGCGAGGAGAATCCAGGGGCTCGTGTCGGGCCGCGCTTTCACCGTGACCCGGCTGCTCATTTCCTGCGTTGCCTTTGGCTTTCTCGTCCCTCGCCTTTGCAAAGATGACCGTAAATCCATCCGCTGAGGCCGGATTATTCACGTCCCACTCCCCAAATTTCGGCAATGGCCGGCCTTTTTCGTGTTGCTACATGCCACACGAAAAAGGATTTTTTTTACATAGTTTAAACATATCACCAATATTTACAATGTAATGATAATATTAGCTACTCTAACACGAGGCATCTACTTATAATAAACTTTCAATGCATAAAGATCAATTAATCAACATCAATCGCTTTAATATTTAGCTTTTAGTAGCTCGATCTGAAAAAAACATTAATGATATTCGAATCAATAAGTAGTACGTATAATTTGTTTATGTGGCATCCTTTTGGAAGTAGAATCTATATCGATTCCTTCTCTTCCATGTTCAACCTCAAATTAATCAAAAACTTTTTGCCATGATATTACGAAGGATAAAAAACTAGAATCCTAATTTGACTCGGCCGTGTATCAACAAACATATAACGAAGGCAATATAAGATAATACTAATATCGAAAGAAATCAAAATGGAGAAGAAGAAATTCAGAATTTCAGAAGGAAAAATCCGAAAAGTATTTAACATCAACATAAATTATTAATCATAAAATAACGTTAATCTTATCAGAAGCATTTAATTAATTAATTTCACAAACAATCATATTGGATCATAATTTCAAAATCAAAATTTAGATCAGACTTTGATCGCATGCATCTTGTTATAGGCAATAATTTAATGTGCGTAAATATGAACACGAAAATGAATATGCGACGAAGAAGAAACTTACAGACGTCATTAATGCAGGCTTTAGGCCTCAGACGGAAGAGAAAAACGAAAAATGTGTTTTTCTAGAGAGAGAAAGATAGAGAGATTGGAGATTATATGAGGGAATTCTCAACCGATTTTTTTTTGGGGGGGGGGGGGGGGAGAGAAGGAAATACAATGAAGAAATTAGATTAGGACAAAGTAAGGTAAGGGCGACAAAAGACAACTGTTACAATTTCCATATAAGCAAACAATATTCAATCTTGTACGTGATATTTTGGTTGACATTATCAATCGCAATGTTTACCATATTTTTCATTGATAGGAATCTTTACCATATTTTAATATTTCTCTACGTGGCACGTACTACAACTAATTATTATTATTATTATTATTATTATTATTATTATTATTATTATTATTATTATTATTATTATTATTATTATTATTATTATTGATACGATGATACCAATGCTTGAAATACATGCAAGTGTTTTTCTCTATAGTATATTTTGATTCTTTTCAAATCAAGTTGTCCGAATATTAACAAGCTCAAGTTTACTTGAACCTACGGCTGAAAACACAGCCCAAGTCGAGTTGTCCCGGTTTCAATTTAGGCTACGATTATTATTTAGGTTCGAACCCGATCCAACAATACACTAACGTGTGTTGGCTGCGCAATATTCAGCCCAATGGGATTGGCCTTTTGGCATCTCTAAGTAAACCCTCTCAAACTAACTCCATAAATTCCGGTAATGATATCTTAATCTCATCAGCTCACAATTCCAATGCTCAAGTAAGGCCTGCAAGCTTATGAAGCCGAGCTCGAGTTTGACCCATTAAAATCCCGTTTTGTACTAGAATGGGAGCTGGTTCGGTTCGCCTACGACCCTAAACATGCCTTAGGCAAAAACAAGATGTCCCATTAAAAGATATGACCCGCGCACATACGATAAGAATGGTCTCATTCTTAACAGATTTCCTTTCTAGATTCCTATTTCTTAATTTTGGCACAGTTTATGGATGACCAAACAACATAGGTGTATAAATATAGACACAGATTCACGCCTTCAACAACCTGCGATCTAATCACAATTAATCATGTTCACAAAGCAAATAAATCTAGCTACTGCTACTCTCATGATTCTATTGATCTTTCATCAGCAAGTGAACGGGGCAAATGCCCGTCTCCCTCTCCTTGTGAATCCTCAAACTCTACAATTATCTGAATATGTTACTATAACTGGTGCGTTAAACATCTTACTACTCTACTAGCTCAAATTTCACTCGACTATATGAAGATTGTGATGCCTTTACCTTGCAGGTTGTAGCAGTGACTGTGATATAGCCTGCTGTTACTGTGATATAACGACACAGCCACCGATCTGTGTCCAATGCTGCCAAGGAGATCCTTGATCTGCAAAGTATGATATATACCTATACATATACATATATATAATATATATGTGTACATGCAATAGCAACAACTTAAACCATCTTTTTAATAAAATTTATAGCTCAAAAATACTTTATAATCCAACATAAGGTCATCGAAAATGAAAAGGTGTTTTAGGATACACAAGAACATTCAAAACCTTATGAAAAACTACTTAGAAACAATCTGATCCGCCACCAAAAATGAATATAGAGATGTAATCTGCAGAAAGAACAACATTCACATGCATAAGCCAGTTTTTTTCGTCCGTACCTAACTTGGAAAAATTACGACATTTTTTTCTCAAGTACCTATGTTGTTGGCGGTGCAGGATGAGTATTCACGCTCAAGAGAATGAGAAAGTGCAGTTCAGAAGGAAGTATGGAAACGTGCTTCCTTTGATTCATCAAGATGTAGTGGAACCAGAATCTTAAGTTAAAATGCATATGTGAGAAAGATAGATATCAATGTAACAATCAGTATAACAAGCAGGAAATAATTCGAGTACACACAAGGACTCGAATTCTCATAATTCTTTTATTGTGTTTATTATCTTTCTGTAGAATACATACTACATTCTAGGTCAAGAAACACCAACCATTTGGTTCTTGCAAGATACAGATAGCACTTAGTATGCAAGAAGGGAAAGCTCGCTCGTGGGCTATTACCTGACTAAAATTGAGGCAGAAATTAATGCTTTCTCGAAAGTCCTAAAAACACAGCTGCAGACGAGATTTGAACTTTAAGATCAGCAATATCAAGATCATGGCCACCTTCAACCAAACCCCATCGACCAACCTGTAAATCTTCCTCCAGCCTAATCAACTCAATGGCTTGCTCAATACTCAACTTACCACGAAACATGCCTACTGCAATGATCAAAGAGTGCGCAGCTGCAGCAATTGCATCGATTGCAGCTAGTTCACAGTCGTCGGTCTTCTTAAGAATGTTCTCAAAAGCCTTAACCAGACCCTCTTCCTGCTTTCCACCAAAGAAACTCGTGTACACAGCGGGCTTAAAGCCAAATTCCGATTCCACCCATTTAATCAAAGGACCAAATTTCTCGACCTGGAGTTCTGAAAGAAGCAACTATATGTTCCCATCACGTAGATTTTGAAAGTAACGCATAGCATAAGAAGAACCGTAAAAGTACAATACAGACCTCGTAGATCCTTTGTTAGATCATTGTCCCTGGGAGCACGACAAAATACCAGATCTTGATGAAATTTTTGCATCAAAGTTTCAATCACCTTTGACCTAGTAAGGGGTACTCTTTCCAATGCGGTACATGCAAGCATCATCAGAGGCATTGAAAATGGTCTAATTCCATCTGCTTCCTACAAAACAAAGATTTTACCTCTTATAAGTCAAATCCAAGTACATTTTCTACATTCAACGCGGACTTTAGTTTACAAAGCCACAGAGCACGTTTTCCCATCACTAAACACAACATAGTCGATTGCTTAAAAGCCTGAATTACATTCAAAAACAGAAAACTCATTCAGCTAATGCAACTCATCACAGAAAACAATTAAATAGACAAATTTGTGGCACCATCGCATTCAGAAAAATTAAGTCAAAAACAGTTCTTGAAAATATACGAATGCAGAAAATGATATACCACTAGAATCTATACTAAATGAAATAGAGGACAAATATGAATCAAACGAAATCGACAAATCCACACTCAAAACAGATACTGTAAAAACATAAACTGTTAAATCCCTACTAAATAAAATCGAGGGCAAAGATGAATCAAAACGAAATTGAGAAACCCACGTTGAAAGCAGATACCAGCAAAACATAAAAACTGTTATATCCCACTAGAGACTATACTAAATAAAATCAGGCAAATATGAATCAGACGAAATCGGCAAATACACACTTAAAAATAACTTATTTCCAGCCCCTACGGAGCAATTAAATTTCCAATTTCTACTAAAATTGGACAAAATGAAATAGGAAGTGAAGAAAAAATAGAAGAACCGTAAACTAAAAAACACATCCACAAATGAATAGGTGATGCATAATAATTATTTTCCAATTTGCTGCATAATATCAACTCTGCTGTAATGAAGCCTAACCATGATTTACCTCACAAAAGAAGCTTAGCCAACATTAAAACTTGTTAACTTATGAAAGAAAAGCTGTAACGATCCATTCAACAACAAATTTTAGATCTTGAATATCACACATCAGCAAAAACAACGCAGAAAACCTAAAATCAACAAGAAGCCCGCAGCCACAATCAGAATTCAAACACAAGGTACAAACTTGAATGCACCTGGTACTCCCACTCAGCTGCAATGGCCTTAGCCAGAGCTAGAGTCGGGCACTTGAGATTCCGCTTGGACGGAGTTTTAAGCGTCCTGTAATCGAGCATTACGCTCCATCCATTCCCGTCGTCAGCTTCTCTCGTCGTCACGTCCTTGTAGAACCGCTTTCCGACGATAGAGCCGGTCATGAACGACATCGGCATGCTCACGGAATCAGAAGATTGCGGGGCCCTTTTCCGCCCCTTCACGAATATGCTGTCATCTCCGCCTCCGCCGGCCGGTTTCGGATCTTCGGAGGAGAATGTGAAAGAAGAGTGCTCGTTTTCGGAGTCACCGGCTACCCCCGCGACGCTGAGGCGGCGGCTTCCGGAGGTGAGGGTTCTGAGAGCGGAGGGATTTAGGGATTTCAGGGTTTTTCCCACCATCCATGACGCCATTTTCGCGGTCGGAGGGGCTCGGAGAGGGGTAGAGAGAGAGAGAGTGGAGAGAGAGATTGTGTGTTTTGGGCTATTTCCGATCATTCCCCTAGTCGGCTGCTCAAGCCAAGTAATGGGCCTGAGCCCGGCCTGAAATTTACCAATGAATTTTATGAATGATGAATACATTTGAAATTGAAGGCCCTGAAAAAAAAAAAGGCGAAAAAAAGGGGACAGTCTTTCTAGATGGAGAGACTATAATCTCTCTTAATTTGTGATTTATTATTAAATAAAATAAAAGAAAATTAAATGAAATAGAAAAACAAAAAACAAAAAATAAAAGTCTATCTTTGGGAGGAGGGGTTTGAATAAAATAAAAAAAAAGGAAAAAGAAAAATAATCTAGCCCTCTACGACTAGATATCTAATTAAACAGCGGCTTAAAAGTAAAATAAATTAAATCTGCCACTATATTGAAAACGAGCTATTGGAGCCATCCGATAACTCTTGGAGAAATGGCAAAGCCGAAAAAAAAAATCAAAAGACTTGAATTTTGAAGGTCACCTCCTTCAAAAAAAGTTATCCAGCATCCATAGCTTGGAAGGCCGGACAAACTATAATCACTATTAAAGGTAAAAGTTTTGAATTTGATTTTGATAGTTTAGATTTTAGAACGACAGTTGAAAGAATTATAATAGGCTTACTGACCTATTTAAACAATCATTATCGCCATTTCATCATTATATTATATTACTAAAAAAAATACTAAAAAAAAGAATTCTTACTTTGAAAAAATCCTACGTTACACCCTTCTTAATTCTTCATTCATATTTATCTAAATTCTCAAATTTTTAAATTTTTAAATGTAAAATAATAGATTTTAAATATCTACTAAAATCTCGTGTCCCACATCGGATATTCAATGAAATTTCACCTATTGAAAAGCCTATAAATACATAGAATTAATATGTATTTTCTCATCTTTTGCTCCATCAGTTTTATTTGGCCAATTTATTTATTAATCGGTCGAATAAATAACTACTCCCTCCGTCCCGTTCATAATGCAACGTTTCTTTTCGGCACGGGTATTAAGAAAAAGAGTATTTAGAGTAAAGATGGTAATTAGTGTATTAATAAAGTGATATAAACTGTTTTTAAAGTAAATAAAGTGTTGTTGATGATATAAAGTGGTTTTAAAGTGAAAAAGTGTTACTGATGTGATATAAAGTGGTTTTAAAGCGAATAAAGTGGATAAAGTGATTTTCTAATTATTTCTATAAAAGGAAACATTACAAGTTGAATGGGACACCCCAAAAAGATTATGTTGCATTATGAACGGGACAAAATGAGTATTTTTTTTATAGTTTAGTTTAATTTAATTTAATTTGATCAATTTATTAATTGGTCGAATAGATAATTATTTTCGTACGCACTTATAAATCAGAGATGTGGTCCACAGGCCGGCTCCGATGCGGAACTGTGGCAGTAGACAGGGCAATTTCCAATCGATTGTTTTAGAAATCGAAAGAAATGATAATATATTAGACTATAATTTTTAACAAACATAACTATATGGTTTGAGTCGTAAAAATGTAATAAAATTACTTTTTAATTGAATTTGAGATGTGTTCAAAGACATATAAATTCTAAGCAAGTTTAGTAGATTGCATAATCGAATTATTTAACCCTAACTAATTTAAAAATAATACTTTTCTTAATATATCACTATTAATACTATCTAATAATTTTATTATTATTAAATATTAATATAATTTTCCGTATAATTAATGTGTATTTTCTCATCTTTTGCTTCACCAGTTTTATTTGGCTAATTTATTTATTAATCGGCCGAATAAATAACTATATTTTTATAGTTTAGTTTAATTTAATTTAATTTGGTTAATTTATTAATTGACCGAATAGATAATTATTTTTCGTACGCTCTTATAAATTAGAGCCGTGGTCCACAGGCCGGCTCCGACGCAGAACTGTGGCAGTAGACAGGGCAATTCTCAATCGACGGTTATTGATATACGGATTGTTTTAGAAATCGAAAGAAATGAGAATATATTAGATTATAATTTTTAACAAACATTACTATATGGTTTGAGTTGTAAACATGTAATAAAATTACCTTTTAATTGAATTTGAGATGTGTTCAAGGGCATATAAATTATAAGCGAGTTTAGTAGATTGTATAATCGAATTATTTAACCCTAAATAATTAAAAAATAATATTTTTCTTAATATATCACTATTAATACTATCTAATAATTTTATTATTATTAAATATTAATATAATTTCCCGTTGATTTTCGACGGGTATTATTCTTACTTTGAAAAAATCCTACGTGGCACTCCTCTTAATCCTCCATTCCTATTTACCTAAATTCTCAAATATTTGAATTTTTAAATATAAAATAATAGATTTTAAATGTCTACTAAAATCTTGTGTCCCACATCGGTTTTCAATGAAACTTCACCTACTGAAAAACCTATAAATACCTAGGATTAATGTGTATTTTCTCATTTTTTACTCCACCAGTTTTATTTGACCAATTTATTTATTAGTCGGTTGAATAAATAATTATCTTTAAAAATTAACCGATTAACTTTAGTTATCAATCATCATGTACCTCAAACAAATAAGAAAAAAAATACCGTACTCTTTTTAATTTTAATTAGGGCAAGATTTGTCCATTTAAATTTTTTCATCCATATAACAATAAGAATTGATATACTCCTTCCATTCATAATATATGTTATCCTAAGCTTGGGCACAATTATTAAAAAAAAAAAATTGTTTCCCTAATTAACCTTATTTATTATATCAAATGTTGTGGAGATAAAACGATAAACTAAATGACTAGAGGAAATGTACATGATTTGTAACACATACAAGAGATATCAATTAAGAAATCATATATTTTCGAATCATATCTATCTCAATTTTAAATAAGACATTTTTTTTGAAACTTGAATGAATAGGTTTTTCTTTTCCAAAAAAAGTGTATACATTTACATAGCCATTAGTATATATTTTTATACCTATTCTTATTTATATGAATATAATATATATCTTGCATTATGTATATATATATAGATATCGTTCATTTACAACTTTTCATCCATATGACAATTGGAAATGATATATTATTTTTTAATTATATCTATATTATTATTATTATAATTAAATTATAATCTTCTATCTCACATCGCTTTTCAATGAAACTCCATCTATTAAAAAGCCTATAAATAATTAGAATTAATGTGTATTTTCTCATCTTACAATTGATTTGTATCACCCATTTAATTTAGTCAACTTATTAGTTGGTCGAATAAATAATTATATTTTTATATGAAATAATCCATGATAATACAACTAAAATCTATCTCTAAAATTTGACCGATTAACTTAATTATAAATCATCATATATACCTCAAATAAATAAATAGTTCATTCCAATTAATTATTCAACTTCTAATAAAATCGAATGTTGTGTGTACCAAGAGTAAAGTTATCTATTATTATTATAGGCAAAACTGGATAAAAATATCCGACTTTATATCAAAATTTGGTTTTTTGACAAACTTTTAATTGTAGCAAAAAATATATGAACCTTCCAATTTGTTACAATGTCTGTTCGGTGACGATTTCCGGCTAAATCGATGCTGATGTGGATCTCCGGAAAGCTGAGATGGCAAGAAAAATTAGATAAAAATACCCGACCTTATACCGAAATCTGGTTTTTTGACAAACCTTTTAATTGTAGCAAAAAATATAGTGACATTTCAATTTGTTGCAATGTCCGTCCGAATTCAATTTGGGAAAAAAAATTAATGGTGATGTGTACAATTCATAATGACGTGACATTCAAAACGACGTCGTTTTAACTAAAACGACGTCATAGTGTAACTAGATGCACAACATTGGAGCCGAGTCGAAAAAGTCCAAATTGTTGCCCGACGATTATCCTTATATTAGTAATCGGAGCGAAAGCGGAGCCGTAAAATCGGAGCCGAAGGCGGAGGCGGAGCCCGAAAAAATATTTGTAAAAGAAAAAAACTGAAAAAAAAAAACCGAAAAAAAATCTGTAAAAAAAATGAAAAAAGAAAACTGAAAAAAAATCTGATGCACCACAATGTGTAACCAGATGCACCACAATGTGTAACCAGATGCACCACACAGTGTAACTAGATGTACCACATAGTGTAACTAGATACACAACATTCTACGAAAATAAATAAAAAACGAAAACAAAACTAGTTCATCTTAATGCACTTAGTGGTGCAACTCATTATATAGTGTGGTGTATATGAATACATGATGTAGTGCATAAGATCTGACCGTAAAAAAAAAACGAAAAAAAAAAGAAAACTTAAAATCATGTGCATCTCAATGCACTTAGTGGTGCATCTGAATATGTGAAGTGGTGCATGTGAGCTGAATGTAAAAAAAAAATTCGAAAATTAAAAAAAAATCAACAGGTTGACCTGGGTTTGAACCACTTTGACCAGGCCAAATCTTGACCCTCCATGTAAATATAATCAATGGTGGAGATTAATTCTTAATTCTCTCTTTAAAATCTCTTTGCATGGGAATATATATATACACATATATATATATATATATATATATATATAAAAATAATCGATGATAATACAACTAAAATTAATCTATCTATATATTATTACATTACGTATGTATACATAGTGTTGGGAAATTTAAGTAAAGTTTTGATTGATTCCAAAACCAAGTGACCCCAACCGAGTAGATGTTGTCAGATCCTAATGTTAGTAGTTAGGCTCGCTGTTTGAGCAATGTTGAGATTTTATCTTTACAGGTCTCCAGCTGAAGACGGCAACATAGCGTTACTCGGATAGAACATCAGTTGTAAGAAAGACAACTGAGTGTTCAAAGGGGAAGATGTAAGAGAACATCAGATGGAAGAAAGTCATCTGAGCGTTCGAGCCGATTGATCAGATTCAGAACACAAGAAAGACAACTGAGCGTTCAAGAGATAGAACATCAGATACGAGAAAGACAACTGAGCGTTCAAGATGGAACATCAGTTGCAGGACTCGAACTGATAAGATCGACAACATGAAATTCAAGGCAGCTGAGAGTTCAACTGTTCATATTCAGACAGAAGGTCAGATGAAGATATCGATCAGATGGAACATCAGCTGAAGACCACTCAGATGAAGACCAAAACTTCTCAACCAACTAAACAAGGTTGGAAGTCAAAGGTTGAAGATTTGAATTTCAAATAAGGAAGTCACGTGAAGGTTTGACTCTCTGTCATTACCTCATTTGGCCCAACATAAGGCTGTCTCAGATGGAAAGCAGAAGTTCACAGTTGCCAAATTCGGAAAGTCTGCAGAGATGAGAGACAAGTCATCGCTTTCACAAGAACAGAGATCAACGACTCTTCCAACGGCTAGTTGATTCTCTCCGCCTATAAATAGAGGCTTTCATCCATTCACCAAGACCAGAAGACAGACAAGTGCAAGAGCAAAGAGTTAGACGAGCGAACATCACCAGTTGAGAGTTCATATCGCAAACGAGCTAAACTGAATTCAATCTCTAAGAACATCACTAGTTGAGAGTTCCTAGAGTGTTAGATTCTGTCTTGGTGTTTTTAGATCTTAATTTGAGTCTCCATTTGTTCAAGCTTAGATCCTAGCTCACTTCTTGTTCGAGCTAGTAGTTGGAAAAACCCACCCTTTTACACATCCTCTCAAAAGGATTGTTAGGACCCTACTCTTCCCGTAATTGAGTAGATAGGTTGATAAGTACCCGTAAACTTATCTGTAAGGTTGATAAGTACCCGTAAACTTATCTTAACGGTTGCAAAGCCCGCGTAAGCTTTGTGGTTTTTGTCCAGAAGAACTTGGACCAAGTTGTGTGGACTCACAACTCCCCGTGGACGTAGGAGTTTTCTCCGAACCACGTAAATCTTTGTGTGTTTGTGTTTATTATTCAGTTATTTATTGCATATTCAACTGACCAACTAACCAACACTCAAACTGCATTCTTACATTCTCAACTGATTTGGTTATTGACCGACCTTGCATATCTGAGCGTGAGTTATATTTTACGAGTTGTTATTTCCACCACATTCCGCACAGCACTACACTTCCAGTTGAGTATCCTTACTCAATTGTGATTCCAGCCGAGTCCTTTTACTCGGCTGTGATATTTTTTAGGGGGTTGTTTTTAAATTTCTTAACTGGTGTATTCCCCCCCCCCCATACACCAGAACTCGTATCGGGACCATCAAGTGGTATCAGAGCAGTGGTTCAAAAGACTGTTGTCTCTGTTTCACGAGGTGTGAATCGAGGTGTTATTTTCTTCAGTGGTCAACTGAACAGATCTTTTTCACGCTAGTGCATATCTGCTTGCATCTGTCTTTTGTTTGTGTGTGCAGATGGATGTTAAAGACAAGATCGTTGTCATGTTCTCAGTTGTGAACTATACATACTGGAGAACTCGGATGAAGAAGATTCTATAGTCAAAGCATCATCGAATGCAACAAGTGATCACATCCGAATCGATCACCATCATGGAGAAAGTCACTCGCACTCCTACAAATCCCAATGATGGGGATACAACTGAGGTGATGGTTGAGAAAAAGCCAGAAGACTTCACTCCAGAGGAAGCTAAAGTGAGCCAGCTGGATATCTGGGCTCAGAGCACTATCATGTCCACAGTTGGACAAGACTATCTTCCTTGGATAGAAGAGTGCGACACCGCTAAGGAGATGCGGGATATTTTGGCATCTCTTAGCGAAGAGAGTGACGAAACAAAGGAGAACAAATTCTCCCATGCTTGTTAAGACTTTGACAACTTCTGTCTGAGAGCTGATGAAACCATTGATCAGTTAGAGCTTCGGTTCATGCATATCATCAAAAGGATTTAGTCTATCCGACGAGGGAAATATACTTTGAGAGAAATCAACCTCAAAGTATTACAAGCTCTACCAGCTGAGTGGGACACCTTCACCAACATCCATGAGAGCCGAGCTGATCTTGGAGAAATGGGAACTGACAGACTGTTCTCAATTATGAAAGGAAATGAGTACAAGGTGAACCGACGAAGATCAACTCAGTCCTCGGGGCAGTCGAGTCGACATGAGGATGTTGGTTCAGCAACAAAGACAGTAGCACTTCGAGCTGATTATTCCAAGCCGCGAACATCAAGGCCAACACGATCTGCGGACACAGCTACGAAGGAGCCTAGCAGAGAAGAGCTGCAACAGAGTATAGCCACCCTGTCAAAGAAGCTAGCTGACATGGATACTCGGTTCGAAAAATACAAACGGTTCTATAAATCCAACCGAACTCGAGATAACTCAAAGCCTGTGGGCAACAGTTGCTTTGAATGTGGCAAAGAGGGACACTTTAAAGCTGACTGTCCAGATCTGTCAAAGAAAGAAAGAGAAGCGTTGAGGGCCAAGCAAAGTGCAAAGAACAAGGCCATGGTTGCAGAAGAAGCAGCTGACGACATGGACATCTTTACCGACACTGAAGATGAGGACGAGCTGACTTCCGCCAACAACGCTATTGGTTAGGATCAATGCCTCATGGCATTTGGAACTGACCAGGATGACGCTGAGGTACATTCTAGTCCTGCTAATTTAAATTCTTCTATTGCTACTAACATGCAGGAAACAGTAGAGGTAGAGTTGGAACCCTCTTGGGGTGACTTCCTGGAACTCAGTGAGGAATTGCATCAGCAATCGGTTGAGTTTAAGAGTCTTCAAGATCAGTTTGCCAGACTTGAAGAATCCTTAACCGAAAAGGACGATCTGATTAAAAGTCAAACCGAAGAGATTGATAATCTCAAAAATCAACTGAATGAGGCCAACCGAACTAAGGCTCCAACCGATGAGGAGTTGAAGGAGCAGATCAAGGAGCAGCATGATCAATTGAACTAGCAAGAGGTACAGATCGACCAGCTGATGAAGAAGTCAGACGCACAGACCGAGCATATAGCGGTTCTTCTTAAGGATCTGCAAACTGAGAAGGACAACCTAATAAAGCTATATCAATCATCCAAAATCATCGAGAATCTTATCAATTATCAAAGACAAATGAATGACGTGTCTGGACTCGGTTACGACATGGTCAAGGACTCAGGAATTCCACCTGCAACCTTTGTCAAGGCTGTGGATGTGACGGTTGCCAAACCAGATCCGGTTGAGTCTGCAACTCCCCAAATTAATCCAACCTCCACTTCTCAGCAAGCACAATCGACTAAAAGAACTTCAACTAAGAAAGGAAAAAGAGCTGTGGTTGGAGAACTGAAGAATCCATCAGTTGGGACTACAACCGAGGGGGAATGTTCTAAGACTCGGAAGAGGAATCAGAGACGTCGGAGATACAATCAGAACCGACCTCAGAACCAACATCAGAAGAGATAGAATCAACCGAATCAACAGGGATTCAACCATCAGAATCAACATCGGTTCCATCATCAGAACAACCAGAGGTTCAATCAGAGTCAACAAATGTGGAACAATTCCAACAGCTGCGAATATTCATGCCACAACATGAATCAACAGCCGGGCATGAACAGCTGGAGTCGACAGTCAGGAAGATGGAATCAGACTCAGCCACATAGATTCCAACATGGCGTCCGACCTCATCGACAAAACCAACATGATAAGAATCGCCATCAAAACATGGGAAAAGCCTCTCCTCCGAAAGCCCACAATGGGAGAAATCCATCTCCTCCCAAGAAACAGAACATCACTACTAACAACAAGCCTAAGGATAACCGAGGTGTTGTTATAATTGATGGAGAAGGAAAAGTGATTTGGAATGATAAATCTATCCGAGTATACAGGGAAAAACGACCCACAGTTCAAGGGGGAACTGGTTCTAACCCTCCAGGACCCAACTAAAATTGGGGACCTAAGAGTGTTTCTCTGTGCAGGAGCAGTAGGAACAACTGAGGAAGAATAAAGCATCACACACCAGGTGGGTGATGGATAGTGGATGCTCGAAACACATGACAAATCTGAAGGATTTGCTTGGAAGTTTCGTGGAGAAGGAAGGACCATCAGTTACCTTTGGTGACAACTCAAAAGGTCACACCAAAGGCTACGGTACTCTTGAAACCAATCATGTATCTATTTCTAATGTTTCTTATGTTGATGGATTGAAGCATAACTTGCTCTCCATCAGCCAATTCTGTGATAATAGTTTCTCTGTCAAGTTTGATGCACAGGGTTGCAGGGTTAAAAATGTTGAAACAAAGCAGGTCATATTGTTGGGAAATCGATCCCCAACCGGGAATGTCTATATGCAGATTGGAACAATAGTCCTCCTGAAACCTGTCTGTTATCGAAGAGCAGTTCAGATATGAGCTGGCTGTGGCACAAAAGGCTCAACCATCTGAATTTCAAGACTATGAACCGACTTGCAAGACAGGAACATGCAAAGGGCATTCCAAACCGAGTGTTTTCAACAACACATATCTGCAGTGCATGTCAGTTGGGAAAGCTCGCTAGATCCTCCTTTCGGTTGAAAACAACTCCTTCAACCGACCGAGTATTACAGCTGATCCATATGGATCTCTTCGGGCCAGTTACACCAAAAAGCATGAGTGGTAATGAGTATACCCTTGTTGTTACTGATGATTTCTCTAGGTACACGTGGACTATTTTCATGCGTCACAAGAGTGAAACCCGAGATGAGCTACCCAAGCTGATGGATCGAATATCGAACCAACAAGAGATGAAAATTATTTCCATCCGATCAGACCGTGGAACCGAATTTCTAAATGAAACCATCATCGAATACTGTGAGAAGCACAGAATCACTCATCAAACATCAGCTGCGCGTACTCCACAATAGAATGGAGTAGCCGAGCGAAGGAACCGAATGCTGAAGGATGTGGTTACATCCATGTTGACAAGCTCAGCTCTGCCAAAGAGATTTTGGGCTGAGGCAATCAACACAGCCTGCTACACTCAAAACCGGTCTCTTTTGACCAAGCGGTTGGGAAAGACTCCATATGAGCTATGGAGACGCAGGAAGCCCGATATTTCATATTTTCGCGTTTTTGGTTCTAAGTGTTATATTCACAATAATGGGAAGACTCAGTTGAAAACTTTTGACGCCAAGGCTTCGAAAGGAATATTTTTCGGATATGCCGCTCGGATCAAGGCTTATAGAGTTTTCAACAACAGCTCTCGTGTTGTGGAGATAACACCTCATGTTAATTTTGATGAATCTACTTTTGAGTGCAGGGAACAGGCTAAAGGACAACAAGCTGATCCACATGTTCCACCAGCCCTCTCTAGATCGCAGATTCTAAGGCAAAAGAATCTAGCTAAACCATTGGTATGGGCAACTGAGGATGATGATCCTTGTTCCAATGAAGATGAATGTGAGGACCCCAGCTCATCTCAAGGGGGAACTCCAGCTGATGTCACTCCAACTGTATCAGCATCCGAAGCCCAACCGAGCCCGGTTCAAAATATTGTCCATATTGAGGATCCAGACTCCACAACTGATAAATCACCAGTTCTGAAGATCCCAGCATCTTCCACAGCTCAGGATATCCCATCGGTTGAAATCCCAGAACAGCCACTGTTAGAAGAAGAAGGAAGACGCAACAAGAGATGGTACGAAGATCACTCCAAGGACAACATCATTGGAAATCCAACCGAAGGTGTGTGTACAAGGAGCAGAGTTGCAAATCCAGATTCAACCGAGGAAGATTCCAACACTTATGCTCAATTTGCTGAGGAGTTGGCAGTTCTTGAGGAGTTCGAACAGGCAGGAGATGTTGCCATGATCTCATGTTTCGTAGCTGATGTGCTAGAACCGAAGAATGTTGTGGAAGCTCTCAACTGTGTTCACTGGACAACAGCTATGCAAGAAGAGCTGAATGAATTTCTACGCAACTGTGTATGGGAGTTGGTAGAAAGACCAAATGGTGTCAAAGTCATTGGATTAAAATGAATTTTTAAGAACAAGAGAGACGTCATTGGATTCATCGTGAGGAATAAGGCAAGGTTGGTAGCTCATGGATATTGCCAACAAGAAGGAATCGATTTCGAGGACTCCTTCGCGCTAGTTGCAAGGTTGGAAGCCATCCGAATATTTCTAGTCTATGCCGCATTTCACAAATTCAAGGTCTATCAGATAGATGTGAAGTGTGCATTCCTCAACGGAGATATCAAGGAAGATGTATATGTTGAACAGCCTCCAGGTTTTGAGACTGGAGATGGAAGAGTGTATAAGTTAAAGAAAGCAATCTATGGATTGAAGCAAGCACCTAGGGCCTGGTATGACACTATATGTGGTTTTCTTGTGACCTTGGGGTTCAAACGAGGGTCAGTTGACAAAACACTGTTCACCATAAAAGTTGGAGAAGACATACTTGTTGTGCAAATCTATGTTGATGACATCATATTCGGTTCCAAGTCGGAGGAGTTGTGTGAGAAATTCTCAACTCTCATGAAGGAGAAATTCGAGATGTCAATGATGGGCGAGATGAATTATTTTCTAGGGCTACAGGTGAAGCAGTCACCAAAAGGGATTTTCATCAATCAGTCCAAATATACAAAGGAGCTCATCACAAAGTTCAGTTTGCAGTCAAGTAAAACTACTAGGATCCCGATGAATACTAACTGGAAGATTGAACCCGGATCTGAGGAAAAACTCGTGGATGCCAGTAAGTATAGAGGGATTATTGGTTCTTTGCTATATCTAACCGCTAGTCGGCCAGACATATCTTACGCAGTTGGAGTGTGTGCTCGGTTCCAAGTTCAACCGAAGAAAGCACACATGTTGGCAGCAAAGAACATCATTAAGTATCTGAAGGGCACTGTTAATGTTGGGTTGTGGTATCCAACTGATGACAATATCCAATTGACCAGATACTCAGATGCAGATCTAGCCGGAGATCGGTTGGACAGGAAGTCCACTTCTGGACATTGTCAGTTCATGGGAAGCAAATTAGTTTCATGGTTCTCCAAGAAACAAGCATGTGTTGCCACCTCTGCAACCGAGTCAGAGTACATGGCTGCCAGTAGTTGTTGCATGCAAGTGTTGTGGCTCAAGCAACAACTGAGAGATTATGAAGTTGCAACTGGACAGGTTCCCATTCATTGTGATAGCTCAAATGTCATTGCTATCTCTTTGAATCCTGTTCACCATTCTCGGACAAAGCACATTGACATCCAACATCATTTTATCCGAGATCATATTGAGAAGAAGGACGTATCCATGGAGAAAATTCCAACTGAGATTCAGAGAGCTGATATCTTCACCAAACCTCTAGCCGAAGCGCGGTTCAAGATGTTATGTGATCTCCTTGGATTTTTGGATCCATCAGATGAGGAACCAGCTGAGGTAAAGAGATAGTTATCCATCTGAGGGGGAAGCTCAGATGAAGGTGGAATCTCAGATGCAGATCGCCAACCGAAGACATCGGATGCGGATCGCCAACCGAAGACATCAGACGTCAGCTGAACAGACGAACTCGAGTCAGCTGATGGTATGCCGCAACATCAGAACACAGCTGATTCCGACATCAGCTGGGAGATATTACACAGCTGATTCCGACATCAGCTGGCAGGTAACATTTATGGCTGAAGGTGTTTGTGTCTTAAATGAGAATGTTTGAAATAAATTCAAACATTCCTGAGCATGTGAGTTAGACTAAAATAGCCATCATAGCGCATTTAATGTAAAGTACGGCTGAACATCAATAGCCTACTTTATAGTGCGACTGGGCTGACATGAAAACATTTCACCTTCTCACACGCTGGTTGGAACTCGGATTGTGACGTCAAGTCAAAGCTAGTCAACAGTCGCGAGATCTCAGCCGTTGATGAATTCGCGCCATTCAACCCTAGCCGTCGATTTCAACCGAGCCACTAACCTATAAAAGGCGAAAAATCAGGAAGTGATCTCTTACCTTCTACATTTGTGATTATCTGCAGTAACTGTTCATTTTCGTCTCCGTTTTTGTCTCACCATTTTCTGTAAGTTTTTCTCTCTATATATAATCCTCACTGCAGTATTAAAATGGCACCTAAAGCTTCACAAGGAAGGAAGATGGCTTCTTCAGGACCTTCTCTCTTCCCTACATCATACGACGAGTCCTTTGATATGCTGCTCTCCAAGATCGACTTCGAGCAGATTCTATCAGAGGATGAACTGGAATCACCGGTATTGTCTCAGGGAGAACGGCCTTCTGGACTGGGCGACGCTATTCCCGTCCTACCTTCTCAGGCAACAGGTCGGGGAGTTCTACCTGAACTTGCGATCACCCATCGACAGCCGAGATGGCCTTGTCACAGAAGTTTCTTGTCTACAACGGGATGTCCCTGCCAGAACCATCCGCCGTGTCACCGTCCCCATTCCAGTCTCCGACATTCTACGCCAAGTCATTCCTCCAAATCTTTTCGCCACAGACACCATCGACAACATCACCGATGCGGAAGCCGATGAATTTCTGGAGAGTGCTCTCATCACTCCAGAAAAACTAAGGAGCAATATCCAGCGAACAAAGTTGAAGCCAGAACATCGACTTCTGTTCGATGTTGTGTCCAAAGTTGTCTTCGGCTACAGCGGGGCCTTTGGAGACATCAGCCGACCAAAGCTCAAGCAATTGATTGCTTTGGAGCACAAACACAAACATGACATCAACTGGTCCCAGTATTTTGAACACCAGTTGACTCTGGAGAAGCAGAAGATCTCCGAATCCACAACCGAATCCGGAGAGAAGTTGTTGAGTGTCAAGGGAACTCTCAACTTCGGTTGTAAAATTTCTGCTCTGATCCTTTTCGCGACAAAGGATCAGAACATGGTCTGGGATGACTGTGAGGAGACTCCTGTGAAGAGGCTGATGCTGTTCCCAACAACTAAGAAGGCTCAGGATGTGATCAAGAGCGTTTACACTCCCAAGGACAAGAGGGAAGCTGTAAAAGATACAACTGAGGAGCCACCTCCAGCTGCCACCCGCCCATCAAAATCCACAGCTGGACGCCGACACAGAGCTGAGTCGGAGAAGGAGAAGGAGGAAGAATCAGCTAAGAAGAAGTTGAGGGTTCGGATCAAGAAGTCAGTTACCAAGCCAGCTGAGGAGTTGCCAGCTGAGGAGACTCCAGCTGAGGAGACGCCAGCTGAGGAGCCATCTGAGTCGAGTCACTCAGTTGAAGCAGTTGCATTCAAGATTGTTCCTCGTGCAGATGGAACAGATCAGATTGAAGGAATGGAGACCGACCCAGAAGATGAACCGATCATCCCCTCAGATGCATCTTCTTCATCTAAGGAAACCGAAGATATTCCAACCTCTCCCACGGCAGGAGCTGATGCCGTACAGCCTGAACAGGTTATCCCAATCGACACACAGCCAGAAATTCCGAGCTCTTCGCTCGATGCCAACATTGAGACCATCTCTTCGGCCAATGTTGATGAACCTATTGATACCAACCTCCCCACACAATCAGATATTCCGAGCTCTCAGCTCGATGCCAACGTTGAGACCACTTCTTTGGCCAACATTGATGAAACTCTTGAACCAATACCATATGAAAATCTATCTCCCTCCCCCATCGATGATGAAGCTGATTGTCAGGCTGTCGCGCAGGAACATGAAGGCAAGCTGGCCTACTGCTTCCAGAAGCTGATCGGGATGTTCCCTGAAGCGCGCGACATGCCGATTTTTGCTACGCTTAGAACCGAGCTGCTGTATCAGTTCAATTTAATCTTCAGCCACTGGTATGTGAAGGAAGATACCATAAGGATACACAGCTGGAACCAGCTGAAGGCAGATGAATCGTGCATCAGAGACTACTTTAACTACACAAACCTTGAGGTTACCTACAACAACAAGGTTGCACTGCTGACGCGTCGTCTGGACATCAGCAAGGCTGACGGAAGAGACACCAAGGAGACAGCTGAACCAGATTGTGTCGCCTTCCTCGACAATATGCTAACCAAATCTGCTGATTTTATAGATGACATTGACGCAGCCGCAGCAGCAGCCAAGCAAGAAGAAGAAGAGCTTCAACAGTACATGGCCAATCGCCAAGCCATGGTTACTGTTGAACAGCCAGCTCTCATTGAACAACCCGCCCCAGCTGATCAGCCAGCCCCCTCCACTGAAGAAATATGCGAGCTGATAGCTGAGAGGGTCAATCAGCTAAGGACGGAGATGCTTGCCAACTTCCAGCACAACAAAGAAGATCAACTGAGGATGTTGGAAGCTCAGGCAGAGAAGAACAGGACGCTGCAGGAAGAGAATGAGGAGCTGAAGATGAAGCTGGATGAATTCTCAACATCTACCAGTCAAGACATCAATGCACTGAGGACAACCGTTCATGGAATCAAATCAGATCTGAACGTCTTCAAATCCATATCCGACTCCAACCTGGCCAAATCTCAACAAACTCAAGACCAAGAATGGGAGTCGCGTTTCGAGTCAAGATGGGCTGAGTTCGTCGCTTTCCAGACCGAAGTCAATGAAAACTTCGCTGCACTGAAGAAAGCTGAGCAAGAGCGCCTTGACACTGAACTGGCAAAGAAGGTTGAGGTGGAGTGCGCTGTTGAAGAACTCTTCAACCGAGTCCAACAAGCTGAACAGAAGCTCACCTCTCTTGATGGCTCAGTCGCAAGCCTTGTTGCTGATGCCAAAAAGGGGGAAGATGAGAAGCAGTGGGAAGTTGAGACTGGTGAAGATGTGAAGGGAGAAGATGAGAAGCAGAGGGAAGTTGAGACTGGTGAAGATGTGCAGGGGGAAGATGAGAACCAAGAAGCTGAAATCGAAAAATCTCAGCTAAAGAAGACTCAGAAGAAGAAGTCCACTCCTAAGCCAACCGACGTCGGCGGAGCTGAAATGGCTAAGGACTTGGAACAGACAGAGGAGTATGGAGTATCTTACAACTCCATAGCCGAGATCGCAGCCGAGCTTGATGCGGAACTCGACGGTATTACAACCGAAGAGTGTATTGCTGCTGCTAAGGCTATGGATGTTGCAGAGAAGGACTACATGAATCCTAACTGGATCAAGAAGTTTGCTGCAAGCCAGGCTAAAAGAATCAACAAATTTGAAGAGGAGCTTGACAAGGTCACCAAGAACCTGGATAGGAATGTTGCATCCCGCAGCCGACGCCGAATAGAAAAACATCAAGTGAAGGCTAAGGCAAGGATGAAGCAACAGCGACTGCCAGGAAAAGTCAAACTTCAAAGTCGGTTCAGGCATGTGGACAAGTGGATGCCAGTTGAGTGGAATGAAGACTGAGAATCATTCAAACAGGAGTTTGTGAATGATTTCTACTATAGGAAGATATTCACAACTGACGATCCGAGGAAAGCTTTCAAAGAAGCACTGACCGAGCTACACTCTGGGGACCCGGCATGTTCAGCCAGTTCAGGCGAGCAATGATAGATGCAAAACTGGATATGAACACAGTCCCGATCCCTCAGAAGGTCACCTATCTCCTTTCATTCCTTCCGGACTCAAGAAACCCCAACCGTCAGAAGATAGTAGCTGAGGCAAGACAAGTTTGTCGAGAGCATGGGGTTGACATCTCGAAAGAGTCAGAGGCGAAAAGAGAAATTTTTGTTAGAATTTTTGGGAAGTATGGGCTAAAATTTTAGCCAAGTTAAAGTTTTTGAGCAACTGATGTATATTTTGTTTTTTTGTGCATTCTGTTGTAACCATCAGTTGTAATGAAAACTTTCTTCAGTTATACGATTCAACTTGACGTACAATATCTCGTTGTCCAAGCTCTGAATCGCAAAGTTATTTCAATACCATATTATAACTGTGTTAACCCTTTAATGTTTTAATCTTAAAGACTGTCTAGAATTTCAGCTGAGATTTTAGATAGGTCAGTAGAGTTTAGATCAGTTTGATCAGTAAGGGTTTTGGCATCATCAAAAAGGGGAAAATTGTTGGGAAATTTAAGTAAAGTTTTGATTGATTCCAAAACCAACTGACCCCAACCGAGTAGATGTTGCCAGATCCTAATGTTAGTAGTTAGGCTCGCTGTTTGAGCAATGTTGAGATTTTATCTTTACAGGTCTCCAGCTGAAGACGGCAACATAGCGTTACTCGGATAGAACATCAGTTGTAAGAAAGACAACTGAGTGTTCAAAGGGGAAGATGTAAGAGAACATCAGATGGAAGAAAGTCATCTGAGCGTTCGAGCCGACTGATCAGATTCAGAACATAAGAAAGACAACTGAGCGTTCAAAAGATAGAACATCAGATACGAGAAAGACAACTGAGCGTTCAAGATGGAACATCAGTTGCAGGACTCAAACTGATAAGATCGACAACATGAAATTCAAGGCAGCTGAGAGTTCAACTGTTCCTATTCAGACAGAAGGTCAAATGAAGATATCGATCACATGGAACATCAGCTGAAGACCACTCAGATGAAGACCAAAACTTCTCAACCAACTAAACAAGGTTGGAAGTCAAAGGTTGAAGATTTGAATTTCAAATAAGGAAGTCACGTGAAGGTTTGACTCTCTGTCATTACCTCATTTGGCCCAACACAAGGCTGTCTCAGATGGAAAGCAGAAGTTCACAGTTGCCAAATCCGGAAAGTCTGCAGAGATGAGAGACAAGCCATCGCTTTCACAAGAACAGAGATCAACGGCTCTTCCAACGGCTAGTTGATTCTCTCCACCTATAAATAGAGGCTTTCATCCATTCACCAAGACCAGAAGACAGACAAGTGCAAGAGCAAAGAGTTAGACGAGCGAACATCACCAATTGAGAGTTCATATCGCAAACGAGCTAAACTGAATTCAATCTCTAAGAACATCACTAGTTGAGAGTTCCTAGAGTGTTAGATTATGTCTTGGTGTTTTTAGATCTTAGTTTGAGTCTCCATTTGTTCAAGCTTAGATCCTAGCTCACTTCTCGTTCGAGCTAGTAGTTGGAAAAACCCACCCTTTTACACATTCTCAAAAGGATTATTAGGACCCTACTCTTCCCGTAATTGAGTAGATAGGTTGATAAGTACCCGTAAACTTATCTGTAAGTTTAATAAGTACACGTAAACTTATCTTAACGGTTGCAAAGCCCGCGTAAGCTTTGTGGTTTTTGTCCAGAAGAACTTGGACTGAGTTGTGTGGACTCACAACTCCCCATGGACGTAGGAGTTCTCTCCGAACCACGTAAATCTTTGTGTGTTTGTGTTTATTATTCAGTTATTTATTGCATATTCAACTGACCAACTAACCAGCACTCAAACTGCATTCTTACATTCTCAACTGATTTGGTTATTGACCGACCTTGCATATCTGAGCGTGAGTTATATTTTACGAGTTGTTATTTCCATCACATTCCGCACAACACTACACTTCCAGCTGAGTATCCTTTCTCAGTTGTGATTCCAGCCGAGTCCTTTTACTCGGCTGTGATATTTTTTAGGGGGTTGTTTTTAAATTTCTTAACTGGTGTATTCCCCCCCCCCCCCCACACACCAAAACTCGTATCGGGACCATCACATAGGTATCATCGTCCAACTTAAATTTCCATCCATATAACAATACGAAAATAATATTATTTTTTAATTATATCTATATTATCATTATTATCATAAAATTATAAGTCTTATCTATCACATCGTTTTTCCAATTAAACACCACTTATTGTAAAGACTATAAAATTAATGCATATTTTCTTATTCCACAATTGTTTTGTATCGCTCAATCACTTGGTCAATTAATTATTGTCGGAATAAATAGTAATATTTTTTAATAAATAATCGATGATAATACAACTAAAATCTATCAATAAAATTATCTCAAAAAATTGACCGATTAACTTTAATTATAAATCATCATGTATTACCTCAAACAAATCAATAGTTTATTTCAATTAATTCTTCAACTCCTCATTCCATATTCTACGGAAAAAAAAAATTAATCCCCTCAAATCTTTAATTTCACATCGTTTTTTAATGAAACTCCACTTATCAATAAACCTATAAATACTTAAAATCGATATATATTTTTCTCATCATTTGTATCACGTACCAATTTAATTTGGCCAATGATCCAATTGAATTTGATTAATTAATAGTCGGCCAAAAGTAGTTGTATTTTATTAAAAATTTTAACTTTTAATTTGGGCAACTATTTATACAAATTTAAGCCAATAAAGTGATTAAAGCTAATGATCCTTTTTAGCATTTCAAACAATCACCATCATTATTATAGTTCAAATAGTCATAGCGAGCTTTTGATCATTAGAGGTATATAAATGAAGAAAAGTTTGTAAATATAGTGTTCTATTAAGAATATATGGCCAAATTTAATTAGTAATATTTAAAATCTATTATTTATGTGTAATAAATTAAAAAATAAGAGAATTTAGAAAAATAGTCATTTTCATACCAAAATCATCTCTTTATCACATTGTTTTAGAGAACACAAATAATTTTAAACTTTATCTATAATAATGGTGCCCATAAAAATCAGAACCGTGGCAACGGGTCGGTTCTGATCCGGAACCGTGGGGCTAGACGGGTCGATTTCGAACCGACAGTTGATCACTATTTTTACTAGCAATATTCCGCAATTCAATCGGATGAATTGTAGCAATATAATAAGTCGAGTATTGTATCCACGAGGACTATAAACCGAAAATATTATCCAACAAAATTTAGCCACGTTCTTACTATTCAAGCTCTAAATAGGTCATGATTTTGTTTTCAATTACTAGAAATAAGAAATCAACAACTAGAGAGCATAAAAGATGAATTAAAGCAATAAACAATCAACGAGGACAATAATAAACGGGGGTTGAATATAGAAACCTTGCTTGACTCAAAATGATGGGGAATTAGGCTATTGATCTACTTAACCATTTTTAATCAAATTCAAGCAAGCGAATCACACACATATGCACATTCTCTCTCTAAAAAAGAAAGCACAAGTTGGTCAACTACTTTTCTCTCTCGACTAAGACTCGAAACGAGGAATTGACTTCCAAAATCACCCGAGATTTATAACCTTCTATGAATAGATTAACTTCCGCTTGAACCCTTAACCATTCATATCATACAAACTTGAATTCAATGATCATAAAAACCGACTAAACATTTTTACGAACACTTGGCATGCTAAAATAGAGGCCGCCTATTCTAACATGAGAAACAAGCACCAAGATGCACAAACTATAAATTGTAAGGTAAAATAACAGCAATAAGGAAATTCCACCATCAATTGAGCCTCACAACTTCTTAGAATCAATTAAAGATTTAGCTAGACATGGACGAAGAAATAGCAAGAGTAAAGAGAAATGAAACCATAAACATTGATACTAAGTAACCCAAATGGAGAGATCTTCAATAAAATCTTCAATGAGCATCCAATCTAGGTCTTCAATTGAAATCTAAAAGCATAAACCCTAGAAGAGGGAGATTGGGATTTGAAATTGAAATGAGAAATCAAAGTTGTCCTACAAATTGGAGAGGATCCCATACATATAGGAAAATAAACTAGAGCAACCCACAAGATTTAAGTTGAGGGTAAGATGGTCATTTTAGCCCAAAACGTGCAACAAAACGTGGCCAAAGAGAGTCAGGATGCGGGCGTGCGAAACGGAGCGGATGAGTGCATGAAAAGCACTGCCTCAGCAGCGAGCCGCTCCGGAGCACGCGGCCGCGTAGTGCGGCGCTGATAACTGTTGCGCGCGCGACGTTTTTGTTTCGCATCGTTCTTCCTTGTTCGGACTCCGAATTGATCTCCGTTTTTTCTTATGGCTTCATATTGAACTCCGCTTTCGTATTCTAAGATAATTTTGCTCCAATTCGGTCTTCATTTTCCTGCATTTTGTTTAAAACTTGCAAGCAAGTGTAGTATCTCATAAAACAAGCAAAGTTAAATCAAAAGCTTATTTCTAACATGATTTCCTCCAACAAATAACATCAAATGAATCTTAAATAATGTGGAAAAACCATGCTTATCAACTCCCCCAATTTTAAACACTTGTCTATCCTCGAACAAGAAAAAGAAGAAAGACTCAACGATAAGCATGCTTAAAACGAGATGTTGACGAATAATGGCTTTAAAAATTTTTCCAAAACAAAACTACAAGTGGAGTATCACAATTCATGCTTCAAATATCTCAATATTCTCAAACATTCAACATTTCCAAGTCATCATCCTCACCAAAAGGGAGTATATCAACAATAAAGGCCCTCGCTCTCAAGAATGCAAAACGGAAAGTATATACACTCAATTCAAATAAAAAACATGCCTTCTACCATAAGCTTGCAACTCGTCTTACCTCTCCATTACTTAAAATATGTGCTTCAAATAATAATCAACAAGGAGTTAATCGGATTGTAATGAAAGCACTTTGGTTAGGTAGGATGTTTTTGGCTATGTAACTAAACAATTTTTCCCAATTGAATCACACTTCACCCAAAACTCTCATATTTCATTCAAAAGACCAAATTTTCACCAAAGCTTTTAATCTAAAAAGCTCATACCAAACCCAATTTGTCAAACTTCCAAATTAATGCTTCACTACTTGTTTATGCTCTTTTATCACTTCATTTTTTTTTCTTTTTTCTTTGTTTATCACTTGAAAGCAATATTTCTCAAACTTGCTTTTATTTTTAAGAGTTTATGCTAAGTAGAAGCAATTTATTTCACAACAAAAGTTGAACACATTTTTCTCTCTTCAATTCCAAACAACTTCACTTAACTTTCAAACAAAAACAACCCCACCTAAAGCAATTCAAAGAAAAGGCAAAAGGCTCAAAGGGGCGAACAAAGATATCTATGTGCATTTAGACGAGCGTTTGGGTAATTTAAGCTCAAGAAAAATGGCCTTAGATCATTTCTAAATTCAAAGCACAATATTCAATCTCAAGGAAGAAACCATTGCAAGTTCTAGAGAAAAATCATGCATGATTGAATATAAACTCACTCAAGAACCATAACAAGGTTAGAAAGGCACAATTCCTCACAAGGGCTAATTTTGATTCAAACTCAAAAAGATTAATCATGAGAGAATACCGATCAAAAATCCACAATCCATGCAATATCCACAAGCAATCATTTTCTCAAATCAAAACAACATTTTTATCAACAACCTCAAACTAACCATGCTTATACAACAAAGACTCGAAAAACAAAATAAAGCAATAAAAGTGAGACACATATCTTATCTCATCCCCCTCCTCCAAACTTATTTAAGAGCAAAAGCTCGGAAATAAGTTAGGAGGGAAAAAGAAACAAGATATGTGTATCACGACACACAACAAAAGCAAATTAACAAATAAACGTTGGGTTGCCTCCCAACAAGCGCTTCATTTAACGTCTATAGCTCGACGATACCTCATGTTTTTAAGGAGATTGGGAAAGGTCGGGAGGTGGACTCCATTCCAACTTGAAGGTAGAATTGGCCAAAATAGGGGCATTGTTCGCCTTGTCCACTCTATTGATTCCTCTTTTTTCCAATTTGTTGATATCCATGCAACTAACCAACTCAAGAGGGGGACCATTCATAGAAATGTGTTCCAAAGGATTTTCATAAGGCAAGGGTGAACTTTCTTCACAAGCTTCAAAGCAATCAACATAGTTGCACTCTTCACCATTTCGCTTTTCTGGTTTCTTCATTGAATTATAGATGGAAATTGTCATCTTCTCATCATTGACTCTAAATGTCAACTCTCCATCTTCAACGTCAATTAGAGCACGACCGGTGGCCAAGAACGGACGTCCAAGAATAAGAGGAATATTTGTATCCTCCGGCATATCAAGCACAACAAAATCGGCTGAAAATACGAACTTTCCAACCTTAACTAGGAGATCCTGAACTACTCCCTTGGGATGTTTCATGGATCGATCCGCCAATTGTAAAACAATGGAGGTTGGCTTGATAGTTCCTATGCCCAAACGATTGAAAATTGAGAGAGACGTCAAATTAACACTTGCCCTCAAATCACACAATGCCCTATCGAATGTATGCCCTTCAATCTCACATGGAATTGTGAATCTCCCCAGATCTTTTAGCTTTAAATGAAGCTTCTTTTGCAAAACGGCACTGTACTCCTCCAACAAGTTGATTGTCTCATGCTTCTTAAACTTCTTCTTCGGAGAGACGGCATCCTCCAAGAATTTGGCATATTCGGGTATGTCCCTCAAGGCGTCGAGCAATGGAATATTAGTTTAAACCTTTTTGAACATGTCTAAGAACTCGACAAGTTTCTCATCAACTTTTGCTTTTGCAAACCTTTGAGGGTAGGGGCTTTGGGAGCAAAAGTCTTGATAGGAGGAGTGAGTTCATCCGGAGTTACCTTCTTTGAAATTTGAGGCTTTTGAGGTTTCTCCATTGGAAATGGGGGCTCCTTCACATCGAACTCTTCATCCCAATCCTCTATTTCCACATTTTCCTTTGGGTTGTTTTGAAAAGAAGCTTTACTCACCAAATGGATTGCATTGTATTGGACCATTGAATTGATTTTCGACTGGCTTGAAAATTGCATTGACTTGTATTGTGCGGCAGTTTGATTTGCCATTAGGCTTATTTGCCCTTCACACAACGTTATTTGCTTTGCTAGAACCGAGATGGAGTTCTCCAAGGCCGATAAATTTTGCTCAATTTGATCAATGAAAATGCTTTGTTGGGTCACCATTTGGCTCATCATCTCTTCTAAGATTTGCTTTCTCGGCTCATTTATAACCTTATTGGCATCTGAGAATCCAAACGGTGGATGGATAACCTTGTTTGGGTCTTCATAAAAGAAGTTTGAGTAATTCCCGATGTTGAGATTGTAGGCTTGATTTTCCAATGGATAGCTTGGACGATTGTAGTTGTTATTCCATTGATTGGTGTAGTAAGCATCCTCACCTTGAAATGGCTCAACCTCTTGCCTTTGTATCACTCTAACCTCTATTTGATATCGCATCACTTGCATTTGCCTTTCCAAAATGGCAATGCGGTTTCGATCCTCATGCATCATAATCTCTCTTTTCCTTTTTCGACTTGCCTTCCTACAAAAGAGCTCAAGTTTCGAAGATTAGAACAATAGTGCAAAACAAAAATACAATGTTTGAACTAGTAATCTTGGTGTCAAAATTGCTAACACAATATAATCTAAATAGTCCCCGGCAACGGCGCCAAAAAGTTGATCACTATTTTTACTAGCAATATTCTGCAACTCAATCGGATCAATTGTAGCAATATAGTAAGTCGAGTATCGTATCCACGAGGACTATAAAGCGAAAATATCATGCAACAAAATTTAGATACGATCCTACTATCCAAGCTTTAAAGGGGTCATGATTTTGTTTTCAATTACTAGAAACAAGAAATCAACAACTAGAGAGCATAAAAATGAATTAAAGCAATAAACAATCAAAGAGGACAATAATAGCTGTAAAAAAAAAAAGAGGACAATAATAAACGGGGGTTGATTCTAGGAACCTTCCTTGACTCAAAATGATGGGGAATTAGGCTATTGATCTACTTAACCATTTTTAATCCAATTCAAGCAAATGAATCACACACATATGCACATTCTCTCTCTCGAAACGAAAGCATAAGTTGGTCAACTACTCGCCTCTCTCGACTAAGACTCGAAACGGAGAATTGACTCCTAAAAGCACCCGAGATTTATGACCTTCTATGAATAGATTAACTTCCACTAGAATCCTTAACCATTCATATCATGCAAATTTGAATTCAATGATTATAAAAACCGACTAAGCATTTTTATGAACACTTGACATGCTAAAATAGAGGCCACCTATTCTAACATGAGAAACAAGACCCAAGATGCACAAACTATAAATTGGAAGGTAAAATAACATCAACAAGAAAATTCCACCATCAATTGAGCCTCACAACTTCCTAGAATCAACTAAAGATTTAGCTAGACATGAATGAAGAAATAGCAAGAGTAAAGAGAAATGAAACCATAAACATTGATACTAAGTTACCCAAATGGAGAGATCTTCAATTAAATCTTCAATGAGTATCCAATACAAATCTTCAATTGAAATCTAAAAGCTAAACCCTAGAAGAGGGAAGTTGGGATTTGAAATTGAAATGAGGAATCAAAGTTGTCCTACAAATTGAGGAGGATCTCATATATATAGAAAAATAAACTAGAGCAACCCACAAAGTTTAAGTTGAGGGTAAGATGGTCATTTTGGCGCAAAACGTGCAACAAAATGCGGCCAAAGAGAGTCGAATGCGGGCGCGAGAAACGGAGCAGACGAGTGCATGAAAAGTACTGCATCAGCAGCGAGCCGCTCCGGAGCACGCGGCCGCGCAGTGCAGCGCAGCGCGCGACGTTTTTGTTTCGCTTCATTCTTCCTCGTTAGGACTCCGAATTGATTTACGTTTTTTCCTATGGCTTCGTATCGAACTCCTCTTTCATATTTTAAGATCATTTTGCTCCAATTCGGTCTTCATTTTCCTGCACTTTGGTTAAAACTTGCAAGCAAGTGTAATATCTCATAAAACAAGCAAAGTTAAACCAAAAGCTTATTTCTAACATGATTTCCACCAACAAATAACATCAAATGAACTTTAAATAATGTGGAAAAACCATGCATCAACAGTTCAACTAATATATTTTTTTAATAATATTGAACTCATAGTGTAGGATATTTATGGTCACCTTCATTCTTATAGAAATTCTTTAATATTATTTTTCTTCTCTAAATTAATATGAGATAAAAAGATATTGCTATCCAAAGGATCAACTTCAATTATATATTTGTCCATATTGATTTTGAGAAGAAAGATAGGGTTGAAAATTATCGATTGAAATGGGGGGCTTGAATCTCATATCGATTTTGATAAGAAAGAAAGCTTTGAAATAATATATAAAATTGCATTATCAAATATAAATTAAATTACTTATAGAACTGCGTAAATAATTTTCCTTCAAAAAATAAATAAATAATTAACTAACAATATTTTTTTATAATATTAATAATGATTCCCCGTCGATTTTAGACGAGTTATACACTAGTTACACTTAAATCAAATTTTCATATACCATATTAAATTAGAGCTATTTTTATGTTTTTTTTCATTGCAAAGTCCGCTTCTTTCCTGATGGTCCCGATACGAGTTACTGGTGTATGGGGGGGGGGGGGGGGAATACACCAGTTAGGATTTTTCAACTTTCGAAAAACTTAACACTTGAAATCAACTTCAACTGAGTGAGAGGACTCAGTTGGGATCTCACAGCTGAGTAAGCAACCTCAGCTGGAAGATTGGTGCTGTGCGGAATGTGGTGGAAAATAAACTCGTAAAATCAAACTCACGCTTTTATGCACGGTTGGTCAAAACCAAAACTGTTGTTGTGAAAGTATGCAGATTGTATGCGGTTAGTTTGTCAGTTAAGATATGATAATAAAGACTGAACACAAAAGAAAACACGACACACAAGATTTACGTGGTTTGGAGAGAACTTCTACGTCCACGGGGAGATGTGAGTCCACACACCTCAGTCCAAGTTCTTCTGGACAGAACCACTCAGCTTACGCGGGCTGAGCAACCGTTACAGTTTAGTTTCCGGGCACTAAACAGCCTAAGTCAAGTTTGCGGGTACTTAACGACCTGACTACTCAATTACAGGAAGAGTAAGGTCCTAGCACACTTTTTAGGGTGTGAGAAAGGGTAGGATTTCCAACTACAGCTCGATCAAGAATGAGAGCTGGATCTAAGACTTGAACGAATAAACACTCAACCTAAGATCAAAAACAGTTTCGAATTCTAAGAACCCTCAGCTACTAATGTTCTCTCAAATTGGAACTCTCAGCTGCTGATGCTCTTAGATGATGATGTTGCAGATTTGCTTTGATTTCTCTCGAGAAAGCTCTTGAATTTTTCGTCGTCTATGTGTCTATCTGCATGTCTCTCCTTCTCGAATGAGAGGATGCCTCTATTTATAGGCGGAGAGAATCAACTAGCCGTTGGAGGAGCAGTTGATCTTTGATCGGTTGAAAGCGATGGCTTGTCTCTCATCTCTGCAGACTTTCCCGATATGGCATCTGTGCTCTTCTGCTTTCCATCTGAGACAACCTTGTGTTGGGCCAGATGGGGTAATGACTGAACGGTCAAACCCTCATGTGACTTCCTTTTGAAATTCAAATCTTTGACAGTCAACTTCGGTTTGTCGGTTGAAAGTCTTGACCTTCATCTGAGTGATCTTCAGTTGATGTTCCGATCTGTCGAGCTCTCAGCTGACTTTGAACTTCAAACGGATGAACTCCTTGTTCGGATTCTATAACTGAGGTTCTGAAACTGAACACTCAGTTGCCTTCCTTGTATTTACTCAGTTGGGTTTGAACCCTCAGTTGATTTCCTTTTTCATCTGATGTTCTCTTCCTTTCAACTGTTTCTCATCTGATGAACGCTCAGTTGGTTTCCTTCAACTGATGTTCTGAAGACTTCCCCTTGTTTACATCTGAACAAATGAACTCTCAGTTGTCTTTCTTCACAACTGATGTTCTGTCTGAGTGACGCCTTGTTGCCATCTTCAGCTGGAGACCTGTAAAGATAAAATCTTAACTTTGCTCAAACAGCGAGCCTAAATTCTAACATTAGGTACTGGCAACATCTACTCGGTTGGGGTCAGCCGGTTTTGGAATTCATCAAAACTTATACTAATAAATTTCCCAACAATTTCCCCCTTTTTGATGATGCCAAAACCTCTTACAACTTGAAACCACTACTGATCTAAACCTCACTAACTTATCTAAAATCCCAGCTGAAATTCTAGACAGTCTATAAGATAAAACATTAAAGGGTTAGCACTGTTATAACATGGTATTTAAAAGACTTTGTGATTCAGAGCTTGGACAATGAGGGATTGTTCATCAAGGTGAATCTTATAACTGAATAGTTTTCATTACAATTGATTGTTACAAAAGATAGACTCAAAAATAAAAAAAAATTACAGCAGTTGCTAGAAAACTAATTGAGCTAGTATTGTAGCCCATACTTGCCAAAAATCCTTACAAAAATTTCCCTCTTAGCAGGTGACTCCTTAGAGATGTCCACTCCATGCTCCTTGCAGACCTGCCTCGCCTCAGATGCAATCTTCTGACGGTTCGGGTTGCTGGAATCCGAGAGAAGAGGTGGCCAATAAGTAACCCTCTTGGGAACTGGAACAGTGTTCAAGTCCAGGTTGGCGTCAATCATGGCCCTCCTGAATTGACTGAACATGCCCGGTTCACCTGAGTGCAACTCAGTCAGCGCCTCTTTGAACACTCTCCTTGGGTCGTCAGTTGCGTAAACCTTCCTGTAATAGAAGTCGTTCACGAACTCCTGCTTGAACATCTCCCAATCCTCATTCTACTCGGTCGGCATCCACTTGTCAGTATGCCTGAACCGACTCTCAACCTTGGACTTTAGAGGCAACCTTTGTTGCTTCAACCGAGCTTCCGCCTTTGATTGGATTCTGTTGATGCGGCGTCGGCTGCGGGAGGCAACGTTGCGGTCCAGGTTCTGAGAAACCTTCTTCAGCTCAACCTCGAACTGGTTCACCCTCCTCGCCTGGCTGGCGGCAAACTTTCTGATCCAGCTCGGGTTCATGTAGTCCTTCTCCTCTACATCCATAGCCTTGGCCACTGCAATGCACTCTTCGGTTGTTATCCCGTCGAGTTCAGAATCCAGCTCGGCTGCGATCTCGGCTATGGAGCTGTAGGAAACTCCAATCTTCTTTGCCTGTTCCAAGTCCTTAGACATTTCGGCTCCACCGACTTCGGTTGTCTTGGCAGCAGCAGACTTCCTTCTCCTCAGCTGAGATTTGGATGGTTGCGCAGCTGGCACTCCTTCTTCTTGGGTCTCTTCTTCTTCCTGTGCTTCACCCTCCTTCTCATTCTCTTCCCCCTTTTTGGCATCAGCAACAAGGCTTGCTACTGAACCGTCCAGAGAGTTGAGTTTGGCCTCGGTGGATTGAACACGGTTGAAGAGTTCATCGACCGCACATTCCAGTTCGATCTTCTTCGCCAGTTCGGAGTCCTGGCGCTCTTGTTCTGCCTTCTTCAAGACAGAGAGGTTGTCGTTGACCTCTGTCTGAAATGCAACGAACTCAGCCCAACGCGACTCGAACCGGGACTCCCATTCAGCATCCTGCGTCTATTGGGACTTGGCCAGATTTGAGTCAGCCAAGGACTTGAAGACATTCACTTCCGACTTCAAACCCAACAGAATGGATTTCAGTTCCGACACGTCCTGACTGGTGGAGGAGGAGAGATCATTCATCTTCATCTTCAGCTCGGCATTCTTCTCCATCAGTTGTTGATACTTCACTTCTTGAGCTGCCAACTCCCTCAGCTGGTCATCGTGTTGGTGCTGGAGGTTGGCGAGCAGCTCGGTCCTCAACTGGTTTACCCTCTCAGCCATCAGCTCGCAGATTTGTTTTGTTGAAGGAGCGAGCTGAGCAGCTGGAGAGGCTTGAGCAGACTGAGCTAGAGGCTCAGCTGTGACCATGGCTTGATGGTTTGCCAGGTACAGCTTCAGGTTCTCCTCCTCTTCTTTTGCGGCGGCGGCTGCTGCATCGACATCTTCAAGGAAGTCGGCTGATTTCACCAACATGTTGTCAAGGAAGTCGACACACTCCTTTTCAGCTGCCTCCCTTGTGTCCTTCCCTTCAGCCAGACTCTGGTCCAACCGTCTAGTGAGCAACGCGATCCGGTTGTTGTACGCCACCTCCAAGTTGGAATAGTTGAAGTAGGCTCGGATGCGGGACTCGTCAGATTTCAGCCTGTCCCAGCTCAGTACCCTGATCGTGTCTTCCTTGACATACCACTGGCTAAAGAACAGGTGGAACTGGTACAGTAGCTCGGTTCCCAGTGTGGCGAAGATGGGCATGTCGCGAGCCGCAGGGAATAGACCCAACAGCTTTTGAAAGCAGTAGGCCACCCTGCCTTCGTGCTCGTCAGCAACAGCCTGCAGGTCCTCCGCTTCGTTGATCGGGGAGGGGGTGAGATTGTATGGTTCGGGTTCAAGAGGTTCATCGATGTTGGCCAAAGAGTCGGTCACAACATCGGCATCGAGCTGAGAGCTCGGAATTTGAGATTCAGTTGGGGAAGAGGGTGGAATGGTTTCCTCAACATCGGCCGAAGGAGAGGTCACGATGTTGGCATCGAGCTGAGAGCTCGGAATTTCTGGCTCGGTTTGGGTAGAGAGAGCAAGAGGCTCTGGGGGCGGTACAGCATTTGCTCCAGCTGTGGGGGAGATGGTAGCATCTTCGAGGTCCTCAGATGAGGAGGATGCATCCGACGTCTCCATGCCCTCAGCCTCATCAGCTTCGGAGCCTCGAGGTGCGATCTCGAATGATGCGGCCTCAGCTGAGCGGCTGGATTCGGAACGCTCCTCAGCAGGTGTGGACTCGACCTGCGCTCCCTCCTCGTCTGGAGCTTGTTCCTCAGCTGGAACCTGAACTGGCTCATCAGCTGACTCGTCAGCTGGAACATTAGTTGGCTCATCAGCTGGCATCTCAGCTGCCTTCTTGATTGTCTTCTTGAACCTTACCCTTAACTTTTTCTGGGCAGGTTCATTAGTCGACTTCGTCTCAACGTCAGCTCGGCGACGTGAGGCTTTGGATTTTGTGGGGCGAGCAGCAGCTTGTTCTCCCTCAGCTGTTGACTCAGCTGGCCTTCCCGACTCTCTCTTGTCCTTGGGAGTGTAGACACTCCTCAGCACCTCCTGTGCTTTCTTGGCCGTCGGGAACAGCAACAGCTTCTTCAGCGGCGTCTCCTCGCAGTCAGCCCAGACCATGTTGCGGTCCTTTGTTGCGAGGAGGATGAGGGCGGAGATTTTGCATCCGAAGTTGAGCGTGCCCTTCACACTCAGCAGCTTCTCTCCAGACTCAGTCGTAGTCTCAGAGATCTTCGACTTCTCCATCATCAACTGGTTCAGAAAATATTGGAACCAGTTGATTTGGTGTTGGTGCTCCAGGGCCAACAACTGTTTCAACTTGGGTCGGCTGATGTCGCCGAACGCGCCACTGTATCCGAACACGACCTTCGACACGGCGTCGAACAGCAGGCGGTGTTCAGGCTTCAGCTTAGTCCTTTGCATGTTGCTCCTCAACCGCTCTGGCTCGATCAGAGCATCCTGTAGAAATTCATCTGCCTGTTCGTCGGTAATATTCTCCAGGAACTCGGTGGCGGTGTGGTTGATTGGTATGATGTATCGGAGGACATCGGACACGTCAATGGAGAAGGAGACACGACGTATTGTCCTTGCCGGAACATCCCTTTGTCGGCAGGACACCGTCGTAGAAACTCCCTCTGAATCGTCAAGGGGGCGAAGAAGATTGACGTAGAATTCTCCGACTTGACGCCTGAGCAAGTGAGAGGGACAGAGCTTGGCCCATTCCAGAAGTCCGTTCTCACGGAGAGTGTTGGCGAGAGGGGCTAGGACCGGCGACTCTAGATCCTCGTCGGAGAGGATCTGCTCGAAGTGAATCTTCGATACTAACATATCGAACGACTCTTCATACGTTGTAGGCACGAGGGAAGGTCCGGATGATGCCATTCTTTTGCTTTTGGGTGCCATTAAATCACTGCAAAGGTAAAATATATAGGGGAGGAAGAAATCTATTTGCAGAAAAGGGTTAGGCAGAAAAACTGGAAGACGATGAATAGTATGATTGATAAGCATGAATGAGGAAAGTAGGAGATATCTTCCTGATTTTTCGCCTTATATAGGTCTTTGACTTGGATGAGATCAACGGCTGGGTTTAAATGGCGCGAATCCATCAACGGCTGGGATTACGCGACTGTTGACTATCTTTGACTCGACGTTTTGATCCGAGTTCCAACCAGCGCGTGAGAAGGTGTACAGTTTCATGTCAGCCCAGTCGCACTATAAAGTAGGCTATGGATGCTCAGCCGTACTTTACATTTAATGCGACATGATGGCTATTTTAGTATAACTGACTAGCACAGGAATGTTTGAATTTATTTCAAACATTCTCATTTAAGAATATAACACCTTCAGTCATAAATGATACCTGCCAGCTGATGTCTGAATCAGTTGTGTTCATTAGTCGAGTTCCTCAGTTGCCGCATACCATCAGCTGACTCGAGTTCGTCTGTTCAGCTGACGTTTGACGTCTTCAGTTGGCAATCAGTATCTGATATTCCCCTTTCAGCTGAGCTTCCCCCTTCATCTGAGCTTTCCCCTTAATTCGATATCCGATTCTTTAGCTCGGATGAATCCTTATCAGCTCGGATGACTCTTCTGCTCGGATGACTCTTCAGCTCGGATGAGTTTTTAGCTCGGATCCAAAAGTCCTAGAAGATCACACAACATCTTGAACCGGGCTTCAGGAAGAGGTTTGGTGAGGATGTCAGCTCTCTGAATCTCAGTTGGGATCTTCTCCATGGACACATCCTTCTTTTCAATATGATCTCGGATGAAGTGATGACGAATATTGATATGCTTAGTCCGAGAGTGATGAACAGGGTTTAGAGAGATAGCTATGGCACTCGAGCTATCACAATGTATGGGAACCTGTCCAGTTGAGACTTCATAATCTCTCAGCTGCTGCTTCAGCCACAATACTTGCATGCAACAGCTTCCGGCAGCCATGTACTCTGACTCGGTTGTCGAAGTAGCAACACACGCTTGTTTCTTGGAGAACCATGAAACCAGCTTGCTTCCCATGAACTGACAGTGTCCAGAAGTAGACTTTCTGTCCAACCGATCTCCTGCTAGGTCGGCATCTGAGTATCCAGTCAGCTGGATATTGTCATCAGTTGGGTACCACAATCCAACATTGACAGTTCCCTTCAGATACTTAATGATGTTCTTTGCTGCCAACATGTGTGCTTCTCTTGGTTGGACTTGAAAACGAGCACACACTCCAACTGCGTATGAAATGTCTGGTCGGCTGGCAGTTAGGTAGAGCAGCGAACCGATGATCCCTCTATACTGGCTGGCATCAATGAGCTTTCCCTCAGCTCCTGGTTCGATCTTCCAGTTCGTGTTCATAGGGATCTTGGTTGTTTTACTTGTCTGCAATCCGAACTTGGTGATGAGCTCCCTTGTATATTTGGACTGGTTGATGAAAATCCCTTCAGGTGACTGCTTCACTTGTAATCCAAGGAAATAATTCATCTCGCCCATCATTGACATCTCGAACTTTTCCTTCATAAGATCGGAGAATTTCTTGCACAGCTCCTCCGACTTGGACCCGAAAATGATGTCATCGACATAAATTTGCACGACAAGTATATCTTCTCCAACTTTGATGGTGAACAGAGTTTTATCAACTGAACCTCGTTTGAACCCCGAGTCCAGAAGAAATCCACAAAGAGTGTCATACCATGCTCTTGGTGCTTGCTTTAGACCATAGATAGCTTTCTTCAGCTTGTACACTCTTCCATCTCCAGTCTCAAAACCAGGAGGCTGTTCAACATATACATCTTCTTTTATATCTCCATTGAGGAATACACACTTCACATCCATCTGATATACTTTGAACTTGTGATGTGCGGCATAAGCTAGAAAGATCCGGATGGCTTCCAGCCTTGCAACTGGTGCAAAGGAATCTTCAAAGTCAATTCCTTCTTGTTGGCAGTATCCTTGAGCTACCAACCTTGCTTTATTCCTCACAATGAATCCAATGGCGTCTCTCTTATTTTTGAAAATCCACTTTAGTCCAATCACCTTGACACCGTTTGGTCTTTCTACCAACTCCCATACACAGTTGCGTAGAAACTCATTCAATTCTTCATGCATGACTGTTCAGTGGACACAATTGAGAGCTTCCCCAACATTCTTCGGTTCTGGAACATCAGCTACATAGCAAGAAATCATGGCAACATCTCCAGCTTGCTCGAACTCCTCTAGAACTGCTAATTCCTCAGCATATTGGGCATAAGTGTTGGATTCTTCCTCGGTTGATTCTGGATTTGCAACTCTGCTCCGTGTGCGCACACCCTCGATTGGATCTCCGATGATGTCGTTGGTGGAATGAACTTCATACCATCTTCGGTTGCGTCTTCCTTCTTCTTCCAACAGTGGCTGTTCAGACATCTGAGTTGGAGTCTTCAGAGCTGGTGATTGATCAGCTGTTGAGTCTGGATCCTCAACATTTTCAATAGATTGAACTGAGCTCGGTTGGGCATCGGATGCTGATGCAGTTGGAGGGACATCAGCTGAAGTTCCCCCTAGGGACGAGCTGAGGTCTTCGCATTCATCTTCAGAGGAGTATGGGTCCTCATCCTCAGTTGCCCATACCAGTGGTTCAGCTCGAATCTTTTCCCGAAGAGCTTGCGATCTGGTGAGAACTGGTAGAACAGCTGGATCCGCGTGTTGTTCCTTTACCTGTTCCCTGCACTCGAAGGTAGATTCATCAAAACTAACATGAGGTGTTATTTCCACAACACGAGAGCTGTTGTTGAAAACTCTATATGCCTTGATCCGAGCTGCATATCCAAGAAATATGCCCTTCGAAGCTTTGGCATCAAAAGTTTTCAACTGAGTCTTCCCATTGTTGTGAATATAACACTTAGATCCAAAAATACGAAAATAAGAAATATCTGGCTTTCTGCGTCTCCACAGCTCGTAGGGCGTCTTTCCCAACCGCTTGGTGAGAAGAGATCGATTCTGTGTGTAGCATGCTGTGTTGATTGCTTCAGCCCAAAATCTCTTAGGCAGTGCTGAGCTCGCTAACATGGATGTGGCTGCATCCTTCAGAGTTCTATTTCTTCGCTCAGCTACGCCATTCTGTTGTGGAGTACGCGCGGCTGATGTCTGATGGGTTATGCCATTCTTTTTGCAATACTCAATGATGGTTTCATTTAGAAACTCCGTTCCACGATCTGATCTGATAGATATGATCTTCATCTCTTGTTGGTTCGATATCCGATCCATCAGCTTGGGCAGCTCATCTCGGGTCTCACTTTTGTGGCGCATGAAGATGGTCCACGTATATCTTGAGTAGTCATCAGTTACAACTAATGTATATTCGTTTCCATTAATGCTTTTTGGTGTAACTGGCCCGAACAGATCCATGTGAATCAGCTGTAACACTCGGTCAGTTGAAGGAGTTGACTTCAACCGGAAGGAGGTTCTAGCGAGCTTTCCCAGCTGGCATGCACTGCAGATGTGTGTTGTTGAAAACACTCGGTTAGGTATGCCTCTTGCATGTTCTTGTCTGGCAAGTCGGTTCATCGTCTTGAAGTTCAGATGGTTGAGCCTTTTGTGCCACAGCCAGCTCACATCCGAACTGCTCTTTGACAACAGGCAAGTGTCAGGGAGGCTGCTGTTCCAGTCAGCGTAGTATACATTCCCTGTTGGAGATCGATTTCCCAACAATATCACCTGCTTTGATCCGACATCTTTGACTCTGCAACCCTGTGCATCAAATTTGACAGAGAAACCATTATCACAGAATTGGCTGATGGAGAGCAGGTTATGCTTCAATCCATCAACATAAGAGACATTAGAAATTGAAACATGATTGGTTTCAAGGGTACCGTAACCTCTGGTATAACCTTTTGAGTTATCACCAAAAGTAACTGATGGACCTTCTTTCTCCACGAAACTTCCAAGCAAATCCTTCAGATTTGTCATGTGTTTCGAGCATCCACTATCCATCACCCACATTGTTGTAGACGCCTTCTTCTTCCTCAGTTGTTTCTCCTGTACCTGCAAGGAGAAACTCGCTTAGGTCCCCAATTTTAGTTGGGTCCTGGAGGGTTAGAACCAGTTCCCGCTGGAACTGTGCGTCGCTTTTCTCTGTACACTCGAATAGCCTTGTCATTCCAAATGATCTGCCCATTTTCATCAATTATAACAACACCCCGGTTATCCTTAGGCTTGTTGTTTGAAATGATGCTCTGTTTCTTGGGAGGAGTTGGATTTCTCCCATGTTGGGCTTTAGGAGTTGAGGCTTTCCCCCTGTTTTGATGGCGATTCTTATCCTGTTGAGTTTGTCTGTGAGGTCGGACGCCATTGTGGAATCTTCTTGGCTGATTCTGATTCCATTGCCTTGGCTGTTGACGATAGTTGTTCATGCCCGGATGTTGATTCATGTTGTGGCATGAGTAACCATAGCTGTCGTAACTTTTCCACATAGGTTGACTCTGTTGGAACCTCTGATTGTTGTGGTGATGGAATCGTTGTTGATTATGTCGGTTGAAGCTTGGTCGGTTCTGTTGGTTCCATCTCTGCTGTGGTTGGTTTGTTGGTCGGTTCACGTCGGTTCTGAGCTTGGATATGTTGTCGATTTTGAGCTTGATTGCGACTCCGACGTCTCCGGTTCCTCCGTTGAGTCTTGGAACATTCCCCCTCGGTTGTAGACTCCAGGGACTGTTTCGTTGGTGCTCCATCTGCAGCTCCTTTGCCTTTCTCAGCCGTAGTTACCTTTATCGGTTGTGAGGGTGTTTGTTCAGTTGCATACTCAACTGTGTTAGGATTGGCAACCATGACTTCCTCAGCCCTGGTGAAGGTAGCTGGTGGAATTCCAGTGTCCTTTGCCACGTCGTATCCGAGTCCAGACACATCATCCGTTTGCCGTCTGTATTTGATGAGATTCTCGATGATCTCGGATGACTGATATAGCTTTGTCAGGTTGTCCTTCTCAGTTTGAAGATCCTTGAGAAGAACAGCTATATGCTCGGTCTGGGCATCTGATGTCTTCATCAGCTGGTCGATCTGAGCCTCTTGCTTGTTCAACTGTTCGTTCTGTGCCTTGATCTGTTCCTTCAACTGTTCATCGGTTGAAGCCTCAGTTTGGTTGGCTGTACTCAGTTGACTTTTCAGCTGGTCAATTTCTTCAGCTTGTCTCTTGATCAGATCGTCCTTTTCGGTTAAGGAATCTTCAAGCTTGGCGAACTGGGCTTGAAGACTCTTAAACTCAACCGACTGCTGATGCAGTTCCTCACTGAGTTCTTGAAAATCATTCCAGGAGGGTTCCAACTCATCGTTCATAGATTCCTGCATGTTAGAAGTATTGGAAGAATTTAAGCGAGCAGGATTAGATTGTACCTCAATATCATCTTGGTCGGTTCCAAGTGCCATGAGGCATTGATCCGGACTGATGACTTTGTTGGTAGAGGTCAGGTCATCCTCATCTTCAGTGTCTGTGAAGATGTCCATATCGTCAGCTGCCTCTTCAACTACCATGGCCTTATTCTTTGCAGTTTGCTTCGCCCTCAGTGCTTCTCTTTCCTTCTTTGAGAGGTCTGGGCAATCGGCTTTGAAGTGTCCTTCCTTGCCGCATTTGAAGCAACCATTGGTGACTGGCTTCGAACTGTCTCGAGTTCGGTTTGATTTATAGAAACGTTTATATTTGCCGAACCGAGTATCCATATCGGCTAACTTCTTTGACAACGCTGCAATGTTCTGTTGCAGTTCTTCTCTGCTCGGCTCCTTTGCAGTCGTGTCAGCCGACCTGGTTGGCCTTGACGATCTCGACTTTGAGTAGTCAGCTCGGAGGGCAACTAACTTTGATGCTGAGCCGACGTCCTCAATTCTATTTGTCTGACTTGAGGGCTGCGACCTCCTTCTGTTGACCTTATACTCATTTCCTTTCAAGATTGAGAACAATCTTTCAGTTCCCATTTCACCTAGGTCAGCTCGGCTCTCGTGTATATTTGTGAAAGTATCCCACTCAGCCGGTAGAGCTTGCAACACTTTGAGGTTTATTTCTCTTAGAGTGTATTTTCCTTTCCGGATGGATTGGATTCTTCTGATGATGTCCATAAACCGGAGCTCTAGCTGATCTATAGTCTCATCAGGTCGCAGACTGAAATTGTCAAAATCTTGACATGCATGCGAGAACTTGTTTTCCTTTGTCTCGTCGCTTCCTTCACTTAGCGAGGCCAGGATGTCCCACATCTCTTTTGCGGTCTCACACTCCTCTATCCAAGGCAGATAATCTTGTCCAACCGTGGACATTATTGTGCTCTGAGCCCAGATATCCAGCTGGCTCACCTTGGCCTCCTCCGGAGTGTAGTCCTCTGGCTGTTTCTCCACATACTCCACCACTGCATCTCCATCGTTGGGATTTGTGGGAGTGCGAAGTATTCTGTCTCGTATGACGATTGGTCCAGATGTGAGAACTTGTTGCATCCTATGATGCTTGGACAAAAGGATCTTCTTCATTCGAGTCCTCCATGATGTATAGTTGACAACAGAGAACATGACTGTGATCTTGTCCTTGACGTCCATCTGCACAAACAAAAACAGGACAACAAAAATGCGAGCAAGAATGCACTAGCGTGAAAAGATCTGTTCAGTTGACCACTGAAGAAAATTCTCGAATTCACACCTCGTGAAACAGAGTCAGCAGTCTTTTGAACCACTGCTCTGATACCACTTGATGGTCCCGATACGAGTTACTGGTGTATGGGGGGGGAGGGAATACACCAGTTAGGATTTTTCAACTTTCGAAAAACTTAACACTTGAAATCAACTTCAACTGAGTGAGAGGACTCAATTGGGATCTCACAGTTGAGTAAGCAACCTCAGCTGGAAGATTGGTGTTGTGCGGAATGTGGTGGAAAATAAACTCGTAAAATCAAACTCACGCTTTTATGCACGGTTGGTCAAAACCAAAACTGTTATTGTGAAAGTATGCAGATTGTATGCGGTTAGTTTGTCAGTTAAGATATGATAATAAAGACTGAACACAAAAGAAAACACGACACACAAGATTTACGTGGTTCGGAGAGAACTCCTACGTCCACGGGGAGATGTGAGTCCACACACCTCAGTCCAAGTTCTTCTGGACAGAACCACTCAGCTTACGCGGGCTGAGCAACCGTTACAGTTTAGTTTCCGGGCACTAAACAGCCTAAGTCAAGTTTGCGGGTACTTGACGACCTGACTACTCAATTACAGGAAGAGTAAGGTCCTAGCACACTTTTTAGGGTGTAAGAAAGGGTAGGATTTCCAACTACAGCTCGATCAAGAATGAGAGCTGGATCTAAGGCTTGAACGAATAAACACTCAACCTAAGATCAAAAACAGTTTCGAATTCTATGAACCCTCAGCTACTAATGTTCTCTCAAATTGGAACTCTCAGCTGCTGATGCTCTTAGATGATGATGTTGCAGATTTGTTTTGATTTCTCTCGAGAAAGCTCTTGAATTTTTTGTCGTCTATGTGTCTATCTGCATGTCTCTCCTTCTCGAATGAGAGGATGCCTCTATTTATAGGCGGAGAGAATCAACTAGCCGTTGGAGGAGCAGTTGATCTCTGATCGGTTGAAAGCGATGGCTTGTCTCTCATCTCTGCAGACTTTCCCGATATGGCATCTGTGCTCTTCTGCTTTCCATCTGAGACAACCTTGTGTTGGGCCAGATGGGGTAATGACTGAACGGTCAAACCCTCATGTGACTTCCTTTTGAAATTCAAATCTTTGACAGTCAACTTCGGTTTGTCGGTTGAAAGTCTTGACCTTCATCTGAGTGATCTTCAGTTGATGTTCCGATCTGTCGAGCTCTCAGCTGACTTTGAACTTCAAACGGATGAACTCCTTGTTCGGATTCTATAACTGAGGTTCTGAAACTGAACACTCAGTTGCCTTCCTTGTATTTACTCAGTTGGGTTTGAACCCTCAGTTGATTTCCTTTTTCATCTGATGTTCTCTTCCTTTCAACTGTTTCTCATCTGATGAACGCTCAGTTGGTTTCCTTCAACTGATGATCTGAAGACTCCCCTTGTTTACATCTGAACAAATGAACTCTCAGTTGTCTTTCTTCACAACTGATGTTCTGTCTGAGTGACGCCTTGTTGCCATCTTCAGCTGGAGACCTGCAAAGATAAAATCTTAACTTTGCTCAAACAGCGAGCCTAAATTCTAACATTAGGTACTGGCAACATCTACTCAGTTGGGGTCAGCCGGTTTTGGAATTCATCAAAACTTATACTAATAAATTTCCCAACATTTCCAAATTCATTTTTGTAAGTATATATCAAATCAAATCTACTTCTATGCATCTCGCTCTTTTGTTTGAGATTCCAATATAAAAATTCTGCTTCGTTTGATGCATTACGCAAAATCTCATATGTGATCGATCGCATAAGATGCGACCACGCGTGGTGCGTGTAATACACGCGCCAGTCATCCACGCGCGGCGCGTGTGTTACACGCACCTGGTTTTTTTTACTTATTTTATTTTCGATTTTTTTAATTTTCAATTTTCTGTAATTTCGTTTTTTAAATTTCAGTTTTTCTTTTTTTTATTTCCAGTGTTTTTCCTTTTTTTAATTTCAATTTTTTTTTTTAAAAAAAATTCCACTGATTTTATTTCCTCCTTTTTTTGTTTGCCTCTTCGTTTTTTTGTTTCCCGCTTCTTCTTTGGTCAAGATTCAAGCGAAGGGAGCCGAAGGCCTCGGAGCGAGCCGAAAAAGTCTAAATTGTTGCCCGACGATTATCCTTATATTAGTAATCATAGCGAAGCGGAGCCGAAGGTGGAGCTGGAAAAAAAAAATTGAAACAAAAAAAAATCAATTAATTTTGACCGGGTCAAACCCGGGTTGACCGGATCAATCCGACCCGACCCCGTCGCATGTGAGGTGCAACAGGTCGCATGGGAGTGTTGCCCGATGCATTATTATGTGGTAGCTAGCTAGTTAGTTTGTATTTCATGCATGTATCAAGGTAGTCAACATTAAGTATTGTTAAGTAAGTGCAATATGCCAATACATCTAAATCTTAGGGGATGATGATCTAGCGTTGATGCAAGTATTATTGTCATCAAATGTCTTGAATTTGAATTCCCACCAATATTTTGATAGATTTAAGTTTGTCATACCAGAACATTTGAGTATTGTTAACATCTTTTATGTCATTGCAAAAGAACGAAATTTAGTTAGTGGATGCATTGGATAACGCTTTCGTAATAATTAGTCACATAGAAAAACAAACGTAATAAATGTAAAAATAAAATTAAAGTAACTCATGATTTTTTGTTGCCTATATAACTAAATTCATTACAATCTCATGATACTTATTTAGGTACAAATCTCAATCAAAACATCAAACTTTGCATATAAATAAATTCAACTACAACCAAATACGTTATTCATGTATGTATGAGTGAATACCTCATGGTGTGTATCAGTTGGTTCCGACAATAGAAGACAATTATGACAAAAATCTTCATGTATCACAGTATTCACATATGAGAATCTCGCGGTATTCAAGAATGAGAAACTCAAGAATTTAGTTCCCTTAGAAATGATCTAGTGGTAAAAGTGTGCGCCTGAGACCAGTTTCAAGTTCAAACCCATGAAGCGCTTCTATAGATCGAGTCCGCCACGCTTGTATTTGGAAAGTGTGGTTTACCTGCCCTGTGTGGTTTGCAGGCTACTGCACAAGGGACGGGAGTTTACCCAATGCGCACCGAAGATAGCGGCTGCGAGTTTCCACGACACTACAAAAAAAATCTCAATAATTTGTTGGAAATAACCGAAAATAACGTAATTATGATGTTTTGTCATTGGATATTATTATTGAGGTGAAACACATAGATGATCTTTGATTTTCTTCTTGTCGTCTACTTCTCTTATTCCTCATTCCATGGAACACTGAGCGCGAGCCTGAGATTGCAACATCTTGATCAACAAGACGAATCCATTTAGATTGGGGGTGATGCTCAATTCAATGACCTTTTTCTACAATTCTACGTCCATCATTCTTCTTCTTCTTCTTCTTGCTGCACCATTCTCCTTCTCAATAATTTGATGAGATACTGAACATGAGCTTAGACGGTCAGCGTCTGGATCAATGGGACGAATCTACATAGATTGGATGGCGCCCATTTCAGTGGCATTTTTTTACAATCTTATGTCCTTTGTTTTTTTTCCAGCGAAGTCGGTTGATATTGCAAAATTGTATAGACTTATCGATAAATTAATTAGCCATTAGAAAACTAGGTTAGACAATGAAAGGTCAAAGAGAGTTGTATGGCAAGATCACGCGTGTGACCATACACTCTGTTGACAAAGTTGAAAAGACGAAGACTGTGAAATCAGCCCTCCATGATGTTGGCTCCACTTCGACAGGAATGATTCAAAAATTGATTTTTTCAAACAAACAAGTGAAACTTTGTCGAACATAAAGACCATTTGTTTAGCGTCCAAACGCATCACCTTGATAAATAAAAACTGTTTGTTTCGGTATGATCATAAGAGACAAGAACATTCTCTTTTGAACGTAGGACTATACCTACCGAAATATGTATGCAATCAATTATAACAAACATATATTATTATGTATCAATTATAAACTATAAGAATTGTAAGATTAATAATTAACAAACAATATATTATGTATCACACATTATTATATTATAATTTATTGAATAATAATACTCCGTCAATTTTCAGCGGCTATTGAAAAAAAAAAAAAGATATACGATGTGATCTTCCTAAATAATGGCTGCGACAACAATTGCATGAGAACTGTACGCGCAAAATTACATTAAAAGCTACTTATATAACCCGACGTTAAGTAAAAAAGTAATGTATATGTTGTTAATTTTACGATTTAAATTCAAATTGTAATTTATGTCATATAAGTCAACTTTGAACTTACAACTCTTCATACTTGTTTTTCTATATGCGCATTCTTTTCATTTGATAAGTTGTCAAATAATTTGTCACCTTTATTCCTTAAAAAAATTGTCAACTTTATTAACCAAATAAAATAAAAATTATTGATATATAGATTGCTCAATTATTCAATCTACTTATATCTATGGCATCATGGCTTGGTGTAATTACTAATAAACCACAAAAGTAAAAAAAATTGCAAATTAATTTAGTAAAGGTCAAATACATCATTAACTCAAACTATACCTCGTTACATGGAAATAAGAGACTCATGTGATATAGTTATAATGAATATTAAAGTATAAATTTTGACTCACTCTCTTTATAAATATAAATTCTGGTCATTCTTTTGAATATGGAACGAATTTACCCTTAATAAGGAGGACGTGAGTCGTGGGTGGGTTCGGGTTGGTTTGGTACATCTAGTACAAATATGAGTCTTTGTACCAACTTGCAACAGAAAATTTATGTTGCTGTCTTTTTCAATCGATGCTCCGTTTCTACTGATTTAATCGTTTTTCTGATCCGTTCATCACATAATGAAATTAATTCCGATCAAATTCATCCCAAATTTCATTCAAATCGTTCAGATTTTAGGGGAAATCAGACCATGATTCGATTTTTAGGGCTTTTTCCATTGCCAGAATGTTAGTCGGTTTTCCTGCGCCGTCGTCGGTTGTTTTTTATTTCTGACACCATAGTTGAGATCACCTTGATATTGTGACTCTGTTTGTGGTGGTGGTGAAGCCTCGAATGATGTTTGTGGTGGTGGTGAAGCCTCACACTCGTTCGTCAGAGTTATTTCCGATTTGCATTTTTGGGTTTGTTGTTCGCAACTTGCTACTATTAGTACAAATGGATTCCATTTGTTCCAATAGTATCAACACTTTGGAGCAATTGGAACTAATAAGTCTAAAATAGTACCAAAACAAATATAAATGTGTCAATAGTACCAGATGCCTGATACGTGTCCGAACCGACTCGCGCCGCCCGCGTTTGACCCGACCTGCTCCGCTTTCCATTAAAGGTATTTTTATTTCAATTTGAAAAAAATGGCCAAATTTTATAATTTTAAAGAAGGTGAGCCAAAATTTATGTTTTAATGGTGGCTATTTCAAAATTTGTTTCTTAAAATAATCCATACTTTCACTATTACATCAAAATAATCCATACTATCAAAATTTTATATTATTATGACCTCCGTTAATTTTCATATGGAGCTATTATATCTGTTGTTTTTTTTTACATTAAACCCTTCTTTCTTTATTTTTAAACTCATTTTTCATAAAATTTATAAGTAGTTTAACTAATTTCATCATTATTCTCTCTAAATATATATTTTGCTTGGTGTTCTGCTATCATATTTCAGTTGTTCCAATATTGACATCATCCGTCACTTAGAGAGAATAATTAAATGAGAAATTATGATTTAAAATGAAAAGTTTCGAACAACAAAATCAATTTGATAAATTTTATTTGCTTCTATTTAAAAATCTTGGCTCATAATCACGAAATTTTAATTAGACAATATTATAATCACTGAAGCAAACTAGCAATATTTATACCCAAATTATTGGCAAAAATAATTAAATGATATAGAAGGAAAAAGAATTTGCACATAGAAAGTGTTGTTCTCGGCGATGAAATCTTCCCCTTCAATGCTGGTGGGCTTGGATGATGGAGTAGAGAGATAGTATTAAAGTTATTTCTTTACACTTCTACGGTTTTATGCAATGTCAAAAATATAAATCGCATTATGCATAGTAGGTCAACATTACAGTCGCTGTTCACAAAAGAAAGCTTTTGTTTCTCACTGGATAAGATTGGAGTGGAAGTTACAGCAGAGGCGCCGCTCTCTCTCTCTCTCTCTCTCTCCCTCCCTCCCTACAACTCCCGACTTTCACCGCCGGAGTAGATCCGACGTCGTTTGGAGCGTCTTCATTCATTATACATCTATCGCGATTTCAATCAGGTTCGTCCTCTCTTCATACTCGTCTATCAAATTAAACATGTCTGGAAGCGAAAGTAATCTTGATTTTCAGATTATAATTATATTTACTGATTGAGTAAATATAGAAGAGGCGAAATTTCTCATTGCTATGTGTTCGTCCTTGAGCAAGCATTTTTGTTTTTGGAAATTTCTTTAGGGATTTTTGCATAATTAGCGCATTTGTGCACTTCAAACTCCATGGCACTTAATTCATGTTGACATATTCGTTTTGTGAAGTTCATGCAATTTTAATATAGGTGCTGTGTTTTTTGAATGTGTTTGTTAACTATTTGGAACAACTACAGCAATACCTATATCTTTGAATATGTAAATATTTTAGCATGGGAAACTTGATATATTTATGAAATGCTGAAGTACGGAAAATTTATCTTTAGTTATGTCAATGCAGCTTTTTTTTATTAGAGTAAAGATTGAATAATTGAGCAAGATTTTGTACCGGTTGTTTCAGCTATGGATATCGAAGTTTTTGATGTTATTCCAGCTCATTCATCCATCATTTGTAGATTGGTTATACATAAGGAATGAAAAGTGAGATTCTAATTTTGGTCTTTATGTGGAAGAATGAAGCTATATGCCTCTCGTTGTTTTTCAGGATTCTCTGTTGTAAATGAAGGTCCATGGACTCTGGCCTTGGTGCTGGGGTGAGGGATAGTTACGAGGAGGATGCTGGAGTAAATCAGATAGGCGAGGTTTCAAGCTTCCCATATGATGCTGAGCGGAGCTTTGTTCATGAAGATGCATCTTTGAGTCGAGAAGCTTCTTCTACCGAGAAAGATGTTATGGACATAGATAGTGAGAGCACATATAGCTGTCTTAACTCTTCTTCAGAGGAGAAAAGTTTCGATAGCGATGGTAAACATGAGTTCACGAGCCAAAATGGTCGATTGAACAATGATGAGTGTCAGAATCCTATGACATGCATCAATGGCGATAGTAACGGGCCAGATGTCGAGGGTGAGCAGGATAAAGGTAGTCCCAGTATTTCCTGTGATGATCAGCTGGGAATGGATGCCAATGATAAGCAAGTTTCTCTAGCTGAAGCCCCTTCTAATGCTTCGTCTGGATTGAATGATTTTAAGGACGAAGCTGAAGAGTACATAGTACCGAAACTTGGAGTGGAATTTGAATCGGAGGAGCATGCGTACAAGTGTTACAATAGATACGCACTGATGGAAGGTTTCAGCATCCGAAAAGATTTTGTAAATAGAAGTAAGGTTACGGGTTTGGTAGTATCAAGGAGGTATACCTGCCACAGACAAGGCTATGGATCTAGCAAGCGTGATATGAACATGAAACCTCGGAAAGAAACAAGAACTGGTTGTCTGGCTCATTTGACCATTACACGTCAAACAAATGGTAAATATCGTGTCATCCATTTCGAGACAAAGCACAATCATGAGTTTGTGACTCAATTCACAGCCCATCTGCTACCGTCGCAGAAGAGGATATCGTTTGTTGAGGCTGTTGAGGCTGAAACGGCTGCTGCTCCGGTGCCCGACGGGATTCCAAAGCTTGGTATGGGTTTTGAATCAGAAGATCATGCTTATGAATTCTACAATGCGTATGCTGGGCGACTAGGTTTCAGTATTCGGAAGGATTATGTGAATCGGAGTAAAATAGATGGAGCGGTGGCGTCGAGGAGATATACTTGTTTCAGGGAAGGTTATAGGCAGAACGACAAACGAGGTTCAAAAGTGAAGAGACCTCGAAAGGAAACCAGAGTCGGGTGCATGGCACAATTAGTCATTTCTCGGCAGGCTGATGGTAGGTACCGTGTCACCCACTTTGAGGAACGCCATAATCACGAGCTTGTACTGGCCTGTAAAGTCCGCACATTGCGATCACAGAAGAGGTCTTTGACAAATCAAATTGTGGAAACCGGAGTTTCTGATATGCCACCAAACTCGCTTGCTGAGTTGTTATTAACAGGAGACGATCCTGTTTTTGATATAGATCTCGAGACAAATCTCACATCCAAATGTGTGTGGAGCATGAAGCAAGACGAAGCTGAAAGCTTCCACCAGTATCTCCAGAGTAAGAAACTGAAGGATCCGTCGTTTGTTTATGCTGTACAGCTTGATGTTGAAGAGGAAATGACCAATTTCTTCTGGGCCGACGAGAAGATGTTGGTGGACTATGGGGATTTTGGTGATGTGGTTTGCTTTGATACAACCTACCGTCTGAACAGAGATTCGCGGCCTTTAGTCCTGTTATATGGAATCAATAATCATAAGCAGATACTGGTCTTTGGTGCTGGATTTCTTTACGACGAATCAGCTGAGTCATTTAAGTGGCTACTTAGAACCTTCATAAATGCAATGTCTGGAAAACCCCCAAAGACAGTTCTCTCCGATAAAGATGCTGTTTTATCTGAAGTAATCATCTCTGAATTGCCTGAAACTCAACACAGTTTATGCACATGGCAAATATATCAAAACACTCTCAAACACCTCAGTGAGGTAGTCGTCGGCTCAGATTCTTTTTCGAGCGATTTATGTGGTTGCTTTCTCCATCCGGACGAGGAAGATTTCGTTAATTCTTGGAAAATCATGCTGGATACTTACAGTCTATGGGAAAATGAATGGTTGCACGGCGTATTTGAAGAGCGAGAGACGTGGGCCTTGCCATACAGCAAACATATCTTCTCAGCCGACATGGAAACTGCCTTGCTCTTTGAGAGTGCGAACTCGATTACCAGCCTGAAAAAGTACCTGAAAAACGAAGCGCATATTCTCCAATTTGTCAAGCACTTTGGGAGGGTGGTAAATGACTGGCGCTACAAAGAGTTGGAAGCTAACTATGATATGGGCCAGCACGCACCAAGAATAATGGGAGACGTGATAATGCTGAAGCAGGTTAGGGAAATATACACACCTGTCATTTTCAAAACATTCCACCAAGAATACGAAAACTGTCTGAACATTGTGATCAACCAATGCATTGATGCAGTGTCCTCAGTCGAGTATAAAGTCAGCACGTATGGTGAGGTTCGTCATTACACTGTTTTCTACAGCATAGAAGATGATTTAGTTGCTTGCAGCTGTATGAAGTTTGAGTCTGTAGGAATTTTGTGTAGCCATGCAATGAAAGTGCTAGATTATAGAAATATTAAGATAGTTCCTAGCCGATACATTTTGAAGCGTTGGACCAGAGATGCAAGGGCGTAAAATCGATTTCTAGTTTGTTTTTGGCAAGGAAATGTAACTAATTGTAGATTATTTTTTTGTACATTTTGATCAAAGTATTATAGGGTGGTCAATTGACTACTAATTTTGAGAAATTTTTGTTGGTTCCCGGACTTAGTTTTCCTTTTTTTGTTGCTGCTATATTCTTCTGCATCTGTGAGGTTTGTGCATAACAGATATGTATTTCACACAGATTTGATTTTCAAGAAATTACAAACAGCAACAAATAGTGGAATTCATTTTCTTCTTGTTGGATTCTAATTCTCAGAACACACACATATATAAAAAGATTACATCTCTCACACATTAAACCAATGATCAATCAAATTTGAACATGAAAAAGAATTATGAACATCCACTGATTACAACTGCTGGATATTTGGAGAAGCATTTTCATGTGCCATTCTTTCATCAGGTAGTGAAGTAGCAAGAAATTTGTTTTGGTTGACAACTTTCTTTTGAGACAAATTCTTGGGGACACCAGTTTTGGCTAAGCTTCTCGGAGGTGGAGGTGGAGGCGGCATTGAGACGGTGCCAACCTTCTTGTTTGAAATGCTTCGTCCTAGCACTGCTAGAGACTGAGAAAAAATGCAATTTAAATCAGAAAAACCACGAGACAGAAAACCATGTATTTTGTTGTGTAGAATGTGAGAAACCGTTTCTGTACCTTTTTCGGTTGATTATTTGGAGGCTCTCTTTCCTTGTAAAAGTCCGGGAGGGGACGAGCTTTGAAGCAAAGGCTACAGCTTAGTTTTCTAAACTCATTTCCTGCTTTCTCCTGCAAAGAAAATCAGTCCCTTTGATCATTAACTCGGGTCAATTAAAACTATGCTCAGAAGAAACGAAAGTTGGTTTCATATGTGTACCTTTAGCGTCTTCTGCTGCGTTTTCTGCACCTCCGTTGCATTGAATTTTTCCTCAAGTTTCTGAAATTGCATAAAAGTTTGTTTTATGAACTACAAACTACAAAATCTAACAAAATTATTTGAGGCACAAGGTCAAATTTAGGGATGGGAGAACTCATGCATCAGTTCTTGCCTGCTTTCTCTTTGCAGCTCTTTCTTCTGTTCTCAGCATGAAAGGAGTCGACACGGTTGGTGACTGCAGTTTGTTTCTGTAGGCCGACAACGACTTGGAGCAACTGATAAACAGGTACCATCAATTTATAATTCAATATCAAAACTAAGTTACATTGTTTCACATTCTTGTATTGATTTGATCATACTTAGTAATGATAAAGATCTACGGTCTGATTATCACGCTCATACACGAATATCATTCTACTTTTCTGCAAGTAGCTCTCAATCAGTTTAGGAAAATTTGGACTTACACTGCAGACAAGAGGTGCCATTTAGGACCAGTTGTTTTTCTTCCTGAGGCTGAGGGATCAGGTGTTTTCATCCTGTGCATTTATAAAAATCGCGATTTTATCACCATTAAACACCATTAATGCATGAAATGTTCGGAAATAAGTGGTACTATTAAGTTACCTTCTATCCTCAGATTGAGGGGTGGCTGCAGGATATGAGGATACATTCTTATTAGATGCCTGCAAAGAGAAATCAAGATTAGTATCAGAGACGAAAAGCACGAAAAATATCAGATCAAATGCCACGAGAATCACCGGAGCAGGAGACTTGAAAGGAGTCGGGCAATCTTTAGGTGTTCTTGAAGACCTATGTGCAAGAACTGAACTTTCAGTTCTCGTGTTCTTTGAAATCAACTCTTTATCAGATTCTCGGTAAGAACCTAAGCTCAGCAAGGCGCGCAATGACTTAGGAGACGATCTTTTCCCATCCAACGCGTCCACATTAGACTTCCTTGTGCTGTAATTGACACTGCTCTCTCTCTTGAGCTGAGGAGTCATGGATGGGATTCTTCGTGTTTTGTGATGAGCCGGCGTCTTCATTGAAGGAAGGCCTGCTCTTCTCTGTCTCATCACTGATGAGACTTCCTCACTATCAACAGAGTTGTGCTGCAAAACACTAAATTTCAGACACAAATGTCCAAACCACATGGAAAAGTAAACAAATTTCAGACACAAAATGTCCAAACCTTCAGCAATGGCTTCTCGATCTGTGAAGAAGAAGTCTCACTACTCTCAGCAGCAGAAACTGCACCATGATTTTTTTCAGCATCTTTAACCCTTTTAACTGAACTAGTCTTGATAATTTTCTCCTTTGGGGCTTCAACACCATTGTCTCTCTCTCTTACATCTTCCTTCACATCATGAATCTTGACATTCTCACTTCCCAAATCCGACTGAGGGTTCGAGAAAAGCCCTCCCACCTCATGATCACCATCCTTTTCCACACAAACTTCTTCATTTTGAGCCTTTGCAGCATTTTCTTGCTCAAGCAAAGCTGCAGCAGCCCTTTGAGCTGCAATCCTCTTATAATGAGCCTCAAAGAAGGCCTTTTTCTGCGCCACGGAGCCCGGCTGCGCGTACCTCTCCGCTTCCTCCACGTATTTCTTGTGAGAGAAAGTGGACCATCTATCCCATGACAGAGATTCTGCTGTGAACCTCCCAAATGAAATTGATTCCCCTAAAGCATGCATGTGATTCCCCTGCAAAAACATACTCAAAATCAATTCTTGATTCCTTACCAGTCAAAATAAAGCAAATACAAGGTCAATATGATGTTAGAGTTATGGCATAACTCTGTAAGAAATCAGACAGTAGACGTGAAATGAAATTCTTGATTTACCAAAAAATTTCAATAAAATGAAAAAAAAAAGAAGGAAAAAGATTTATGTTTGTTTGATAATATGGGTACCTGTTTGGCTTCATTTGGTACAGCAGAAGCATAAGAGAAGCCATGCAAGAGACAGGAAGAATCTCCCATTTCTATTTATCTGTTTTTGAGCTGAATGCAGAAGAAGAAACAACCTCTAAACAAACATTAAACTAAAAATGGGAAACAAGAATGGTAAGATAGAATAATAATCATTCTAAAAAATGATTTTTGTAATAATATGGAATCTTTGGTTTTGTGGAGTGAAGTTTTTCTTTGGGTTTTGTCTAATGGCGTAAACGGTAAAAGCGGGCAGTTTCTTCTTCTGCAGGGAAGGAAGGGAGTAAGAAAATTTGAAATTCAAACGAGACGTTGGGACGGGAAAGAGGGTGGGGCCCATGCGTAGAGGAGAGTAGAAGTCTGCTCAAACAAAACCCCATTTTAGAGTAGGAGTAATTCTTTTTCTTGGTGGGGGGGCGGTGGCCCCCACTGCCCTTTTCAACTCGACATAACGTTCGATTTCTTTTCTTTAATCCGCAATTATGTAGTATACCAATAAATGATGCCCACCACCATTTATTTATTAAATTAAGTAGTGACAATTCTTTCCTTTTTAATTTTTCGTTTCTTTTTGTTTTTCTTTTGGGCACAAGTTGAGAATTGTTTTGCTCAACCAAATATGATCGTGAGAGTAGTAATCAAGTTGAGTCGAGTCGAGTCGAATTAAACATAGTGAAATGTAATTTGACTTGTTCATGAATTTTATTGAGTTTAATAACGTATTCATTAATTAAAAAAAAATAACTTATCCTCAAGAATATAAAATATGTATACCATCTTTTTTCTTTTTCCATAGCAATAAATACCGTTTATTGAGCTTTAATATTCATATTATTTATGTAATTGTAAAAATATACTATTGAGGTCATAATTCTTTTATTTTCAATCTACCTCACTTGACGTGTTTGTTCATGAGCCAACGAGCTGCATAGTAACAAATCGGAGCTCGACTTATTTAGTGTATGACTAAACAAATTTTTATCGAGCATAACTCAGTAATAGCGAAAATCACAACAAGTGGTTTAGGATAAGATTCTTTTTCTTAACTAACTATTTACGGATTTAGGGTGGTGTATTCAATAGTGACTTTCATTGGATTTTAAAGACTCCTAAACTCTACAGATTTTAAAAGTCAATGCATTTTTGTTGGAGTTGAGGATATATTTCGGTTGGAGTTTTGGGGGAGTCTGAAGAGTTACTGTCGACTTTTGTTTGAGTTGTGAAATCCAACATCCAAGCGGTCGCTCACACTAAGCGCTCGCTCGCAGTGCCAAGCGTTCACTCGGAGCCAGTGATCGCTCGCGCCACGTCCTCAATAGGTCCGACCAACCCCCCTGCCTCCTCTCCATTAATTGCTACAAATATGAAATATCACCATATAAAATGGTGGCATCGGAAAATGAAGCTTAATTCGAAAGAATTAATCAGAATTTTACCCAAATTGAGGTTGAGGTCGCCCTTGGTGCTCTGGCCGAGGTAGTCGAAGTCAGCGGCGCTGGAGGGTGTCACAGAGAAGATGCCGCCACTGTTCACCGTTGCCGGCGCCTCCTCCTCCTCCTCCGTAGTGGCGGACGACCGACATCTCATTTTCATGTTCATCGCAGTCGTTCTGGTTGAAGATGGAATGCAACGGAGGAAGACTGAGGAGGAGCATTGGCTTGGCCGGAAATTCCCAATATCCATACTACTACTCATCCTCCAACCCAAACTTACATATTCGTATGTTGTGGCCATTATAACGAATTCAATTCAATGATCTTCAAACTTACAGGTCTTCGCAAAACCTTCGTTGCGTCCACGTGCTTAGATGTAAGCTGCTGCTGCTGCTACAATAGTTTTCATTCTTTTTCCATTTTGCTTCACTTTTCTGGAGCGGCGGTGGTACGGAAATTTTCTTACGAGTTGAGAAAAAGTTTAGTATAGAACTTCATTCTTTGTCGCCGAAGCTAGTAGAGAACTTCGCGACATTGCGCCCTACTCCATCTGCTAGCAGAGAACTTCCGAAATGGGTTTCTAAGTTGTTCCCAGCGCCGGCTGGCTCCCAGGGCCGGCTGGGAGCCCCGAGCGACTGCTCGTCCTCAGCCGGCGCTGGGATTTCACAAATCTCATCCCAAACGATCGGATTTCATTTAGTGTATTTTTTTCCTCAAAATCCAACGGAAATCTAATAGAAATCAGAGTTTGCAAAGTCCATGGAGTGTTGAATACACCAAGAATTCAGGAATCCAAATGAAATCGTAATTAAATACACCTAGACTTTTTTAGAATTTCTGAAATCAAACAGAAGTCTAGATTGAATACACTCAGATTTCAGAAATACAACAGAAGTCTGAATTGAATACACTCAGACTTCTGAAATCTTTAAAATCCAACGAAAGTCTACATTGAATACACCCCCCTTAGTTGAAGGGTAACGGTTACTCGTTCACAACAAACATAATTTGAAATCCACGAGTATAAATAGAAATACATACACGAGATCTCATACTTTAAAGGAAAGTTGTTGACGAAATCCTTTTTCTCTCTCTTTTTTAAATATCAAATATATTGTAATCAAACTGGGCTTTCTTATCGTAACGTAGATGTCGAAAATTTGAAAAGTGAAGTAAAATCTGATTAAGACTATGTTAGTTAAAACATGAAACAAAAATATGATGTTTTTGCTTGTGAAAAAAGGGTAATATTTGTTGAAGTTGAAGGGGTTAAAGGATGTGATGCTTTCAACTACCTCCAGTTGCTACATCGCAATTGCATTATGCATATCGATGTTTTCGAAAATATGAGTATATGTTATGCTACACTCGATGAAATATGTATAGACACATAGTTGTAGCATAACATATATACACCTCTATCCGTCACCAGGTATAGCATTAAATACTCAATCGAAATTTTTGGATTTTGAAGAGATAACAATTGAAGCACAAACTCACAAGTAGAAGGAGAGCAAGAAAATTTTCAGTGACATTTGATTGATTTTGTATAAATATCATCTCCCTAACAATGATGTTCAACGTATATATCAGTTTCAAGAACATAAAAAACTCTGAACAACGAACATTACAAAACTGGAAACAAAATCATACCCTGCTTCGAATATTTTATGTCTGTCTCGCCAGCCCTGGACGCGCCTTTCTTTGCAGAGAGGTGCCGCACTTCAGATGTGGGCTTGTCACTCTACTTGGCATCTCTGCAAGCAAGAAGCTTTCGTTAGCAAGCATTGAATCGATCACAACATACTAAGAGACGCTATGACATTTCAGCATTGCGATCCCAAGATCCTGTATAAGAGCTTCGTCTCTTGGTCTTATACACTTTGCCCCGTTTTCTCTGCCCTCTTCGATTGGAGATCATCACATACATCACTACCAGAAAACCAACGATGGAGAACGCCCAGAGGCCGATTATCCAGCCTCTCATGGAGGTGAAGGCTTGGTTTGTCTCGGCCGGTGGAGACAGCTCCTTATTTTTGTCCTTCACCTCAGAATCATGCCCAAAGTCCTTAGCTTCGGACTTCGTCTCATGGCTGGAAACATCATTTTTCTCGAGTTTTCCAATTTTCCTCCCCGCTGTTACTTCATGGGCGGCCTTATGATCTGAAGAGCGCAAGGCCGGAAGTTCCGGAGCCTTCTGAGCTGGAGTCGCTAAGGAAGGAGGATGCCGTGTTTCTCGAGTTAGAGGGGAATTGGGATCAGGGCATTTCTTACTATGATAACCATGTATAGCCTCATTCAAGGATTTTGCACATTCTATGCTAAGCAAGTCACGCTGCAATGACTCCTCATTTGACCGGTCAAGGGTTGATGGATCCGGAGGGTCGGGAAACGTAGCCCAACATTTGTTAACGACATCCATATGTCTCCACTTAGCTTTGTCGAAGCTCCAGTTCCCAACCCGAAACTCCAGGCCGTAGTGAAATACTCTATAGTTTACACCAGCTAAAGGAACGTAACCAGGGTATATCAAGATGTCGTTGCTTATGACATGCCTCAAATTCAACTGCATTGAGAAATTTATCGTGTTTCAAATATATCGAAAACAAAAGGTGTTTTGAACAATGTGTGATGCAGGTAAATTTTATCATTATTTCGAAGAATTTTAGATAGAAAATAATTCTATCTATTATCAATATATATATATATATATATATATATATATATATATATTACTAAACTAACTTAAGAAATTAAAATAAGTAAGAATAATAGAGGAAATATCAAAATTTGTAAGAATAGAGTGGAGTTACCTCTGCTGCAGCAAACGAGTAACCATACATCTCACTGATCCAACCAGCTTCATAAATATCTCCGGTGAATTTTTTCGGCCAATGGGCCATATCGGCTCTGACTTCCTCTGTTTTGTGCAACCAACGCAATGCGAATTTCCTGAGATCCGCTATATGCATTATGATCACGCCTCCGACCTTGTCGCAAAGTTCAGGATGGCGAGTGTGTGTCTTTGCAAGCTCGTTGTCGCAACCAATAAGATAGCTGTTGCAGCATCCAAAAAAGTTTCAAGTAAACATCAAGTTAATCGTTCTCGTTATTGCACAAAAATTTCTACAGTTTGGTCGAGCGCTTCATGCAGAATCCGTAAAGGGACAAAGTCTTACTCATAGGGAGTCGAGACGGGTCTGCCCTTGGCCGCGTTGAATTCCCAAGGTGTGATTGGTCCTCTCATTATCATGTCAGCATCTAAAATCACAATGTATTCTGCATCAGTCTTTATGTGGTTAATCCAATGCACGACGGCAGCTGGTTTATTAATTGCTGGATACCTGAAAGAGAGCGAACAGTTCTCAGCTTACATCCATGCAAGAAAGCCCTCTCTCTCTCTCTCTCTCTCTCTCTCTCTCTCTCTCTCTCTCTCTCTCTCACACACACACACACACACACACACACACAAGGAGTACAAGTGTTTTGGCAAAAGGCATTACCAATCTCCTGTTAATGGATGCCGGCTCATGGAAGGGACATAATGAGTGGGAGCTAGATCACGTCCTTTGTATTCCTTCAAGTCCTCGTCTGTGCAACTTAAAAGCCTCGTGATTCCCCCTGGCTGGCCACTCTGGTTAAAACTATGGACGAGCCCCAAAGTTTGCCAATCAAAGTAAGGGGTGCATTCTGTCGAGAAAATAGTATGTATTTTAGGGTTCGGCTTTTCTGGCTCATCAACAACTTGCTTCTGTACTTGAACCTTCTCCTCCATCATCTCGCGGCTCTTTGGAGTCAGTTGTTTCGGTCGTGTTAGTTCTGCGAATGTATTGCTCTTCAAGAAACTCAAATATTTCGACCACTTTGGCTTCGGGCAACCGTGTTTTTCATGGTTCAACAATAAACCTTCATTCAGGGTATTTATACATTCTAGACTAAGAAATAGTGCCCTTCTTTTGTTTGGATCACTTTCCATTTCTTTCACCTGCATTAAAAACATTCTGAATTAGACTATACATAGCAGACCTCAAAACGCAAAGTAGTCGTATGAAATAAGCCTCAGCCGACATTTAGTCATGACAACAAAAACTTTGGTTTCCTGCAAGGAGGAGGTAAAAGAAAAACATACCTCTCTAGGATAAGGCGGTTCAGGAAAGAGCCGCCCACAATCATACACAATACTGTCTTCATGATGTTCTAATTTACTGAACGACCAATTTCCGACACTAAAAGGTAAGCCATAATGCATCAGAATAGGCTCAACACCCTCTCTAGGAACATAGCCTGGATAAATCATCAAGTTATCACTTATCTTGTGACGAAGTCCCACCTGATCAAAGCAATCCACAAAGTCATCTTAATATAATATGTATGAATAATCGAACACCCAAGGTTTTCAATTCAGTGTGGTCGAACAATAATATTTAAACTCAAAAGTATAATATAATTTTGCAAAACATACAGGCACACAAAAGTTATTTAAACATTTTAAAAGTGGTTTTCTAGAACAGTAAAAACTACGAGAATGAATACAGGATGAAATTAGAAAAAGAGAAAAAGAAAAGAAAAAGAGCTACGAGGATGAAATAAAGGGAACATATTCCGATAACTGACAAATATAGGTTTAAAAGTTACCTCTGCAGCCCCAAATGAATATCCATACATTTCACTGATCCACCCCGTTCCATATATATCGCCAGTGATATTGGTGGCCCAATGAGCTTTATCTGCCCGAACTTCTTCCGTTTTCGATAACCACATGGGCGCAAAAACTCGAAGATCATCAATATGAAAGGCTAAAAGCCCACCAACCTTGTCGCAGAGTTCAGGATTTTTAGTGTGTAGTTTAGCAAGTATATTGTCACATCCAATCAAGTACCTGATCAAGAAACTATCTTTTTAGTATTATCATGGTAAATGCTACACCACAAAATAAGTGAGGGAAAGAAATCCCTTCGAAGTGCAAGCTTAACCAGTACCTATCTTTTCTGTCAATCTATGTACCATCAACGAATAAGAAACGGACACTCATATTCCATCGAAAGATTTAAAAACGAAATAACAGACCTTAATCTCTAAAAACTCACAAAATCATATCTAATCTTACTACATTTTCGAATGAAGAAACTATGAAGCAGAGTTTCAATAGGAGCAATGACAATTACCCATAATATGCAGCAACGGGTCTGCCTTTCTCAGCACCAAGCTCCCACGGCAAGATTGGACCTCGAATGATCTGATCAGCATCTAAAATAACCACCCAATCTACATTTTCTGCTTCTTTGCTATGTTTAAGCCAGTAATCTACACCAGCCGGTTTATTAATTGCTGGATACCTGTCATATATAGTACAAGTCACGAGCCGAAGCTAGTTTTCTGTGAACATAAAAATGAAATCCACTACAAAATCTAAAAACAGAAAGCAAATAAAGAAACATAATCCCACTTCTTATTATCAAGAAATCCAACCCTAAGCAACGAATGATCAAATCCATGATCATAGATAAGATAGCCTTTTCATACACCCAAACTCAAATAGGCCTAGTCCACACACACAGAGAGACACACATTTCTCTCTCTCTCACTCACAAAAATTCATTCTATGAACATAAAAATAAAATACACTATCTAGAGGAACAAAATCCACTTCTTAATATCAATAATCCAATCCTACATGCATATATAAGATGATGAAGAGAAAACAAATCTATGATCATATGTAAGGTAGGTAATATTTTCACACCCCCAAAAACTAAAATAGGCCTAATATGTGTGTGCAAAGACACACATTTGGACTCACCAATCACCAGTCTTAGGGTGCAGACTCATAGAAGGAACCTCAAAAGTTGGCGCCAAGTCCATGCCTTTATAATTCTTCCTCTCTTGCTCAGTACAGCTCAGCAGCCTCGTAATCGGGCCGGGCTGCCCGGCCTTTTTAAAGCTGTGCATGAGGCCCACCGTCTGCCAATCGAAGTAATTCTGGCACTCCACAGAGAACAACGTGTGGACTCTGTACGGCGCAGTCCCGGCCACCGCCTCCGCCGCGCCGCTCACCACCGTCGCCGCCGCCAAGAACACACACAGTAATCTCACCACTGACATCGCACATAGCCAGGAATCGAAATGGGTTTTCTCTAAAAGGATCGGAAATGCGAATTTGTGCCAAAGTCAGCTTTCTCTCTCATATTTTTTTCTCTCTCAAGATCGTGGCGGAGCAGTGGATTGAAGAAAATAATAAAATTCTCCGTTCATGACCTGTATGTAATCAAACTGATATTTATTTAAAAATATGCAGATGTAGTGGTTGATTAATTGGAAAATTAAATTGGGATGAAATTTACAGTTCAATATATTTTGAAGGAATGTGTTTATTTTTGTAGCTGAAGCCTGAAGGTGATCTAGTTTTTGCTGGCAGTCTCACGTAAGAGAGGGGGAACATAATTCTCGTTGACTTCATTAATGGGTAAACGACGTCGTTATTGATTTAGTAGTGGGTTAATTAGTTAATCCTTTTAACTCTTGAATCTTTTCAAAAAAAAAAAAACTCTTGAAGTTTCGGTGGTGATGTAATGGCAAAAGCTTGTCATTTTCTTATAATCTTGTTAATTTCAATTAAAAGAATAAACTCATTAATTTAATTAATTAATTGAATTACGGTAAAATGATAGTAATAATAATTTCTTTCTCCGTCCATGAAGATTGTAGCTAATTTAACTTTACCTTTCGTCCACGAATATTGTAGCTAGTTTCTTTTTTTCCACTTTAGGACGTAGCTCCACCCACTATCTCACTTTTTATTTCTTTCACTAGTTACAATGATTGATCACTTTTTCCACTCATTTAACATTCACCACACTTTTATTTGTCACTGAAAAACTCCTTACAGTCTTTGTGGACACAAAGAGTATTAATTTTTCAGCTTATAAAGTCCATATATTATCAAAAGAGGACGAAGACGACCTATCTCATGGACTGGAGGATGGTATAATATATAGGTCGAAATAAAAATGTCAAAGTAATTTTACTACTAGATTAGGTTGTTAAACAAGTTGTGCAACAAGTCTATTATTATTAACCTTTCAAAAAAGAAAAAGTCTATTGTTATTACTACATTATTATTGTTAAAGTTTTTATACCTAACACTTTTTGTACATAATAAATAATTCACCTTCTTGCCTTAGAAACTTTCTTCACATAGTAGTGCATTTTATGATAATACATTTTATCATTATGGTTCTTTTATGACAATATTAAATCACATAAAAATCAACAATTCAAATTAAAGCTCTACTTGATAATTTGAGTGTGTAAATATTCCACCCAAAAATTTTCTTTTAGTTCAAAACAAACTATATGTAAAATCAGAACAAGTGTTGCTAAGATTTGTGCACGAACATACATTCAACATTGTAAAGAGAAAGTTTGAAAATATATTTTTATTCTCACTCAAATTGCTACACAAGAGGCACCGCCATCCAAATAAAATTCTTAAAATTTTCTTTTTAATTTTGGGTTTACCACGCAGTAATAGAAAATGTATTATCTCCTCCAGATTTATAATTTTCGACATATATAATTCCATTTTACTCGTCGAAATTTGGAAGGAAATTTTTATTTCAAAACCAAACATATGAATTATGTGGAGTATAATAAACACGCATCGATTTATATGGATATCAAACTTTGGCTAAATAAATAGTCAAATAAATCTCAAAATACAATCACAATTTTTCCATAAACTTGCTATCATGAATTATAAATTGATCAAATAAGAACACAAGGCCGAAATACTGATAGTATTAAACAAAGCAATATAAGCAAGAATCCGGCAACAACCAAGATTATCACAGTCAACTTTCTATTTCCATTTACACCAAAACCAAAAGCGTTTTCTTCTTCGCGGGCGTCGAAAGGCTTACTATAAACACTACTAACCTATTCACTGGAGCCACAAGAGTCGAGCAAGTAGAAGTCTATTTACAAGGTACTTATTATATAGTACCTGAGTTGGCTCATTGATTTTCTTCTTTCATTGCCCTGATAATGGGATTTTCACTATCCATTTCGTCATCATCATCGTCCAACTCGTCTAGTATAGATTGGTTTACAGTCTTGCGTGATTGCCTCCTGTGTTTCTTAAGTTCCAATCTCGGTTCAGCTTGCTTCACACCCGATTCTCCAACCTTGAGCCTAACCAAATTTAATCACATAAATAAGAATTTAGATACAATTACAATCAACCTCAATTAGTAACAATCTGAACTTTGATGTAACACAATATTATCTAAAATAAAACATACCTCACACCACTCTCTCTTTTAGTTCCAAAAGTCCGGAGCTGAAACTCCTCTCTGACTTTAATCTCATCGAGCAGTTGAAGATAGTACGAAAATCTTTCCCAGTCTCCTTTGACTAAACACCCAGGTTCGCCTATATGCAAGCAATCACTGAAAGCACACTTCCCAGGCCCATATTGTTCCAGCATTTTCCGAATCTGGGAAATGAATAACTCACCAAATCATTCAGCTCAGTTGCTCAAATAGGCATAAAAATACGGAAATCTAAAGAAAGCATCAGTAGCAGAACCTCCGGAAAATACTGCGCAAGGGAATGCTTTGTTACTTTCATCAAACTAGGCTGGTTAAACCCAGGGGTATCCGCGAGATATCCTTCTCCAGATAATGGAAGGAGTGACACATTTCGAGTAGTGTGTTTTCCTCTCCCACTCCTTGTCGACACTTCTCCAACACGCTGCTCATCAAACCACTTGCTTCCTAGAATCTGAACAATGGAATCATTTATTGAAGCAGGCATTCAGAAATCATTATATATGGAGCAACATGTAATAGCCAAATTTTTGTAGATACAATAAAAGGAAAACATACACGTTCAAACCGATTATCATCTTCAACAGCCCCAAGAACACTTCTATTGCCCCTTACAGCATTGATCAAACTTGATTTACCAACACCGCTGGGACCAACAATTACAGAGGTCTGCTCTCTCAAAATATATTGCAGTGTATCAAGTCCTCGTTTCGTATCAACACTACAAAAAACTGGCTCATAGCCCCATTTATGAAGCCTAGACTTCCATTCCTTCAGAATCTTCAGGAGCCAATTATGAGCACAAGTCAATAACAGGATCAATATATATGACAACAATAAATACAAAAGTCACATTCGAGTAATGATGTTAAACAAGACAAGAGAAGACAAATCTAGACCAATGTGTCGGGGAGATTAAGCTAGACATGTTCCGCAGCAAAAAGGCAAAAATGTGCAACCAGTTCGTTGTGCAATCTGTATACAATCCGGATACTAAGAGAACTAAGCATATTCAAAACCACACTTGCTAAAGCAATCAAACTAAGCATATTCAAAATCACACTTGCTAAAGCAAGTACCGATCAAACAATTCGATAACAAATACCACACAGTTAACTAAGAAGACAATATGCAACTAAAAGCTAAATCTGCAGCTTCATAGAATACACTCAAGACTTAATCAAATGCATAGTAAAAAAAAAAAAAACAGAAAACAAATATCAATTCACAGTTAACAAAATGTATGATAAGCGACTAAGAACTGAAGTTGCAATATCATACCCCTTCCTCAACGAGCTCTACTTTGTTCAGCGCAAGAGTAAGCGGAATTCCAGTAGATTCAGCCTCCACGAGGAACCTAGTAAGAGTAAACGGCTCGATTGTCGGCTGCTCAATCGAAAAAAGCACAAGCAAATGATCCACATTTGCCACGGGTGGATCCAAAATCTCGCTCTTCCGCTCAAACACATTATCAATCCGTCCTCCTTTATCCACCCAATCAATCGAACCTACCAGAACCCTATCCCCCACCAGAACTCGCCTCCTTATCTTCTTCAGCACATCCTTCACCACGCACAGCAGCTCCAGCCCCAAAATTCCGGAATCTTCCGACTGCGACGCCGAATTCACGACCACGCGCATGAAATTAGCTTGCGAGGAAACAACCGTGCCGATTGCCTGATTCTCCGCCAGCGGCGGATTGTCGTCGGGAGAGAGGAGCGGCGCCAGAGAGGAGAACTGCTTTTTGAAGGTCTCTCGAGCTTTGAGCACGTTTTTGTTAGGTTGGTGCTGCTTCTGCTGCTGCTGCTGCCTTCCGGCATTGATAGGGTATAGACGGTAGCGAGCGGCGGCGGAGAATAGGCGTTGCGGCCGGATGAACGCGGTGGAGAGGAACGGCGGTAGCTTCTGGCGGAGAAGTGAAATTGATGCGATGGTCATGGTGAATGCATGAAGGAAACAGGGAAATTTGACGATGAATTTGTAGAGAGAGAGTAGAGAGGGATGAAGGAGCTACTGTGAGAGCAGAGAAGGAAGGATTATCGACTACTCCGACTTCTGGAATCTACCGGCAAATATCATTATTATCATTTAAAACTCATGACAATATCATCCCGAATGTTCAAACCAAATATTAATCATTTAAATTTGTTTTTCGTAAAAATCCATTTTTTGGAACAAACTTATTCTATTTGTTTGAGTTTGAGAGTGTCCCGATTCATTTAAGAAAATGGATTCATCAACAATGAATGATGGTTTGTGACTTAAATTTTACATAGATTTTCAAAAATAGCCCAATCATTGTTTTTTATTATAAATTCCTGACCTTTGAATTTAATTTTCTCCAAATTTTTGTCCCTTCATAAAAATATTAAAATTTATGGCTCGATAAAACAAAATTAAGAAAACGAGTACAAATGCATTCATTTCTAGCATTTACTTAAGTGGATATTCTCCCTCAACAAAATAAATTTTTTTAAAAATAATATAGTCTTATGGCAAATAACACAATTTTTTTCTTATTTTTTAAAATTGTTTTCCAAGAAATGATAATCTATTTCTTTTTTTTATAAATAATGTAATAAGATCTTCTCCCCTAACGCCAAGTAGGCCCGGGAAAATATACATACATTCCATAAAGTATAAGATTGGAGTGAAGTAGAGAAATGTAATCTACTTCCTCGCCAGCAGATCATGAACTCTGAAAATCAGCATCTTGAAGAATGAATGCCTCCCAACAATTTTTCAGCTTCATAATAGAAAAGATCGAAAGTCATATCTCTTCAAAAATTCCCGATATATAAAACATCAGAAACGTGTTAAAGATGATCTATGTTCGTCATACAAGTAGCAAAGAGGGTCTTAAGCTGCTAAAGATACTCAAGATTCAACTCACAGAATTTATTAGTCAAGTGATCACGATGGAAAAACTAATAAGACAATACTTCTATTCATTTTGCACCAATTGTTTCCTTAAAGAAGGAAAGCGGAAAAAAAAAAAAAAAAAAAAAAAAAAAACAACAACAACAACAACAACCAGCAAAAGGTAATTCTTAGAAAGTAATGAATGAAATAGCATGTTATCCAGATTTGTGTACTTACCAGCATTCAAACCGACAACTTGAAGGCTACAACTTCACTTCTTTGTCGTTGGGTCACGACTAAGCCCGTGCTTCTTTAAAGTTTTGACATAGCTTCTCATGAGTGAAAACTTATTGCTACCAAGATTATAAAAGTAATCCCATGTGAAGATCCCCGTTTTATGCAAGTCATCGAAGAGTAATCTACATCAATTACAAACAACACTACCATGACTATATAATTAGCAACTTAAATGGCTTCTCCATATTAAAGGAATTATATAGTACCTCACCCCATAGTTTCCCACAGGTTCTGCAGACATGATCCCAACATGACGCCTCCCGGCTATAACCTGATCAATGCTCAAGTTACTCTCTATAGAAAAGGATAATAAGCAGAGGGATCGAAATATTCCAATTTCATGCATCTATCGTTTTTCTTTTCATCACCACATTCAAACTCCAAGTCATCTAACAGTCATATGAGTATTCGTATTGTAAGCTTCGTAGCAGTTACTATAAGGGATGCAGAGAAGAATGTTGCAGATATCTTAAGTTACCTTTTCTCCTCCGATTGATCTGATCTTACTGTCGACTGCAGGGCTATATACTCGCAAGTATTCAGCTGAGAGATGATATGCACTGCCATTATCAAATTCCACCTCCACCTAGGAGAATGTTCACACAACACGATAAAGTTTATGATGACATCCCATTATCATCAACATAACAGCTATGAATTCAATTCAATTCTGACCACTCTTACTTTATGAAGCAACTAACTAGCATGTCCGTGATTTCATTTTGCTAAATGAAACAACTATGAGAAAAACTACGATACAAAATTGTCAGTACATTCATGCCTAGGAATCTTGAGAATCAGAAGTTCATATGAATTGTACACCAGAAGTTACCTTCAATATTACAAATAATAACTAGCTATGATTTGTCAATTCATACAAGTTGCAGAGTCTCAAGCGAGATTATCTCAGAAGGGGGATACTAACTAAGCTGCTAGCTGATGTATATAGCTCCTAACACGGCATTTAACTTCTAGTCCTTCACTGTATTACACTATGAATCGAAAGCATGCACGGTGATTTCAAAATGTAACCATAAATAACAAATAGTATTGGCAACGTCAATTAGTAGAAATGTGGGCAAGGAATTAATGTTGACCACTTATAACTCACGAGTAACAATTCATTTCCTTAGTTTCTATGCACCAATTCAAAATAGTTCAGCATACACGTGATGATGCAGCAGAAAGCATCCTATCGAACAACTTTCAATATAGATCGAATGAAAGAACATGAATGAGTTCCAAGAATTCACAAACGATGTGAGCACGGAAGAATGTGAGATTTTCTCATCGAAGCTATCTATCACAATGAATACTCGATTTCATTTATCGTTGAAGCTATATATCACAATGAACTACTCGATTTCATGATTTCATCTATCACCGAAGCTATCTATCACAATGAACTACTCAATTTCATTTATCATCGAAGCTATCTATCACAATGAACTAATCAATTTCATTTATTATCGAAGCTATCTATCACAATGAACTAATTGATTTCATTTATCATCATGATCAAGTAAAAACTGTGTTTTTTGCTCCAGCTCGGCTCAAAATCATCTAGGCAAACACCACAATATTATAGCTACTTCAATCATGCCAAAATAATCAAATAAGTTTACAACCTCATCACACATCCAGTTTACACACAATAAAGATTTATATTGAATAAATAAAATAACAAAAATAAACAATTAACACTTTAACAGCAAATCAACAAAATACTCAAGTGATTTACAACGTGTATTAACATGAAATAGCTGGCAGAGAGAGAGAGAGAGAGAGAGAGAGAGAGAGAGAGTGCTTACTGATTTAGGAGCGTGAAGAGAGAGTCTGGTGAGGCGAGGGCAATCCGACGCCGTATGAATCGCGCTTTGGAATGCTCTCCTCATCCTCCAACTCACTAATTTGTAGTATTTAACATCCAAATCAATTTGAAGGAGGAGGAGCAACAGCAGCGGCAGCCATACTTATTGCAAGGAGCAGCTGTATGAAATAAACAATTTGAAGATCGATATAGCCATGGCTGCTCAGCGGAAGAAAAATTATTTTGTATCCTTTTCCAAATTTTTTCAAAAAAGGAAAAAAGTTAATACTTTATTGTTTGGGCCAATCCAGACTAATAATTTGGTGTCGGATGAAGGCTGGCCCAATCCAGAAAAAATCTATAAAATACCCAGCCATAATTTAACAAAATCTCTATATATTCTTTCATCAACTTTAATTATTTCGTATGTCTGTGCAGGGCCGGTGTGATGCCCTCTGCGAAAAGGTTTAAAAGAGGACTCTCAACATTATGTTGAATTGTTACATTGTCTAATAATTTTCAGCCTAAAATGATATGTTTAGGAAGTAAAAAAATGTTCCTTCATTTTGTGCATAATCAATGCAATTTAGCAGGTACTGCATAGCGAGAGAGACAACAATATAAGGTTAACAATGCAAACTACATAATGTTTGATTTAGATTAAATCATTTATTGGACAAAAAGGGCTCCAAAATAATAAAAATAATAATAACTATATACACCATAAATTAAATCTATTATATAGTATATGGCATTAAAATAAAAAAAAATAAAAAAAAAAATCACCGGCCTTAGCGCCTTAGGCATAGGCCATTCTATGTGTGATAACTTTTTTCGTATTCATGCATATTTTTAAGAAATTAAATAATTCATAGTATATCGGTAAAATAAATGCAGCATGTTAATTGCAACAGTGAATTCGTAAATAAATCGAACTTAAATGATTAAAAAAAAAAACGTTCAATTTGATAAGGCTTTCTATAGTTTCATATCATCTAGTAATATAATTGTTTATGGTTGAGAGCATGAAACATGTCACCTTTCGCGCGAATAATTAAATAATCCACACAGTATTTTAATTCTTGCTTTGGATGCAAAAGAAGTTTAAATTGATTAGGTGCTTTTGATATGGAACTAATCATTGAACATATATATTTTACTCTCTAATTATATATTATGCTTTCTCTTTGCCTCTTTTGCATTCGTGGAGCCATTGGCGGCTGTATCCTTAGTAATGAAAAAACTAATACAATGATTAACTAAATTAATTTACTACTAATACTTGACTATGCACCAATAGAGGCATTCAAATCGGATTGCATAATTGTACATCATCTCCGGATGATTACCAAACAAACAATTAATCTTAACAATTAGAATAGAGTTTATTGAAATTCTATTAATTAAGCATGTATTTATGGAACTGGAAGACATTGATGAAATAAGAGCCATTGCCTCATTTATGAAAAGAAGAGCTGTTGATCTATGTGATCAATCCCATCCCAAAACATCATTGAATCTACAGTATTACCACTAAATGAAGAAGAAGAAGAAGAAGAAGAAGGATTGTAACAACTTTGAGTTGTAGTTTCAAGGCTTGCCATAAACATGTCCATCTCAAAATTTCTGCTCATAATTTCATAGTTGTTGATCAAAGGAATACTACTACTTTCACTTTGGCAACTCATTGCTTTCTCCACTACTTCATTTCTATGATCATCTCGTGATACTGGGAACTTCCCATGATCCACTTCTTGCTCGTTTTGTGAGCTCGTTTCGATGATTTCCGATTCATTCTGTTGTACAATATCTTGTTCCTTTTCAATTGGCTCGTGCGTCAAAGGATTGATTCCTAGGAGCCTCAGCTTCTTCTTGATCTTCGTGTTCCAATGATTCTTGATCTCGTTGTCCGTTCGTCCCGGAAAATGTGAGGCAATTTTGGACCACCTTAAGATATAAAAACACTAAAATTGTTGGTGAACGTATTCAAATTGTCCCGATTAAAAAATACACACATATGTACATACACATTTTAATATCAAATTAAAACCTAGTACATTGCCAAAAAAAAAAAACAATTTTTTTCTTTTTCTTGCGTCATAGAATTAGGTTGGACCTGTTGCCAAGGAGGGCATGTAGCTCTATGATCTGATCCTCTTCAATATCTGAAAATGCCCCTCTTTTTAGGTCAGGCCTCAAATAATTTATCCATCTCAATCTACAACTCTTCCCACATCTCAATAAACCTGCATTAATTAATTTTCCCACATATATAGAACTAGGTCAAAAATATGATATATAAGGTCGGAGGCGAAACAGTATATTAATTTTGTAATAGAGTTGTCGAGAAATAACGAACCTGCAAGCTTGGGGACCATTCTCCAACACTGAATGCCATTGTTGAGAATGAAAGTCATGAGTTTGTGGTCTTCCTCAATCGTCCATGGACCTCTCTTGAGACCTATCTTGTCACAACAGGGCTGCCTTCCCATTTTTTAGCACTAAGTAAAATTACGACAAAATTTCTAAAAATGGAGAGGAAATGATGAGCCCCTTTTTTGACAAGGTATGAAGATGATGAAATATTTGCTCAAAGGGAGCTTATATTAGAAACAAGATTCTGACAGATCATTGATGGTTTTTTTGACAAAAATAATGATAAAGTGGTGTCAAGGGGGAGGTTAAGGTACATGTTTGAATGAAAAGAAGCATAAAAAGGGCAAGGGTTTAGAAAGCATGGACGGTGTGACATATTATGAATTGGCATCACCATTGTGCACATATAAATTAATTAATTCGACTTATCTTGTTTCTGAAATCCGGAGTAGTTGATAATACACATGTCGGGCTTTACCTGATTATTATCGTATTCCGATCTTATATTTTATTGTATTAGTGTACGTTACATCGTGTGTAATGACAGACATCTCGTTGTGCACTTTAGGGGACGAAATTAATAAAGAATTAGAATTGATATATGAAGAGATTCTTCTTTAGTTTGACAAAAAAATAAACCTCATTATGCAACAAAAAGTCTACCTTTAAAAAATTAATGAAGGATTCCCTTTGGTGCTATCAAAGCTGGCTAGTTTTGTCGTAATGGACGACTATTTTTAATCACACTTCCAAAATCTACTACTAATTCGAATATTTTCTATGGATTCTCCATGGATTAATTAGCATGCTTCTAAAGCAAATTAAATTTAGTTCGACTTTCCATCGAACTTTAAGATCATGCATTGTCATCTCAATACTTTCATCTATTATAATGCACCATTTATGTGATGTGCATTGATTATTATGAAAACATTAAATACTGAATATAGCAAGAAGTATCGTGTTGAATTGAGTTGAATAATTTTTCGGTTAAATTAACTCATGAGCTACATATCTAAGATTCTGAGAAGAGATGGTTGGAACATTGGATGTAGAGCAATAATGAGATGTACAACATCAGGGTTCATGCACTTAATTAGTTACATGCTTTCAATTACTTACTTAGATTCTTTCATCATTTACTCTAAGCACGACGACCCCCAAATAATAGTAGTATATAATATTTATGTGGTCGACTATATGTTTGACTCAAGATTTAGGACTAGTTTGTCAAATTGGTATGAAAGATAGGTATCAATTAAATTTAGAAGAGAAATATTATTGATTTAATATTTAAATGGTGAAATTAATTGATGTTATATTTTAATTCTTACTTTTTAATAATAATTTTCAATATGCCCTTTAATAAAATGGGAAGGAATAGTTAATTTAGCAGTTTCAATGAAAAATAATGAAGAAAGTATAACAATATAAGAGAATAATTCTTTTAATTTAGGATAAATGGCCTCTAAATTCCAGACTTTTGTAATGTTCTCATTTTGAATCCCAGAAAAAAAATAATGCATTTTGCCTAAACTCTTCCAAGACCTATCGACGAGTAAATAATGAAAGGGAATCCAAGAAGTGCTTCGTGAGGATCTTGCCAATGTTCAAGTTAGACAAAAGATGAAAATTAACAAAACTAAAAATTTGTTTTGATCCAAAATAAATGACTTGTTTATTAAAAGTAATACTAAATGACTACTTATCTTAAGCAATGGGGGTCAAGATTTATAAGAACCAAGCTCCGGTACATTAGTTTTTGTTTTTTGTTTGTAAGAGGGCTCAATTTTTTTTAATTATATACCTATCCATAAATAGGTCTAAAATTGCACACATGTTTTGTACATCACATTTCACACACACAAGACAAGATAAATTTGGAAAGATGAAAAAGAGAATATTCTTGCTAAGAAAGTGTTCATAAATAGATGGCATCAAACATCATTAATAACCCGCATCTGTAACCCAGTTGGAAAAAAAGATAAAATAACCGCTGTTAGTGGGGTGGTTAAATAGGTAAAATAACGATGAAGAGTTATCAGTTCAATTTTCAAATTGCGATAATCTTTGTATAAGTATTATAGAAGGCCACAGCATATATCTGACCAATAGAAAGAAAAAAACATACTAGTATATATTAAACCAATTGGCATGCCTCCAAAAAAAAAATTACAATTGGTCAAAGTAAAAAATGAATAGTGGAAAGTTAAATAAGAATTGTTAGGGCGAAACGAAACTAAGCGGTGTCGTTTTCAGTTTTATCGTAAACTCGAAAGAATCATTGGAAAAGATACCGACCGGTGTTGGTTACGTTTATTATATAATTATTATACTCCAAAGTTGAAAGCATTTTGAGTCATACTGCTGAGAATTCCACCAAATTGGGTTCGATAAAAGAATAGCAAAAAAATGGCGTTGTTTCTACGAGACAAATCAGAACTAAAAAAATTAGTGACCATCAATCAAGTTCAAAATCAGTCCCAACAATTCAGCCGGAATTAGATACTACTAGACAAGAATGGCTCAGGAGTTATTTTTCTATCAAAATTTCATCATAAACCAAGAAATGCACATTTCTACAACATCTCAAAATCAGTTTTCTAAGTTGTGTACAACAGGCAACAGAGAATAACTCCACTCTAAGAGAGCTGAAGAATCAATGTCTGTGGGAATGCTTTCTGCTCCGATGATATGTCTCGCCGTAGTTCCGATTCTTCCTCTCGATCACTCTAAAAGCAAACGAGACGACTCCTATTGCAGCCAATGCGTAAAACACTCTGTACGGAGCTAATGCCAGAGCTGAAATATAGGAAAAATATCCAGCAACAAGATAAGCAAAGCTCAGTCGGATTTCCCAAGATCCGATGGGAACGAGATAGAAGCTGAATTCGGGCTTTGAATTGCATAAACCATGTAGCACAACCCCGATGCTAAGTACAGAATCCCAGAACCATGGAAGGCTTTGACCAATACGAGTCCGCTGCAAATGTAGAAGCACTAAGTGAAGTAGTAGACTAGAATGTGATTTTTCAAAACTCGTGCAAAGAAAGATCGCTCTAACGGCCGTCCTGATTTTAGCCTTTATCTCTTAGGGGGCGCTTATTTTGGATTAAAGATTAGATTGACAATACATACGACAAGAATAGTTCAATGCAACAAAGGCACGAGGAAGTAGGGTTTTAAGGATGAAAGCAAACAATTTAACTTTTTGAGAATCGTTGTGTTAATTCATCATACCTGAAGCCAGGCTACAAGCGAAGGGACAAACATCAATGTTGCGAGCAAATGTAAGACGAGCAACCCATGCCGGTGGTGGAAGATCTCTAATTGTGCATCACCATAGCTTCTTGTGTATTTGGGGCTACCACTACGCGTCTCATTTGTGGGGAACAGTTTTCTATTGTTACCATCGGAATTGGAGTTATGTAGCATAACACTACCTTCGGGTTCACTTCCAGATGCAGAAAACTCATTGTGGACATGGCTGCGAAACGAAGCCATCAAGAAACTGTTTACCAAGACACAACGTTAGATAGTCTTAGGAATGGATAAATATAATAATACATGAGAACTCCGCTGCCATTGCATCTCGAAAAGAAGAAGAAACAAGAAGAAATCTCAGAAACATGTAGTCAAAGTAATTATTGAGAAACCTGGATAGAGCACTGTGGCAGCAGAGAATATGTGAGAAGAGCAAAACAAAGAGACCGAGTGCTGGATGCACAAGAGACACCAATGTAATAGCAAGCAGTGACGTAATAAGCAGAGGATTGGCAATCAAAATCCTTACTACCTGCCTCAGAAAACATTGGAGATATAACATTAACTATGTTAAATGATGTGGATAACATATAGTGGGAATGATTTTCTGTATTCCATCAAAGAGAAGAGTACATATTTATACACAAGACTCTACTACGAAAGAAAATAAATCTTATAAGGCTGATATATTTATATACTTATAATTCTAACAAACTTCTATAATTCAATCTCACATCAAAGTAAGAAGATTGAAATTCAGTAAGAAAGTAGTAGCAAGTATATCATAAAGCATGAAACAACAATATGGGTACACAGTTTACTTGGTCAACTACTTAGTCTTTCTAACATTTTCAGGAATGTTGGGGGTGACAAAGCAACCCAACTTCATTAATATCTAAAATTGCCGCATATATGTCTTTATCAGAAGTGAAATTACCTTAAAACTGGAGGATATATTTATGAACTGTTGAAGAAAATGAAAGGAGAAGTCCCTTTCACATACTTGCAACCTGAAATATTGATTTTGGTTCAGCTTATGGTAGAATATACATAACTTTCCTCATATCACTTGCTACTAGAACAACTAGTGCGATGAGATATGGGCTATACAACTAAAACTTCGAATTAAGTGATTGTGAGTAAACATGCAATCATTTGCATGTAAGTGAGAGAATATATATACATGCGCAGAAACAAATAACAACAGCTACTGACCTTTTCTTGAGAGTTACATGGAGAGTGCCCCCCACATAGAAAAGCATTTGGGAAAGTAATATCAACAGAACAATCGCGCCATTTGCAAAAACATAACAAAGGATCGAAACAACAGAGAAACTTATAATTGGAGGAAGAGTTTGTGGGCTTAGGCAAGAAAAGAGAACAGCGAAGACAATAGGCAATATGGCGAGGGCAAAAAATCCCCTTGGGATTCTCAAGTTTGATTCAACGGCGGACAGCAGTGATGGAATAGGCTGATCAATCTCCCATGCATATGCTTGCCGCATCAGAGCGAAAAATGCAACAGCAAAGCAAAGACCACTGATCTGCATGATAGGTTATATTAGAGCCAAAACTCATGAGAGTTGACCAGCCACTACAAATCTAGTGACAATAAATCTTAATAAACTAACGTGATGGATAAACTATAAGCAGCAGTTTAACTGATGAATTAAAATGAAAGAAAATATATGTGCTGGAAACAATCTGAAGATTTCTCGCCAAGATAAAAATAGAGCCTACGTAAAGCCACATCATTTCAACTGATACTTATAATGACAAACATATTCAATGACAAATATGCATACTCGACATTCTGAAGGTATCTCACCAATATAAATAATAGAGCCTTATTTAAAGTCAAATGAATGGACAAAAGGTTCAGTAAGTAATGATGTGGAGTCAATTTACATCTCGCTCGAACCTCAAAAGGTCAAAGATCAGAATCCAAATTTTTGAAATTAAAGTATGTTGCAATCTATAAATGCATTAAATCTATCTGAAAAGTCTTAGTTTTAAAAAGGATACTTGCTAGGAACAAATTTACCTGAGAGAAGTATAAAAGCAAGAATCTACCAGTACTAGCAGTAACAGAAACATCAATAGTACTTCTGTAAGAGCAATGTGGGTCTACCTGCAAAAAATTACAGAAAAATGTTAGCAACCACAATTCTCAGCCAACAAGTTCGCATGAGCAGGTATCATTTTTCAGTCACAGTACCAGCAACAAAACAGTTGTCTTGTCAGAATCTTGAGAAGAGGTCCACAGTGCCGGAGAAGAATCCACAACAATTGTTTCAGAATACAAATTAGGAAATACATGCAGACCAGATGTCGCATCCCAAGCAAGTGCCACAGGTGGGAAACAGCGCCTCTTACAAAGTCCTACATTAAGGAAATAACTCAATACAAGAACAAAAACAGATGAAGGAACAGGACTGAGTTCTATATAAGATGCCAGTAAGATCTTTTAATTGCTAAAAAATGAATAAGTACGAAGCACACAATCTATTATTTTACAAATCGGAAATACAAAAATCCAACGAATGTATTCAGGAATTCGTTCTTAAAGTTGGTTCAGGCACGGCGCAAGCAAGTTCTACTCAAGGAGGGGGAGAGAGGGAGTCTAGAGTAGATGGAGTACAGAGGTAGAGTGAGTAAGCAATAAATCCAGATGCATCGCAAAACCAGAATATTAAAGCTGTCTTACATCTGAAAAGTGATCAAGCTTGAACTTGACAAACGTGTGTACGAGATTGCATGCATAATAAAAATCAACCATTGCTGGCAGAACCCAGAATCTCATTCCATAGAACATCTCATCTCGATATCAAACTTCTTAGGCTGCCTAACTATCTAGTTCAAGTAAGCTAGTCTATGGTACTAATTTCATGTAGCTATAAGCTATACCCGATAAATTTTTATATTATGTAGGAAGCCATATTGTTTGAAGAGTATAGGAAAGCTGTCATGCATAGAGATTTTAATGCTTTAATCAATCTAGATGTACATATTAATAACATCCATTATGTGCATTGCAAACAAACAATTCTCTTTAATGCAATGAGAAGATTTCGTATTGTCACAGAAAGGCCCTGGCCACGTTTTCCCAGTAATTAGGGTAGTTGGGCCACTGTAGCCAGGGATACATTGGACAAGCTCAAATACTAACTTAAAGAAATAACCAATGAAAATGTGATACATGATGGATGGTGGGATGACACTTACTACTAGTTTCCTCATCTCCTGACTCTTCGATAGGAAATTCAGATTTTTTAATCCCACAGCCAGTTGTTGTGAGGGACAAAGAAACAGGAAGAAGGCCTAAGCTAGCAGAGAATGTAACACTGAGAGCAAGAGGATGATCTTCCTTCAAAGTCATACCCTGCTAAAAACACCAGTTACAAATATTAAGACCATTACTAGCCAATATTTGCTGACTTTCTTAACAATATCGGTTGCTAAGAATAATTGCAAAAATATTAACCTGTTCCGAGTATAATGAACGGATCAACTGGTAAGATGAGAACATTTTCTCTCCATCCTTTGGATTAAAAAATTGTCCAACTCCCATGGAAGCAGCTGGTGGGGGTCTTCCTGAAACAGTCTGAGAACAGAAAGTCTTTCAACGAAGATCGATATAAAATAAAAATAGAAAAAAAAAGGATCTTATTGCTATTTATTAATATGCATGCTAGAACTTCAAAACAGTGTTTTAAAAACCGGACCGGACCGCCCGGTTCGACCAGTTCAACCGGGAACCGGAGTGGTACCGGTTCAGTTAGGACATAGAAACCGGTGGTCTCTAGTTCAGACCGTCGAAACTGGCCAAAACCGGGTCAAACCGGAAACCGGAGGCAGTTTTTAGTAACCGCCCGGTTTTTGGAAAGGCCTTATAAATTTAAAAATGTGCTTCAAAGAACTTGAACCCAATACCTCCCATATGTTTCCATCCAACCACAACCAGTAATTGGTAATATGTCAACATTTGATATTATTATAGCAATTATGATTCTAATAAAGGAATGTCCAAACACAATCTTAGCCATATCTTTGATTCTCAATTAAATTTGCATTATATTATATATATTTCACTTAATAAATACATTTAAAAAGTATATTATATATATTAATGTGAATCTTTTAGAAATTTAATAAATTTTTAGTTTGAAAATTATAAACTTATGAATAATTTATATTTATCATATAATTAATAATTTTATTTATTTATTTATTTATTTATTTATCAAACGGTTCAACCATGGTTGAATTGAACCGGCTGAAGCAATCGAACCATGACTCGAAGGTCTCGCCCGTTCGATCTCCGGTTCGGTTTTTAAACATTGGTTCAAAGTCAAACAAAAGAACGAATACGAGTTGTAAGAAAATGTACCGGACGAGGAGCCACAGAGACCGTCAGAAACCGAAAGCCATGCATATCTTGAGGACCCAACCAAAATATAGCAGATGGAGGAGCTTGTTCAGTTTGACTACCTGGCTCAATCTTACAGGAAGAATGAGCATGTTCAGAATGAGAATACAGAAATATGGGCTCATCACAATATGCTCTGCCGATAAGAAAGACAAAACATAATACTGTACCTGCTTTGGAGCTGGTCCAGATGGAATGTGCACCATTTGAGCTGTGACTTCAACAACCCGGTTGTTCATTGAAAATTCAGAAGCTGAAGTTCCCTTCTCTCTCCAAAGATGTAGACGAACACCAGAACAAGGTGAAAGATTCGTGACAAAAACAAAGTGTTTTTTCCCATCCTGACCCTGAAATTTGAACGAGTTCTATGAATCCTGATTGTCAGTTCAAAATCATTAACGAAGGTAGCATTTTATCCACTGTTCTCACTAAAGCTACCAATTTCCTCATCTGTTTCAACTTCTAGTCAACACCAAGACACGATTACATTGGTATTGATTCAGAAAACACAATCTGCTCCACTATGTTTCAAAAATTAATGTGGCCAATCAACGTATGGGAAGTCTGCAACCGTGGCAGTGGCAGAACCCTAGGTCAATGAAGCTATATTAAGGCCATTTATAACAGAGAAGATCATGTGATCTCGATTTCAGACCCTTTGACCTATACCACCCTCATAAAATCCAACAAGGAAAAGTTTTTAAAGACCCTTTGAAGCTTACCAGTTTTTGAATGTCCAACCATCTTCTTCTCCCATCCATAGCTAAAACAGTGACAGTACTGGTTTGGATGTAAAGGTCTCTTTCTAGTCCGTCTTCACTCCATTGGCTACTACTTGGGCAACCAGATATTCCAGGACCTAATCCATCCTCATCAAAAGCAATTTAGAAGCACTATATACTCTAGAAGATCAAGAATAAACAACACAAATTTAGTCTTATATAAATTTAACTGACTGGACTTAGCAAAGTTTATAGCTTTGGGTTTTGACAGAAAATGATGGTTGACTAATTTAAGCAATAAATATGCCAAGTAATTTATCCAGATTCTGAATAAAACCATGGGATCGACAGAGGGAGTACCAGGAATCACTTTCTCTTTTTGATTAGGGATATGGTCAGGTTTATGCGCTAGTTGCTGTTTTCTCGATGTAAAGAAGTTCTTCGGGATTCCACTAGCGAGCATTTTCTTAAATATTCCAAGTCTTTGCCGTACATCATTTAAAGGTTGACTTGTTTTCATGTCTATCAGACTGAGGAGAGTGTGCGACACCTATAAAGCGATTCTGAAATTCAGGCCACCATACACTATGTGCTCAGTAGTTCCAGTATATCAATATGACTTACTTGCACAACTAGCTGATTACACCATAAGATAACCTGGTGCTCCATTGACAACCACACGTTTCTCATGCCAGTGCTACTTATAAAAAAGCCATGTGTTGGAGGAACAATGCCGTCAAGGGACTCTAGCTTTGAGCGCACCTAAAATTGGAAAATAGAGTCAGCATACACAAGACATGATCATCTACCAACGATTAGCTCAAAGAACAACCTGTGACTTGAGTTAAAAACAAATTACAATCTCGGGATAACAATAGAGGAGGTGGAGCCAATAAGTGAGCGAACAATAGCAAAATGCCAAAACAGCATTTACTCAAAATTAAGAATCATCTATTAAATTTGAGATAAATACTTAAGATACTTAAGAACAACTTAGAATCTCAAATTCTCATGGTAATAATAAAGAAAAAGTTTTTGGAATAAAACAAGGACCAGATCCCTATGGGAGAAGTCAAACATATTCAGTGCAAATATGAAAAAGAATACTAAGACAGTTGTGTGAAATTATAGAAGAGTCCAATCTGAACAAGAAGTTGACAAGCTTCCATGAACCAAAACTCAAGCTGTCCATTATAGCATAAGCAAGGACGCATTGTTTACCTGGTAATCGTTATAACCACCAGAAATGGAGACGATGACGACATGGGAAAGCAAAGGATCGGACAAGTAGCGTCCAGTTCGGGAGGTTTGCACCTCATATCCTTTCCTCCATTCCTGATTTACTTGTGCATAATAGTGGCCCAAGGATGGCTGTAATGCCACAGGTGGAGACCTGGAAAAATTTGATAAGTTACTGATAACTGCATAAAATATCTTAGATAAAAAAAATTACGAAAAGAGAAACACTAGGAAACATATTAAGGAAATTATAAAATTTACTGGTGTGGTGTGGAGAGTGTCAGAATAGTTTCAACAGCAAACTTTCTCAAATGGGGGTGCACTACTGCAGCCCTAGCAACAAATCCACCCATAGAATGACCAACCAATATCACACTTTTAGGCAGATCACCAGAAGTGGAAGCACCTTCTTTTGCTCGAGCATCACGCGACTCTTGGTAAAGATCCAAAATCTACAATAATAAGTAAAATAGCAATTAAAGGAAGTATCTGATAACTAGACATTGTGTGTATTTATTGAATAAATAGAGAGTAAAACCAGCAAAAGGAAATAACAAAAATGATCCATGAAGTAAAACAATTATTTCTAAGTTGGGCTGCGGTCAATTATGGATGCGATTTAATTCCAGCCACGTAATCATACTTCATGCAATTAGTGACAAAAGTGGTACCCTGTGAATGGCATATACTACATATTCGGAGTGTTCTTGAAGAATCCGACCATCCATTGCAGAATGTTCACCTTCAAGATCCACTGCAAACCAATCAAGCATGGAAGTGTATCGACTGGGTAACAAAATGTTGTTGAAATCAATATCCAATCCCTCTCCAAAACTTGGAAAAGCTAGGTTAGAGTCCCATTCAAGTGGACCTCCTTGATAAGCCCTATCAGATTCTGCACCAACAGATCTGACCTGTACAGACGCAGCAAAGCATACATATGTAATCAGAAAATTACAGAATTAAGTCTCAGCTTCATATGCATGCAGCCAGTGAAAGACGAAACAAAATGCCAATTTAAATAAAGGGCTCGCCTGTTTGTAGCTTCCCCCATTGCCTGGGATAAAAAGAACAGGCACACCATTAATCTTCTTAAGGTGATCATTAAAATCAATCTTTCTCCAGCCTTCATGGTACAAGTATAAGCCATATTTTGTTGACGACACATTCTTAGGCAAGGGGATAGGAATGTAAGTCGGATACATATATGTCATGACACAACCATTTACTACTGGCTTCAGCAGATGATACAGCCCCGAAAGGCCAATCCATATCGCTATTATAACAACAGTTGCTACTCCAAACTTTGCCCTGAGCGTTTTCATGGCCGCACTACCTCTAATCCCCATCCTCAAAATCCAATCTCCCACCACCAGCATCAAAGAGAAGTTCCCATCCTAAAAACTCAACCAAAAATTAAACACATCAGCATTACTAACTATGCGATAGAAACAATAAATAACAGATTCGATACCAACAAACAATCTAAAATAATCAGTTTTGCTACTTAACATCCTAACTTCTTTCAACTCCGGTAGTTGCAAAACTTCAAAATCAAGATGCTACTGACGAGGATCAGACATTTGAAGATTGTAACCTAGAAATTAAACATATGAAGCATAATGCAGACGAATTTGCAGCTACACTTCAAAAAATGAAATCTAAGCCAAACAAAGAAGCGAGTTACCTGAAAGTGTGAGATCCAACTGAGAACTAGTGAAGAACAGCAGACTGTATGGGATGGAAAACCTCAAGCTGATCAAATAATGAATTTCTCGCTCAGTAATTGAAGATATTCGGTTTGAATCATTTCAAAGATCACGAAATTGGCGTTTAAATATTAATTAAAATTTTAAAAGACTGCGGAAAAGGGTAAAAAAATATACAGTATAAAGCAAAAGATTGAATAGAAACTGATTGTTATGGCGTAATCAGATTGAATATTGGGTTGGCCCTCCATTTAACTGATTGCATTAATTTAATTGGAAAAGAATAATATTTCCATAAAGTGAAAATTATATAATCGATATTTGTTACTCCATATGGAATTAGGAAGAAAGGTTTAATTCGATTTTAAGACTGTAAATTTAAACTTTTGGTTCGGTTTTCATGCTAGAAAAATTGAATTGGTATTTCATCTGTCCCATTTATCTTGTCAATTTTTTTTCTTAAACGGACTTCTCATTCATCTTGTCTACGTTCAAATAAAAAATGATTTAACAACATATTAGAAACTTACTTAAAAATAAATGGGTCCACATTGAATTAAAAAACACAAAAAACCCTACCCACCCTAATTTAAAGAAAATGGTTTCAATAATTTTATACACTAAACAACTTCATCTTAATCCCCGTGTTTACTCAAAGTAAACAAGATGAGTGGGCTGGATGGAGTATTGTTTTTTTAAGAAGAAATTGCTTTGAAAGGTCATACTCCCTTTGTCCCTGATTTAAAGCCTCATTTGGCCTCCAAAAAGTGTCCCTGATTTAAAGCCCTACTCTTGATTTTGGACACCTTTACCCTTTCATTTTAATTAATTTTACTACTCTTGCCACCACTTAACCCCACCCAAACCTAATTAATTTGTTTTAATTAACTTTCCTAATTTAACACTAAATGAGCCGGTTTTTGTTTTTTCTTTTTTGCCCACCAGACCAGCTCTTTCTTTCTCACTCTCCCTATTTGGTTCCTTGGTGCTCTCTCTCTCACTCGATGTAAACCCTAATTTCTCTCATCTCCGCCGCTCCTCCAGAAATTCATCTCTCAATCTCTCTCTCTCTGGTTGAATTCCTCTCTGTCGATGTAAACCCTAGTTTCTCCGCCACTCTTCCAGAAATTGGTGATTTTCAATTTTGTCTGTCTCTCTCTCGATCTGTCAAACCCTACTGAAATGGAATCAAATTCTAAGGAGATGGTTTCTCAAACCACTCTCGATTCTAAAAATGACGATTTTCCTGTGACGCCGGTCACCCTTGCAGATCTGAATTTTGCTCCTCCACCAGGTGGGTGGATCTTCGACACGGAGTGGTATAAATCATGGTTGCCTGATTTCCTCGAAAGGAGGAAAGCCCGAGAAGCGAAATTGGCCGTCGGATCTGTCGTAGGTGGTTCCTTGGTGCCGGAGAAGTCCATGGGTGAGGCCGATTTCGAGTCTGGTGCTCCGCCTACATCTGAGGATTTGGCGGATTGGCTGCCACTCGATGACACGGAGCTGATGGTGCGGGACAGCGAGTATGATGATGATTCCATCATGTTGGTGCCTGAAACTCCATTCCCGTCGCCCGAGCCCGAGCAATTTCTGAAAAATGAGGTGATTCTGTTCTTATTTTGTGATTCTGTTCTTATTTTGCGAATGAGGGTGGGCTGGTGATGCCATTTATGATGTGTATGTGATGCTTGATCAAATTTCTGATGAATATGTGATGCTTCATGCAAATTTGTGTCTAATCTGTGTTGTTTGATGCAAATTTGTGATAGATACTACACTTGTGATGCTTATTTACATGATAGATGCATCTGTTGGAGGCTGACTGTTCCCTGTGATGAAAATTTTCTGAGGGATTTGGTGAGGTTTTGCTTGCATTAGTTATGCCACCACTAGAATTGCTAGTTTTGGAGGCTAACTGTTGAGTTATGTGCTCATATTTACATGATGATGCCTGCTCTTGTGACTGAGTTATAGGCTTGCATTAGTTATGTCACCACTAGAATTCCTAGTTTTGGAGGTTTTCTGATGCAGCTTAGAGGTTTAGAAGTCAATGATGCAAAAGCAAAGCTGAGACTGCATATTTACATGATGATGCCTGCATATTTACATGATGAATTTTAACCAATCACAAAAAATACTGGAGTTTACATTACAAACACTTCAAAAACATGCATCACAGTGTTTGTCCCTGTAAACTAGAGTCCCAAAACATATATTACTCCTGGATTCTCACTTCTGAAAGCCCCACCACTATATCATCCACATTGTAGCTTGCTTCTCCTTCAATTCTATCCCTGTTTAGGAATTCTAGGCATTCCTTAACCAGTTCTTCTTCCACTTCAATGCATATTGGCAGTTCTTCCATCCTAGCCAATTTTTCCTTACTCATGTGAGGAATCTTGTACTGGTTGTCTCCCTTATTCTTCATTATCTCCTTCAAGCAGTTTTGTAGAGTCAGAAAACAATAATTTATCTTCTCTGATGAGTACTCTTCATATGCATTCTTGACATTCTCTATGAGCTCCTCTAGATTTTTGGTTGGATGCTTATCTTTAATGGATTGAATAGCTCTAAAAAACCCTAGATCATTTATATTGGTGTCTGGGGAATTTGGTGGTTGACAGAGTAGTTGAAAAGTGAATCCATCTGTATTTGCTACTGCTAGAAATTCAGGATCATTTGGCTTAGTATGAGGCTTGGCATTATCCTGCTGGATGAAAATGGTTTTGCCTAATAGATGTACTGGCCACTTAGCTTTGAACACATGAATCATCTGCATGAAATAAAAAGCACAGCCATATGATGAATCTGAAAATGATTCTGATGGCAATAATATGTTAGAAAACCTCACCTGGTTCAGTAGGCTCTGTCTATGTACTTATTTTGTGATTGCTTGTATTGGCTTCACTTCCATAGTGCCTTTCTCTCTGTTCTTTGAGTTTCTTTTTGCTGCTTCATGTGTGATGAATGGAAAGATTCCAAACTTTCTATCAAACAACACATTTCCTTGCTCATCTATTATGGGCCTTGAAACTGCACAGTTGAACATAAGTTTGGGAATATGTGTCTTGGATTTACTGGTCCTATGAGGTTCAGGCTCACCTTTTACAAGGTAGTATCTCTCATTCACTTTTGAGAGGTAAAACCACTTCTCATCTATGTGTATAGTGTTGAACATGGTTTGAAATTTGAAACAACCAGCCTCTATACCTGGACAAAACTGACTAAGACTCCACCTTAGTCTAGTCAGTTTGTTCTTCTCAGTTAAGAATGGCTTTAAGGCAGAAGTGTGTGCTCTGATCTCTTCAGATTTTACAAATCTGTGCGCTGCAGATTTGCTGATACCAAGGCCACCTGCCATTGTTCTTACAGAGGTTCTTTGCTGCAGGGGCAGATTCTTCAATTTTTCCACATCTAATTTCAGTTTGTTTTTATATTGCTTACCTCTTCTTTTTGATTGCAGATTGACAGGTATCCCAAGTGCAATCTGAGCTGATGCAGCCTGCCAAATTTTCCAGACTGTCTTCAAATTGAGGCCAAACTTCTCTGCAGCTTCCTTTTTTGCACCATACTCGAGTTTGCCATCTCTGCTATGCTGCAGCAACCACTGTGCAACATAATTTTTGCCTTCATCAGTCAACTTTCGAGTAGAATTAGAAGCTGACATTCTCTCTTTAATTCTAGTGTGTAGTTGAGAATATTGAATGAGCAGCAGATTGTGTATTTATTGTTGATTTTAGCTTTGATAGTTGTGTAGTTTAAATTTCCCTCCTTGTATTTTGATCACATCAAGTGTACTTTTACTCATTTGTTTATTAATCCACTTGGTTTTTGGCTCCAAAATCAATAGAGTTTGCCTCCAAATTTATTTACTGCATTTGTTTATTACACTTGTTTTATTAATCGAGCAAAATCACATTCAACGAAATGAAACAAAATGAAACAACAAAATGCACTATGGAATGAAAAAATCGAACAAAAAATCCTAAACCCTTGTGAAATCAAACAAAAAAATCGAGCAAGTTTGAATAACATGAAATTTAATTCAACAATTCAACAAAATGAAACAACAAATTCGAACAACACAATTTAGAAAATGACATAAATTTAATTCTTGTGAAATTTAATCGACTTCCATTTAATCGAACAACAAAAATTAATTTTATTAATCGAGAAATTATTCTTCCGGAATTGCATAACAAGCCATGCATCACCCTCTATTTTATTCATTCTAACACCCTTTTTCTAACCTCTTAATTAGCAAAAGTAATCACATGTCATTACCACTACCCTTTTTGTCCACCCACTACACTTTTTCAGCTTTTCTTAATCTGCGTGCCAGCACCCAAATGGGGCTTTAAAATGGGGACGGAAGGAGTACTTTTTTAAAAACAATATAAACCAAATTAACCAACTTAATTACTATTGAGAACTATTTTCTTCTCTCTCAAAAAAAAGTTACTATTTTCTTATGTTAAAAAAGACATTTCAAAATATAATTCAGTTTAACCAATAACCGAGCTGAAAATTAAAATTGCTTGGTTCCGAATTTAATTATGAAGGATAATTTAGTTTGGTTATTTCAATTTGAGTTCGATTTAGTTCAATCAAGTTTTCAGTTGAGGACGAATTTGGTCTATGTGAGAAATCACTTTACCCAAATCAGATCCTCTACTACAATTTGTACTAATATTTTTTCCTTTTTTCTTTTTTAATATCGTGAGAATCCGCAGTCGCTACCTTCGGTGCGCAGTGGGTAAACAATCCCCGTCTCTTGTGCAATAGCCTGCAAATCACACAGGGCTGGTAAACCAATACTAATATTTTCCCTTGTATTTATGAATGAGTGACGCATCAAAATATTAATTACGGATACATGTAAGTTCTTGACATTTTCATGAATTTCCATAAGCAAAATTTGGTTCATTCGCCTTTAACGAAAAGTAAAGAACAAAAAAGGGAATCGCATGAGACCTAGATTCAGAAATACTTCATTATATTCTAGTTAGCAAAAGGACGACAAAAGTGGCAAAAGACATTCGCTCGCTTGTCTTTTGAGAGCAAACATTCGCTTTGTTAGAAAGTTTTGCAAGAAAATCTACTCTAACCTAAGCTCAAGTTTTCTTACAATGTTAGCAACGAGACAACAAATCCATCCTATTTTTAGCAATAAGTACAAACACAAATAGCATGATACATTTCTCTTGACTTTTGAAAGGTACAAAACAACTAAGGGTATAAATAACCCAATGCTTCCTTCCCTTACAACTCTACATCGCACCACACTTTTACATCTAAATGGGTCAGACAGAGATCATACAACTACTTGCCAAGCTCGATATCCACACCTCTAATTCGAACAAAACATGCCTCGTCTCATCGAAATGTTGCCAAGAAGAGAAAAGTGGGAAGAAAGTGCCGTACCATGTTTCTGATCCATGATATGTGCACATCCGAGTCAGTATGAGAACTCATGGCCACGAAACGAGATATGTTTCTTGACCCAGATGGAGATGTCCTCAGCACATGCCTGAGCTTGAGGCGTCTTCAGGAGCATGTCGAGTGTTGCAAACTCATGAACTGCATCCTTGTATTCAAGAACCGGAGCATCCACATTGACCTTCCTGAGCTCCTCCGAGTAGGCAATTGCACGATCTCTCATCCAATCGTGTTCAGCCACAATTGTTAGGGTTGGAGGCATCCGACTCAAAGGAGGTCCTTCTCGACCAGATATGAGCGGGTTGGCAGCCGGGTGATCTAGGCTGAACTCCTTCTCAGATAAGAGAAGTTTCCATGCGAGCAAGCACATGGCCTTGTCGTAGAAGTAGGAGTTTGACAGTTTAATTTCCGAATGCGTTGGTATACTTCCCATGAAGAAAGGATACATGAGAACCTGAGCAACCACTTTTACTGGTTCCAAATTCTTACCGGCCTCAACAGCTTTTCTCGTCAAATAGTCAGCAATGTTTCCACCAGAACTTACACCGAGGAGTACGCACCTGCTCTCGTAAAATTTCAAAATATGAAATAGAAAGCAATTCAGACAGGTTTTTTTGGCATATGCGTGCAGAAATAAAAGGTGTGAGAAATAGGATGCCACAAAAGATAGTCAAAATTAATAATTATCTGAACAATACAAGGTCATCAACGCAATGGTTAGATGCAGTTCTACAACCAACAACGTAAAGCATCTATATTTGTTATTGCAAGAATAATCTGCCGTTTCCCATTAACAAATACTAACAAGAAGTAGAAATATTTTTCGACTTTTGGGGAAGAAGTCAAAAATGGTTGGATGATTTTGCTTGTTTGCTTATAACCGAACAAAAGTTATACTTGGAAAATCATCTCATATATACTCTAAAATCAACTAGACAAGAAAATACTTGCTGCAGTTGCAAATCACAATAAGTTAAAACAAAAGTTCACCAAAAAAAAAGCAAAATGATCCGGTATAAACTTTAAGAGTTTAAAACAAATAACAGTCATTAGTAGTTCTAGGTACATCAATATAGAAACAGTCGTTCCACTGGAAGGCAACATATTATAATATATTTTATTAACAATAAACTCAAACACATCACATATTTCAGCAATACAACCACAATCCCGTATTCCCGTCAACCATTGTTTAAGCTTCATCCAGTTAAACTTATCATGAAAAGGGCCAATTTTTGGAACTTGAAGCTTGACCATTAGTTATCATCCAATTCATAAAAGACGATCAATTCCACAGTTATCTGCAATCGTTTCTCTTCAAGTTTCACATCATCCACAACAATTTATCTTTTCATCCTTACAAACAATACTACTATTCCATTCACATCATAATTCATCATACGCATGCTAAAATTTCAGGAAAAATAATACACACAACACCAATAGCAAAATTAAGGAGTTCGTGCATACAAAACGAATGGGATCAAATCAAACCTCGAAGGATCTCCATGAGCAGCTAACCAAGGCTCCACCATTGAAGCTCCAAACGCATCCGCAACGTGCCAATTACCCTCCGACTTCCTCAGATCCTCCCTTCCTCTCCTCCCACCAAACGAATTGCTACATTCGGCCAAATTCGCCTGCTTCCCTAGCCAATGCAGAACCTTCAAAGCATCCTCAAATGCAGCTGGATACTTATTCTCAGGGGCCAGTCTATACCCCACCGCCAACACGATCACCTCACACAATCTCGCAATCCGCCTACAGAAGTAATCATTCGCCACTGAATCGTTGCTCCCACTAACAAATCCTCCGCCGTGAAACTGCAGCATCACCGGCAACTTCCGGCAATTCCTCCCAACCGGATTATACCCTCTGTAATTCACACTTTCCGACTTCGAATCCGCGTCTTCAACCATACCTCCATAGCTCCTCCTTCTATTATCAACACTGTGAGCAAGCTCATCAATCAAAAATCCCTCGCTGTTGCGACGACTAAGCTTCTTATTCGAAGAAGGACCGGAATTCGGCAGCCCGCCGCGAGATTTAGCCCTAATGTCGTGATGATGAAGGCAGGTATCGGGGAGAAATATACGAACGGAGACAGATGTTAAAGGATCAATATGTATATCCTTGGTCGCGACGCCGTCGGTAAACGAAGGATTGGCGGCCGCGGCCGTCTCCTCGTCAGGCCGCGACGTCACCCCATAGGGTCCGCCGCCGCCGGAGTTACTTTCCGGCGCCTCTAATCGGCTCTGAAGCCGATGCTTGAGCAAAAACTTGAAAAATGCACTGTATAATTTGACGCCAATGCTTGGCATTTCCCGAGAACGAGAGAAACCTAATTCCACGTTCCCTCGCAAATCGGAGAGATTATGGGAGATCGAATCACACAACGAGAATGGTATTGAATTCGAATATGGTGAAATTAATACTCCGCGGTTTCACATCAGATTAGGATTTTGAAATATTTGGAGATGAGATGAGTTCAACAAATTTGGATGAGAGAGACAAGAGGAGATAGAGATGATGCTGGCACCAGCAGGTGAAGTGGCAGATGTTTATAAATACTATTATTCCCGTCCATATTAATTATAAAGTTTCAATTTAAATAGGAACATGTATTAAAAAAATTGATAAAATATTTTTAAGTACGATAAAAGTTAAAAAAAGGAATGATAGTATTGACAAAAAGATAATAATATTGATAAAAAGTAATAATAAAGTTGTTAGAAGGTGGTAACCCATCAATAGCAAATGATGTAAATAAGAGAAATTTTTAAAGGTGTTTCATAAAATAAAATAGAATTTTTTAAAAAATACATGTGAAATGTATGAAATGAAACTTTATATGTAATACATAAGGAATAATAAAATTATTTTTAATAAGGTAAAAGTTAAAAAAATAAAAGTATTATTAATAATTTAAATTAGTTTATTAATTGCAAATTAAAGAGAGGGTGGGTGATTGTACTTTTTTTCACTGTTTCTATTTCTTTCTTTTGTTGTTGTTGTTCTTAATTTGATTTTTTCCTTGCCTTATTTATGTTGACACAACATTATTTTTCGTTGCCTTCATATTTTTTTGTTGTTCTTAATTTTATTTTTTTTATTGTTCTTAATTTGTTTTCTTTTTTTTTTGCTAGCTTGCATTTCAGTTTTTAAAATAAAACTGTACACATTAATTGAGGAAAAATAAAAATTGTACAACTATAATGAAGAAACAGAGTTGATTTGATCAAAAATCAAAGGGATGAAATTATATTCATCAACTCTGTAGTTTACAAAAGACATTCAAATTTCCCACTAAAATCTGATTTGGGGGGAATTTAAATTACACTTAACTCCATTTTTACAGCTATAAATAACAGCATTCAATACAGAAAATTCATTACAACAAGTCCACAATAACTACAAAAAGAAGCATCAATGGTAGATTTGAGAAGAAGGCCAAATCTGACAGACCAGGAGCGCAATAATGTGGCTCAATGGCTGCTCCATCACAGCAGGAACTCAGTTCTTCATCATGGTGCAAAAAAAGAAGCTCCTGAGAAGTTTAAAATTGATGAGAGGACAGTTTGGCGCATCTGGAAAGCTGCATCTGCTCAACTGACCCTAGGAAAACCTGTACATGTTGTTTCAATGAAAAAGGGAACAATTCACAGAGATAAGAAGGTGTTTGATGAAGAAAAGGTCAAAACTTTATCAGTTTTACAGAGGTCAAGCATCATAAAGCTAACATGCAATCTTGGGGTTAGTAAAGGGTTGGTACAAGTATGGATCAAAGAGAAAAAGGTAAGGCCTCATACTAATAAAATTAAACCATTTATAACTCCTATAAATATGCTCAATCGACTGAAATTCAGCCTTAGTCAGCTTAGTTGCATTAGGGAAGATGGAAAAAATACTTTTTCAGCCTATGTATAACACCATTCATATAGATGAAAAATGGTTCAACTTAACCCAAAGCAATGGTAGGTATTACCTTACAGCAGATGAAATTGAGCCCCCATAGAACATGCAAATCAAAGAAATTCACAGAGAAAATAATGTTCATGCGCATGGTTTCTAGACCTATAATTGATAGCACAGGGGCAGTCCTCTTTGATGGCAAACTTGCCATCATTTCATTCACTTTTGAGAAACCAGCTCAAAGAAACAACAAAAACAGAGATAAAGGGACCATGGACCAAGCCTATTCAAACAATCACCAAACCTGTAATGAAGGAAACATTTCTACAACAAGTATATCTTTTGTTTTTCTTTAATTTTATGACTATAAGAATTATTTCATCACTTAGTTCTTAATCAATTCACTGCTGCAGATGATACCAATCATTAAAGCAAAGTGGCCAAAAAATGCAAGTAAACACATCATCATATAGCAAGATAATGCAAAACCACACATTTCTAACAGTGATCCAGATTTTAGAGCAGTTGCACAATCAGATGGATTCAATATCTAACTTATTTGACAATCAGCCAACTCACCAGACACTAATGTCAACGATCTTGGCTTTTTCAGAGCCATACAGACACTCAAGGGTGAGAAGATGGCAAATACAGTTGATGACTTGATCAAGAATGTTAAAGAAGCATTTGAAGAGTTCCCAGCATGGAAGTTAAACAATGTTTTTTGTACATTGCAAGGGTGCTTTCAAGAGATCATAAAGGGCAGAGACAGTAACAATTACAAAATGCAACACATGGGCAAAGAAAGGCTTCGTAGGCTTGGTAGACTACCAGAATCCCTTCAAGTTGATGAAGAACTTGTAAGGGACAGTTGGGAATATTTAAAGTTACATGGAATTGAGGAAGAAACAATATACAACAATGACATGCTAATGGAGGGACTGCAGCATATAGTTTTAGAAGATTAGGAGCTGTTAATTTCTGCTTTTGTTCATGATTTACAGAGACAAACATGAAAGATCAGATTTTGTTGTTTGGAATGTAAATTGTTCTTGGATCAATTATTTTTTGAATCAATGTAGTCTCAACTTTATCATATAAATTATTTTTTGTATCATATACTCAATAACTATCTTATTTCAACCTCCAAAACTAGGTAATATTTGTCCTAGTGGTGGCATCAATAGAATAGGATCAACAACTCCCAAGCAAACAAAAACAAACTAATCACCAAATCAGCAATCATAGCATCACCAGGCCACCAACAGAGGCAACCAAACAAAGAAATCAAGAGTAGTATCATGACATGTTTATCAGAAATCAAAGAGCAAATGCATCGAATATCCAATATAATTTTAGAAATCAGCAATCATGGCATCACCATCCAACCAACAGATGCAACCAAACAGAGAAATCAAGTGTAGTATCATGAGTTTATTATCAGAAATCAAAGAACAAATGCATCAAATATCCAATATAATTTCAGAAATCAACAATCATGGCATCACCAGCCACCCAACAGAGGCAAACAAAGAAATCAAGTGTAGTATCATTAGTTCATTATCAGAAATCAAAGAACAAATGCATCAAATATCCAATATAATTTCAGAAATCAGAATCATGGCATCACCAGCCAACCAACAGAGGCAAACAGAGAAATCAAGTGTAGTATCATTAGTTCATTATCAGAAATCAGATCATAGATCGGAGTAAATAAGAACGCAATCACCTGATCAGAGGAGATTCAAAACACTAGGACAGAAAAGCCCTAGCATCTCAAGATACCACTCATCGAAAATCAGAGGTCGTAGAACTTGCCGGTGTTTTTCATCGGTGAAGCCGGCCTCCCAAGCTTCGTAGTTAGAGATGGAAGTCGATGCGGTCAACTTCAACACCTCGTAGCTCAAATCAACAACATCGCATCCCTTCTCAGATTGGAGCCCAGATTCATAGATCGGAGTAAAGTCCGACTCAAACGTGGTCAGGGTCGACGTGAGTTGTGTTTTCGGCACCATGGTCTTAACTTCGAGACCATAAACCGAGATTTGAATCTCTGAATCATCACCGAGTGCTACACAGAACGATTCCGGCAACATACTCTCATATCCCAGTTGATGGTCAAGGAGTTGCACCTCAGAATCGTCACCGACCGCTGTGAATTTAGGCTCCGGCACCACTGTATCGGGCGAATTACACTCCCACGAATAAGTAGGGATGGTTGAAAAATGGGTAGCAATCAGAGTCAGAGATTCCTGAGGCGTATCTGAGGGAAAATAATTTTCATAGAAGGTAGCCATCAGAGAGAAACAACAGAGAGAGATAGAGAGGGAGAGACGGTAGAAGGTTGAACGATGAAGAAGAATGAAGTGGGGGGGGGGAGGGGGGGAGGGAGGGCGATAGATATCTAGGGTTTTTTTTTGGGGAGTGTTTCAGATTTAGATCCCATTAATTCGGTTGGGTATGAGTGGGTTCTGGATTGGGTCATTAGTGATTAATTAGGGTGTTAATTATATTGGGCTAATCAAATATGGTGGGTCCTATAATGGCATTTGAGTGTAAATAAGAGAGATTCTTAAGGGTATATAAGTCCATAAAGTGAAATGGGACTCTTTTTCGTGTACAAAATAAAAGGGGTAAGTATGACTCTTTTTCGCATACAGAGGGAGTAATGTGTAACCTGTACAATCGAAATTTGACGGGTCACTTAACATTATACTACTCCCTCCGTCCCACTACAGATATCCTACTTTCTATTTCGGGCGTCCCGTTACAGTTGTCCTACTTCCTTTTATACAAATAATTAGTTTGTTTAATTATACTCACTTTACACCTTTCAACCTACTTTTTCTCCTCATTTTCTGTGTCATTCACTATTCATTCGCTCTCTACCTGATGGTCCCGAAACGAGTTACTGGTGTATGGGGGGGGGGGGAATACACCAGTTAGGATTTAAAAACTTAAACCTGAAAAATCACTTCAACTGAGTAAAAAATGACTCAGTTGGAATTTCACAGCTGAGTAAGCGACCTCAGCTGGAAGAGTGAGGCTGTGCGGAATGTGGTGGAAAAATAAACTCGTTAAAATCAACTCACGCAAAACAGCTCGGTTGGTCAAGAACCAAAACAGCTCGGTTGAAAATGTGCAAATGCGGTTTGTATGTCGGTTAGATTGATCAGATAAAAATGCAAAAGCAACTGAATAAAAACAAACACAAACACACAGGATTTAACGTGGTTCGGAGAAAATCCTCTTACGTCCACGGGGAGATGTGAATCCACACACCTCAGTCCAAGTTCTTCTGGACAGAACCACTCAGCTTACACGGGCTGAGCAACCGTTAAGGATAAGTTTGCGGGTACTTATCGACCTTACAGCTTAGTTTCCGGGCACTAAACAGCCTATGTCAAGTTTGCGGGTACTTGACGACCTGACTACTCAATTACAGGAAGAGTAAGGTCCTAGCACACTTTTTAGGGTGTGAGAGTGGGTGGGATTTCCAACTACAACTCGATCACGAATGAGAGCTGGATCTAAGGCTTGAATAAAACTCAAACAAAGATCAAAGACAGATTTTCACTCTATGAACCCTCAGCTACTAATGTTCTATCACTCTTGAACTCTCAGCTGCTGATGTTCTTAGAGAAGGATTTTAGCAGATTTTTCTTTCGCTTGATTCTCTTGTGATTGCACTTTTCTCTCTTGCTTCAGTCTGTCTCATATCTTTTTTCTCGAATGAGAGAATGCCTCTATTTATAGGCGGAGAGAATCAACTAACCGTTGGAGGAGCAGTTGATCTCTGATCGGTTGATAGCGATGGCTTGTCTCTCATCTCTGCAGACTTTCCCGATATGGCATCTGTGCTCTTCTGCTTTCCATCTGAGACAGCCTTGTGTTGGGCCAGATGGGGTAATGACTGAACGGTCAAACCCTCATGTGACTTCCTTTTGAAATTCAAATCTTAACCTTTCTGACAGTCAACCTCGGTTCGTCGGTTGAAAGTCTTGATCTCCATCTGAGTGGTCTTCAGCTGATGTTCTGAACTGTTGGACTCTCAGCTGACTTTGAACTTCAAGCAGTTGATCTTCTTGTTCGAGTTCTACAACTGAGGTTCTGAAACTGAACACTCAGTTGTCTTCCTTGTATTTACTCAGTTGGGTTTGAACCCTCAGATGACTTTCCTTTTCATCTGATGTTCTCTTCCTTTCTACTGTTTCTCATCTGATGAACGCTCAGTTGGTTTCCTTCACAACTAATGTTCTGAAGACTTCCCCTTGTTTGCATCTGAACATATGAACTCTCAGTTGTCTTTCTTCACAACTGATGTTCTGTCTGAGTGACGCCTTGTTGCCATCTTCAGCTAGAGACCTGTAAAGATAAAATCTCAACTTTGCTCAAACAGCGAGCTTAATTTCTAACATTAGGTTCTGGCAACATCTACTCGGTTGGGGTCAGTCGGTTTTGGAATTCATCAAAACTCATACTAATAAATTTCCCAACAATTTCCCCCTTTTTGATGATGCCAAAACCACTTACAACTTGAAACCACTATTGATCTAAAACTTACTAACTTATCTATAATCTCAGCTGAAATTCTAGACAGTCTATAAGATGAAACATCAAAGGGTTAGCACAGTTATAACATGGTATTTAAAAGACTTTGTGATTCAGAGCTTGGACAATGAGGAATTGTTCATCAAGGTGAATCGTATTATATACTTTGAAGTTTTTGTTACAACTGAAGGTTACAAGGTTAAGCACAAAACAGATTAAGATACAACAGTTGCTTCAAAAACTATAACATCCAAAAACTTTGACAGCTCAAAAATACTGTTGACCGTACTTGCTGAAGATTCGGTCGAAAATCTCTTTCTTCGCAGCTGACTCGATCCCAGTGTTGACACCATGTTCCTTGCAGACTTGTCTCGCCTCAGCCATGATCGCGTTTCTGTTTGGCGTGCTCGTGCCTTTGATCATCTGAGGACGGTATATGCACTTCTTTGGAACTGGAACGGTGTTGGGATCGAGCTGAGCATTCAGCATAGCTCGCTTGAACTGACTAAACATTCCAGGGTCTCCAGATCTGAGTTCCCACAGGGCTTCCTTGAAGGCTTGCCTTGGGTCTTCAGTCGAGTAGACTTTCCTGTAGTAAAAGTCATTGATGAATTCATGTTTGAACTGCTCCCAGTCATCGTTCCACTCAGCATTCATCCACTTGTCAACATGTGGGTACCGAGACGGGAGTGGAGCGTTCTTCTGCAGTTGGCGCGTCGACTTCCTAGCCTCAGCCTTCATCTGGTGCTTGTTGATTCTTCGCACACTCCGGCTGGCTTTATTCCTGTCGACGTTCTTCTCTACCTTGGCGAGCTCCTTCTCGAACTTGGCCACTTTCTTGGCCTGATCGGCAGCGAACTTCTTGATCCAGGAGGGATTCAAGTACTTCTCCTTTGACTCCTCCCCCATAGCTTTGGCAGCTTCGATACAGTCTTCAACAGATATTCCTCCTTCAAGTTCTGCTTCGAGCTCGGTCGTAAGCTCGGCTACGAGGTCGTGGGAGACTTCCAGTTCGGGCTGCGATCCTTCAGCTTCAGCTCCTTTAGCTGGCACTCCTTCCCCTTCAGCTTGCTGGAGAACAGTTTTCCCTCGTCCAGCAACAGCTGCTGGCTCCTTGTGTTCCCCAGCTGCTGGCTCCTTATCTTCCCCCTTTTTGGCATCATCCAAAAGGGTGGCTACAGTGCCATCCAGGGAGGTCAACTTGGCTTCAGCCTGTTGAACTCGGAAAAACAACTCGTCAACAGCATCCTTCTCAGCTACCTTCTTGGCCAACTCCAAGTCTTGGTGCTCCTGCTCAGCTCGCTGCACAGCTGCAAAGGTCGCAGAGACCTCTTTGTGGAGGGAGACGAACTCAGCTCGGAAAGAGGCGAACTGAGACATCCACTCCTGGTCCTGAGTCTGCTGGGACTTTGCGAGGTCAGATTCAGCAACGGTCTTGAACACGTTGAAATCCGAGCTGAGGTTCTGAACGGCCTTCTTTAGAGCCGAGACCTCCGAGCTGGAAGAAGTGGAGAGGTCTTCGAACTTGTGCTGCAGAGAAGAGGAGAGGAGTTCTAGCTGATTCTTCAAGCTGGCATTTTCTGCCATCAGCTGCTGCATCCTGTCAGCTTCCTCCACCTTGCTCAGTTGGATCTTGGACAGCATCTCCTGCCTCAGCTGGTTGACCCTCTCCGAAATCAGCTCGCAGATGGCGTCGGTTGAGAGAGCTGGCTGATCGGAGGGTCCGGGCAGAAGCTGTGGTTGTGGCTGGGCAGCAGGCTCCGAGACAACCATGGCAGATCGGCTGGCGAGGTAGGCCTTGAGCTTGTCTTCTTCTCTCTTGGCCGCCTCATCAGCTGCGTCGACGTCGTCCATGCATGAGGCATTTTTGGCTAGCATCTCGTCAAGAAACTGAACAGCTCCAGGATTGTTGCACAGTTCCCTGGTGTCTGTCCCTTCTTGGATGCTCTTGTCCAGACGTCGTCGTAGCACAGCCACCTTCTGGTTGTAAGCTACCTCCATGTTTTGGTAGTCGAAGTATTCCCTTAGGTTGGACTCTTCGACCTTCAACTTGTCCCAACCATGGATCCTGAGCGTTTCCTCCTTGACGTACCAGTAGCTGAATATGACGCTGAACTGGTAGAGCAGTTCCGTCCCGAGTACGGCAAAGACGGGCATTGAGGCTGCCTCGGGGAACATACCAATCAGCTTGCGGAAGCAGTAGCTGAGTCTTCCTTCATATTCAGCCAGGATTGCCTGACGGTTGGCTTCTTCATCGATTGGAGGGGGTTCAATATCGAAGGTTACAGGTTCTATGGTTTCATCAACATTGGCCGAAGGAATGGTCACAACGTTGGCATCGAGCGAGAGACTCAGACTATTTGACTGAGGACCAGTTGAGAGAACTGGATCCTCTTTAGGTTGTGAGTCGGCTGGCTCGAGGGTTTCTTCAGACACAGGTGGGTTTACCTGGCTGACATCAACTCTAGTTTGACTGTCGTGGGACTCCTCAGATGAAGAAGAGTCATCTGAGGAGGAGCTGGAATCCTCCACTTGGATCTCCACGTCTTCAGCTGCTTTCTTCTGACGCGGCTGAAGAATGAATCCAGCTGGGTCAACCGATTGACTGGATTCGGTTGACTCATTTGCCTCAGCCGGCTTGACCACCACTGGACTTGTTGTGGATGGTTGAGCCGCTGGCTGGATGATCCTTATCCTTGGCCTCTTCTGCAGAGGTTCCTCCTCTTCCTCCTCTTCGTCTTCTTCCTCCTCAGCTACCTCCTCCAGCTGGCGCTTCGCCGGCTTGGTCCTTGAAGGCCGGCGAGCTGCTGACTCCACAGCTGGCTTGGGGGCACCCTTGGGGGTGTAGACAGCCTCCACAACATCCCTGGCTTTCTTAGCTGAGGGGAATAGCGATAGCTTGCTGACTGGAGTGTCCTCACTTCCTTCCCATGTCAGCGGCAGTCCTTGTGTAGCTTGGAGGATGAGGGCAGAAATCTTTGTTCCAAAGTTGAGTGTCCCCTTGACACTCAACAGCAATTCTCCGGACTCAGCTGTTGTCTCGGAGATTTTCTGCTTCTCCATCATCAGTTGGCTTTCCAGATATCCCAACCAGTCGACCTGGTGCAGCTTTTCCAGGGCCTTCTGCTGCTTGAGCTTAGGACGGCTTATGTCACCGAAGGCTCCACCATATGCGAAGGCGCACTTGGAGATTACGTCGAAGAGAAGTCGGTGAGCCGGCTTCAGCTTCGTCCTCTGCATGCTCCCCTTCAATGGCTCGGGAACTATGAGGATTGTTTGAAGGAAGGTGTCAGCTTCTTTGTCAGTGAAGTTCCCCACCACATCTGAGGCTTCGCGGTTTCTGGGGATGAGCTTCTTCAGCTCCTTTGACACCTTTATTTCCACGATGGAGTCTTCTACTGTCCGGGAGATTCTGTGGCGTTGCTTGCACGGGATGATCGTGACAAGCCCGTCTTCTGCAACTCGTTGCAGATTCCGGTAGAAATGTACGACCTGCTTCCTGAGCAACAAGGCTGGAGAGAGGGTTGCCCAGTCAAGCAGATGGTGGTCGGAGAGGATGGCGGCGACGGGAGCAAGCTCAGGCGAAGAGAGAGCCGCTCTGGATAAAATCTGTTCGAAATGAATCTTCGACATCACCATGTCGAACGATTCCTGGAACGTAGCAGGCTCTGTGGAGACCATCTTCTTAGAGGCTTTGGATTTGGGCGCCATCTCGACTCGATATATATGCGAAGAAGAAGGAAAAACTTTATGATTTGCCGTATTATATAATCTTTGACTCGGATAAAATCAACGGCTAGGGGGTTAAATCGCGCGTATTTATCAACGGATGTGATTTCGCGACTGTTGGGTAATTTTGACTGATATACCACGCGCGCGAGTGAGAAGGTGAATAGTTTAGGGTGTCAGCCTAGTCGCACTATAAAGTAAGGCTATAGGTGTTCAGCCAGACTTTACATTAAATGCGATATGATGGTTTGTTTAGTCTAGCTGACATGTTCAGGAATGTTTGAATTTATTTCAAACATTCTCATTTAATATCATAACACCTTCAGTCATAAATGATACCTGGCAGCTGATGTCGATATCAGCTGTATACCTCAGTTGTGCTCCTTAGTTGTCGCATACCATCAGCTGACTCGAGTTCGTCTGTTCAGCTGACGTTTGATGTTTTCAGTTGGCAGTTCGCATCTGAGATTCCCCCTTTATCTGAGCTTCCCTTTTCATCTGAGCTTCCCCCTTAAATAGATATCCGATTCTTCAACTCGGATGGATCCTTATCAGCTCAGATGACTCTTCATCTCGGATGACTCTTTAGCTCGGATGAGTTTTTAGCTCGGATCCAAGAGTCCTAGAAGATCACACAGCATCTTGAATCGGGCTTCAGGAAGAGGTTTGGTGAAGATGTCAGCTCTCTGAATCTCAGTTGGGATCTTCTCCATGGACACATCCTTTTTCTCAATATGATCTCGGATGAAATGATGACGAATATCGATATGCTTAGTCCGAGAGTGGTGAACAGGGTTCAGAGAGATAGCTATAGCACTCGAGCTATCACAATGAATGGGAACCTGTCCAGTTGAGACTTCATAATCTCTCAGCTGCTGCTTCAGCCACAATACTTGCATGCAACAGCTTCCGGCAGCCATATACTCTGACTCGGTTGTCGAAGTAGCAACACACGCTTGTTTCTTGGAGAACCATGAAACCAGCTTGCTTCCCATGAACTGACAGTGTCCAGAAGTAGACTTCCTGTCCAACCGATCTCCTGCTAGGTCGGCATCTGAGTATCCAGCCAGCTGGATATTGTCATCAGTTGGGTACCACAACCCAACATTGACAGTTCCCTTCAGATACTTAATGATGTTCTTTGCTGCCAACATGTGTGCTTCTCTTGGTTGGACTTGAAAACGAGCACACACTCCAACTGCGTATGAAATGTCTGGTCGGCTGGCAGTTAGATAGAGCAGCGAACCGATGATCCCTCTATACTGGCTGGCATCAACGAGCTTTCCCTCAGCTCCTGGTTCGATCTTCTAGTTCGTATTCATAGGGATCTTGGTTGTCTTACTTGTCTGCAATTCGAACTTGATGATGAGCTCCTTTGTATACTTGGACTGGTTGATGAAAATCCCTTCAGGTGACCGCTTCACTTGTAGTCCAAGGAAATAATTTATCTCGCCCATCATTGACATCTCGAACTTCTCCTTCATAAGATCGGAGAATTTCTTGCACAGCTCCTCCGACTTGGAGCCGAAAATGATGTAATCGACATAAATTTGCACAACAAGTATTTCTTCTCCAACTTTGATGGTGAACAGAGTTTTATCAACTGAACCTCGTTTGAACCCCGAGTTCAGAAGAAATCCACAAAGAGTGTCATACCATGCCCGTGGCGCTTGCTTTAGACCATAGATAGCTTTCTTCAGTTTGTACACTCTTCCATCTCCAGTTTCAAAACCAGGAGGCTATTCAACATATACATCTTCTTTGATATCTCCATTGAGGAATGCACACTTCACATCCATCTGATATACTTTGAACTTGTGATGTGCGGCATAAGCTAGAAAGATCCGGATGGCTTCCAGCCTTGCAACTGGTGCGAAGGAATCTTCAAAGTCAATTCCTTCTTGTTGGCAGTATCCTTGAGCTACCAACCTTGCTTTATTCCTCACAATGAATCCAATGGTGTCTCTCTTGTTTTTGAAAATCCACTTCAGTCCAATCACCTTGACACCATTTGGTCTTTCTACCAACTCCCATACACAGTTGCGTAGAAACTCATTCAATTCTTGCATGGCTGTTGTCCAGTGGACACAGTTGAGAGCTTCCCCAACATTCTTCGGTTCTGGAACATCAGCTACAAAGCAAGAAATCATGGCAACATCTCCAGCTTGCTCGAACTCCTCTAGAACTGCCAATTCCTCAGCATATTGGGCATAAGTGTTGGAATCTTCCTCGGTTGATTCTAAATTTGCAACTCTGCTCCGTGTGCGCGCACCCTCGGTTGGATCTCCGATGATGTCATCGGTGGAATGAACTTCATACCATCTTCGGTTGCGTCTTCCTTCTTCTTCCAACTGTGGCTGTTCAGAAATCTGAGTTGGAGTCTTCAGAGCTGGTGATTGATCAGCTGTTGAGTCTGGATCCTCAACATTTACAATAGTTTGAACTGAGCTTTGTTGGGCATCGGATGCTGATGCAGTTGAAGAAGCATCAGCTGAAGTTCCCCCTTGAGACGAGCTGAGGTCTTCGCATTCATCTTCAGAGGAGTATGGATCCTCATCCTCAGTTGCCCATATCAGCGGTTCAGCTCGGTTCTTTTCCCGAAGTGCTTGCGATCTGGTGAGAACTGGTAGAACAGCTGGATCCGCGTGTTGTTCCTTTACCTGTTCCCTGCACTCAAAGGTAGATTCATCAAAGCTAACATGAGGTGTTATTTCCACAACACGAGAGCTGTTGTTGAAAACTCTATATGCCTTGATCCGAGCTGCATATCCAAGAAATATGCCCTTCGAAGCTTTGGCATCAAAAGTTTTCAACTGAGTCTTCCCATTGTTGTGACTATAACACTTAGATCCAAAAACACGAAAATAAGAAATATCTGACTTTCTGCGTCTCCACAGCTCGTAGAGTGTCTTTCCCAACCGCTTGGAGAAGAGATCGATTCTGAGTGTAGCATGCTGTGTTGATCGCTTCAGCCCAAAATCTCTTAGGCAGTGCTGAGCTCGCTAACATGGATGTGGCTGCATCCTTCAGAGTTCTATTTCTTCGCTCAGCTACGCCATTCTGTTGTGGAGTACGCGCGGCTGATGTCTGATGAGTTATGCCATTATTTTCGCAATACTCAATAATGGTTTCATTTAGAAACTCCGTTCCACGATCTGATCGGATAGATATGATCTTCATCTCTTGTTGGTTCGATATCGGATCCATCAGCTTGGGCAGCTCATCTCGGGTTTCACTCTTGTGGCGCATGAAGATGGTCCACGTATATCTTGAGTAGTCATCAATGACAACCAATGTATATTCGTTTCCATTAATGCTTTTTGGTGTAACTGGCCCGAAGAGATCCATATGGATCAGCTGTAACACTCGGTCGGTTGAGGGAGTTGACTTCAACCGGAAGGAGGTTCTAGCAAGCTTTCCCAGCTGGCATGTACTGCACATGTGTGTTGTTGAAAACACTCGGTTAGGTATGCCTCTTGCATGTTCTTGTCTGGCGAGTCGGTTCATCGTCTTGAAGTTCAGATGGTTGAGCCTTTTGTGCCACAGCCAGCTCACATCCGAACTGCTCTTTGATAACAGGCAAGTGTAATGGAGGCTGCTGTTCCAGTCAGCGTAGTAAACATTCCCTGTTTGAGATCGATTTCCCAACATTTTCACCTGCTTTGATCCGACATCTTTAACTCTGCAACCCTGTACATCAAACTTGACAGAGAAACCATTATCACAGAATTGGCTGATGGAGAGCAGGTTATACTTCAATCCATCAACATAAGAGACATTAGAAATTGAAACATGATTGGTTTCAAGGGTATCGTAACCTCTGGTATAACCTTTTGAGTTATCACCAAAAGTAACTGATGGACCTTCTTTCTCCATGAAACTTCCAAGCAAATCCTTCAGATTTGTCATGTGTTTCGAGCATCCACTATCCATCACCCACATTGTTGCAGACGCCTTCTTCTTCCTCAGCTGTTTCTCCTGTACCTGCAAAGAGAAACTCGCTTAGGTCCCCAATTTCAGTTGGGTCCTGGAGGGTTAGAACCAGTTCCCGCTGGAACTGTGCGTCGCTTTTCCCTGTAAACTCGGATGGATTTATCATTCCAAATTACTTTTCCTTCATCATCAACTATAACAACACCTCGATTATCCTTAGGCTTGTTGTTAGTAGTGATGTTCTGTTTCTTGGGAGGAGTTGGATTTCTCCTATGTTGAGCTTTAGGAGGTGAGGCTTTCCCCCTATTTTGATGGCGATTCTTATCCTGTTGAGTTTGTCTGTGAGGTCGGACGCCTTGTTGGAATCTTTGTGGCTGATTATGATTCCAACTTCCTGAGGGTTGTCTGTAGTTGTTCATGCCCTGTTGATGATTAATATTATGACATGAATATCTCCAGTTGTTTGACCAGTTCCTCATTGGTTGACTATGTTGGAACCTTTGGTCGAACTGATATTGGAACCGCTGCTGATTCAGATGATTGAACCCTTGCTTGTTCTGAGGTCGGTTCCATTCCTTCTGACGTTGACTTTGAGGTTGATGCAGAGGTCGGTTCTGGTTCTGAGATCGGTTGCGGTTGTGCTTTCGACGCCTCTGATTCCTCTTCTGACTTTTGGAACATTCCCCCTCGGTTGATACCTCAACCGATGGAATATTCTGTCCTACATCAGCTACTCTTTTTCCCTTCTCAGTTGTAATTTCATTGGTCGTTTGAACTTGTTGAGAGGTGGAAGTTGAATTAGCTTCTGGAGACTCAGCTGTGTCTGGCTCTACAGCTGTAACTTCTACTGGTTTGATGAAAGTTGCTGGTGGAATCCCAGTATCCTTGACAACATCATAACCGAGTCCTGACACGTCATCCATCTATCTGCTGTAATTTAAAAGGTTTTCGATGATCTTGGACGACTGATACAGCTTGATTAGATTGTCCTTCTCAGTTTGCAACTCCTTGACGAGTACAGCTATCTGCTCAGTTTGTCCATCTGACTTCTTTATCAGCTGTTCGATCTGAGCATCTTGATTTTTCAACTGATTTTGCTGTTCTTTGTTTTGCTTTGTCAACTCCTCATCAGCTGGAGCCTTAGCCTCGATCAGTTGACTTTTGAGATTCTCAATCTCCTGAGTTTGGCTCGTAATCAGATCCTCTTTTTCGGTTAAGGAATCTTCAAGCTTGGCGAACTGAGCTTGAAGACTCTTAAACTCAACCGACTGCTGATGCAGTTCCTCACTGAGTTCTTGAAAATCATTCCAGGAGGGTTCCAACTCATCGCTCAGAGATTCCTGCAGGTTAGAAGTATTGGAAGAATTTAAGCTAGCAGGATTAGATTGTACCTCAATATCATCTTGGTCGGTTCTAAGTGCCATGAGGCATTGATCCGGACTGATGACTTTGTTGGTAGAGGTCAGTTCATCCTCATCTTCAGTGTCTGTGAAGATGTCCATATCGTCAGCTGCCTCTTCAGCTACCATGGCCTTGTTCTTTGCAGTTTGCTTGGCCCTCAGTGCTTCTCTTTCCTTCTTTGAGAGGTCTGGGCAGTCAGCTTTGAAGTGTCCTTCCTTGCCGCATTCGAAGCAACCATTGGTGACTGGCTTCGAACTGTCTCGAGTTCGGTTTGATTTATAGAAACGTTTATATTTGCCGAATCGAGTGTCCATATCGGCTAGTTTCTTTGACAGCGCTGCAATGTTCTGTTGCAGTTCCTCTCTGCTCGACTCCTTTGCAGTCGTGTCAGCCGATCTGGTTGGCCTTGACGATCTCGACTTTGAGTAGTCAGCTCGGAGGGCAACTGACTTTGATGCCGAGCCAACATCCTCAATTCTATTTGTCTGACTTGAGGGTTGCGATCTCCTTCTGTTGACCTTATACTCATTTGCTTTCAAGATTGAGAACAATCTTTCAGTTCCCATTTCACCAAGGTCAGCTCGACTCTCGTGGATATTTGTGAAAGTATCCCACTCAGCCGGTAGAGCTTGCAACACTTTGAGGTTTATTTCTCTTAGAGTGTATTTTCCTTTCCGGATGGACTGGATTCTTCTGATGATGTCCATAAACCGGAGCTCTAGCTGATCGATAGTCTCATCAGGTCGCAGACTGAAATTGTCGAAATCTTTACATGCATGCGAGAACTTGTTTTCCTTCGTCTCGTCGCTTCCTTCACTTAGCGAAGCCAGGATGTCCCACATCTCTTTTGCAGTCTCACACTCCTCTATCCAGGGCAGATAATCTTGTCCAACCGTGGACATTATTGTGCTCTGAGCCCAGATATCCAGCTGGCTCACCTTGGCCTCTTCCGGAGAGTAGTCTTCTGGCTGTTTCTCCACATACTCCACCACTGCATCTCCATCGTTGGGATTTGTGGGAGTGCGAAGTATTCTGTCTCGTATGACGATTGGTCCAGAAGTGAGAACTTGTTGCATCCTATGATGCTTTGACAGAAGGATCTTCTTCATTCGAGTTCTCCATGATGTATAATTGACTACAGAGAACATAACTACGATCTTGTCCTTGACGTCCATCTGCACAAACAAAAACAGGACAAAAATGCGAGCAAGAATGCACTAGCGTGAAAAGATCTGTTCAGTTGACCACTGAAGAAAAATTCTCGAATTCACACCTCGTGAAACAGAGTCAGCAGTCTTTTGAACCACTACTCTGATACCACTTGATGGTCCCGAAACGAGTTACTGGTGTATGGGGGGGGGGGGGGAATACACCAGTTAGGATTTAAAAACTTAAACCTGAAAAATCACTTCAACTGAGTAAAAAATGACTCAGTTGGAATTTCACATCTGAGTAAGCGACCTCAGCTGGAAGAGTGAGGCTGTGCGGAATGTGGTGGAAAAATAAACTCGTTAAAATCAACTCACGCAAAACAGCTCGGTTGGTCAAGAACCAAAACAGCTCGGTTGAAAATGTGCAAATGCGGTTTGTATGTCGGTTAGATTGATCAGATAAAAATGCAAAAGCAACTGAATAAAAACAAACACAAACACACAGGATTTAACGTGGTTCGAAGAAAATCCTCCTACGTCCACGGGGAGATGTGAATCCACACACCTCAGTCCAAGTTCTTCTGGACAGAACCACTCAGCTTACGCGGGCTGAGCAACCGTTAAGGATAAGTTTGCGGGTACTTATCGACCTTACAGCTTAGTTTCCGGGCACTAAACAGCCTATGTCAAGTTTGCGGGTACTTGACGACCTGACTACTCAATTACAGGAAGAGTAAGGTCCTAGCACACTTTTTAGGGTGTGAGAGTGGGTGGGATTTCCAACTACAACTCGATCACGAATGAGAGCTGGATCTAAGGCTTGAATAAAACTCAAACAAAGATCAAAGACAGATTTTCACTCTATGAACCCTCAGCTACTAATGTTCTATCACTCTTGAACTCTCAGCTACTGATGTTCTTAGAGAAGGATTTTAGCAGATTTTTCTTTCGCTTGATTCTCTTGTGATTGCACTTTTCTCTCTTGCTTCAGTCTGTCTCATATCCTTTTTCTCGAATGAGAGAATGCCTCTATTTATAGGCGGAGAGAATCAACTAACCGTTGGAGGAGCAGTTGATCTCTGATCGGTTGATAGCGATGGCTTGTCTCTCATCTCTGCAGACTTTCCCGATATGGTATCTGTGCTCTTCTGCTTTCCATCTGAGACAGCCTTGTGTTGGGCCAGATAGGGTAATGACTGAACGGTCAAACCCTCATGTGACTTCCTTTTGAAATTCAAATCTTAACCTTTCTGACAGTCAACCTCGGTTCGTCGGTTGAAAGTCTTGATCTCCATCTGAGTGGTCTTCAGCTGATGTTCTGAACTGTTGGACTCTCAGCTGACTTTGAATTTCAAGCAGTTGATCTTCTTGTTCGAGTTCTACAACTGAGGTTCTGAAACTGAACACTCAGTTGTCTTCCTTGTATTTACTCAGTTAGGTTTGAACCCTCACATGACTTTCCTTTTCATCTGATGTTCTCTTCCTTTCTACTGTTTCTCATCTGATGAACGCTCAGTTGGTTTCCTTCACAACTGATGTTCTGAAGACTTCCCCTTGTTTGCATCTGAACATATGAACTCTCAGTTGTCTTTCTTCACAACTGATGTTCTGTCTGAGTGACGCCTTGTTGCCATCTTCAGCTAGAGACCTGTAAAGATAAAATCTCAACTTTGCTCAAACAGCGAGTTTAATTTCTAACGTTAGGTTCTGGCAACATCTACTCGGTTGGGGTCAGTCGGTTTTGGAATTCATCAAAACTCATACTAATAAATTTCCCAACACTACTCACTATATTTTACTATTTATACTCACTTTATTTTATTATTGACTCTCTCTACCCACATTATTTCACTTTAATAACTCCATTAAACACACTTTCTACCCTTAATTGTTTTCTTCTTAATTCTAGTGACCAGAAAAACTAGAACATCTGTAGTGGGACAGAGGGAGTATAATATTTTATTTTAAAAACATAATTAAATAATTTGTTTAAAGTCATAATACAATGACAAATCATTAAAATAATTGTTACATTATATACAAATGAAAAGAATTCAAGTAAAAAGAGGGGTGTATTCAATTTCTCACAACTTCTATCAGCTGTAAGGAAACCAAAGGAAATCAAAGTAAATATATGTATAAACTAATAATAATAATAATCAATTTTTGAAATAATTAATTTTGCAAATACTTCATAATAATTTATTCGCAAACCATGTTAGTTGTTGTGTCACGCGCCTTACCACCATCATCACAAATTAAAATTTTGAGACCTTTTGTGCTAATGACTCGTGAGATAGCAACGTGAAACTTTAACAATAGATTTACCTCACAGTTCTTTTTTCTATATTTTACTTCTTCATCCGGTTCGAATGTATATAGTTGTGAGAATTTGGGGGATAACCCTTCAAGTGCCAACATATCCCCGATCAAATGATGATTTTGACCTCACAAACGAAATGTACAAGGACCGGCACCTCGATTAATAGAATAATCAATCCCTCCTCCCACCCCCATAGAATTAAATAAGAACATCATGTTGTAAACACGGATATCCTCTATAAACTTCTTGCTCTTGTTGTGCCTGTTCTCCAAAAGGTCACTCAATAATTGAGGTGAACTTTTCAACCGAGGTAGAAGGACTCTCACATTCAAACAACATAGTGAGAATTTCGGGCTTCACGATTTGCCACGTTATGTTCTTTCTCCAAACCATATTTGTGCGTTGCAATACTCACACTCATAGATTGAATCGCCAATACCAAAATACTCTTTTAAAATATAAATAATATTCCCTCTGTCCATAAAAAAGTGTCCATTTGGGTGTCGACACGTGTTTTAAGAAAACTGGTAAAGTTGTTGTGAGTTGAGTTAGGGCCCCACTTGTTGAGAGTGGAAGAAATGGAATGGAAGTTAAAATTATTATGAGTGGAATAAAGGTCTCACTTGTTGTGAGTGAAAAAAGTAAAATAAAGTTAAAGTTGTTATAAGTGGAATAAGGGTCCTACTTATTTTTTGAGTGAAAATAGTAAAATGTGAGTGGAAGTTGTTATGGATGTGACCTGATGTGATTGGAAAAAAATAAAATAGTGCACTTTTTTTGTGACAAATATAATAAATAGATAAGTATGACACTTTTTCGTGGACGAGAGGAGTAATTGTTATGATAAATATAAAATAATAGAATGTAGATAATTTCTAAAATAAAAACATGTAGTTAAATCTACAATAATCAACAATATATAGCATATAAATATAATTATAATGAATTCGTAGCAATAAAACAAATTGTCAAAAAAAATAGAGATAAGTGGTGAATTATACAGTAATTTTCTTTAGATTAGGCGTGGACTTTGAATTTATATATATTGTACTATTGGGAGATCTTATTTGCAACCATCTAATTAATACTCCCTCCGTCCCGTTAAATACAGCTTAGTTCATATGGACACGGAAATTAAAAAAAAAGATTATTGAGTATAAATAAAGTGTTTAGTATAGTGTGAATGCAATATTTTATAATGCTAATAAAGTTATAGATGAGATGGTTGAGTGTGTAGTAGAAGTAAGTTAGTGGGATTTAGATGGGATGGTGAGCCATGTATATAAACTACTCCCTCCGTTCACGAAATGATGCCCCACTTCCTGTCCGGCACGAAGATTAAGAAATCTGATAAAGTTGTTTTGAGTGGGTAAAAGTTAAAAAGTAGGGGTAGTGAGATAATAACAAAAAAACAGTGGTAATGACAAAAAAGAGGTGGTATTGACCAAAAAGTAGGAATAAAATTGTTGAGATGACAAAAAAGTAGAAATAAAATTGATGTGAGGTGGGGTCATCAATGGCAAGGGATAGTGATTTTAATAAAGTAACGAGGGTATGTTGGTAAAAATAACGAAACAAGGCATCATTTAATGAACACAAATAATTGATGAAACAAGGCATCATTTCGTGAATGGAGAGAGTAATTGTTTTCTTTAAAGAAAACATGTCAAGTATAGTGAGACGTCCCAAAATAAAAAAACAACCCGTATTCGGTGGGACGAATGGAGTACTATTGTTGTGCCATTTGAGCTATGTGGTACTAAAATAGTGTGTTCTCCTTAAATAGTCATAGCCTAACAGTAGGAAAACTTTATAGTTTTGCTTTTTGTAGATCGAGTTTTTATTACACGAATACAATCACTCTTTTCTTGAAAGTTAAAACCAATAATTTCTGGTGATCATTCTTAGGAAAAAAAAAATGAAATTAATGTACTTTGGTAGGATATTAATTTCAGGTATGATGTATATTCTTCATCAGTTGGTATTAAAGGTATGGCGCATTGATTTAGCAATTCTTATGTTTTCAAAATTACTGGCCATAATATTAACAGCAGCATAACTTACGGATCATCATCAATAATGAAATTTCAATATATTCATATCGTTTTAATATACAGATTCACAATATATATGTCGTTTTTTGGATTTTGGCACGTCTAGTATTAGTCCCGTCAAAACTAATATATTCAGTTTTTTATTTAGATAAATTCTTAAATGTTGTGAATAAGAGATTTAAAACTCACAATTACACACCTAGTTAGTAGTTTGTAAGACTGCCTGCAGTGGTAGTGTCTCTAAGGATTTTTTGGAGATAGAGATAGTGAGCTGCAGTGGGGCTGTCTCTAAGGGGTGTCTCTAAGGAATTTCTGAATTTGTATTTTACATTAATTTTAATAATTTAAAAAATTACATTACTAGACATAAAAAACATTATTAGAAATAAAAATAAATTACATTACTAGAAAAGAAAAATCAAAGAAGAAAAAATGAAAACAAAAAAAAAATCAAAGAAGAAGAAAAAAAATGAAAAAATGAAAAAAAAAAACTGAAGAAGAAGAGAAAAATGAACAAAAAAAAAAAAGAAAAGTGAAAAATAAAAAAAAAAACTGAAACAAAAAAGAAAACAAAACGTGAAAAAAAAAGCTGAAGAAAAGAGTGAAAAACGAAGTAAAAGACAAACAAAAATTTCGCTGCCAAGGGAGTCAAACTCCTCCCCTTCACCATGAAGTGTAATGCCTAAACCAATAGGCCAAAGCTCACTATTTGTAAATCTTCGCACATTTATTTATTTAAAGAATTAATTTTTTGTTTTTTTTTAATATGGCTCGAGACTGTCTCGTTCCAGCGAGACAGGCTCGAGACGGACCGCCTTGCACCGGTGTGTCTCGTTGCAGCGGGTGTCTCGAGGCCCCTTCGGGACACCCCGCTGCGAGCCGCCTAACTGTCAAAGTCTTCCTACACAATGTGAGATTTTTAGATAATTAACAAATTAAAATCCCAAAAAATCCATTTAGAAAAGAGAATCATTGTGGTGCTTCCAAATAATATAGTAGCAATTAGTAATTGATTGAGTGAGTTATTTCGTTTTTATTGGTATGTCCCTATATATATTTATAGATGCTATTTCTAAAAGTACTCGATGAGTATTTTAAATTTCAAATGTGAAATTAGCATCATATTTTATTATTTTGGTATATAATTTGTTCTTCAACTTTCAAAATTTGATATGTTGTTGTGATTATAACTAATGTTACTATATGGAGTAGTGAATATATAGTACAATTTAAAAATCAACCATCCACTACCGATGAGGAGTAGCTTAAGTAGCTCTCTTCTTAATGAAAGGTCTTAGATTCAATCCTGCCTGAGTGCAGTGTAATATATTCCCACTTTGTTATATGGTGATGTAGTGATCCCACTTACGTGCCGTGTTGTGTTTTATTCAATAATATATACATTGTAATCCTCTAAAAAAAAAAATCAACCATCCACTCAATGACCTTTCCACGATTTACCATTATCATAAAAAAAAATATTAGTGTAATATATAAAACACATTATCATACAGAATAATGCATTATGGCAATGTAAAAAGCATGCATAACTGTATATAAAAAGATTTATCTTAGAAAAATGTATACGAAAGATGGCATAGATTCTGTACTATGAATGATTTTTGCCAAAATTCACTTCGACTATGGAATTAGCCAACACAATACTTCACAAATTGCATATACAACACCAATTCCGAAATTAAATTCACCGGAGAACTCAAAATCTCATATGAGTATCATTGTTGTGAATCACTACCGAGACATATCTATTAAACCGTCGGAATGTAAAGGAACAAGAATTTACCCAGTGCGTACTGAATGTAACGACTGCGGGTCCCACGACATCACAAAAAAAAAAAATAGACAAATAAATCGTCGGGCCAAAGGGAAATTCCGATTGGCAGACCTGACTACTATTGGGCCTAAAAAGAATGACCCAGTTCGACTCATAATCGGGTTAAGCTGATTTTGACATTTTTACCAAGATTCTATGACTACACATCATCATATTCATCTAATAAACAACAAAACAAAGAGATAATAAAAGTTGAACCAAAAATCAAACATACATATATTTCCCTCAAAAAAAAAAAAAATTGCAAAGATGAATAGAAACAAGAGTATTTATACTCTACAAATTAGAGGATCAAAACCAACAGTTGCTCTCACTTCTTGTTGTGTAGCTCATTAAATTTGTTGTACCCGTTTAACTGCTTCATAACACTTAGATCCTTCAGCTTTAGATATTTGCACAAGATTCCTGCATCTCATTTGAATCATCCATGCAGTCACATTTCAACAATTCTCCACCTTGATTGCATAAAGATCAAATCTTATTTTCTTGCCCTTTCCAGTTATTCTAAACCAGAAATCTAGTGTTTGAGCTTGCGAGCTCAAACCTATTAACTTATGACAATGCTGAAACTTTGTTGTAGGCAAATCCTTGGTAACATGTCTGCACCCTTCTCAAGTGTAGAAACCTTCACTATTCTGACTTTTCCCTTCTCCACTATGTCTCTTACAAAATGTATTCTCACATCTATATGCTTAGACCTCTCGTGGAAAACTTGATGCTTCACCAAGTGAATTGCACTCTGACTATCACACAGAATAGCCACACTCTCCTGCTCAATGCCCAATTCTTGAGCATACCTCTCAACCAAATCCCTTCCCTGACTGCCTCAGTAACAATCATATACTCGACCTCGGTTGTGAAGAAAGCAACCACAGACTGTAGCATAGACTTCAAACTAACTGCAGTTCCAAACAAAGTAAACACATATCCAGTCTTAGACTTCCTATTATCAAGATTTGCAGCATAATTTGAATCCATATACCCTATCAGACTCTCATCAGCTACAACCTTCTTATTCTCAAATAGCACTCCACAATCACTTGTAGTTCAAGACAAAGCTGGAACTGATCCAGAACTAAGATGAATTGATCAGAGCATTTCTTGAGTATCGCTCTGAACTGAGAAACACACAACCTCAATGTGAAGAGATTGATCCAGACACTGCAGAATGGCATCGACAACAGATTGCTTTATGTGGCTGGATTCCACCATCTGGATCTTCAATAATGATCCCTCAACCGAGGAGCCAAGAAGAACTCGCTCTAAGCCAAGCTTTAGTAGTCACTGAGACTTTGGCTGCTCATCCCGTCATTGGTCCCAACCCAACTGATGCGTCATCCAACCTCCGAGAGATGGTATTATAACTGAGTCACAGATTTGATCAGTTCAAAGACGAATTTGGATCATCCTCCACACTCACTCGAAGGCAAGTTAGTGATCAATTTGAGTACGTCACTGAATCACTAAAGGAGCTAGATAGAGTCAAAAAGCAACTTGACTCACTTGGCGAGAAAACGTCTACCGACTTCATCAGCATCAGACAACATTTCTCCGATGAACTAAAAGCAAAGATTAACAATCATCGGAAAGCCTTCATCACAGAGTTGCACTTAACAAACCTCGATCCCATGACTGCAGACATATCTGATATCATCAATCAAGCTAACCATCATGAATAGAACTGAAGTGTCATGATGAGCAGCTCCGTGAGCTACAACATACAATTCAAGCACTTCAAGCTCAAAATTAGGTCTGATGAAAGAGCTGATGTCGTCTCGACAATGGATTCAGGATTTATCTGAAATCAACTCTCGACTGAATTCAGAGCTCTCTGACCTGAAATCACAGTCTTTTCCCTTTTGAGTGCTGCCAAAAAGGGGGAAGATGAGAAAGTGACACATGCAGAGAAAAGTCTCCCAAATGCTCAGGATACTGGTGAACAAATTCAGGCTGAGACTACAACTGTTGAGAAGGATAGGTCATAAAAGGAAGATGAGACCATCGCGATTGATGACGAGGACGAACCAGCAAAGGAAGCTGAGGTTACAGAGGATGGAGATAAATCAATGAAAGAAACTGATAATACAGTTGGATGTTGTTCAACTATGGCGGTGGCTGTTCAACGAGATGCCATGCTCTCCCAAGACCCTCTTAAAGCTGAGGAGGCAAGGTTGCTCTCACAAGGAGTTGTGATTGAGAAAAATAATTAAGAAGGTGATATAATGTTGTCACCCACTCCCGATAACATCATCATCCTGGCCAAGATTGCTGGAGCCACGACTGACCAGGTGGAAAACAGAATGTGGCTAAAAGAATTTGAGAGAATCCAGCTAGCAAAGCTTGAGAGATTCAAGCAGGAGATGAAGGAGAATCTGGAAACCAACTTGACTGAAGGACCAATAAAATTCTCCTATCTACAAAGATGTCATCTCGCTGATGAAAGAAGAATCATATAAAGTAATCTCGGACAAAAGATTGCAGATTAAAAGAAGCCAGGGAAATCAAGGAGTGCACCCTCATGTCGACAAGTTCATCCCATAAATTCTGAATGATCACTGGGAGGATCTGAAGGAAGATTTTATTCTTGAATTCTACTACGAGGGAGTCTATAGAAGAACACCAACCAAAGAGGCATGGTTGTTGCACATTCAAACCTTTGCCATGGAAGACGTGGTCGGCAGACACTTAATGAAAATCCTAAAGGAAGCTGGTCATCTTCCTCCAGCCATCCCAGAAAAGAAGACTTTCACTCCTCCTATGGTACCTGGAACTAGAATTATCGCCACAAGTCAGGTTGAAAAGAAAGCAGAAATTCTGGCGGTAAGACTTGGGATCGACTCAGTCATAGAACATGTATCCAGAAAGTCAGGAAACATGTCCATGAAAAATATGGACTGAAGCTGGAGGTTGTTCAACCAAAATGATGCTGCAAAGAGAAGATAGTACAACTGATGCAATTAGTATTTGATCTTTTGAATTCTCAGTCTCAGTTGTAATGTGTTCTTCCCTTCTTATTATTTTGAATGATAAGTTGTGGTTTTTGGCATTTTTCTTGTTTTAATAACTTCACTTGTGGAATATTTTCTCATTATCCAAGTTGGAGGTTATTTGTTTTTCTTGTGCCAATTTCTTTGCTTTACAGACTAGAATTGATTTTTATCTTTTAGTATTCTTGGTATCAATTTGTTGGTATCAGTTAGGAAAGTTAGGTGATGTCAGTTTAGAGTTTTGGCATCATCAAAAAGGGAGAAATTGTTGGGAAAATTAGTAAAGGTTTCGAATGATTCCAAAATCCCAACTGACCCTAACCGAGTAGGTGAATGCCTTTAGTCTGAATTTAGCTAGAGCTCACTGTTTGAACGGTAGGGATTTTATCTTTACAGATTTCAAGCAGAAGAAGTCAGCCAGACTGAAGAAGGAAGTTCGTGAAAAACTCAGCTGAGACCTCAAACTCAGTTGAGACCTCAAACTCAGTTGAGGTCCAGACTCAGCTGAGACCCAACTCAGCTGAGACCCAAACTTAGTTGAGACTCAACCTCAGCTGAAGTACGGACTCAGTTAGACAACAGTTCAGTTGACTTCTCAACTGACCCGTGCAACTCAAGCATGAAGAGAAGTTGAATATGAAGTTAGGCGTTGAAGACTGAAGAGTTGCAGTCCAGATTTGAACCTACCCGGAAGCACAAGTTAGTTGGAAAACTTACTATAAATGGACCGACAACAGCGACGTGCAAAAAGTGAAGGTCGCAGTTTCCATTTTAGGAAAGTTTCCAGAAAAGCATATGAGATGCCATGCTTTTGGCAGAGATCAAATGGCTCTTTCTAACAGCTAGTTAGATCTCCCTCTATAAATAGAGGTTTCCACATCAAAGCTCGTGGGCAGACACAAGCACTCAGAAGTGCATAGAGAGACAAAATTAAGAGTGAAGTAGCAGCAGTAGACCACCTCTCTCTCCCTAGCAAGAAGACCTCCGTCGAAATCTAGTCAAAGTAGAGTGTTCATCCCTCCTCCTGTTTTTCCATCTAGCCTCTCAAAAAGCCCCTTCTTTGATTAGTCTAGAATTTAGGTTCTTGCTAAGTATAGTGTCTGACCAGACTCTCTCCCAAAACATTGAGTCTGTACCCCTAGATTGAAGCCTCCACTCTCTTCTGTGTTGAAGGCTTCATAGTTGGAAATCCCCCCAACCCCCAAATCTTAGGTCCGACTTCGAACCTGTAATCAAAGTCACTAAGTTCCTTTGAACCCGCAATCAAAGATCAAATCCCTTGGAACCCGCAATCTAAGACTAGGTCCCTTAAAACTCGAAATCTAAGATCAGGTTGTGCACTTACCCGAAAAAGTGTTGTAAGGTCTTGGTCGAACCCGTAATCGAACTGGTTAGGTTTGCTTGGAACCCGTAATCCTAGTGGAACGTTTGGTAAACATGTGTAAGCTTATCTAGTGGATTACTTCTCCGAAAAAGAAGTCGTGGACGTAGGAGGTCAATCTCTGAACCATGTTAAAATACTGTGTACTTTACATTCTTTATTTACGTTCAGTATTTTACTTTCACTTCGCCTAATCATCTGACCAGCATTTGCATACAAACTGCATTCTTACAAACCGCACTAAGTTTTGGGAACTTGACCTTTCCTAGTTTTAGATAAGGTTTCGGTTTTAGTAACAAGCTTAAACGCCACCAACTTCCGCATAGCTAAACTCTTTGAAACTTCTGTTAGGGATTTCAGCTGACCCCTCCGCTGCACACTCAGTTGAGACATCAGCTGAGCACCTAACTGTGTGACTAGCTCCAACTGAGCAACTCAGTTGTAGAGCTGCTCCAACTGACCTTTCCAGTTGTTGAGAAAACTGACCTGAGTAGTTAACTCAGTGAAAAGGTTTTGAAAAACAATTAGAAAAATTGTTACTGGAGTATTCCCCCCATACACCAGACACTCGTTACCGGGACCATCATTACTTTTACTTAAAACACACTCTTCACAATTATCTAGTTTATCATCACTAGTGATTTTGATAACACCTTGTTTCTTTAATTCAGTTAAACCTCTTTCACTAACATGTCCACACCTAACATGCCAAAGCTTAACCTCAGATACATGCTCAAGTTCACCAACAACAATTTTAGCTAGCAGATGATACAAGCTATTTCTTCTAAAGCCCTTAAGAATGGTTTTAGTGTTTGTAGTCACATACAAGTTACCTTTAGAAGACTTAAACTCATAACCATGATTTTCAAACCAACCAAGAGATATCAAATTTTTCTTTAGGCTATGAATGTACCTCACATCTGTTAGTACCTTAACAGATCCATCACGAATCTTCAACTTGATTAATCTAATCCCTTTGACTGAGCATGTTTGATCATTCCCAAGTATGACAACTCCAAGATCTGTTTCCTACAAAACATTAAACCAGCTCTTATTAGGACACATATGAAAAGAGCAACTTGAATCTAGAATTCATCTAGTTTCAAGTTTAGAGTCAGTGATATTCAAGGCTTCAGCCTAATGATATTGCTCAGCAATATCAGTTGTGTCTGGGTTGGAAGGGTTCTTCTGTTGTTGTTGTTGCTTCCTCTTCCAACTATAACACTCCTTTCTAATGTGGCTTGGCTTCTTGCAGTAATGTCATTTGACTGCCTCCCGCTCTTCATCTTCTTTAGGTCTAAAACCCCCAGGTTTTTTGTTTCCATTCCATGGCTTCTTGGATTTTCCTCCCGTCTTTCCTTTTACCATCAAGCTCTCATTCACAGAGTCTTGTTTTGCCTTAGCAGATTTCTGCAACTCTTTTGATTTCAAAGCATTCTGCACTTCTTCAAGAGAAATAGAAGATTTTCTACCATAGAGCATTGCATCTTTCAAATGCTCATATGATTTCAACAAAGCATTCAACAAGATAATAGTCTTGTTTTTATCTTCTAAAGTAACCTCAATATTGGCAAGATCATCTAATGACTTATTAAAGTAGTCATCTAGTTGATCACTAATGTTTCTTTCCTCATCAAACTTGTAGGAGTATAGCTTCTGCTTCATGTATAGATTATTTGCGAGAGATTTCGTCATAAACAGTTTCTCCAACTTGAGCCAAACTGTTGTTGTTGTCTCAACTTTGGCTACCTCACGAAGCACCTTGTTTCCAAAACAGAGAATAATGGTGCTATGAGCCTTCTATAGCATTTCTGCACGTTTCTCCATATCTTCTTTCTTTTCTTTGCCTTCCTTCGATGTTTTTGGCGCTTTCTCACTCTTCAGCTCACCTTCAAGTCCTTGCTGAATCAAGATTGCATGCATCTTGATTTTCCACAGCGTGAAGTCATTCTTCCTCTTGAACTTTTCCATCTCAAATTTAGATGTCACCATAACTGTTCAATGTCAACTTCCTCCGAGTAGATCTACAGATCTCAGCTCCTCTGATCACTTTCACATCACTGCAACAACTTCGATCGCACTCGTATCCGCCGTGGGAACAATTCATGGCAGATGATGCCAATTTGTTATGAAAATGATCGATCAACAGATCACAAAGCAATGCAACTTCACGAACAAAATCAGCTAAGAACTATAAACCCTAACTCATTTAACTTTGCATGAAAAATGAAGAATATGACACCAGATTTAACGTGGTTCAGATCGGTGTGATCCTACATCCACGGGGCAAGAAAACATACTGATTTCACTATGAAAACAATGTGACAAATTGTCTCAACCAACACAGATACAAGAGCTCTCAAGAAATGAATTAGCTAATCCTCTCAGCCAACTTCGATGACGGATCTCTCAAGCTTCCTCTCTCTCTCTCTCTCTCTCTCTCTCTCTCTCTCTCAACAGTTCACAAGCTAGGAAGGATCGCAAATACTAGAAAAACTGCCAAGATGAATACAAACAAGATCTAGTATTTTTACTTTACAGATTAGAGAATCAAAACCAGTAGCTGCTCTCACTCCTTGTTGTGTAGCTCGTTAAGTAATTTATTGTGCCCGCTTAACTGCTTAATAACACTTGAATCCTTCAGCTTTAGGTATTTACATAAGACTCCCTCATCTCCTTTGAATCATCTATGCAGTCACATTTCAACAATACTAATTGTCAACAATCTCCTTTAATAATTACGATGTAAATTCAGAATCAGTAGTCGTTGGTCGAGATATAATCAATCACGCCAGACAGAACCGGTGAGAAACAATTCTTCGAAAATCCTAAATACTTGCACTGGTGAATAATTCACAACTTGACAACACACCAACTTCAGTTTCTAGCCAACTATTATTATTTATTTCGGATAGGTGAATAATTTAATTTGATAAACCGTCATTAGCGGTAAATTAGAAGCCACTTTTGAGAAATTAGACAACAAACCAGTGTGATTACTCAGATTTTATAGCTTGAATATTCAATTTTCAATCCTATTATCAGTAGTCAATGTTGTAACTCCTACAGAGAGTTTCAGTTACAATCAGACAACAAACAAAAGCAAGAATTACCTTAGATCAATTCCAAGTTCGAACTAGTACATGGAATTACTTAATGTTTCTATTTACTTTTGTAAACTTATAACTGTGCTAATTAAATAATCTTACTAGGAAAAAATATACAGATAAGATTCTTGCGTGGGTAATGTGGTTGATTGAAAAAGTGACCAATTATTAAATCCATATTCACTTGTGCAAGTGTAGAGACTAGAGAGCGTGAAGCATAACCATGAATAAGGTAACGTAAATAAGTTTGAAGAGGCAACCTACAGATGCATGTCCAAAATGATACTCTTAACATAAGTTTGATAAATAAAAATAATATAAATTAAAGACGTGGTGGGAGATTAAAAAGTAGTGTAAAAGATAAGTGGAGAAAATCAAAAGGAGCCAACATCCTCGACCCCGTCCATGAGCATGGTTTTGAGCGAAAGAAAACTTGGGGTGTAGACGGCTGCACGGGGATATTCATGCATAGAACTACTAGAACTGCCCGATGGGTATATACGTCTAATCCTCCTATGCGGTCCACCATCGTTATCATTATTATTATTATTATTATTGGAGTAGTCATGTATGGCGTCGCTGATCCTGTCGGCCAACAACATTCCACCATCTTCCAACACTTTGATTGGGAAGAGATGACCATAACACAAACCAAAATATCTACGTTGTTCATTAATCACAAGTTTCTTCCTCCAATCTCCTCGTCCCATCATCAGCCATATCTCAATCTCATCACCGTACACGTCACACAAACACAGGCAGTCATCCAAAACACACAAACTCCTACAACAATCATAGCGGGGTGGAGGAACGGGGATATAGGTGAAAGCCTCGGTTTCAAGATCAAAGCAAACAATCTTGGTTTGGGTTAGGGTTAGGGTTTCCGGGGGGTCGAGCCAGTGAAGATTCCCACCCACGAATGCACATTCCGTGTTCCACTCATTATATTGGAGGAGAGTGGGCCCAAATCCAATGCTCCTCCACTGTCCCGTCGTTCCTAGAGTGTATACGCGACATTTGGATTGGGAAATCCATACTAGTTTATGTTGCTTACTTGTTTTGCTCACCCCAAATCCAAAATTGTACTCTAATCCGGTGACAGCTCTGGGTGCCACTTGTTGTCCGGTTACGGGGTGTCTCTGAAGTGGAGGAAAAGGAAGTCCTCCGAGTCCGAAATCTGTATCCCAAGGATGGGGAATTCGAACATACTCACGGGTAATCGGATTGCATACCCATAACAAGAGATGTTGTTGTTGTTGTTGTTGTTGTTGTTGTTGTTGTACATCTGTCCAGTGACGGCGCAGCAGCAAGATCAAGCCGTCGACTGAGCTACGTACGAGGGGTACAGAGTCAAGGAGGCCCATATGGACAATAGTCATAGGGATATCATTCAACTTCTCGATTATGTAATTAGGCGCTGCAGAGCTAGAGATTCGGAATCGCGGAAAGGCTTCCGTGCGTGGGAAGATAGCGAGGTGGCGGTGGCGCTTGCCAAACTCCCCACACTTTATTAGATCACAGTTGATCACATCGCGCCATGCCTTGCACACGGCCTTGCACTCCATAATATATGGGATAGAGAGTCTCGACAGGATATTCGCAACAATATCTCGTGGCAGGCTCCCAAACACATCCAAATTGCTCTTTCTATTAACCCTATTTCGCATCTTTATGTCTCTTGCTCGATCTTGTAGCATACCAAAAAACACATCCAAATCTCTATTTCCATTATTACTGCTACTTTGCAGCTTTTTATTCGATCTCATCTTCTAACAAAACTAAAGAGGAGGAGAGGAGAACGTCAGTATAGTATACAGCTACAGATGAGAACCGAATCAAGAAAAAAACTCTCTCTATCTCTACTTACTTATGTAGATGAATTCATTATATTAGAGTAGTAGAGACTAGAAGAGATTTATGTAGTGCTTCAATCCTATTAAATTTTGCATAACTCTTATATTTGATCAATACTATTCTATTTCATCAAATCTTATTCTAACTAGGAAACCATATGCAGTACTTCATAAATCTATTCAAATTCGATCTTCTTTACTTAGAAAAGTATATATATATATATATATATATATATATATATGGAGTTTTAAAGGTTAATTATTTTATAGTTGAAAATACTTTCATTATATAAGCTTCCAATAAAAAAAAAATAAAAAAAAATGACAATATGATCAAGTGGATCAATGTTGATAATAGGGCTAAGAATTGAATTACTCAATTCAAACTAGAAAATCATCCAATCCATTGGTAACTAACCTTCGAAGAAGACACTTGAATTGCTTGGATGGGTTGAGAATTTGTATTTGAATAGAGTTGGCGAAAACTATGTGCAGATTTTAAGCTTGATTTTTTTCCGTGTTGTTTTTGTGTTGAAAGAGATGAAGGAGAGGAGAAGCACGATTAGGTCTGCTTTTCTATTTTTATTTTTGTTTTTCAAATCCACCTAATTATGGGCAGGACGTATATGGGCTGTGGATTCTTTGTAATGGTTGGGCTTTATTGGTGATTTGGATATATTTTGCACGGTAATTCTAACATACCCCAAATTACTCTCTATAACTCCTTTATATAAAAAATAATAAAAATTATCAAATGAAAGTACTATTTTATCCTGTAAACTTCAAAATTAAATTCTAAATAGGTCATAGCTTAATTACTCTGGCCCTAAATTAAAAAAGAAATACACGGCTTAAAATTTTTCTCTGCCACGAAAATCTGCAACCGAGAAGATTCTTCATATTTCCTTGTTCTCTTCCTCAAATTATCTTCAGCACTCTTGTTCTCCAAGCTTACAAAGTTTGTGTTTTTATTATTAACACCTATGTCGCGGGTTCCACTCTCCATCAGCGCCTCATTTTGCATATAATTCATTGTTGGTGTTTAATTTTTTTTTCTATTTCTTGTTTATGTATAATTTCAATAAATTTCATTTTGAATCATTGTTTTATGTTTACTTTTTTCCTAATTTTTTCCTATTTCTTGTTTATGTATAATCTTAATAAATTTTATTTTTAAATAATATTTAAGTGGGATATGTTACCATCTATTTTTATTATTATAGTGTTTTTCTGTTTTTCAGTTTTTTTTAATTATTTATTTTAATAATATTTGTTAATTTTCAAGGTTTATTTATTTTCGAATATTACTTTTCAAATAAAATTGCAACTAAACAAACATTTGGAATAATAAAAATGTATAAATAATCAAGTAATTATTGTCGTAAAAAAAGTAAATATTGATATGAAGAACGGTGATGTTACAAAAATATTACTTTTCTTCACGAAAATGTTTACTTTTATTAAATATAATGTTTACTTTTACTTTTATTAAGAACAATTAATGTTTACTTTTACATTTCTTCACAACAATATTTATTTTTATTTAGAAAAACGTATACTTTTAGTTATTTGTCAAGTAATTATTATAGTAATGAAAAGTAATCATTGATATAAAGAAAAGTAATATTTTAAAAATATTATTTTTCTTCACGACAATGTTTATTTTGTTCATGAGAATGTCTATTTTTAGTTATTTGGTCAAGTAATTATTGTCGTAATAAAAAAGTTATCATAGACATGAACAAAGGTAATGTTTGAAAATTATTATTTTTCTTCACGACAATATTTATTCTTGTTTACGACAACTTATACTTTTAGTTATTTGGTAAAATAATTATTGTCGTAATGAAAAGTAATTATTGACATGAAGAAATGCAATGTTTCAAAAGATAATTCATTTAAAACATTCAAAATAAACCCTTATTATGGATTAATAAATCTTAATAGGGTATTAATAAGTCCTAATTGAATAATAAAAATTAATTAAGATTAATAAATTCTAATTAGAGATTGATAAATCATATTTGAAGATTAATAAACCCTAATTCGATTAAATAAATCCTAATTAGAAATTAAACTCTATTTAAACTAATAAATCTTAATTAGGGATTAATAAACCCTAGTTTAAGATTAATAAACCCTAAGAGGATTGATTAAAAAAAATTAAAAATATTGAATTATATTTTTTTTCTAAAATAAAATATATTATACAGTTAAAATATATAAAAAAGTAAAAATGAAATACTAATTGTAGATTAACAAAATTTATTAGAAAAAGTAATTTATAAACAAAAAAATGAAAAAAAAAATCAAACGTTTAATAGCACATTTTTATATGTCCTATTACACACTACTTACGATCCCCAAGTTTCTTTCCAGGATGGAGTGGTACGGGTATTAAAGAAAATGTTGTTGAGTTGATTGTTAGTGGGGAAAGAGTTTCACATTAAGGGTAATGATATACTTATTAATTAATTGAGATAGTGGTGGACCATATGCGGTATTTTAGGTAAATAAGTTGATAAAGTAAGGATAAGAGAGAATAATTTATTGTGTGATAGTGTCCAAAAATAGTTAGGAAAAAACTTGGGAACCGCCCCAAAAAAGAATGATAGGAAGAAATTTAGGAATCGAAGGTAGTAGCTATTAGGACACTTCAAAGAGTGTCTCAATAAATATAATTATGCAAAAAAAAAAAAACAAAAAAACACAAAAATAATAATGCAAAAAACAAAAACAAAAACAAAAACATTGTGTCTCCCATAATTTGAACCTGGGTGGCAAAAGTATTAGGCTTGGCGCACTATCATTAGGCTACTGTAATTTATATATTTGTACAAACACGACTTCAAATTTTTTTTCTTTAATTTTTTGCATGCGGGTCCGCGGGTGAAATCTGACCCGTCTAACTCGTACAACGTGATGTATCGAAGTTTTTACGTTTATATATTATTAAAATTAATGTTGATTCAAACTCTTTTATTCATATTTATTTTAAATATTCATTTTATATATTTTAATTCATATACTGTATTGTTATATATTTATGTGGTTACCGATTGAATTTAATTATGGAAGAGATTGATGTTAAATATGACATGAGAATATTTTAATTATATTTAGTATAAAATACTTTTGTAAAATATATGGAACGTATATAATATACTCCCTCCGTCCCTGATATATTTTCCTATCTTTCCTTTTTGGGGTGTTCCCCATTTATCTTTCTAGCTATTTTTGGACATCATACCACAACAAATTATTACTCTCTACCCTTACTTTATCAATTTATTTACCTAAAATACCATATATGGCCCACCATTATCTCAACTAATTAATATATCACTCATCATTATCTCAATTAATTAATATATCACTCCTTCAATGTGGGATCATTTCTCCACTCAATTACAAATTCAACCACCTTTTATCCACTCACAATCAACTCATCAACATTTTTTCTTAATCCTCGTGTCACTCTCTCCTAGGAAGATATATCTGGGACGGAGGAAGTACGTAACTTAATCGATGTTTAATATTATTATTTACAAATCTTCCATATTAATGGAATGAAAAATTTAAAAATGACGTTATGTACACAACATACCACTTAATACCATAAACTTAATAATTAGTATTTCCAAAACTTGCAAGATAATGAATAAAAACAATTTATCTCCCACATTGCTTTTACATTAAGACTTCGCTTTATGAGAACGTATATAAATATTCAGCGTCAATATGTTTTTTTTTTATCCTGTTATCTTGCACACCAAATTTAATTGGGCTAATTAATAGGTTGGGCAAATAAATCTATATATTATTAAAATCATTGTTGATTCAAACTCTTCCCTTAATTTTAGGTCCTATGTGGCGCAACCTCCATTCATTATTCATATTTATCTTAAATATTCATTTTATATATTTTAATTCATATACTGTATTGTTATATATTTATGTGGTTACCGATTGAATTTAATTATGGAAGAGATTGATGTTAAATATGGCATGAGAATATTTTAATTATATTTAGTATAAAATACTTTCGTAAATATATGGAACGTATATAATATACTCCCTCCATCCCTGATATATCTTCCTATCTTTCCTTTTTGGGGTGTCCCTCATTTATCTTTCTAGCTATTTTTTGACATCATACCACAACAAATTATTACTCTCTACCCTTACTTTATCAACTTATTTACCTAAAATACCACATATGGCCCACCATATCTCAATTAATTAATATATCACTCACCACTATCTCAATTAATTAATATATCACTCCTTCAATGTGGGATCCTTTCTCCACTCAATTACAAATTCAACCACTTTTTATCCACTCGCAATCAACTCATCAACATTTTTTTTAATCCTCGTGCCACTCTCTCCTAGGAAGATATATCAGGGACGGAGGAAGTATGTAACTTAATCGATGTTTAATATTATTATTTACAAATCTTCTATATTAATGGAATGAAAAATTTAAAAATGACGTTATGTACACAACATACCACATAATACCATAAACTTAATAATTAGTATTCCCAAAACTTCCAAGATAATGAATGAAAACAATTTATCTATCACACGTCGCTTTTACATTAAGACTTCACTTTATGAGAACGTATATAAATATTCAGTGCCAATATGTTCTTTTTTATCCTGTTATCTTGCACACCAAATTTAATTGGGCTAATTAATAGGTTGGGCAAATAAAATTATTTTAATTTTATTGAAAAAATTAATTTGATCAATATGTTTTTCATAGTGCAGTTATTTTGCACATTCAATTTAATTTGACCAATTAATTAGTTTGTCAAATAAAAAACATTAATATATACCATTGTGGATTAGAGACATCTCCTTAATTTTAGGTCCTACGTAGCACTCTCTCCATTCAATATTCCAATTTAGCTTGCGTCTCATTTCAATATTTTTAATCATTATATTCAATTATTTAATAATTATATTCCCAAATTTTCCATGATTAAATATGAAATTAAAATCTTCCCTTTATTCTCAAATTAGAGTGCTACCCCGTCCAAAATAATTGCCAAATACTTTAATTGAATTGTTCAACATCTTATATTCACATTTTTATTATGTAATATTATCAAAACCTCTATAGATATATATGGATTAACATCTTCCCAAAATACTATTTAGATTGTAAAACATGTAAAACTACACCCCAGTAGTACACGTCAAAATTAGAGTTAATTTGCATGTAGAAGAAAATAATATAATATTTATTAATTTGATATTCTCTCTTAGATTGAATATTGCTTATCCCACATCGCTTCTTAAAACTTCATTATTGGGGAATCTTTATAAATACTCTATATCAATATGTATTTTCTCATCTTGCAATTATTTTGCACAATTAATTTAATTTGGTCAATTAATTAGTTAGTCAAATAAATAGTTTTATTACAACAATTAATGTGGGACGAGATGTTCAGAGTAAGTTGCAATCTCATGAGTTCACTAGCGAAAAAGTTCTAAAAAAGTTAACATATACAATAAATCTTTGACATTTTTAATATTTTTATTTATATATTCTATTGAAGTTAGTAAAACTTTCTATCCCACATCGTTTTTCTATAAGACTTCACTCTTGAAGAACCTATTTAAATACTTAAGATCAATGTATATTTTTCAATCCCATAATTATTTTGCACAATCAATAGAATTTGATCAACTAATTAGTTGGCCAAATAAATATTTTTTTATTAAAAATTAAGGATATATTGTGAATATAATTAATACCCTATAATATATAGTTTTATAAATTTCATATATATAATTTGTTAATAGTTGTATATGAGACTAAGTTTAACTATTACTCATTTTCGAGCGACCAAGGAACTGAGCCCTATAGCGAAAGCAAGGAATGCAGCAATATTTAAGGAACTGAGTTACATCCTTATTGGAATTCTTATATTCCGAACTACTATATTAAAGGAAGAGCTCCACATTCGAGCTAGAGGAAGAGAAGCGGCATAGCGAGAGCAACAGAATAGTAGCCACATTCATGAGTTAAAAGGAAACGACTTCCTAGCTTAGTACGACTCGAGGAAAACAAATTCATACCTAGCAGGAAAGGCATCGACGGACATAACCTGTTGGGCTGATGTCTTGGTTCCGCGATCCATGAGTCAGGATCGGTTTACTCGTGTCTGGCAGGACCGTCGACCCCCCAAGCGCGCCTTCGGAGAGTTAATCAACATAATCAAACAGGAGTTTACGCTCCCCCTACCATCGCTTTAAAGGCTTTAGTCCTTGTTCGTTAACTTAGGTTTAGAGATGAGACTCCTAGAGACTAAGGATCCATCACAGCCTTCTGTAATCCTAGGCCTTATACTGGATTCTTTACTGAGAATTGGTCTTCCTAATATAGCTATTTCATAGACCAACCAACTAGTCATTGGAAGAGTTGCTCTGTTTTCGCCCTTAACAGGTAAATATTCCTTTTTTGCTAGGGGCAACCTAGTTTATAACAAGGGAATGGCTATTCTCGTCTTTATCAGAGAAACCATCGGAATAAATTAATACATTTAGTTCATTGATTGCTTCATACCTAAGGCATTCCTTTTTGTCTTGCTTGTTCTTTTTAACATCAACTGTAAATTAGCTATTCAAAAGATAGATAACCAGAAAACCTAAAGATAAAATACAAGCATTCTTTCACCTCGCTTTAAGGGCTTGAGTCCCCGGTAGTTACTTTAACTAAAATATATGTTATTATGAAACAATAAAGTATATTTATAATACATTGGCCTAACATTGATCGACCAACATTATTAACATCAAAACACGTATAAATCTCAATTAACAATTATTAACTAATTAGGAATTTAAAACTGAGTTTTTTTAGAGTTATATTCTAATAAATTTCTACTTATACAAACCCTTTTTAATTCAGGATCCTACAATAAATATTTTTTTCCATAAGTAATACAATAATTAATGTGGGACGAGATGATCATAGCTAAACATGATTTACATTGCAATCTCAAGAGTGCACTAGCGGAAGAGATCTAAATTTTTTAATTTGTAACGAGTTGATTAGACGTACATAACAATTAATATCATATATAATAAATCTTTGACATATTTTGAGGTAACTACAAAGTTAATACACCAATTTTTAGTAGTCTTCACTGATTGAAGAACTTGTATAGAATGAGTAATAGTTCTTTTTAAAAAAATAATTTTGACCAAATAAATAATTTTTCGTATGTATTACAATAATTAATTGGACAAGGTGATCAAAGCAATATTTTTTTGCAATTACATGTTTAAATGAGTACACTAGCGAAAGAGATTTCAAAATTTATGCATAAAATTCGGGGGCTGAAGAAACAGGAAACTATGCGTAATTTTAGTGGTCAGAGGGATTACTTTTTATCAATTTTATCTATAAGATAAAGGAAGCATAGTAAAATTTACTATAATTTTATCATTTTTGTAAGACTTCTTATACTGAATTGTTCAAATAATATTACTCTCATATAAATATTATATATTATATTACTTTTACAGCTGCATATACTTATAAAATACAACATATAATATACTTTCTCGTCGATTTTCGACGGATTACACACTAGTTAATACCCTTGCAGATTCTAGACCTCTCCTTAAATTTAGGTTCTACTTGGCGCAATATTTATTTAATAGTCATATTTATCTTTAATCTTCGTTTTATGCATTTTTAATTCAAAAAATTTATTATTTTGTATTTAATAATTTAATGACGACAATGAATCTAATTATAGAAAAAAATGATATATAAGATCGCGTAAGAATAATTTTTCTTTTAATGAAGGGGACAATATTTTATTATTTGGTATCTTTCGCTATTTTGAATGGTTATTGAGGAGGGAATTCGATTATAGAAAAAAAGTTAATGCATAGGATCTAATATGTGGCTTAATAATATTTTACTTACTTTTTTGGTACGTCTCATATTTTGATTCTTCATCAATATATATATTATTAAAACTATTGCGGATTCGAACTCTCCCCTTAATTTTAGGTCCTATGTGACGTTCTTTCAATTCAGTATTTATATTTATCTTAAATCCGTATTTTAATTTTTTTATTCATATATTCTATTATTCAATATTCAAAATTTCCAAAACTTCTCTAATTAAATATGGAATGATAATCTACCCAAAATTTAAAAATCTTTTTCAATAACTAAATAATTTTCGAATGCAATAGAATAAGATATAGGATTAAATTAATTAAATAAAAAAGTTACGCAATAAGCACACTATTTGAATTGGATATGTATTTCTATCCAATATCATATTTTATATTTTATATTATACATAGACTTTGTTTACTTTTTCAAATTTATTTGCTCCACTCCAAAATAATATTGTAATTAGTAATATTTAATTTTATATGGTTTTATTACATAAAATAAGAGATTTTAAATATTAATAATTAAATCTTCTATCACACATTGATTTTCAATCATCATTATCATCATCATTATCATTATATTATATTACTAATATCTACTTAAATCTTATGTCCCACATCGGTTATTCAATGAAACATCATTTATTGAAAAACCTATAAATACCTAGAATCAATATTTATTTTTTCATCGTTTACACAAAAAGTTTTATTTGGCCCATTTATTTATTAGTCAACCGAATAAATAAATATATTTTTATAGTTTAATTTAATTTAACTTTATCAATTTATTAGTTGGCTGAAGAAATAATTATTTTTTGTAGGGAACCAATTTATAGTTGACCAAATAAATGGTTCCAAATTTAGATTTGTAACATTATTCGCATATTCGAATCAGTATTCGAATCAACTTCGAATATTTTTTTTATTCATATTCGATTCGTAATGATATTTGCGAATATTCAATTCGAATTGAATATTCGGTTCGTGTTTTTAAGTTTATTATAAACATATTTATTCGAAATTTTATAAATTTTTTACACTATTTAATTCGTAATTATGAAGGAAATTTTCTGAAATAAAGATAGATATTGAAGAAAGAAAAGATAGGGTTTGACTATTTGAGAAATATGTTATTATTTTAGGTCCTATGTGGCGCAACCTCAATTCGGTATTCCTATTTATCTTAAATCCTCATTTTATGCATTTTTAATTCATAAATTCTGTATATTTAATTAATAACCCATCGATAGAATCCCAAATTATGGTATTAAGGTATTCTATATATATCCAATTTGGTATCTACTTGATCTTATCTTTAATCCTCAACATATATTCTATTATTAGATTTAATACTTTGATGGATGAAAATGTTTTAGAAGGACAATAAATTGAAAAGGAACGACTATTAAAGAAGAAAATATAAATATAATGTCATAAATAAAAGATAATATTAATCTCACGTCTCTCTCTTATATGAAAGATGGAAACAAATTCGTATTTATCTTACTTCTACATTTATACATTTTTCATTTATATGTTAATTGAATTTAAAAATTTATATTTCACACATCAGTTTTCAATAAGACTTCACTCTTGAAAAACCTTTATAAATTTTGAAGGTCAATATTTATTTTCTCATGCAATTATTTTGCACAACCAATTAATTTGGCCATTTAGTTAGTTAGCTAAATAGTTAATTTTATTTTTATTGTAAAACTTAATTAAGCTAACTATTGCTAATATTAATTTGTTTAGGTTGATTGATTATTAGTATACACTTAAATGTACATATGTAAACAACATATTTTGCACAACCTGGCCTAAAATGACCAATTTGAATTTAATAAATTTTAAACTATATATAAAATACTTTTATTGAAAATCAATATTTCATATCGAATGATTAGCTATACTAATTTTGAATTTAAGCATGTAAAGAATTGAGATTAGTTGTACATATATCAAGTTTTCATAAGAAAAAATACGATTTCACTCTTACATCAAATTTTTAGTAGTCTTCAATAATCGGAGAAATAATTTCTTATAAAAATAATTTTGGCAAAATAAATAATCTTCAACAAGTAATATAACAAAATATAATAAATATTTCATATTTTAGGTAGGAGTCAATCTCATTAGTACACCAGCAACTCAAAATTTTAATATTTTACGAGATGATCAAAATTACACAACAATTAGCATCGTATACGATGAGATTCTGTACAAAATAAAAAGTGAAAAAAAATTAATTTTTCTATATTAAATGATTAATTTTATTTGGTTTCCTTTAGTATAATTTGTATTTCTTGAATTATCTCTCTATTAACATACATCTTGAATAAAAATATATTTTTAAAGATAAAATTGTACTTTTTGGATTTTAAAATATTTGAGCAAAAATGAGATGATTCATGTAACATTTATCTACAATGACTGTCAAAATACTATTTTTTAAATTTATATGTGTAAATTACAACGTAAAGTGCCAAAACTTTGTAAGGATAAAATTATTTTGGTCCACCAGCGATATGATTCTTCATGTAACACATGTTTGTAATGATTTTCCAAATATTAATTTAACGATTGTTATTATATATCCGCATTTGAGATGTGAACATATAGAAAAATTTAATTTTAAATGAGTTTGGAACATGTACAAGATATACAGTAGTTCTAAATGAGGTTATTAGGCAATCAATAGCTAAAAATATTAATATTAAGAAGAAAAAAGTAACAAAGGAAAGAAACCAAAAATTTTCACCTCAAAACATAAAAATTTCTGTAAGCATCAAGCATATTGTGCCCAATAATTTTAATAATATTATTAAATAATGAATCCCGTCGATTTTTCGACGAGTTACCCACTAGTTTATATTATATCTTCGTATTAAGCATTCATATATTTAATATTTTAATGATATTCATATATTTAATATTTTAATGATGATCTACAATATTATTAAAACAATTATGCAAATGGATTTGGAATCTACCTAAAAGGCAAATTCTTATATGCAACCCATCTCACATTGTGAGACCGGGTTGACCCGATCCGGATCTGAGTTGACCCGGTTAACGCATTGATTTAAAAAAAAAATCGATTTTTTTTTTCTGCCAATAAGTCCATATGCACATCACCATATATTCATATGCACTACACTTTATGTTCATATGCACAATGTTGTATTTTCATATGCACAACCAATATTCGATTTTTGTTTTTTAAAATTTAAAATTTATTTTGCACTTATTTTTTTTTGTTTACCTCTTCGTTGTTTTGTTTGCTGCTTCTTCTTTGGTCAAGATTCGAACGAGGGGAGTCGAAGGCTCCGGAGCGAGCCGTAAAAGTTCAAATTGTTGTCCGACGATTATCCTTATATTTGTAATCGGAGCGAAGGCGGAGCCGAAGGTGGAGCCGTAAAATCGGAGCCGAAGGCTCCATCAGAATTAAAAAAAAAAACTGTAAATAAAAAAAAATAACTAAAAAAAGTTGGTGCATATGAATACTCTTCGGTGTGCATATGAACATTAAGTGGTGTACATATGAATATATGGTGGTATGCATATGGATATATTGTAAAAAAATAACTAGAAAAAGTTGGTGCATATGGATACTCTTTGGTGTGCATATGAACATTAAGTGATGTGCATATGAATATATGGTGGTGTGCATATGGACATATTGCACAAAAAAAATAAAAAAAATAGGGCGCATGCATTGCACCCGCCACACGCCGGTCTCACAATGTAAGACCGGTTGCACCAGAGACTGACTCCTACCTAAAATATGAAATATTTTCCAACAAGTAAATAAATTTATAATAAAATGTGTAGTGCTATTTGGACACTACCTAAAAAAAGTAATATAGGTTTTGAAAAAAGAAAATATATCATAATTGAGGAATTTAAATCCGAAATAAAAATGTGATTATTTCAATTTTTATAATTGACTTTCGTTTTTTTATGCGTATAGCCAGCCACAGTATGTCTAAATAGAATTATTGTAATATAATATATACAAAAAAGAAGAAGACCTTAATCATGAGTCATGAGTAAAATTGATTCGTTGAACTTTTGGTTGCATAAAATACATTTCGAGTTTATTTATTGTTTAGACCTCAATCTTAATTTAAGGGCAGTCGCTATCTAATGAATCAATGATTTCCATGGGCAAGAAAGCGAGGTACCGAGAAAGCGCGAGTCTTTTAATTTCAAATACCGTTAACGTAAAATTTGTTTATTGATTGAGTTTTTGCTAATTTGTTATAGAAAAGTGACAAAACTTTTTAAGAGATAATACGAGATGATTCTTAATATAACACATATTTAATTCGATATTTTTATTTATTTTAAATCTTTATTTTATTTAATTTTTATTCATATACTCCATTATTTAATATCTATATTATTAAAACTATTATAATTAAATATGGAATGAGAATATTGTGATACCATATTTCACAAACATAATTTCTTTTAGACTTATAGTCTATATGGATTACATATTGATTACCTGAATTAATTTTGTTAACATAAATTTTAATTTTCTTTTTCAATTTTGTAACACGAGATATTATAAAGTAAATACGAAATTGTTAAAGTATATAGAAATTTAGAAACGTTTGATTCTTGCATTTGTAAAGAAATTGTTTCATTTTCTATTACTAATCAACCAATTAATTTTGTAGGTTTAATATAGATCATCCTTATAATCATCAGTTATCAGTTTTCATATCGTATTATATATATTATTTAGAGAAAATCCCCCAAAATAGCACTTCTAGGATAGTTTTTTGAAAATTTAGCACTCCTATTAAAAACTTAAAAGTTTGGCACTTCCTCTCTTTTATACCCTCAATTACAATTTTTAATTCCCATTATATCCCAACTTTTTCATTTTCTCTCTACATTAATATCTCCCTGCCGCCAACACACACACACACACACACACACACACACACACACACACACACCAGACGTCTTCCACTGACTTTTCTCCCTGCCGTCACCGACGACGAACCGGCCAGCCCCAACCGCCGCACCCCGCCGGATCCATCGCGTTCTACGTCGGCGAGGAGCACCGCAGATCTATCGTCAACACACACACACACACACACCAGACGAGGGCGGCGTTCATCCTCTTCCACCGCCTTCTCTCCCTGCCGCTGACGAGGGCGGTGTTCGCCTCTGCCGCGTGCTGCCTACCTCCGTTCGCCTCTACCGCCGCCTATCTTCTACGTCATCCACACCCTCCCCAAGCGGGCCTTCGCGAAGCTCCGATCGAGAGCCCGGCCCAACAACCAGGCTCACCCCCCCCAAGAAGTGCTCCGGTTTCTTCTACTCATCGGACGACGACGAACCGGCCAGCCTCAACCGCCGCACCCCGCCGGATCCGTCGCGGTCTACGTCGGAGAGGAGCGCCGCCGCTAGATCTGCAAATTCAAAACCATAGATCTGCAAATTCAAAACCCTCTCTCTTCTCCGGCGAAACCACACTCTTGGATTCTGACTCCGGGATATCGACGACTAGATGTCGGCTGATAGGTTTTCTCCTCGGCCTTCCCTTCGCTTTTGTCACCCTCCTCCTCTCCCTCGTCGGCATCGTCATCTGGATCGTCGGGTACGTCTCTCTCTCTCTCTCTCTCTCTCTCTCTCTCTCTCTCTCTCTCACACACACACATTCATACAAATCAAATTAATCTTAGCGAAGGGAGGAAGTGAGAGAATATTGATTGTTTTTGGCGATTGCAGGATATTGTTGAGCTGCTTGTGTCCGTGTTGCCTGTGCGATTCCGGCGAGATGGTGGAGGTTGAGGCGGCGTTGCGCCGTGGTGGTGGTGGTGCTGTCAACGTCGGCGAGAGAAGGGCTAATGGACCAGGATAAGACTTCACAGAGAAGAATCAGGGAGAAGACTTCGAATTGTTGTTTCTCTCATTTTAGTCGCTGGTTTTTCAATATAGACATTGGTGAGTGGAAATTTCAGTGAGCTTCATTTTAGCATTGATCCGTGGAGTCAGTTGCTTGTGAGCTTGAATTTCTCTTGGACACTTGGTTGAGTTTTGGTTTTCGAATAATTTTGTAAAATTTGTATGTTTTGGGGTGACATTTGATTGCATTTTTGGTATAATACTACTGGACATATACTATTATTTGGGGTTACATTCTTTCAATTTGCCTGCAAATTTTTGTGTGTTGATGTTTGATGAAAGAGGTTTGTTTTGATTGTGTTGGTTGGTTTTATGGGAGCAGATGGAAGGGTGCTGGCCTTCCCTTTTTTTGTGCATTCACAAATTTTTTCATTTTTTTTTTTGTGACTTCACAAATGTTTTCATATTTTTTTTGTGACTTCACAATTTTTTCCTCTTTTTTTTTGTGACTTCACAAATATTTGTGATTTCACATATATTTTTAAGTGACTTCACACATTTTTCTTTGTGACTTCACAATTTTTTTTTTGTGATTTCACAAAATTTTTCCTTTTTTTTCTGACTTCACAAAAAAGTAGCGGCGACGCCGGCGATTGTAGCAGCGGTTAAGTGGTGGTCGAATACTTTTTTTGTGACTTCACAAAAAAATTGTGGCCTTCGGCGACTGTAGCGGCGGCGACGGCGGAAAAATGGTGGTGGTTTTTTTTTTTTAGTCACAATTTTTTTTCTGTGACTGCCGGCGTCGGCGGCGGCGGCCGGAAAGTGGTGGCATGGCGGCAGCGGTGGCGGGGTTGTGGTGGTGGAATGTTTTCTTTTTTGTTCAGTCACAAATTTTTTTTTGGTACTAGATAGGTGGTGGAAGGGCAAAAATGTCCAAAAGTGCTAAAATTTTAAGAATTTATAAGGAGTGCTAAAATTTAAAAAAACTATCTAAGAAGTGCTAGTTGTAAAATCCTCTCTATTATTTAAATGAAAACAACTATACATCGTCTCTCTTCTATGTGGCGCCCCCTCATTCTTTCATTCCTATTTATTTAAATTATTCAATTTTTTACATTATTAAATATAACTACCAAACAAATTTTGACTAATGATTTTAATAATCTTAATGAAATATATGGATTAAAATTGAACTAAAAAGGATTAAATTAGTAAATGAAGACAAGAGAATCGCAGAACAATTTTCTTGAATCTTATTGAAGCGCATATAGATTAAAATTAACTAAATGGATCAAAAATAGTAAATGAAGACGGGAGAATCGCGGAACGATTTTCTTGAATTTAATTAGATAATTAAGATTCACTTTCAAAATAAATTTTTATAACTACTAAACAAACTACATCTAATATTTAAATAAGTTGTGGATTTAGATTGAACTAAAAAATGATCAAAAATAATAAATGAAGATGGGAGAATTAGGAAACATTTTTATTATATTTTACATATTAAAGACTCTCACTTTCAAAATAAATTTTTATAACTAACAAGTAAATTGTGGCTAATATTTTTAATAATTTTAATGAAGTATTTGGATTAAAATTAAACTAAAAAGGAAGAAAAATAGCAAATGAAGACGGGAGTCACATAACAATTTTCTTAAATTTATTTATAAATTAAAGATTTTACTTTCAAAATAAATTTTATAACAATCAAACAAATTGCGACTAATAATTTTAATAATCTTACTGAAATATGTGGATTTAATTGAACTCAAAAGGATCAAAAGTAGTAAATGAAGACGAGAGAATTGAGAAACAATCTTCTTGAATTTAATTAGAGAAAAATGTATAATTTCTATATGTACCGAGCAAATAACGTCTAATAATTAGAAGCATGGGCTATAAAGTTTTAAGCGCAAATTTTTTTTTTTCAATTTTAGGGCTATAGTAATTAAGCTGTTAATTTATTAAAATCTAATTCTGGGGGTTAATAGGGTGAAATTGTACTTTCATAATTGCTTTTATTATTTTTAAAATAAGGTGGTTATAGAGAGAAATTTGGGAGCTATATTTAGAATTATCGATTTTACACATCATAAATCTTTTACTATTCATCCTCTTAAAAGAATTTTTTTTTTTTTTTTTTTTTCCATTCCTTTTCTCACAAATTTTGGATGATGATTGAAATCTGATCAGTTTCATTTGTTTGTACAGTTTTCTGTGCATCAATGAAAATAATGATACTTTTTTTTTGAAGGATGAAGAAGAAATAGGTAACGATTTTTGGTTTCTTGGGCTAAAAGGGATTAATATAAGTATAAAAATCATTATCATGCCCAAATTTGAGAAAATGGGCGTGGAACAATTGGCCGTGGGAACGGCTAGAAAGCTTTGCGCAGGCGACAAAGATAAGGGTGAAGTCGCCGTCCTTTTTATAAATTGTACAGAGTTGTATAAAAAGCTGTCCTTTTTATAAATTGTATAATATAATTTGTATTTGAATAGAGTTGGCGAAAACTCCGTACAGAGTCAAAGAATGAGTGCCCAACTTTTAAATTTTAAGTCGCTGTCCTTTTCTTGTAACTAACATTTTTATTTTCCTAATTTTTAATTCCTGTAAATCACAACACTGTTGGAGCATAATTTTAGATCAGGATTACATTCAATTTTCTTCACAAATTTGGTTGATATCAGTTCTTAATCTAATACAAACATCCACATCGTGAAAGATTTTGTGGTTGATATCAGTTCTACAAAAAAATTAAGCTAAATTTACATATACATACTGTAATAAACAATACAGAAACATAGACATATAATTAGATACATATATCAATCAAAGAGGCACAACTAACTAGAAAAAAAAAAAAAAAAAAAGGTGATAAATCATCATCTTAGCAAGATGCTTAACACATGGCCGTTGAATAGAAGGAAGGCGAGTTCAGTAAAACTCATGGAGAAAGAACTCCATGTCACTCTGATAGTTGCCTATCTCTTTCCACTAGGATGGAGTACAGGAGTACAAGATAATGGCGTGGTGGAAGGAGTCTTCAGAAGGGAATCTAGTTAGCATAAGCCATAAGGGGACATTCATCAGCCTCTTTATCCAACGTCAAAATGGTAACAGAGGATAATGTTTATGTGTGTGTTTTTCTCACAGAGAGGGATGGAATGGTAGAGAGATGAGTATGTCAGGGCCTTCACTAATTAAAAAGAGCATAATTTGGCTAAAGCTTGGGCTGTGGGTATATAGAGTATAGCTAGATCAGAGCTGTGCTGAGCCTCACACACTAGAAATATAACAGATGAAAAGCTGAGTTGTTTGTGTATACTCACTGAAAAGCTGACACTTAAAACTATATGAGCTGTTTGTAATCATGGCACTAACCACACAACTTCTAAACAAAATATCTTAGGCTGATCACCAAAGAAATTCAGCATTTCTATCCTAAATAGGAAACAAACTTATCACATAGATCTTCAACAGAATCAATCAAGTAGGTGATGAAGATGTAGCTACTGATGAATATACAGATTTCTCCAGGTATCTTGTTCTCAACAACTCAGTCAGTCATTGTGCAAAGGCCAACAAAAACCAGATAATACAAAAGATTACCTTTTGTTGAATTGAAACAGAACAAGAAGCAAAAGGGGTGACAAGCCTTTATTTCAAGAGTTTTGAAAGGCAAGTGTAGTGTAAGTGGTGTGTATGTTCAGCAAAAAGCTATTATGTCCATGATGAGGCAGAACGTGTGAACCTTGGCTTTGCAATCTTTTTATCTTCAGATTGAATGGATTCTCTATCATCAGCTTTGCAACCAGATATACCTGACAAAAATTTAGGATTACATTCAATTTTCTTTACAAATTTTGATGTAATCCTTAACGAGTTTACTAGAGAGAGACCAAGAAAACATTACCTAACTAACACGCGAAACATCAATTGCTATGACTTGACCATCGACGATTTCGACCCTGTCATACGTCAATACAATTTGATCTTCATGATGGAGTTGTTCTTCATGCGGCTGTTCTTGTGCCACGAAAACTTTGACGGTGACACCATTTGGAGTCACCATGTATTGAACTCCTTCCTCCCAGTTTTCGAATACTTCTAAATTAGCGTCCTTATGGCATGAACCAATTATTGATGCAGTAGAAAAACCAGGGACAGGCACATGCACATCCACCTTGTTGATTCTTGCAGTTTTTGTAGTAATGTAGAAGATCTGGTCTCTAGCAAACTCCTCAGTTGCAAACAAATCAATGTGTCTCGCATCAAATGATTTCATCCTTCCTACATTATCAAAGAATGGAGTGTAGCTTTCTTGATTTGAAAAATAAGATAAAATGGTAAATTGTATATTTGAAATTATTTCTCACTTGCGCATTGTTCTCCATATATGCACTTGATCTCATGCAAATCTGCAGCAGGAATAACATTAATTTCTAAATTTGTGCAGAGATTTTTGTGAAACTGAATGTGCTAGACCAAGCATATTTGTTTTCAAAATTTTTGACAATTAGAAAACAGGTGACATCATCTTAAGTGTGAAATCCATTAAACCCCAAAACAATAAAAGGCGAACTAGAGAATACCAACAATCCAGATTCCAGGCTTCATATTCATCACAGGTACAAAGTTTTCTCCTCGCAGCAAGGCTTCGAGTTTGTCCTGTTTCGAAGCTCCTTCGAATTTTAAAATATCCCAAGCTAGGATAGCTTCTTGTTGTTCGAACACGAACCCCCCAATTCGGCCCAACCAATCTAGTCCATACCGAAAAAACAAGTGATTAAAATGTAGTGCTAAAAGATGATTTATGAAAAGGATAAAGGAGTAGTTTTACTCAAGTGCATGCGGTCATTCCTTGTGAAAAGGTGAGTTCCATCTGCAGTTAAACACATAAGATAATTAATAGCATTCACAAGAATACCATAATTAGGAAAATAAGATAGATAAGCTAGATTATTACCAAAGTTCCTAGCATATAGTGTAAACCAGCGAAAAGAGACATTGTTGATTATATTAGGAGGAGGATCAAGCAGTTCAAGCTTGCGCAAGGTGGCTCTTTTCCAGACATAGTCATCGCTCAATGTTTCCCAAAACCATTGTGAGGTTGCAGCGAGTTTATAAATTATAAATGTCCGATCCATCCAATTTCGAAGCAATCTCATGCCAAACATCGATAACCTCACAACCTACCACACCATCCTCAAACACAGTATCTGCTCTGTCATGTATCCATAAACGATTCTCCATTTCCAGCTTCATTATTTTCTCACAAACAGATTCTAGTGTTATCAACTCACACCATTGAATAATTTCCAAGCTCAAACATAGTTTCTATATCTTTATCTTGATCACGATATATACACCCCTCCATCAGTGCATAAATACAGCAAAAGCACTCATAAAGCACGAATAAAATCATCATGTAAATATTACTTGATTACAACCAACACGAAGGAAATAGTCGCCAACACAAAATTCAGACAGCAATTCGTATATCCAAGTTCCGACGAACAAAAGAAATGAAAATTTAGTGCTAAAAAACACAACCATTCACAATAGAATTCAGAAGCACAAACGAAATCATCATGAAGTACTCGATTAACAGCACAATTAAGCAAATATTCTCCAACACAAAATTCAGATCAACATCAACAATTCATTTATTCGTTTCGATGAAGAGAAAAAATTTAGAATTAATGCTCAAAGCTCATAATCACCATCACTTCACAAAAGCAACAAAAACATTCGGAAGCACATAAAAATCATCATATGTTACTTGATTACGACCACGGTTGAAGCATATAGTCTCCAACACAATGTACGGACCAACATTTATACATTCAAGTTTGGACGATACAAAGAAATGTACGATAATCCTCATAAACACAGAAATAGAAACTTCGAGCAATTTATATTAAGTTTAAATGTATATTAGTCACAAAATCGAGCGAGGAGTCCAGTAAAATGACCGTGAGGACTGAAGCAGCTCAGCAGCAGATTAAACTCGATTTCCTCAATTGCTTCCCATCCAATTTTATGATTCGGTTTATTTTCAGTTTGCTGGTTTAATTTAGAACACAAACATTGAAGATCGAGTATTTACCAGCTGAAATTCGCGCAGGAGTTCTGTAAAACCACCGTGGAAAAGCTCAACAGCAGATTGATCGCGCTTTCCACAATCGCTTCTCCATCCCTGCTTCTGATCTTCAAATCGTAAGTCTAAAAATATCTAAATCCGGATTCTGCTCCGATCGATTTCTGTCGCCGAGAATTTTAGTCGCATGTGTTGTGTTAGAGCTCAAAGAGTAGATTTGAACTCGAGATTATATTTATAGGCGCGATATATATAGAGGAATTCAATTTTTTGCGGGTAATTGTTTTATAACCGGGTCTAAGCCGGGTACTGTTTTCAACGATCCGGAATATACACTAATTTCCATTTTCCCCATTTTTGAAAACGCATGTGAAAATAAGAGAGAGAGAGAATATTCTTTTATAAAAACAAAACCAATAATAAAATTTCATATTTTCGGAATTTGGACATTTTACTACTCCATGTAAAGAAAGTATAAACTTAAAAAGCAAAATAAAATAGTTTGCCTTTCAAATAAAACAAAAAATAAATATAATTTGGATTACGCTATTTTATCTGCAATGGGCCGCCAATATAATTAACTCAAATATTTTATGAAGTATAATCTTATTACGTATTTCTAAATTTTATTATGGAATTTATGAAATTTGTGATTGGTCCTAAATTAATTCGAAGTGTGTCACAAGTCCAGTTTAATATTCTTTTTCCCTGAAAATTAAATTAGCTAGCCCCACTGCGATATCTTCTGTTCTAACATAAACATAGACAGAGGCAATCCAACTTTATGATTTATTAAAAGTAGAATGAAAAAAGAATGACCCCTTAGAGTGCTTGTAGTAGAATTCTCAAAATTTTGATCATAAATTTGATTTTAAAGTTTCACTTATACTATTTCTAGCCTATATTTTTCAAATGTATAGTTCTTCTATTTTTGCATTGATGATTTTATAAAATTTGTGAACCCAACTCAATTTATGAGATAAAAAATGAATTAGATATGTGTAAATTTAGGTAAATATTTAGGAGAGTGCAAATATTTTTGTAGAGTTCACTTAATTTGAGAGATCTCTAGATATAACTTTTAACTCATTTTAAATTTTGAGTTAAAACAGAGTTTAAGAGATCTGCTGGGAGTGCTCTAGTCTACTACGTTCATATATAAGCACATAATTTTATTATTTTTTGAAGCAAAAGCACATAGAATTCTGTATATAGATTGTTTTTAATCTTTGGAGAAAATATAAATGCGATTTTGTTGGTTCTTAGGCCAGTATTTTGCAATTCGAATCCTGAAAAATAAAATATTGTTACTTCTTCCGCGCAAGATCACAATATAATTTTTTATTTTTGTTTTCTCTCCCCCTCTCTCATGATTTTTCCAGGATCTTGTTTACTGATAGTAGCAAATAAGGATGTCCTTAATAAGTGTTTTAAATCGCAATTAGAGGTAGCTGAGCTAAACGTTGGTTCATAGTAAGTGGGGTGCACAAATTTGTAAGCAAAATATCTAATAATTTCTCAAACTATTATTCTACGTCTCAAATTTAGGGCTATCTAAACTGGACCGGTAGGGTACACTACTCCAAAATATTGGGTACCCGATCCCGATTTTTTTCAAATTTTTAATACCCTACCTCGACCCTATATTAAAAATTGGGTATCCAAATACCCGAGCGGATAATCCCGATCGATATTAGGGTACTCAAATTGCCCGATTTTATTATTAAATATTATGCTTAAAAAATATTTGACATTATTTAAATCTAAATTATAACACTATAAAATTATGTCTCAATGATCCATAACAATCAATGTGACAACAAAAATTAATAAAAAGACCATAAAATAACAATCAATAACCAAGCAAACAAGAAAAATTGTATATGTATTCCTCAAAAAAAAAAAAAAAAAAAATTATATATGCAACTTAATATTATAAAAATGTCACCAACACCATTAGTCTATAAACATAAAACCATAAACTACCTAATCAGTAAAACATATTAGAAAAACTAGGGTAAAAGAGATTTATATAATAAAATTATTAGTTTTATAATAGTTGAATATATACAAAATTAATTCAAAGTAATATAATATATTTATATAAAGAAATATAATATATATATAAAAAAGGGTTTATTTGGCTTCCCGGATCAGTTGTCGGGTATACCCAATACCTCAAATATCTAAAATTCTCATTTTGTATCCCGACCCATTTACCCGAACATGCAGTTATTTGGTACCCAATACCCGTCAGGTGTCGGGTCGATACAACACTATCCAATTACCCATCACCCATTTAGACAATCCTAATCTCAATTGTAAGTGTTATGACTTATGAGACAAGAAAATCTATATTATATTAAAATACAATAATTATTCAATGTATTTTCCCGCCTATTTATTGAAGGTTGGGGATAATATTTTACTTGTATTATGTGATAACCCTTAATTGAAGAAATTGTAATGTGGGTTGGTAATCAAATCGCTGCTAATTAAAAAAGAATCAAACAAATTTAACGCCAAAGGGTTTAACTATATTTTTGTGGTAAGGAGCTTTACCCTTATATTACTTTTTTTTAGATTACTTATTTAAACTGAGATAAAAACAAACAAAATTAATTTAAGGGATATAGTCATTTTATGGCCTGAACTTTTACCTGTTAGTTATTTTATGATCTGACCTTTTAAAAATTATAAAAATGACCTGACCTTTAGCCCTTATACCCATTTATAACACGAGACTATAAAAGCGATGACCGAATTCCACATCACATTGTCGGATTCATACGCGGCATTTTCACATTATGCTTTTTAACATCATCATCACCCCTTTTTCCTACTCCCTCCATCCCATAACAAGTGACTAATTTCATTTGGGCACATGTATTAAGGTGAAGGGTAAAAATTGGTTGAAGTGGTGTGACCCACAACTTTTGAAGGGTTAATTGTTTCCTTATTTGGAAACGCGCCACTTGTTATGGGACACCCCAATATAGACAACGAGCCACTTGTTCTGGAACGGAGGGAGTATTATTTTTTGGCCTGACATATGAATCTGACAATTTGACGTGGACTCCGGTCACTGCTTTTCTGCTCTCATGCCATAAATGGACATAAGGGCTAAAAGTCATGCTATTTTTGTAATTTTTAAAAGGTCAGACTATAAAGTAACTAACGGATAAAAAATCAGGCCATAAAATAACGATATCCTTGACGTGTATTAACCCCAAAAATTTGATGCTAATCTGTTAAATCTACTAGATGTTTAGTTCGGTTGACATTTTTGGTGGGAAAACGGTAAAACTATGTAAGTACAACGAATATTCCAGCTTTTGTATAGCAATAGGTATAGAAAATGAAATTACAAAATATGAAGCTAAAGATCCTTAACAATGACCTATACTCGTACTAATTCGTGAAAAATTAGACGGTGATAATTTTTATGTAATTAAAAAATACAAATAGTTTCAGATGGTGGTTGATATAAGTATCCCTTGAAATTATTGAAATTGTAAACTTAAGTTGCAATATTGAAACTCTGATTGCATAACAAAAAAAAGGGGGTGTTTACACCATTTGAATTACCAAATCAATACTTCAGCACTTAAATTTGGATTAAATACCACAAGACTACAAGAGGGTGGCAAAAGATTAGTTGGGCCGGATAGGGCCAACTACGAGCGTATTTGATTAAGCTTTTAAGTTGTCTAAATAACTTATAACTTGTTTATGAGCTTATAAGCTCTTACCAAGTGTTTGGCAAAATAAGCTATTCAAGAGCTTTTAAGTGCCAAAAAAAAGCTTGAAGAGCTTCTAAGCCCCCCTCCCCCCCCCCCCCCACAAAAAAAAATACCTATATCCCAACTTTTTTTTTGCGTAAGCAACACATAATTTATACAAATAACCTTATTTTCATTTATTATTCCAGATTTTTGAGGTTATATTAGTAAAACTATTTATATTAAAAAAAAAACATTTTTTTTTATTTTTTCTAATATTTATCTCTCTATTTCTCACATACATACACTTACGACTCACTCTTTCGCACGCGCACACACACAGTTACGGGACTCTCTCTCTCTCTCTCTCTCTCTCTCACACACACACACACAAAACACACACATACAAATCCACACACACACCCTCACAGTTACGACACTCTCTCTCTCCCCTCATTTTCTTCTTCTTTTGGGCTCGCCGCCGCAACACCCCACCATTTTGCAGCAGCAAATGGCCGCCGACGCCACCCACGACCAAACTTATTCCGCTACCCTGCAGTTTCCCGTGTCAACATCTCTCCACCCGATTTCAACGAGCAAATCTAGCATGAGTCCCTGCCGCCGCCGTGGCGGGAGCATTCGATGCGACTCATTGGGCACGATTTCGACTGGAGATAACTACTTTTTGTTTCTTTGAAAGAGAAGGAATAGACAATGAAGAGGGGGTGTGAGAGAGAGAGAGAGAGAGAGAGAGAAGAAAAAGAAAAATAGAGGGAAGAGAGAATGGGGAAAAGAGAGTAAAAGATCGAGAGGAAACAATAGAGAGACCATAAAGTAGTGAGAGAGGGAAAGAAAGTAGAGAGAGACCAGAAAGTAGAGAGAGAGAGAGTATATAGGAAGGGTGGGAGAGAGGAATTTACAGTAGTACTTTAATTACATAATAAATTAAGCTTATGATACTAAATTTAATTACATAATAAATTAAGCTTATGATACTAAATAAATATTAAATATTTTATAAAATTTTAAAAGAGCTTATAAGTTCAGTTACCCAAACACTTTAGGAACTTATAAGTTCTTTGAAAATAACAACTTAGAAGCTCTTGAAATATACCTTCTAAGTTCTTAGATCTTATAAGCTCTTAAACAAAAGCTTAGCCATACATTACACCCTCTACATAACAGACTCTATAAAAAGATCGCCACGGCCTGAAATTAAGTTAGGCTATAAAATCGAGGCCCAACTAAATCCAACATATTGTCTATGGTGCAAAATATTCGGGTCGGACATGAAGGGAAAATAAAAAATGGGATTTTTCTCATTCTATTCTAAATTATGTTGCATCTTCTGTACAACTCACACGTACTATTTGTATAGTAAATCTACTCTTCACGTACGAAACATCTTCTATAGTTGATGGATTTTGTTAGATGATCCATTGTATCATAGACATTAACAATTAACCATCTCAACAAAATAAACAGACATTAATAATTAAGTGGGTTCAGATTAATATGATAAATGACCCCACATTTCAAGTTTTACCAAAATGCCACAATTTGTTGGAGATATTAAGAGCATCAGCATTGGTTAAGCTTAAAGTTGGTTTAACTATGCTCCGGGTCTACTTATGAACTAATTGTGGTATTGGATTGGCTCATTTTATTAACTTATATCAATTAATTTTGATTTTTGAAATTTTGATTTAATTTAAGTTCGAAAATTGTAAGAGATTTATATTTGAAGATTGTGCAAATTTAAATAACAAAAATTCATAAATTTAAATAAGAAAATTACATAATTTAAATAAGAAAAAACATAATTTCATATTTCTCTTCGTGTGAGGATTTCGGCAACGTTGTGGGAATGTAAGTCGAGCCAATGTTTTAAAAATCGGATCAGTGATGGAACCGGTGAAGCTTCCGGTTTTGGTTCAACCGGTTCAACGGTGATTGAACCGTTTAATCGAACCGTTCAATAAATAAATAAAAATAATAATTAAATAAATGATAAACATTAAATTATTCATAATGTTATAAGAAATATACATTAAAATCAATTAGAAATATATCTATTTTTGTCATATGTAGATACTTTCAGTAAATATATTCAAAATTTATACAATAAAAGCATTTTGTGTATTAAAGTAGTTGAGAATTGAAGAAAGAATACTACCAAATATCCCGAGCAATGAAATCTTGAAATCAGGAAAACAAAATGCCCAGAGCCCCCTTGATCAAGTTGTCTATATACTATTGATTCCTCTTAAAATTGTAAAATTATATTTCTCATTCACAAATGCATCTTTCTTTCTTCTAGTAACTCTGAGATTGTGTTGGGTAGTGGAGTTGGTAAAGATGCTAGTTAACAACCTAGAGGTTATGAGTTCAAATCCCACCAAAAGCATGTATTTTTGGTAGAGAATTAACTATAGATATAATAAAAGATGATTATAGACAGGGGTTATACTTTTCTTTCAGCCCAAGACTCTTCGGCGGATGTTAGTGCTTCATAATTAACGTGCGCATCACCGGAAAAATGGCCGGCCGAGGGCGAGGGAAGAAGAAAGTAGTGATGGAGGGGATGAGCGCTATTAGAGCTACACCAACAGAGGAGGAAAAACGAGAAACTCTACCGATTATTGCAGTTGCTGGACCGGGGAAAGCCAAAATGAATGCAACAGTAGATTGTTGGTCCAACTCTTAAACATGGAATTCCTGTAGCTTGCTTAGAGTCTGAGAAGGTGAAAATAGAAACTAAAAAGTGGGAAAATGTAATTATTCTCTATGTGATTGGGGAGACTTCGATCATACGTTATTTGCAAACATATATTGAGGAACAATGTAAAAATCGAGAAATCGGATATGTTCTATCATGTGGATGGGTATTTTATCATCAAATTTAGATCGATGAAAGATATTAAGAAATGTTGTGCTATACACTGAGCCATACACAATTGCTAATTGGCCAGTGATAGTGAAAGCGTGGAAAGCTAGATTTAATTTTGACAAAAAAGTGCTAAGAATTGTCCCTTTATAGATTCAACTACCAAATCTACCTTTGAACTGCTGGGGTATGAATTCGTTAAGTAGAATTGGTAGTATATTGGGAACTCTGTTGTGGGCAGATGAGTGCACAACAGCACAAACAAGGATTTCTTATGCACGATTACTGGTGGAGATTGATGTCACACAACCATTGCAACATAGTATCTGGATTGAAGGTGAACAAAGACATTGTATAGAGCAGAAAGTATTGTATGATTAGGTGCCTCCGTTTTGTAAGGTTTGTCAATCTGTAGGGCATGATTGCATTGCTAAACCTAAAGCTAAGCCTCCACTAGCTACTAAACCTCAATGGATACTGATGGTCCCGATACGAGTTACTGGTGTATGGGGGATGGGGGGGGGGAATACACCAGCAAGGATTTTTCAATTTTGAAAACTTAACCCCCGAAAATCACTTCAACTGAGTAAAGAAAGACTCAGATGGAATCACAACTGAGTAAGAGAGCTCAGCTGTGAGAGTGGTGCCGTGCGGAATGTGGTGGAAAATATACTTGTAAAAACAACTCACGCTTTTGAGCAAGGTTGGTCAAAAACCAAAATAGTTGATATGTAAAGATGCAGTTTGTATGCCGGTTAGTTTGGTCAGTTGAAAATGCAATAAGTAACTAAACAGAAATAAACACAGACACACAGGATTTACGTGGTTCGGAGAGAACTCCTACGTCCACGGGGAGATGTGAGTCCACACACCTCAGTCCAAGTTCTTCTGGACAGTTCCACACAGCTTACGCGGGCTGTGCAACCGTTGCAATAAGTTTACGGGTACTTATCAACCTTTACAGTTAAGTTTACGGGTACTTAACAACCTATGTCAAGTTTGCGGGTACTTGACAACCTAACTACTCAATTACAGGAAGAGTATGATCCTAACAAACACTTTTAGGGTGTGTATGTGGGTGGGTTTTCCAACTACAGCTCGAACACGAATGTGAGCTGGATCTATGGCTTGAACGAATGAACACTCAAACTAAGATCTAAGACAGATTATAATTCTATGAACCCTCAGCTACTAATGTTCTACCACTCGGAACTCTCAGTTGCTGATGCTCTTAGAATGTGATTTTGCAGATTTTCTTTGCTTCTTGTTTCTCTCGTGGGTGCGCTTCAAATTTTCTCTGTCTTATATCGTGTCGAATGAATGAATGCCTCTATTTATAGGCGGAGAGAATCAACTAGCCGTTGGAGGAGCTGTTGATCTCTGTTCTTTGATAGTGATGGCTTGTCTCTCATCTCTGCAGACTTTCCTGATATGGCATCTGTGCTCTTCTGCTTTCCATCTGAGACAACCTTGTGTTGGGCCAAATGAGGTAATGACTGAACGGTCAAACCTTCACGTGACTTCCTTTTTGAATTTCAAATTCAAACCTTTCTGACAGTCAACCTTGGTTAGTCAGTTGAAAATCTTGATCTTCATCTGAGTGGTCTTCAGCTGATGTTCTGACTGAACCGTTGAACTCTCAGCTGACTTTGAACTTCATGTTGAGACTTCTTTATAACTTCCCCTTTCTTGAAACATTCTCTTTATCGGATGTCATTCTATAGCTGATGTTCCAACTGAACAGTTGGCTTGAACTCTCAGTTGTCAAAAAGTATTCCCCTTTTTGGCATAACTCTCTCATCAGACAGAGTCTTGTAACTGATGTTCCTTATCCGATCTTCCATCCGGGGTTGTATCCGAGTGTTGCTATGTTGCCGTCTTCAGCTGGAGATCTGTAAAGATAAAATCTTAACATTGCTCAAACAGCGAGCCTAACTGCTAACATTAGGAACTGGCAACATCTACTCGGTTGGGGTCAGTTGGTTTTGGAATTCATCAAAACTCATACTAATGAATTTCCCAACAATTTCCCCCTTTTTGATGATGCCAAAACCACTTACAACTTGAAACCGCTACTGATCTAAACCTTACTAACTGACCTAAAATCTCAGCTGAAATTCTAGACAGTCTATAAGATAAAACATCAAAGGGTTAGCACAGTTATAACATGGTATTTAAAAGACTGCGATTCATAGCTTGGACAATGAGATATTGTACGTCAAGTTGAATCGTATATATACTTGAAGTTTTCATTACAACTGATGATTATAAGGATAAGTACAAAATAGTTAAAGATACATCAGTTGCTCAAAAACTACATCAGCTCAAAAATACTCTTGGCCGTACTTGCTGAAGATACGGTCAAAGATCTCTCTCTTTGCAGCTGACTCAGTTCCGGTATTCACTCCATGTTCCTTGCACACTTGTCTCGCCTCAGCCATGATCGAATTTCTGTTAGGAGTACTTGTGCCTTTGATCATCTGAGGGCGATATCTGACCTTTTGCGGAACCAGAACAGTGTTGGGATCGAGCTGAGCTTTCACCATGGCTCTTTGGAATTGCCTGTACATCCCTGGATCCCCAGATTTGAGCTCCCACAAGGCTTCCTTGAAGGCTTGCCTTGGGTCTTCAGTTGAGTAGACCTTCCTGTAGTAGAAGTCGTTGATGAACTCATGCTTGAACTGCTCCCAATCATCGTTCCACTCAATGTTCATCCACTTGTCAATATGTGGGAACCGTGACTGGAGCGGGGCATTTCTTTGTAGCTGTTGAGTCTTCTTCCTAGCCTCAGCCTTCATCTGGTGTTTGTTGATTCTTCTGACGCTCCGGCTGCCTTTGTTTCTATCCACGCTCTTTTCAATTTTAGCCAGTTCCTTTTCGAACTTGGCCACTTTCTTGGCTTGATTTGCAGCAAACTTCTTGATCCAAGAGGGATTCAAGTAGTTCTCCTTGGACTCCCCCATAGCTTTTGCAGCTTCGATGCAATCTTCGACTGAGATTCCGTCAAGATCGGCATCCAGCTCGGCTGTAAGCTCAGCTACGAGGTCTTGGGAGACTTCGAGTTCCTGCTCTTTTTCTTCTGCAGCTGTGTCCTTCAGCTGAGATCCTTCAGCTCATTCCCCCTGAGTTCCAGCTGGCACTCCTTCCCTTTGCATCTCTCCTGCAACTTTCCCTTGTCCAGCAACAGCTGCTGGCCCCTGTCCTTCCCCCTTTTTGGCATCATCCAAAAGGGTGGCAACTGAGCCGTCCAGGGAGGTCAGCTTGGCTTCTGCTTGGTGAACTCGAGAGAGGAGTTCTTCCATAACATCTTTCTCTTCAACCTTCTTCGCCAGCTCCAGGTCTTGGCGTTCTTGCTCAGCTTTCTTTATGGCGGCAAGAGTTGTAGAGATATCCTTGTGAAGAGTGACGAACTCAGCTCTATAATTTTCGAACTGAGACATCCACTCCTGGTCTTGTGTCTGTTGGGACTTTGCAAGATTGGATTCAACAATAGGCTTGTAGACGTTAAAGTCTGAGCTGAGTCCTTGTACCGCTTTCTTCAGTTCTTTGACATCTGAGCTGGTAGAAGTGGAGACGTCTTCCAGCTTTTGCTATAGGGAGGTGGAGAGTTGTTCCAGCTGATTCTTCAAAGATGCATTCTCCTCCATCAGCTGCTGGAGCTTCTCAGTCTCATTCTGGAGCATTTGCTGCTGCTCTGCTTGGTTGGCCTGGAAGATGGCAAGCAGTTCCGTTCGCACCTGTGTAACTCTCTCTGTGATCAGTTCACAAATATCATCCGTGGAGTGTGCTGGCTGATCAGAGGGTCCAGGCAGTTCTTGCTGTTGTGCCTGGGCTGTTGGGTCCACTACAACCATGGCTGTTCGACTAGCTAGGTAATGTTTGAGCTTTTCTTCTTCCCTCTTGGCAGCCTCGTCAGCTTCATCTACATCCTCCATATGGTCGGCATTCTTGGCTAACATATGATCAAGAAATTGTACAGCTCCAGGATTGTCGCACAACTCTCTGGTGTCTTTCCCTTCTTCTTTACTCAGATCCAAGCGTCGACGGAACAAGGCCACCTTCTGGTTGTAGGCAACCTCGAGGTTCTGGTAGTCGAAGTACACCCACAGGTTGGATTCATCAATTTTCAACCTGTCCCAGCCGTGTATCCTCAGGGTTTCCTCCTTGACGTACCAGTAGCTGAAGATTACGCTGAACTGATAGAGCAGTTCAGTCCCAAACATGGCAAAGATGGGCATCGAGCTTGCCTCTGAGAACATGCCTATTAGTTTTCGAAAGCAGTAGTCCAACCTACCTTCATATTCAGCCAGAATTGCCTGGCGGTTGGCTTCTTCATCAATTTGGGGGGGATCAATATCAAAGGATAAGGGTTCAATGGTGTCATCAACGTTGGCCAAAGGAACGGTCTCAACGTTGGCATCGAGCGTGAGGCTCGGAATTTCTAACTGAGGATCAGTTGAGAGAACTGAATCCTCTTTAGAGAGAGACTGAGCGAGCTCATTAGTTTCCTCAGACGCAGGTGGGATTACCTGGCTGGCATCAGCTCCAGTTGGTGGAGAGTGTGGACTGTCGTGGGACTCCTCAGATGAAGAAGAGTCATCTGAGGACGAGCTGGACTCCTCAACGTCGGTCTCTCCTTCAACCATTTCTTCCTGTTGACGGGGTTGAAGAACAAACCCAGCTGGATCAACCGACTGGCTGAATTCGGTTGATTCCTTCTCCTCAGCTATTTTCTCAGCTGGTATCACCACCACTAGGCCCGTCGCAGCCGGTTGAGCTGCTGGCTGGATGATTTTGAACCTGGGCTTTTTCTTGAGGGGTTCCACCTCTTCTTCTTCTTCTTCATCCTCTTCCTCAGCTACTTCCTGCAGCTGGCGTTTAGCAGTTTTGGACTTTGATGGGCGGCGGACTGCTGGGGCCGACTCCACAGCTGGCTTTGTGGCTCCCTTGGGAGTGTACACAGCTTCCAAAACATCCCTAGCCTTCTTGGCTGTTGGGAACATCATCAGCTTGTTGAAAGGAGGGTCCTCATTGCCTTCCCAAGTTAGCTTCTTACCCTTGGTTGCTCGGAGGATCAGGGCTGATATCTTGGTGCCGAAGTTGAGTGTTCCCCTGACACTCAACAGTTTCTCTCCGGACTCAGCTAGTGTCTCGGAGATCTTCAGCTTCTCTGTCCACAGCTGGCTTTCAAAATAGCTCAGCCAGTCTATCTTGTGCTTTTCTTCCAAGGCCTTCTGCTGCTTGAGCTTCGGTCTGCTGATATCTCCGAAGGCTCCTCCATATGCGAAGGCACACTTTGATATTACATCAAACAAAAGTCAGTGCTCCGGCTTCAGTTTGGTCCTCTGCATACTCCCCTTCAATGGTTCAGGGACAATGAGGATAGTTTGCATAAAAGCATCTGCTTCCTTGTCGGTGAAGTTGCCCATCATGTCTACAGCCTCCCGATTTCTGGGGATGATCTTTCCCAGTTCTTTAGACACTTCGATCTCGACAGCTATTTCTTCAATCGATCGGGAAGTACTGATTCGTTGCTTGCACGGAATGGTCGTGACAAGCCCGAGTTCAGCATCACGTTGCAGATTCCGGTAGAAATGGGCTACTTGCTTTATGAGCAGCTTAGATGGAGAGAGAGTTGCCCAGTTGAGCAGACCGTGGTCGGAAAGAAGTTGGGCGACGGTGCGATTTTCGGCGTGGTCAGAGCTTCCCTTGAGAGAATCTGTTCGAAGTGGATCTTCGACAGCATCAAGTCGAAGGATTCCTAGAACGTGGCTGGTTCAGCAGAGACCATCTTCTTTGATGCTTTTGATTTAGGTGCCATTTCAGTGGAATATATATATGCAAAGAAGAATGAAAGATGTTACTGAAAATGGTGAGACAATTTCGGAGGGGATGATGAACAGTTAATATTGATATGCACGAATAGAGAAGGTAAGGATCACTTCCTGAATTTCCGCTTTATATAGGTTACCGCGTCGTTTGAAATGGATGGCCAGGATTGAATGGCATCTATCCATCAACGATTGAAATCTCGCGATGGTTGGGCGATTTTGACTGACGCTCCACGCGCGCGAGTGAGAAGGTGAAGAGATTAGTGTGTCAGCCCAATCGCACTATAAAGTAAGGCTATAGGTGTTCAGCCAGACTTTACATTAAATGCGTCAAGATGGCTTATTTAATTAAGCTGATATGTTCAGGAATGTTTGAATTTATTTCAAACATTCTCATTTAATGTCATAACACCTTCAGCCATAAATGATACCTACCAGCTGATGTCTGAATCAGTTGTGTTCATCAGTTGCAGCTTACCATCAGCTGACTCGAGTTCGTCTGTTTAGCTGACGTCTGATGTCTTTAGTTGGCGCTCCGCATATGAGATTCCCCCTTCATCTGAGCTTCCCCCTCAGATAGATATCTGACTCTTCAGCTCGGCTGACTCCTCATCTGATTTATCCAACAGTCCAAGAAGATCACATAACATCTTGAACCGGGCTTCAGGTAGAGGTTTGGTGAAGATATCAGCTCTCTGAATCTCAGTTGGAATCTTCTCCATGGATACGTCCTTCTTTTCGATATGATCTCGGATAAAATGATGTCTGATATCAATGTGCTTTGTCCGAGAATGATGAACAGGATTTGAAAGAGATAGCAATGGCACTTGAGCTATCGCAATGAATGGGAACCTGTCCAGTTGCAACTTCATAATCTCTCAGCTGTTGCTTGAGCCATAACACTTGCATGCAACAACTTCCGGCAGCCATATACTCTGACTCGGTTGTAGAAGTAGCAACACATGCTTGTTTCTTGGAGAACCATGAAACTAACTTGCTTCCCATGAACTGATAGTGTCCAGATGTGGACTTCATGTCCAATCGATCTCCGGCTAGATCCGCATCTGAGTATCCGGTCAGCTGGATATTGTCGTCAGTTGGATACCACAACCCAACATTGACAGTACCCTTCAGATACTTGATGATGTTCTTTGCTGCCAACATGTGAGCTTCCCTCGGTTGGACTTGAAACCGAGCACACACTCCAACCGCGTAGGATATGTCTGGCTGACTGGCGGTTAGATATAGCAGCGAACCGATGATCCCTCTATACTTGCTGGCATCCACTAGCTTTCCCTTAGCTCCGGGTTCAATCTTCCAGTTAGTATTCATCGGGATCCTTGTGGTCTTACTTGTCTGCAATCCGAACTTGGTGATGAGCTCCTTTGTATACTTGGACTGATTGATGAAAATTCCTTCTGGTGACTGCTTCACTTGTAATCCAAGGAAATAATTCATCTCGCCCATCATTGACATCTCGAACTTCTCCTTCATAAGATCTGAGAATTTCTTGCACAACTCATCTGACTTGGAACCGAATATGATGTCATCCACGTAGATTTGCACCACAAGTATATCATCTCCAACTTTGATGGTGAAAAGGGTTTTATCAACTGAGCCTCGTTTGAACCTCGAGTTCAGAAGAAATCCACAAAGAGTGTCATACCAGGCTCTAGGAGCTTGCTTCAAGCCATAGATGGCTTTCTTCAACTTGTACACTCTTTCATATCCAGTTTCAAAACCAGGTGGCTGTTCAACATAAACATCTTCCTTGATATCACCGTTGAGGAAGGCACACTTTATATCCATCTGATATACCTTGAACTTGTGATGTGCGGCATAGGCTAGAAAAATTCGGATGGCTTCAAGCCTTGCAACTGGTGCGAAGGAATCTTCAAAGTCAATTCCTTCTTGTTGGCAGTAACCCTGAGCTACCAACCTTTCTTTGTTCCTCACGATGTAACCAATGGCGTCTCTCTTGTTCTTGAAAATCCATTTAAGTCCAATAACCTTGACACCAGTTGGTCTTTCTACCAATTCCCAAACACAGTTGCGTAGAAATTCATTCAGCTCCTCTTGCATAGCTGTTGTCCAGTGAACACAGTTGAGAGCTTCCACAACGTTCTTTGGTTCTGGCACATCAGCTACAAAGCATGAAATCATGGCAACATCTCCAGCTTGTTCGAACTCTTCTAGAACTGCCAACTCCTCAGCATATTGGGCATAAGTGTTGGTCTCTTCCTCAGTTGAGTCCTGCGTTGCAACTCTGCTTCTTGTACGCACACCTTCGGTTGGATCTCCGATGATGTCGTTAGTGGAATGAACTCCATACCATCTCCGGTTGCGTCTTCCTTCTTCTTCCAACTGTGTTGGTTCAGGGATTTCAACTGAAGGAGAATCCTGAACTGTTGGAGTCTTCATAACTGGGGATTTGTCAACTGTTGGGTCTGGATCCTCAACATTGATAACATTTCGAACCGGGCTTGGTTGGGCTTCGGTTGCTGATGCAGTTGGAGTGACATTAGCTGGAGTTTCCCCTTGATTTGAGCTGGGGTCCTCAGCTACCGCTTGATGATCTTCACATTCATCTTCTGAGGAACACGGATCATCATCGTCAGTTGCCCATACCAACGGTTCGGCCAAATTTTTTTGCCTTTGAACTTGCGATCTGGTGAGAACTGGTGGAACAGCTGGATCTGCTTGTTGTCCTTTAGCCTGTTCTCTGCACTCAAAGGTAGATTCATCAAAACTAACATGAGGTGTTATGTCCACAGCACGAGAGCTGTTGTTGAAAACTCTATATGCCTTGATTCGAGCAGCATATCCAAGGAATATGCCTTTCGAAGCTTTGGCATCGAAAGTTTTCAACTGAGTCTTCCCATTGTTGTGAATATAACACTTAGAACCAAAAATGCGAAAATATGAAATATCAGGCTTCCTGCGTCTCCATAGTTCGTATGGTGTCTTTCCCAACCGCTTGGTCAGAAGAGATCGGTTCTGAGTGTAGCAGGCTGTGTTGATCGCCTCAGTCCAAAATCTCTTTAGCAGAGCTGAGCTTGTCAACATGGATGTGACTGCATCCTTCAGCGTTTGGTTCCTTCTTTCAGCTACTCCATTCTATTGCGGAGTTCGCGCAGCTGAGGTTTGATGAGTGATTCCGTGCTTCTCGCAGTATTCAATGATGGTTTCATTGAGGAATTCGGTTCCACAGTCTGATCGGATAGAAATGAGTTTCATCTCTTGTTAGTTTGATATCCGATCCATCAGCTTAGGCAGCTCATCTCGGGTTTCACTCTTGTGGCGCATGAAAATGGTCCATGTGTAACTCGAGTAATCATCAGTTACAACCAGTGTATATTCGTTGCCATTTATGCTCTTAGGTGTAATTGGCCCGAAGAGATCCATATGGATCAGTTGCAATACTCGGTCGGTTGAGGGTGTGGATTTCAACCTAAATGAGGATCTAGCGAGCTTTCCCAGCTGACACGCACTGCAGATGTGAGTTGTTGAAAACACTCGGTTAGGAATGCCCTTTGCGAGTTCTTGTCTGGCAAGTCGGTTCATTGTCTTGAAATTCAGATGGTTGAGCCTTTTGTGTCACATCCAGGTCACATCTGAACTGCTCTTCAATAACAGACATGTTTCAGGTGGACTGCTATTCCAGTCAGCATAGTACACATTCCCAGATGGGGATCGATTTTCCAAAAATATGACCTGCTTTGTTTGAACATCTTTAACCCTTCAACCCTGCGCATCAAACTTGACAGAAAAACCATTATCACAGAATTGGCTGATGGAGAGCAGGTTATGCTTCAATCCATCAACATATGAAACATTAGAAATTGACACGTGATCGGTTTCAAGGGTACCGTAGCCTTTGGTGTAACCTTTTGAGTTGTCACCAAAAGTAACAGTTGGACCGTTCAGCTCCACGAAACTGCCAAGCAAATCCTTCAGATTTGTCATGTGTTTCGAGCATCCACTGTCCATCACCCACTTTGTCTGTGATGCTTTATTCTTCCTCAATTGTTCCTCCTGTACCTGCACGGAGAAACACGCTTAGGTCCCCAATTTCAGTTGGGTCCTGGAGGGTTAGAACCAGTTCCTCCTGGAACTGTGGGTCGCTTTTCCCTGTAGACTCGAATAGCCTTGTCATTCCAAATGATCTGCCCATTTTCATCAACTATAACAACGCCTCGGTTATCCTTAGGCTTGTTGTTATTATTGATGTTCTGTCTCTTGGGGGGAGATGCATTTCTCCTATTTTGGGCTTTAGGATAATAAGTTGAATGTGTTAAGGATGGTGGGGAGTGATTACACATGGTGTAATAATCAAATAAGAGATGACAGAATATTTTCACTTATTGATAGGTGTTTGGTGAATCATATATGGTCCAGAGATATTATGACTGTTCAGGTAGAAATTCTGGAGAGAAACTTATCAGACCATAGTCCTTTGTTCTTGAGAATTAGCAGATCTGCCCAAGGTGTGATAATCAAATAAGAGATGACAGAATATTTTCACTCATTGACAGGTGTTTGGTGAATCATATATGGTCCAGAGATATTATGACTGTTCAGGTAGAAATTCTGGAGAGAAACTTATCAGACCATAGTCCTTTGTTCTTGAGAATTGGTGATGATAGAAGTAGCAGATCTGCCCAATTCAGATTTTTGAATGTTCTATCTGATCATCCAGATTTTTAGAAGATTGTAGAGCAAGTTAAGCTGATGAATGTTTGGTTTAAACTAAATAATGCTCATTACAAGAAGATCCCTGAAAAGCTAATGGAGCTAAGATAAGAGTTACATGTAGTTCAATCACACTTGTTGCAAGATAAGCAGAATATTCAAATGGTGGGGGTGGAGAGACAAGTTTTGGAGAATAATGAGAAATGGAGCAAAGTTGAAGAGAGCATTTGGCAACAAAAGTCTAGAATAGATTGGATAAAATTAGGTGATTCTAATACCAAATACTTTAATGCCTATGCTAAAGCAAGACAGAGTGGCAAAGTTATTCAACTCATCATCTCAGCTGATGGTACAAAATGTGTTATACAGAGACCAATTATGGAAGAAGTGTTGCAAGTCCATAAGGGGTTAAGAAGTGCAATTGAAACTCTTCCTATGATTGATAAACAAACTGTTGCTTTGGGACCTAAATTGACTCATGATAGCTAGAAGAAACTGTGTGCTGGAATTAATAATGCAGAGATCAATCGAGCAATCAAGAGCATGAGCTCACACAAGGCCCCTGGGACTGATGGGTACAATGCTCGCTTTTTTAAGACAACTTGGCCAATAATTGAAGAGGAGATAAGGGCTACTGTTAAACAATTCTTTGAGACAGGTTACCTCCCTTGCACTATAAACACTGCTTTGATCTCTTTGCTGCCTAAAACTTTGACGAGGCTGTCGTTCGCACTCTCAAAATGAATTTGTAGCCTATCCTCATAGCTATATAGTTAGTAAGTAAGTACATGGTTGATCCACAAGGAGTTGATTGTCACTATCTCTTGAAACCTCCTCCACCTGTTCAGAAAAGTTGGTTTTGCTATCTTGGTCACTAGGGCTCTCTTGCCCAATTCGAGAACTCAATAAAACACTGAAAAGTAAACAAGTAATTTGGTCAATAATAAAAAGGACCTGATTTGGACTAAGACGTTGTTAAGTGAAAACCCTAGCTTGGTTATTGGTGCAAATATATTCATCACACGCATGCATCATTAGTTATGGGACTTGAATGCTGAGATCCCTTTTTACTCGTCATGCTCTCAACAAACCCTTCCCTTACCTATCGTTACTTAGCTGGTGACGCACCGCCGGCTCCCTACCTTGGGCAATACCTCTGTCGGAGTCATCGTTCAGTTTCTTGCCCAAGGAGCATTTATCTCTAGAAAGGCCCAACAAGGAATCATCACGTCTCACTTCATAAGGCAGACACCTTCCTCTAATGTTAATCGATCTTAATCAAGAAGATGTGGAAAACACTCCTACTTCTCAATTGATTGGTGATCTAATATGTCCTAAGTGATTAACGGCCTATTAACCTCTTAATCGTATTATCTCATATTTGAACAAGTTTATTAACATTATGGGAACACATGCATGTAATTATCTAGCACAATTTAGACCTCTCAAGCATAGGTTAACACCTAACTGTCTTGCCCAGACCAAGTATAAAAGCTTAGCTAGACATAATCATAAAGTAACGAATATATGAATTGAAGAAAAGCATAAACACTATATTAAAACTTACGAAATACGTGCAAAAGTAAATCACGGCCAAAAGTGCCGATAAAACAAAGTACGAATGAAAGTATGCCCGTAGGACTTGTTTTTCTCCTCACAAACTCTCAATGGAAAATACAGGGAACAAAGCATAAAAACGGCGTGTCCTTCGCAGCAGCAAGGCATCGATATTTATAGGCAAGTGCGTTAGGGTTTGGGCCCCCTAGTCCTTAACATGGAAGGAATCCACGAGCTACCTTGGGATGCAAGTAACACTTGATAAGCTCGACCCTCAACAAGGTAAGTCACGTCTATCTTCAAGAGATCCCTTGCGGATCCTAAATCTAGTCGGATAAGGAAATATACTTAAGTTAGATCATCTCATCCTTATCCTTCTAGACCTAGGAGAGAAACTCGCCTGTTGACTAAAGCACTCCTCCTATCTGTCTTGACCAATATGGCTCGATCTGACCTGCTTTCAGAAATGTTGCTTTCTTCCCCTGTGTTGCCCAGTTTCCACCAGCAGGGCAGCAAACACCCTCCTGCCCAAAATATGTCCTCAAGACACAAAAACTAGACAAAACACACACAAATACTCAATCTAAACTTCCTAAGACATACACTAAAAAGACACAAAATATGGACTCATCAAACTTCTAATGCTTGTGTTATCAAGAATTTCAGACCCATTGTTGTAGTGTGTTGTATAAAATAATTTCTAAAGTTCTGGCCAATAGATTGCAAGAGGTTTTATATGAGATTGTGAGTGAGAATCAATCTACTTTTGTGAAGGGAAGAGTCATTCATGATAATATTCTTTTGAGTCATGAGGTGATTAAAGGGTACAACAGGAAAAACATTTCTCCCAGGTGCATGATAAAAATCGATATACAGAAAGCTTATGACACAGTAGAATGACCCGTTTTGAAAATTTTGATGTTAGAATTCATATCAATTTGTGCAATGGATCCTTGTTTGTGTTACTACCGTGTCATATGCTATCTGTGTGAATGGAGATGTTACTGAAACATTCAAGGCCAGGAGGGGTTTGAGACAGGGTGATCCCATCTCACCCTATTTGTTTGTGGTGTATATGGAATATTTGAATCAATGCTTGCTGGAACTAAGGACTAACACAAGATTTAGATATCACCCTAGATACAAGAAATTCAACTTGGTTCAAGTTTGTTTTATTGATGACCTGTTGATGTTTGCAAGAGGAGGTCTGGAATCAATGAGATAGTTGATGTTTGCTTTTGAGAAATTTTCAGCTACTTCTGGTTTGAGAGCCAACCAAGCAAAAAGTAATATCTATTTTGGAGGGGTGGCAGGTATTGTGTAGGAGCAAATATTGCAATAATTCGGCTTAGTTAAGGGAGATTTACCTTTAAAATATCTAGGGCTGCCTCTGTCCTTAAAGAAGTTATCTATTCTTCAATGTCAACCCCTGATACAAAGGATTCTGGATAGGGTTAACTGTTGGTCCTCTAAACTTTTATCTTATACAGGGAGAGTTTAGTTAATAAGATCTGTCTTATTTGGAATTCAATCATATTGGTGTCAGATTTTTTATGCTGCCAAAAAAGGTGCTTAAGGCAACACAAATGGCATGTAGAATCTTCTTGTGGACTGGAAAAACTAATACAAACAAGAGAGCTTTGGTGAGTTGGGAGCAAATTTGTAAGCCTAGGTTTGCTGGTGGTCTAAATATTACAAACATTGAGTGGTGGAATAAGGCTGCAATGTGCAAGTTACTATGGTGTGTGGCTCAAAAGAAAGACAAAATATGGGTCAGGTGGATCCATGGTTATTATCTTAAGCAGTAGAATTTCCTTACCACTCCAGGCTCGTACATGCACTCCTGTTATTCGGCTTTCATGATTCCTTTGTTTGTTCTCTTACTCCATTTATGTTTGGGAGTTGACCCTCGATTTGATCAAAGGGAACCCCTTCCCGTCCCGAACTAAACAGAACAGCAAATCGAATCATAACATCGGGAAATCAAGGCTTGGCGTAGTGAAGTGAGCCGATAGGCAAAACTGGGTATTTGCAATTCCTGGATAAACTCTCCACTACTAGAACCCTTGAGCTTGAGTTTAGTCTTTCTCTCTATTCCTGCTCAATGTTCTTGGGTGGTAAGGAAGATTTTACAAGCTAGAGAGGCAATTTTGAATTCCTCTCTTAGAATAGTTGTGCTGGAACATGAGCAGTTTTCTATTAGAAGATTATACAAGGAAATGTGAGGTGAGTGCACCAAAGTGGAGTGGCATCGAATGATGAGTGGCTCCTCCTAAATGTTTATTCATCATGTGGCTAGCACTGCAAGGAAGGATGGTCACATGTGATAATCTAAGGAAATTTGGATTTCAGGGAGATGGAACTTGTTGTTTGTGCTTGCAGGAATCTGAGACAATGGATCACATCTTCTTTAACTGTGGATTTTTGCTAAAATCTGGAATGAGGTTTCAAATTGGGGAAGTCTGAGTATCAGTCCTAAACCTTGGCTAAAAGAGAGGATCCAACTTATGTGATATTGTCGTTCTAAAACCAGCAAATAAAGGATGTTTAAGTTGTTGATTACTATTGTTGTGTGTTAGATACGGAGCGAAAGAAATAGAAGAAAATTTCAAAGTATAACTACCACTGAGGATGCAGTGATTAGGCAATGCCAAGTAGTGGCAGTAGTGAGGTGCAAGTCGAGTCCCAAACTGGCTAGATTATTGAGGTCATAATTAGTTAGTTATAACAGTGCTTGAGTTTATTTTGTGGGTTTGTAAGTTTGTGATCTTTAAATCTCCCTTGGTGAAATAACATTTTAATTTTACAAAAAAAAAATGATGATTATAGACTAAATGCGTTGGGCAGTGGAGTTGGTAGAGAAGCTAGTTAATAAGCTAGAGGTCATAAGTTCAAATCCCACCAAAAACATGTATTTTGGGATAAGGAATGAAAATCGGGTTGTTCCCAAAAACCGCTGCCTGTTCAACGAGTCGCCCGGTTCTTACAATCGGTTTCAGCAATATGTAAAGAATCTTCATGTCCATAGCATCGCGCTCGAGCTGGTTCTTCTCCGCGGTGAACTCAGTGATTGAGGCGAGCTTGGCTTCCGTGTAGCCCATAAATTTCAAAATCTCTTCTAGGCACGTCGCCGCTTTTCCTTTCCCTTTGGCCGCCTTCGCCGCCTTGTTACTTATTGGCCGGGTAGATAAAGATTCTTTGCCTGATGCCGAAGTTGTTGCCGATGCCGGCGAGCCGTTGCGGTGGCCGGCTAGCCGTTGACGGCAAATTCCTGCGAAAACTAGTCGTTGGCTGGCTGATTCAAAATTTATTAATTTTAATAACGTGCCACACATAATTCATCGATGAGTCAGGCACATCCTAATTTGGCTCTTTATCAGTTACGCTCATCGAAAAGTTGGCTCGAGCCGGCGATAAGCCTCATCTATGCAGATGCTATAATACTTATTTATTGAGAAGTGAGCCAACCAAATTATGGAACAATGCAATTATCTTAGATCTCTGAAATTTTTATTTGTACCAACAAATTTGTGAACAAAGTCCAATAATGGCAATATAGTAAGACAATTGAATCGAACATAGCTTGTCTTGCCTTTGTACAAATTTAGAATTTTATAAATCTTAATAATTAAAAAATTTAGTATCAACTCTTTGAGAAATTCTTGTGTGGGTATGTAGTACACTACCCATCCCTCAAATGATAATATTTTAATAATATTTCAATTCAGGAACCTGCACTAGTTGCGTTTGCGATAAAATCGAATTTTTAATTTACCACTTTCACTCCACCAAATTTAATTTATGTTACTATTTTATTTAATTTGAAAATATCTTCTACTATATATCATTATTCATGTTTATGAATCTCCTATCGGAACACACAATGTTGATTGACCATAAAATCCATAATTCCATAAGCGCACATGGTCAACTGAATTTGAAGAACAAGATGGGGTACACTGTACACAACTACAACTTTTGAATTTGTGTACTCATTATTCTCGTGAGTATGTGATGTACAAACATATACAGCTCAAAGATACTATCAAATCCCACTAATTGAGAGCTAATTATAGGAAGACTATCACCACAGAAAATATGCTAGCTAATAGCAGAGATTACAAAAGTTATAAATGGGAAAATGTATCATCAAATCTTTCACTCCCCCTCAAGTTGGCGTGTGAAGATTACGAATGCCCAACTTGTTGACAAGATAACGAAAGCGTGCAGCTCCTAAAGCCTTGGTAAACAACAAGTCTGCTACTTGATGTTCAGTGGAAATCTTTCGTGGTAAGATTTCATTAAACTCGACACATTCTCAAACAAAATGATAGTCCATCTCTACGTATTTTGTACGTTCATGAAAAACTAGGTTGTTGGTGATATGAAGAGCAACTTGATTATCGTAATAGAGTGGAGTTGCCTTTGTTTGTGGTGCTTCAGTGTCTTTGAGCAACCACCGTAACCATAAGATTTCACTGACAATAGTCTCCATAGCTCTATATTCTGCCTTTGCGAAAGAGCGTGAGACAACAGATTGTTTCTTGGTGCGCCAAGATATTGGTGCACCTCCCTTAGAAATAAAATAATCTGTAGTAGAACGCCTTGTCGTAAGGCAGCCACCCCAATCAGCATCACATGATGCTTTAAGCTCAAAATCTTTATTTGTTGGAAAAAAAAGTCCCTGCCCTTGCTGTAGCCTTGAGGAAGCGTAAAACTCGCATGACAACATCCATATGACGACGACATGGAGCCATGATGAACTGACTCAAATAATTTAAAGCAAATTGGATATTCGGCCATGTAGTGGTCAAATAAAGAATTCGACCTATCAATCTTCGATAGCGAATAACATCCACATGTGGGCTATCATCATTACTCAAGAGCAGGTTTTGTTCCATAGGACCTTGTAAGCCACTTTCTTCAAGAATATCAAGTGTATACTTCCTTTGACTTAAAGTAATCCCCTTAGTTTATTGTGCCACCCCAATGCCAAGAAAATATTTTAAAGGTCCCCAAGTCCTTTATGCTAAATGACTTGTCTAAATTTGTCTTCACAGAGGTAATTTTGTGAATACCATTTCCAACCAATATGACATCATCAACATAGATAAGTGCAACTACATAAACCCCTCTTCTTTTGAAAACGAACAATGAATGATCCGCCTTTGATTGGCAAAAACCGATATTTATCAAGGCTCGAGTTAATTATGATACCAATTTCTCGAGGCTCGACGAAGACTAAAAAGGCAAACTCTAGTTTCCCCTTCCTTTGCAAATCCTTGTGGAATCTTCATGTACACATCTTCTACTAAGTCGCCATGGAGAAAGGCGTTGTTAACATCCAATTGATGTACTATCTAATTTTTCTTAGCTGCTATTGTAAGCAGGCTCCTCATAGTGACTAGTTTTGAAACTGGTGCAAAAGTCTCATGGAAATTGATTCCCTCTACTTGTTCAAAGCCTTTTGCCACCAAACACGCCATATAAGGCTCAATTTCTCCATTTGATTTATATTCCATTTTGTAAACCCATTGGAGTCGATTTACTTCTATTCGGGTGGTAAGGCAACAATTAATTATGTATCATTTTCTTCTAAAGCTATCATTTCCTTTTGCATTACCTCACACCATCGCGGATCTTTTGCTGCCTTATAAAAAAACTTAGGCTCATCTTGGGTAGTGAGGGCCACAAGGTAAGCCCTATGTTTACGAGAAAATCTATCATATGAAGCAAAATTTGCTAAAAGAATATACCTTGGTGGTTTCTGAATTGGTGATGGGCTGCGAATGGTGAATGGACTTCGACAAATCTGATTGTGTTGAGCCTTGTACACACCCTCTTCCACGGATGGACCATCCGCAACATTCAGTTTCCATAGTGTCCGATTCTTCATTGAGCTCGTCCCAGATTCATGTGGGTACCCATCATCGTCTATTCCCATTTCGTTTGTTTTTTTTTTTTAATTTCTTCATTCGTTTTCTCTTCCCAAAATCTTTGAAAAGAAAAAACATTCTCGACAAACTTAACATCACGAGAAGTGTAAATTTTTTTAGTTTCCAAGTCAAAAACTCGATATCCCTTTTGAGAATATGGGTACCCTACAAAAATGCAACGCCTCCCCCTTTCTCCAAACTTATCTCTACCTTTTCCATTATTTTTGGCATAAACCAAACACCCAAAAACACGAAGGTGGTGACAAGACGGTAGGGCTGAGCAGCGGGTCGGGTCGGCCCAAAACCGACCAGAACCGATAAAACTGACGGGCTGACTTTTTTGCGAATTCCGGATCACCGCCGAGCCGATAAGAACTTTGGGCCGAGCCAACACCGACTGAAGCCGAAATGTCGGTTTCGGTCTCGGTTCGGTTTTAACCGATCTAGGCAAGGTAAATAGGAAAAGTGATGTTGCTCGCCGCCGCGATTGATGAAGAGCTTATGGGGACATTGTGCATCTGCTATTTGTTGCCTTGTTGGGCTTGAAATCTAATGGGTGAGAGAGAGAAAAATAGAGAGAGTGGGAGTTGGGAGAGTCTTGCAGCAAAAAACAAAACTTAAAAATTACGTGAGATGTTGAAGAGATAAAAATAGCAGACCTACAAAACTTTTGTGGTGAGGATTGAGGAAGATGATAAAATAAAGAGAGATATAGCTACAAAGGATAGAGTAATTAGAAGGAGAGAGAAGATAATTATTTTGGGCAGTGAGATGGAAAAAGAAACGATAAAGAGAGAGAGAAGAATTATTGGGGATTGTGACTTTTCATCATTACCCATAAGAGAGAGAGTAGTGGTGTCAGTGATGATGGTGGCTCGATAATTTGTAATGGGTAGGAAAGTACATACCCCTTAATTAATATCGGTCAGTTCGGTCTGGTTCGGCTGGGGAGAGTTGAAAATCGAAGCCGACCGATGAAACCGATATTTTTGAGAAATGAAAACTGCAGCCGACCCGCCACCTACCTAGAGCCGACACCGACCGACCGAACCCGTCCGGTTCGGGTTGGTTTGTCGGTTTCGGGTCGGCTGTGCACACCCCTACAAGACGGTGCTTTCCCAAACAAAATTTCATATGGAGTTTTATGTTCGATTTTAGAAGGAAATCAATTTATAATGTATGTGGCAGCCAGAACGCATTCCCCCCAAAATTCTATGGGTATTTCTGCTTCAAAATGTAATGCCCTAGTAATTTCAAGAATATGTCTGTGTTTTCCCTCGACTACCCCATTTTGTTGTGGCGTGTGGGTGCAAGAAGTTTCAAGAATAATTCCATTATCACCATAATATTCCATCATGTGATCAAACTGATTGCGCACCATATTACAAAAAGTGATCAAATAATTGTGCACCTCAGATTTATGTTTCATAAGAAATACCCACACACCTCTACTGTAATCATCAGCTACAGTAAAAAAATAGCGAGCTTCTGAAAACGAGGGAGTATGATAACCACCCCAAATATCACAATAGATAAGTTCAAAACAAGTAGTTTGTATACTACTTCTCGGAAATGAGAGTCAAGTCAATTTAGCTCTCAAACAAGAGTCATAATGTTCACTATTCTTACCATAACTACTAGAAAAACCATCAACATGTTATGGTCCCGGTAACAAGTATCTGGTGTATGTGGGGGTTTACACCAGTAGCCATTTTTTTTTCTTTTCAAAACTTTTTCACTGAGTTAACTGCTCACGTCAGTTTGCTCAACAACTGGAAATGTCAGTTGAAGCGACTTTACAACTGAGTTGCTCAGTTGGAGCTAATCGCACAGTTAAGTATACAGCTGACGTCTCAACTGAGTGTGCAGCTGAGGGTTCAGCTGAGATGCTTAACTGAGGTTTCAAAGAGTTTAGCTTTTGCAGAAGTTGGTGGAATTTAAGCTCGTTACTAAAACTAAAACCTTAACGAAAATAGGGGAAGGTCAAGTTCCCAAAACTCAGTGCAGTTTGTAAGAATGCAATTTGTATGCAATATGCTGGGTCAGTTAGTTAGGTAAACTAAATGTAAATGCATAAGGTAAAGTACACAGTATTTTAACGTGGTTCAGAGATTGACCTCCTACATCCACGACTTCCTTTTTAGGGAAGTAATCCACTAGATAAGCTTACACGTGCTTACCAAAATGTTCCACTTGGATTACGGGTTCCAAGCAAACCTAATCAGTTCAATTACGGGTTCGAACAAGACCTTACAACACTTTTCCGGGCAAGTGCACAACCTGTTCTTAGATTCCAGGTTCTAAGGGACCTGGTCTTGGATTCCGGGTTCCAAGGGACCTGGTCTTTGATTACGGGTTCAAAGGGACCTAGTGACTTTGATTGCAGGTTCAAAGTCGGACCTAAGGTTTGGGGGTTGGGGAGATTTCCAAATATGAAGTCTTCGACACAGAGAGAAGTGGAGGCTTCGTCCTAAGGCTTAGAGACTCGATCTTTTGGGAGAGAGTCTGCTTGGACACTAATTGTGCAAAAACCTATATTCTAGACTCGATCAAAGAAGGAGCGTTCTGAGAGGCTAGATAGAAGAACAGGAGGAGGGATGAACACTCTACTTCGACTGGACTTTGGCGAAGGTCTTCTTGCTGGGGAGAGAGAGGTGGTCTGCTGCTGTTGTGGTGCTTCTTCACTCTTTTTCTTTTCTCTCTATTGGTTTTCTTTTGCGCCAATCGCCAATGAGCTTTGATGTGGAAACCTTTATTTATAGAGGAAGATCTAACTAACCATTGGAAATAGCCGTTTGATCTCTGCCAAAAGGATGGCATTCCACGTGTTTTTCTGGAAACTTTCCTAAAATAGAAACTGCAACCTTTGCTTTATGCACGTCGCTGTTGTCGGTCCATTTATAGTAAGTTCTCTAGCTGACTTGTGCTTCCGAGTAAATTTGAATCGGGACTGCAACTCTTCTGTCTTTGACGTCTTCAAAGTCTTCTCTACTTCAACTTCTCTTCACGCTTGAGCTGCATGGGTCAGTTGAGGAGTCAACAGAGTTGCTATCTAACTGAGTCCATACTTCAGCTGAGGTTGAGGTCTCAACTGAGTTTGAAGGTCAACTGAGTTTGGGTCTTAACTGATTCTGGGTCTCAGCTGAGTTCTTCACGAACTTTCTTCTTCAGTCCGACTGACTTCTTCTGCTTGAAATCTGTAAAGATAAAATCCCTATGCTCAAACAGTAAGCTCTAGCTAAGTTCAGACTAAATGCATTCATCTACTCGGTTGGGGTCAGTTGGGGTTTTGGTATGATTCGAAACCTTTTACTAATTTTCCCAACAAACATGCTGCAATTTTAAGCTCGAAGCATGTCCTAATCTTTTGTGCCAAACTTGTGAATCTACATTGAAGGACCTAGCCATACCTTCTTTCACTATTAGCTCCAAGTAATATAGACCATCGCAGTGCCTACCCATCCTAATCAAATTCCTGGAAGGTAAGTCATGCATAACATAAAAATTCGGAAAGAATGTGAGAACCCAGTTTAAGTCTCTTGCCAATTTACTCACTGAAAACAAGTTACACTTAAAATCGGGCATATTTAAAACATGATCCAGCTCCCATTCAGCAAGTTTGCATTTCCAATGCTCCTAACCGGAATAGTTTCACCATTTGGAAATTTAACCAGCATTCCGACTCCATAACCTGTTTGATTTTCAAGTAACATGCTATCACATGTTATATGCTTAGTTACCCCAGAATCAATTATCCATGGCTTCAAATCATCTATCTTACCAGCCATGTTTACGGTTGGAATGCTTTATTCACGTTACTTGAAAGGTGTCTTGTTGCTGAAATATTCCACTAATTTGGAATGTATTGTTCAATTGTAAACCCGGGGATGGGGCTACTACCGATTGCTATATGTGCAGCATTGTTGGCACTCACGTCAATCCTCTTTCTTGCCATCCTTTCATCCACCCTTCTTCCTCTGTTTTGGATAGTCGATGATTTCGTAGCATTCTTCAATTGAATGGCAAGGTTTACCACAATGCGTGGTAAACTGTTTATAAATGTACGTAATGAAACCGCTAGATTGCGTGCATGTTGTGTAATGTGTCTGTGTGTGCGTGTTAGAGAGAGAGAGAGAGAGAGAGAGAGAGAGAGAGAGATAGAGAGAGAGAGAGAGAGAAACGTGGTTTCTTTTCCATGTTGCGTCTGCGATTTTTACGGTAGAGAGAGAGGGGAGAGAAAACTTCTTGGGTTTACGCATGTTCTCTTTAGGCTCCCCTTCATCCTTGTCATGGCGACGAGCTGTCTGGGTCTAAAAGGCTGCTGCTTCAACACTTGTTTTCCTCGAAGCATATATTTGTTTTTGCCACTCATCTTCTGACATAAGGTGAAAAATGTTTCTATTAGATCTAAACAAACACTTTATGCATATAAAGATGTTGTGTTACTGGAAAACTTTGCACAGTTAGTATAACAGGAATAATAAATTGTGCAGAATAAAAGACACATAAAAATGGTTACCCAGTTCAGTTTGACAACCTACGTCTGGGGGGCCTTTGCCCAAGAGAGAACCAATTCACTATTAGAAGAAATGGATACAAAGGATCTTACACATACAGGTCAACACCTTATGCTACCCTTTCGCTTACCATCTTCCTAACTCCACGTGAATTAGTGGTTGCTAGATCTACAATCACACAACCTAAGTTAGAACCGCCAGTCCAACACTTAACTCTCTGTACAAACTAAATTTATCAAGATAAACTCTCACTAACTCGTGCACTCAATTACAATACTCTCAAGAAAGTATATGCACTCAAACAGTAAAACAATCGGCAGTCTCCTCACAATGTTGATGTCAAATATATATAGGTTTGAAAACCTAGATCTCTTCGCCATCATGTATATCTTCTTCGATCTTCTTTCCTTGTGAGGATAAGGCTTGGGGAATACATCTGATTTCTACTAGGTAAATATCTTCTTCATATCTATGATAAACATGGAAAAGATCCCGCAAAATCCGCACAGATAAGGAAAGTCTCTGCCAGACTGTTCCAAGTTCCCGTAGCACAGACTGAAGCACACTTTACAGAGTTTGTTCTACGCAGCGGCTTGACACTTTAGCTGTACTTTTGGCTACATAAACTTTGCCAACATATTTGAGCAGCAACGCCTCAAATCCAACAGTTTCCAAGAGAAATCATTGATTTTGTACTCAAAATTTGAGTTTTCACGGTCCCGAAGCTTTCATCCAAACCAATCAGAAATTCATAGAGTCATTTTTTCTCCTTCATTACTACCTGCTTGGAGATATCACACTTGCAACCACTACACTTGCATTTTGGAAAAGGAGAGATGGCCTGAATTTCATCCCACAAACCTTTGAGTTTGGTGTAGTATGTTGAAATCGGCATCTTTTCTTATTGTGTGAGAGTCAAGATGTGTTTCAGTTTGTACGCCCTAGATGCACTCTAAGTTCCAACACATTCTTGCAAATCCTTCCATATCTCATGTGCTATCTTGGCATGTTTGACGCTATTTCAGATTTCTTTGTCCATCAAACTATGCAACCAATCTCTAACCATTGCATTGCACCTTTTCCATAAGAATAATTATGACGAGCCATCATCCGGAACAAGGATTGACCCATCAACAAAAACAAATTTATTTTTCGTGAAAAGGCCATTACTCATTTCATCAGCCCAATCCTTATAGTTCCCATCACGAAGGAGATCGCTCGTGAAGATAATATTGGGGTTGTTAGAGCCGGCAATAAAATATGGAGACATCACATCTACCACAGCTGATCTGACTATTTTTTTGTCGGAGGCTTCATCACTCTTTTTCGACATAATTCAAGAGAATGAAATGAATTATAGAAGAAAGTGATTATGCAAAAGCTGGTTGATCTTTTTCTTTTTTACCTGCTCTAGTGCCATGAAGAAAAAGATGGGCACACAGCTACAACTTTTGAATTTGTGTACTCATTATTCTCCTGAGTATGTAAGGAACAAATATATACAGCTAAAATATACAATCAAATCCCACTAATTAAGAGCTAATTATATGAAGACTATCACCACGGAATATATGCTAGCAAATAGCAGATATTACACAAGTTATAAATGAAAAATGTATCAACAAATCTTTCATAATTTGTTGAAGCATGCCTTCGTCTTTCAATTTGAATACGAAATGGCTTAACATGATTATTTGCTTAAACAATTAACATAATTTTGATTCTCTCTCTCATCTCGTGAAAGAGAGACAATTTATGGGAAAGTATAATTTTATTTTTTTGAGTTTACTTACACAGTTACGTACACATAACTCGAACCTCCAACCTCTTGGTTGGAGGGGAAGTGTCTTATCACTGAGTTGTGCTTTGTTGTTCCGGGAAAGTATAATTAGCTATGAGAAGGCGTCTATTGTTTCCATTTGACCTTTTTATGGTTAAGTTTAACTCCCTCGTATACTCTTTGTGTTATCGTTTTAAGTTTCTCATTTATTTGTATTTTAATAGAGTTGGCAAAAAAATCTTGCAATTATTTTGCACAAGTTACGTTTTTCAAAAAGTTGCTCTCGCGGCGTAGGATAGTGGAAATAGCTAAAATACGCCATCTGCAATGAAGATCGCCATGAAAGCTAAGAGAGGTCGACAAAGGAAGATTGTGATCACAGAGGAGATGATGAGATCGACGCCGGAGTTGCTCCAGCTGACTGATTTTGGATCTGGAACTAATATGCCGAAGAATTCAGCTTCTACAACCAATGGAACAGTGAATCTAGAGAGGGAGATGGCTGAATCTTCGCACATGGGCAGTAAGCGAGGGACAAATCAGTGAGAGGGAAAGTTAGAGAGCAGCAGGAGTAGACTAAAGAGGTCACAAGGGAGTCGATTCTAGCTAGGAAAGGTATGAAACTAAACTATGTAACTCCTTCTTTTGTTAATGGCCTACTGACGGCGCCCGGATCTGCCGTTGGGGAATCCAAACGCACCAAAATACGATTTATAATTTTCTTGATGCCCACCACTAAGTACAGTTAGGGGTAAGTATTCAGGGTCGAATCCAAGGGAGGTAGGCTGTGATGATCTCGAAGTCACTGGATAGGAGTTGGGTTTTGGTTTTGGTCACTCTCAACATAAACTAGAAGCAAGACTGAAATAAAACAGTAAAAAAATCAAATAAGGAGGGCATGCTTGAGTCAGTCGTGATTTGGTTCGATGTATGTGTGCGTGCGTGTGGATCCCAGGCCCTCGAATAGTCACTGCATGGGCACGTCTCTTGGATACAGAGCCTTGACACTCACACCTCTTTACTATCACCATGTCACGCACGTGAGCATCTCCTTCTCAGTTCTTCCTTTCAGTATTGAGCCCTCAAAGTTGCCTCAGGAGCCCACCTTACTCTCCACAGAATTAGCTCACATTTGGAAAAGTCACCAATTGAGCCATCTGTGTTAGTAGCATTTGGAACTAGAAGGCCCAAGATGGCTATAAGCATGGCTTGCACCATACACCATACTACAGTGCCTGCAACACGACTGGAGATGAGGGGAACCTCTACACCTTTGCCCAGTATTGTGAGGGATTTTGCCTCCGCAGCTCCTCCGTTGGCCACTGCAGGAGATGTGGAGGCTCCGCCATTTTGGAATCAAGCCTAGCACTTCGGGAATGCGACCAGCAGCTCTTTGGCGAGCTTCTGCCTCACCTCTCTCACACACAACACTCACATCTCATCACATCTCAACCAACCCAAGCATTAACAACTTAGCTAGACATAATAATAAAGAAACAAGTGAAGAAATAAATAAACGAAAACATCAATAATATTAAAACTAGAAAATAAGTGTTTTCTATGTAAAGAGAGTATTGTTTGTGCTGAAATTCAAAAATGCAAACAGAGAGAGAGAGAGATGTGTGCTGGTGTTCTGCGATGATATGAGATGATAGATGATATCCGAAGTGAAGAAGAGGGATGGCTTTTATATGGCGGCTCTCCAAAGTGGTAGTTTCTTCCATGCCTTTCAAATCCGCCCTTTAATCTCATTTGGAGTCCGACATCCCTTGAGTAGGTCAAGTTTCACTTTCAGTCCATTGTCCTTTGCGCTCTCCCCATTGGACGCTGCTGCTGTTGGAGGCTACCGTTGAAGATGCTGTGGCTCTGTCAGAACTTGTTCTTTCCTTTTTCAGCAAAGGTTTGACTTTCAGCGTACAAAATTTTTATAGCTTTGCTGACTGTCTTCGTGATCACCAAATAGCTTCTTGGGACCTCCAGCACCCTGCTGCATTCCTTTCTCTTTTATGCCATTTATCCACTCCATTGTGCCCATTTGCAGGTATCCTGTGCCTCTGCATACAAGTGTGTCCTCCTAGACACAAAAGACCCAAAACCAAAAGAAAAAGAGACTCGATCTAGACCTCTACAGACACTATAAAGAGCACTAAAATAGGGCTTGTCATACCCACACACTTTAATTCATACTTGTCCTTAAGTATGTGGTCAGACTTACCCTATGAAAAGACATAAAAGAAAAATAACAACAGACACAAAACAAGATCAGCATGATGGGGAAAACAAAGACGCACAAATATTTTCATTCATCAAGGCCAATAAATAGGTCAAAATTGGGTAAGCAGCATGAGATTCACTCTCTCACAGCACCTTTCGTGTATGCATGGTTGACTGTATACGCTCAAATGATTCTCAATCTTGGCCATGCTATAGGTTTGTCTACTGGCTCATAACTTCTTTATGTATTACAAACTAGGGTGCTTTCAGATTATCAAAAGGACTTAGCAGGTTGTAATGGGGCTTTAGGCAGGTCAGATCATTTAGGAACTGACAAAGGTCATTATAGGCTTCTTGAAGGCCTCCAGGGTCCTTCTCCTGACTAGACCCATTGTATTACGGGCCTTAGCATATCTTCTACTCCTTTTTATTTCTTTCTTTTCTTCATTTCTTTTCTATCCCCCCCCCCCCCCCCCCCCCCCCCCCTTTTTTTTTTCTTTTTGCAATGGACCACCCTCGTATGGATTTTAGGATTTCTTGGCCTTAGGCTCGAGGGCGGTTTTCTTCTTTTTTAGCTCACCCTTCCTTTATGTTTTTCTTCCAGTGATCTCTAAGCTTATTATAATGACTATGAAGTCTCTGGGTTTTTTGTCAGATTAATTCGAATGAATTATTTGGCTCAAACTGGGCTAACAAGGGATATATATTTTTTTTCCAGGGAATGGGTGTTTTCGGCTAAGTAGGTTCATAGAAAGAAATGTCTATATCATCTAATCATCAACACTCATAGTTCTTAAAAGCATAGAGAGCCAAGTAGACAAATTCTAGCAGAATCCTAAATGAGAATGCATATTCACACAAGAAAGGAAAGCTGCATAGATCATGATATAGCATGCAGAGCCCAAAATCTTATAGGTTTATGCTACATACCCTTTCATCGTCCCTAATCATCTAAGCCCATAGAATGAACACCAAAAACTCCAAGAGAAAAAAAAAAACAAAAAGAAACAAGCTCATGCTGATCAAAACAAACACAGAAAAGACACACGACCCCACATACCCACACATTTTGCTGTAAGCAAAGTGGTGGAATCCAATAGACTCAAACATATATACAGACTCAACAAAAAGAAAAAGAAAAACAAATCTAAAACTCCTAAAAACTAAAAAGATGGGAGGAAACAAATCAGGAAGCAGGCTGCTCCCCTTGGTACCTGGCTTCCTGCCTTTCATTGAATTCCTTAAGGGGACAGAGGATCTCCTTAAGGATGAAATTGTTGGCACTAGCAGTAGCTTCCACCTCTTGGATGCAGTTCAATATCTCCTGGCCCATTGCAGCAGTCTTCGGGCCCTCCACAATAGCTTCCTTGACCTCGGGGTAAGTGAACTTGTACACCCCTCCTTCTTCAACCTCGATGTCTTGCATCCTCTGCAAGCATCCTAAATCCAGCAGCTCCTCCGGGACAGCCTCCATCTTTTCTTCATTCACCAGTCGTATGCTCTTGGCTAATTTAGTGATGAATTGGCCGAGCATTATCTTGCTCCTGGTGGTCTTGTTGATCTCCTGGAGCTGCGTGACCACCAAGGACCCAAAGTTGACCCTTTGTTTGGTCTCCATATAGCACAACAGATACAAATTCTTCTGAGTGATGGAGTTGCTGGCATTATTCTTTCCATAGAAGTTGTAGGCAATCACTCTATAGCAAAGGCGGAGGGCATCACTCCTCAACTCGTGCCCCTTTGAGTACCCACTCTTGAACTCCGGGGTCTTTCCCAACATCCTCCACTTCTCTTGCACCTCATGCACAGTCTGGTCTGGTATTTTTCTCACAGCATTTTTATACTCCTCTTGTTGCAAATCCCACACATTCGCCATCTTCACCGTCTGGTTGATCTCATTTATCAACAAACTCATTTTCTTCCCCTTGATCTCGAAGTACAGACAAGCAGTCGCCAATCCCACCAAAGTTGGAACCTTTGTTGCCATGGTCCTCACAAACTCCCTCGCCAAATCTCCATACACCTTCCCTCTCCAAGTTAGAAAGGGGCTCCACCCAATATTCTCAAAGTAGCGCTCCATGTCCTTCCATACCCCCAACGCCTCCATGGATTTGACATCCACAGTCTTGGGCACCAGGACTTACTTGAAGGGTAAAGGTCCTGTTCTCACATCTCTCTGTGGGAGTTTGGAGAAGGTCGGGGTTGTCGGAATGTTCTGAGTCTTTCTCTTCTTGGTCGTCGTCTTCATCTTGGAGGCCTTTGGTGACTTCTTCCTCTCTGCGGAAGCCATGGAAGCCTCTTCTTCATGGACCGACTTCTCTTTCTTCTTGTCATCGGGCACTAATTCGTCAATCGTATCGTCTATGGTTTCCACCGTAGACTCTTCTCCTTTGTCGTCCTCCTCGGATCCATCTTCTTCTCCCTTTTTCTCTTGAGACGGAGTGGGCTCATTGTCCTCAAGCTTCCTCTTCACCCCATTTTTCTGTGGTGGGGACTCCATCGACTTTTCTGCCTCCTCCGTTTGAAGGTTTTCTCCTCCCAGCTCCAGTATTTGGGAGGCGGCATTCTCCTCGTCGCGGTTGGAGAAAGAGGAAGTGGCGGGGGATCTTGGACCATTTTTTAAGGTTTTCTTGTTTTCTTGGTCGGGGGATCTTTTGGGGTGGTGGTTTCCGATTTTTCTCTGATTTTTGCCATTTTTGTGAAAGGTTGGAAGTAGAAGTTCTGAGGCGGTTGTGGAGGGTGAGAATGAGGGATATGGTGGAGGGTTGTGGTGGTTGAAGGAGAGTGGAGGAGTGGGTGCTGAAAAACCGGAGGGGTGAGGGTTTTGAATTTGAAAATGGGGGAGATGAAGGGTCATGGCAGATAGATATTTAGGGATTTATTATTATTATTATTATTATTATTATTAATATTATTATTATTATTATTGTTATTATTATATTTATATTTATTTATTGCTGATAAAATCCACATCAGCAGATGATTCCAGAATCCCCTCGATCTCCCGACCACATCTCCATGCCCTTCAAAATGACAGTGGTGCCCTCCTACCTACACATAGAGACCAGACAACTCCAAAACAAAACACAACTCTCTACGACCTAGGTTAGCACAACAAACTCACTCGCAAAGAAAATTAACAATAGGGCAAAATTCTTACCAGATTGCCTCCTGGTGAGTGCTCTTAGTTATAGTCATGAGCTCGAAGTCCTCCTTCTTCATATAAGGTTGTGAGGCTGAGCAGTGGTGAGGGCACCATCTACTCCTTTGTGATCTTCATGATATGTCTGGAGCCTTTAGCTGTTTGTCATAAACAATTTCCCTGACTTAAAGTCTCTGATCTCCACAGCATTGCTTTGATAGTGGACCACAACCTCATATGGACCTTTCTTCTTTGTAGTCACTTTGCACCTCCACAGATTGAATTTGGGTTGACGAAGTAGCACCCGTTGCCCTCGCTCAAATCTCTTAACTTGTATCATTCGATTGAACTCCTTTCTCAGCTAATTCAGAAATTTCTCAATTAGATTCATAGAGATGCGTGGCCTGCTAGACTTCTTTCTTTCCCTTTTGTAATCCACACATACTCGCCATCCATTCGTGAGATTCTTGTGGACCAACAAATCTTTTTCATCCTTCATGGCCTGTTCATCTGAGGTAATGGGCACCATGAGCATTGAACTGAGCCATTCTCCTTCTGGGATAAGTTTTATGATGCCCAATTCTATCAATCTCGTTATCTCCAGCTGCAAAACCTCTTCTGCTGTTGGAATAAGCCCTCTTGACTGCTCATGAGGTGGCCTTGCATAGTATGGCACTCTTGAGATACTGTTGTGTGCTCAATATAGTCCACCGCCTCCATGTTCTTAGTCCTAATGGCACTCTTCGTGCTCTTATAGACATCAAACTGCACCTTCTCACCATCGAATTCACAAGTTAACTTTCCTGAATGGTAGTCGATGTTGGTCCTTGCTGTCCTCATAAAGGGTCTTCCTAGCAGTAATTCTTCGGATTTGACCTCATTGTTTCCCATATCCAAAAAATAAAAATAACAGGAAAGATCAGATCCCCTACTTTGATCAATATATCTTCCATAATGCTCTCCGGGTATACCACTGATCTGTCAGCGAGCTGAATCACTCCCCTCGTAGCCTTCATTGCTCCGATATTCATCTCGTTATACATCAACAAGGGCATGACGTTGATTGAAGAACCCAGATCCAGCATTGCCCTATCTATCCGTGTGTTGCCAATTACACAAAGGATCAAGAACATCCCTGGATCTTCACATTTTTGTGGCATTTTTTGTTCAATCATTGTGGATACATTCTTCGCCACCATGATCCTTGCATCATCTTGAATCCTCACTTTCTTCATGCATAAATCCTTCAGGAACATGGAACAACGAGACATGGTCTTGAGTGAAGTGAGGAGAGGTAGGTTAATTTCCACTTTCTTGAATATGTTGAAGATTTCCATCAATTCCTCCTCTTTCTTTCCTTTAGCCAATCGATGTGGAAAAGGGGCCTGTATGATAGGTGTTGGGGGCCTGACATATGGTTTCTCGACCTTAACTTCCTTCTTCACCAGATTTTCTTCGACTGGTTCCTTCCTTTTTTTGCCTTTCATTGTCGTGCCCTCGTTAGCTTCCATCGTGGGCTCTGTCTCTGGCATGAAGAACTTTTCAGGCAGTGGCTTCCCACTTCGCAGAGCTATTGCATTGAGTTGAGCCTTCTGAGGTATCTCTACTTGAGGGGGGGAGTTCACCCTATCTCTTCTCCATCCTAGCCAGCATTCTGCATTTGTCCCACTTGATTTTGCAAGTTTTGGCGGGTGTTCTTCATTTCTTGCTTGAATTTGGCATTCTCCTCCTATTGTGAAATTAGCCCCCAATGTGTTTACAACATCAGTCAAGGAAGGCCCTCTGTTCTGGTTTGGAGGCTGCTGATACTGCTGTTGATGCCCTCTCTAGTTGCCTTAGTGTCCAGGGTTAGGTCCCCATCTCAGATTTTCATGGTTTTTCCAAGTAGTATTGTAGTATTGATTGTTTGGCTAGAACCTCCTCAGTTGATTATTGTCACGAGTGCATTGACATCCTCCATAAAGAGTGTGGGGCAAGCATCCGTCTCATGGTGTGTGGCTTGGCAAAATCCGCAGGGTTTGACCACCTTTTTTCTGTTGTGAGCCCAAGTTGTTGACCAGCATCTTCACAGCAGAGCATAGGTCATCGATCTTGGCCTCTACTGCCGTGGGCTCCGTGGTCGGCTGCTTGAATGTTTCTCCTCCATCGTCGCGAAAGTCTTCAGCCATATCTCCTAACCATTTGAAAGCTTCACTTGGGACTTTGTTTACAATATTTCCCCCACAATAGGCATTGATAAAGGACTTTTCAGTGGCCCTCAAACCTCCTAAGAAATTCTGCACCAAATCATGAGTAGAAATGTTGTGTTGTGGGTACTTCGCTATCAGCTTCTTGTATCTTTACCAATAGTCATAGAAGGACTCCACAATGCCCATTTTGATGCTTGTGATGGCCTTTCTCATAGCCATAATACGTGCATGGAAGTATCTCTCCAAAAACATTTGTTGAAGTTGTGCCCACCTCGTCACACTCCCTTCCTCCAAAGAATAAAGCCAGGCTCTAGCGTTGTCATGGAGTGTGAAGGGAAAAGACACTAGCCGAATGAGTTCTCCCATATTGCCCTCCGTATAGACCATCGAGACCGCCATCTCGAGGTCTTGCAGATGTCTATAGGGGTCCTCACCAGGCATGACACTGAACTTCAGGAATATTTGTATAAAGTGTGCTTCAGATCCAAGTTCCTGGTGGGCTAGGGCAACCTTATGCCCATGGGTCGAAGATTGAGGTTGGTGGGGAACACCATCTCCCTCATCGTGTGCTCACGCTCCTCTTGGTGGTTGTCTTCCATCTCGTCGTCAATTGGGTTCATTGCTTCTAGATCTGGATCTCCTCCTTCGAGATCTCCACATTCCTTGTCTAGATCTGTAGCTCTGGCTTGCAGATCTTGTATCCTCTCTGCCTCATTTTCTTTCATTATCTGTGCTCGTATCTGCCTTGCTAGCTTCTCGATCTCAGGATAGTACCAAAGATGCCCTTGAGGTGTAACTACAAGACCACGACCAAGCATACACAGGGGAAACAAAATAGGTTAGCTTAAACAAAATAAGATTATCACTGGAAAATGTACCTCCCCAGCAACGGCGCCAATTTTGACGGCGCCCGGATCTGTTGCCAAGGAACCCGGACGCACCAAAATATGATTTGTAATTTTTCTGATGCCCAAAACAAAAAAAAAGACTCGATCTAGACCTCTACAGACACTATAAATAGTACTAAAATAGGGCTCGTCACCTACCAATTGCATGCTTAGAGAAATCGAGTGTAGATCTGGAAATTTGCAAGTGGAAGAATGCAGTGATACTATATATCATAGGTGATACTCCAACTATTACGTATCTGCAAAATTTCTTCGAAAGACAACTCAATATAGTGAATTCAAAGATTTTCTATCACGATGAGGGGTATTTTGTAGTTAGATTCAAGTCTACTGTAGAGAGGGATTTGGTGTTAATGGAGGGGCCTCACACACTAGCTAATAGATCGATGATTGTTAAGAAGTGAGAGCTTAATTTCAATTTTAAATCTGAAATACTCAAAGTTGTGCCGCTATGGATTTAATTACAAAACCTTCATTTCTCTTGTTGGGGAGCACAATCACTGAGTAGGATTGGAAGCATCATCGGGACTTTGATTTGTGCAGATGAATGCACATCTACACAATCTAGAATCTCTTATGCAAGGCTTCTGGTTGAGGTGGATGTGATTGTTCCATTGCTGCATAAGATTGCAATAGATGATGGAAGGAGAAGGTATGTGGATAAGAAGGTTATCTATGAATGGATTCTCCCATTTTGCCAAAAGTGTAATGTTGTAGGGCATAACTGTGATAAATAAGAGAGGCCTAAAGTAGAGCCAAAGAACAAATGGATCCCCAAAGTTCAACCTACACAACAACCTGGGGGAGGGGGAAAAGAGAACCAGATAATAAATTAGGAGCCAGAGGTTCAAACTAAGTAGAGAGAAGAGAGGAAAGATCAGGATAATAACACATGGACAGTACCAAGGAGAACCTATAGTCAAGCTCTTAAAGGAGATAAGAGCCAACCTGTGGTATCTGCAAACTCATACCAGATGCTTCAAGATGAAGATGAACAATTTGAAGAGGGCGGGGACCTTCTCCCCTTGGAGTTGATATGAAACTCATATTATGGAATATTAGGTGCTGCAATAAGCCCGTTAAGCAGAAAGAAGTGAGAAACTTTCTGCTTAATAATCATGTGGATATGGTTGCTTTATTAGAAACTAGAGTGAAATACATAAAATTTGAAAAAAAGTCCAAAAACATAAATAAAAGATGGAAATTCCTGCATAACTATTCTCATGCTGAAAATAAGAGGATTTGGGTAGGCTGGGACCCTCAAAAAATTACTATGAAGGAGTGTGAGAAGCACGAACAGGCTATGCATGTGGAAGTATTAGATATGCTATCAGGGAAAAGCTTTGATTTGATTGCAGTATATGCTTTAAACACACAAGAACAAAGAAGAAGTGTGTGGAAGTTTATTGGTAGCATAAGTAGAGAAGTTACAGAGCCCCTACTGATTGGAGGGGATTTTAATTCACTATTGCAGCCAGAGGATAGATTTCAAGGCCAAACAGTTACAGCAGCAGATGCTAAAGATTTTGAGGATTGCTTGCAGATTAATGAGCTGGTTCCATTGAGAATAATTGGAAGGTCTTACTCGTGGAGCAATAATCAGGAGGGAATCCACAGAATACTATCACTCAGTGATAGAAGTGTGGGAACATAGAATGGAATAGACAATTTGGTTCAGTTTGTGTGGAATTATATTACTGGAGAGGAATTGCTCTGATCACTGTCCACAATTTTTTAGAATAGAAGATGAGTTGGGGAGTAGAAACTATCCATTTAGATTCATCAATGCTCTAACCACACATCCAGACTTTAAAACCATAGTGAGGGAATGGTAGAGTGATAAGATTCATACTAACAAGTTGTTGAACATTTGGCATAAGTTGAAGCAGATGAAGCCAAAGTTTAAACAGCTTAATATCACTCACTTTAGAAATATAAGTGAAAAGCTGGAGGGGTTAAGAGAAAAGCTCAAGGAAACTCAAAGCCTATTGGATCAAGACCATATGAATGATCCTCTAATCAGGGAGGAAAAAAATATATTGGGGGAAATGGAATCAGGTAGAAGAAAGTATATGGAAACAGAAATCTATAGATGAGTGGGTGAAGCTGGGAGTCTCAAATACCAAATACTTCTTTGCTTTGACAAAAGCAAGACAAAACAATAAAGCTATTAAGCTACTCATTTTTGAATCTGGAGAGAGATGCACAACCCAGCAAGCAATAATGGCAGAAATTTTGAAATTTTATAAACAATTGATGGGGAGTGCAGCAGTGCAGTTACCTATGGTGGACAAAGAGGTGGTGAACAGAGATTGATGAGCCCATATTTTATATGCTCATCATGTGTTTTTAGGTTTAGATCGAGTCTAGTTTTGTGTCTTTTTAGTCTGTTTTAGTGTCTGGGAGGACACTTTTGGTAGTAGACATGGAAGGACAGGAACTTGGGCATTTGGAGTGGATTTGCGCGTAAAGTGGGCACTTCGATACGATGCAATGGTCAAGGAGCTTTGCTTGCAGCTAGAGATACTGAGGGCGGAAGTCCAAACACATAGAAGTTGCTCTATACCAGTCGGCATGACCAATTCAGACCGCGTGCAGTCATTCCAAACAGGCCGAGATGGCAGTAGGACTCTTGGCAAGGCGAAGAAGAAATAGTAGGAAGGAGAGTACGAAGGTTCTAGACGTTGCAGCTGGTATGACATCATGCGGAGGACTAACAAGGAAGGAATTTATGCCTTGAAGAAGAAGCAATCGAGAAGACAAGTCCTACCCGGATTACGAGACAAAGGGATAAGGATAGATTATTTCCGCTTAGGAAACAAATCTATCCTACTCCTGCTTGGCCAAGGAAGGAAGCTGTCAGCTGGCGTTTGAAGGCCTGTTTGTGGATTTTTAGGGTATCGACTAGGGGTGGTTCGGTATACCACACCGGGAATTTTTGGTCATATCGCATACCATACCGAAACTTTCGGTATGCATAATTTGATATTGATACCATACTAAACTTTTTGGTATACCGAAGTTCGGTATACCGAAATTTTGGTATGGTTCAAAAGGCATACCGTTATCGTACCTTATTTTTGGCATACCTTCTTATTTTCGGTATACCGTCTTATTCTTAATATTAATATAATGAATAATTCATTAATAATTTAATATATATACATATATAGTTATATGAATATATCAATTTATATATAATTGTTTAGAATTTTGGCATATACCAAATTTTCGGCATATACCAAATTTTCGGCATATACCGCGATTTCGGTATGTACCAAATATCGGTATTTATAGAAAATTTCGGTATACCAAACTTTTGTTTCGGTACGGTATAGCGCGGTATTTGAAATTCATATACCGTTACCATACCAAAACCTTTTGGTACGGTATCATACCATACCGAAAATACGGTATACCATAAATTTGGTAAAATATGGTATTTTTCGGTTTGGTTCGGTCGGTATACCGATATTTCGATGTTTTAGACTCTATAAATAGGTTCATGCATGCAGCCTCAAACGAGAAGCTTTTATATCTTTCTTCCGTACAATTTACTTTCTTGCAAGATACAATTTAGTTTTCTGCTGTAAAGTCCCAGTTTGGGCAGACTATCATTTAAGTATTAATTCAAGTATGTTTTCTTCTATCTCTTTTGTTATTGTTATTTACTTTATGTCTAGCTAAACCTTTAAATTTGGTTTTAGGTCGAGGATATGTGATATAAGTGCTTTATAACTGATGAGTTCATATTTTGTGTCTTTTTAGTGTTTTTTTTTTAGGTAGTCTAGATCGAGTCTTTGTGTGTGTTTTGTCTTGTTTCTATGTCTGGGAGGACATATCTTGGGCAGGAGGATATCTGCTGCCTTGCAGGTGGAAGTTGGGCAGAACAGGTAAAAGAAGCAGCATTTATAGAAGCAGGCCAGGGAGAGCTATATTGCTCAAGACAAATAGGAGGAGTGTGGTGGTCGACAGGCGAAGTTTCTCTCCTAGGTCTAGAAGGATAATGAAAAGATGATCTAACTTAAATATCTTTCCTTATCTGACTAGATTTAGGATACGCAAGGGATCTCTTGGAGATAGATGTGACTTGCCTTGTTGGGGTCGAGCTTATCAAGTGATACTTGCATCCCAAGGTAGCTCATGGATTCCTTCCATGTTAAGGACTAGGGGGCCCAAACCTTAAGCACTCACCTATATAAATCGAAGCCCTGCTGCTGCATGTATACGCCGTCTTTTCACGCTTTATTTCCCTGTAATTTCATCGAGAGTTTGTGAGGAGAAAAATAAGTCCTAAGGGCATACTTTATTTCATACTTAGTTTATAGGCACTTTTGGCCGTGTTTAATTCCTGCAAATACTTCGTAAGGTTTAATATAGTGTTTATGATTTTCTTCTATTCGCATGTTCGTTACTTTATGATTATGACTAGCTAAGCTTTTATACTTGGTCTGGGCAAGGCAGTTGAGTGTTAACTTATGCTTGAGAGGTCTAAATTGTGCTAGATAATTGCATGCATGTGTTCCCATAATGTTAATGAGCTTGTTCCAATATGAGATAATACGAATAAGAGATTAATAGGCCATTAATCACTTAGGATATATTAGATCGCCAATCAATTGAGAAGTAGGAGTATTTTCCACATCTTCTTGGTTAAGATCGATTGACATTAGAGGAAGGTGTCTACCCTATTGGGCTAGACGTGATGATTCCTTGTTGGGCCTTTCTAGAGATAAATGCTCCTTGAGCAAGAAACTGAACGATGACTGCGACAGAGGTATTACCCAAGGTAGGGAGCCGGCGGTGCGTCGCCAACTAAGTAAGGATTGCTAAGGGAAGGGTTTGTTGAGAGCGTGACGAGTAAAAAGGGATCTCAGCATTCAAGCCCCATAACTAACGATGCATGCGTGTAATGAATATATTTGCACCAATGACCAAGCAGAGTGTTTACTTAACAATGTCTAGATCCAGACCAAGTCCTTTTTATTATTGATCAAAGTTTCTTGTTTACTTTTCAGTGTTTATTGAGTTCTCGAATTGGGCAAGAGAGCCCTCGTGACCAAGATAGCAAAACCAACTTTTCTGAACAGGTGGAGGAGGTTTCAAGAGACAGTGGCATTCAACTCCTTGTGGATCGACCCTGTACTTACTTGCTAACTATATAGTTGTGAGGATAAGCTACAAATTCATTTTGAGAGTGCGAATGACAGCCTCGTCAAAATTGGCGCCGTTGTCGGGGAGCTGATTTTGTAACTGTCTCTTGAGGGAGAGACCCTGTGCATGTTTTGCTCCAACCCTGTTTGGATCGACGTTGAATTAAAGTACCATCCTGACCCGGAGAAGTACATCAAGGAGCAGAAGAAACTAAAGAGGAAAGCTAAAAAACAAGCACGAGCGGAGGAACTGGCGAGTGACGAGGAGAGGTCACCACCAACTTCTGATCACGAACAATCTGAAGAAGAAGAAGAGATGCCACCACGAGTGGATCTGGAGAGGACGTTGAAGGAAATCATGTTTCCAACAAATGTCAATCTGAACCCAGCAAGCATTACTTTGCCTACCATCACTGACAATTGGGAGTTGAAGCACTCACTGATACAGATCTTGCCCAAGTTCAGTGACTTGCCTGGAGAGGACCCGCAGCGCTACTTACAGGATTTTGAGATGGCCATGCTTACTGTGCACACCACCGCTGCAGAAAATACACTGAGGGAATACATTCGTCTCCTAACATTTCCATTCTCACTACAAGATGGTGCAAGGGAATGGCTCTATCAGTTACCTCAGGACAGCGTAACATCTTGGCAACAAATGCAGCAGAAGTTTCTTGGGCAATACTATCCCTTTGCCCGGATACAGAATGTTAGAGCTGCAATTCAAAACATAAAGATGGGCAATGGAGAATCTATTTATGATTACCACTCTAGATACAAGAAACTGATTGCAAGGTGTCCCCGGCATGGTTTAGGTGATAAAGATTTGATTAACGTCTTCATGAGTGGGCTAAGGCAATTTGAGCAGGATTGGATCGATGCAGCATGCGGAGGCAATGTGATCAACAAGCCACCCAGTGAAATTTTCTAGATATTTGCTGAAATGGCGGACAGGAAGAGGAACCAAGATGAGACCATCATGCCCAGGATGCATGAACCAACCAGCAGTGATCCTAAATTTGATATCCTGGTGTCTATGATGAAGGAGATGATGAACCAAAACAAGAACAACACTAGTGGGAATGATAACCCTGTACAAATCTTGAGGAAAAAGGTTATGAAGTGTGAACTTTGTGCTGCCAATACTCACCCCACTGATAGGTGTCCATCATTGTATGAAGATGAGGAAGTCAATGCAGTTGAGCAGCCATACCAACAAGGAGATGGTAGGCAGCGAAGGAATTTCAATAATGGACCTTGGAGGCCCAATGATAATTTGAGATATGGGAACAACAACTACTTGAATACACCTCAACAAGGGCAACAACCACAACAACCTTACATGCCTCCGCACAATCGAGATCAGCCAAGAGATACCCTAAGAAGTGAAGTGGAAAGACTAGCAGCTGAGTAAAGGAAGGGGTATCAAGAATTGGATAGCTTTCGTATGGAAATAAGGGGAGGCATGAGAGAAATTAATGGCACGCTAAGCCATTTGGTAGAATCTATATCCCAGATCAAGTCAATGTTAAATGGAGGAAAATGAGAACTACCATCTCAGGTAGAATTAACAAAGGCTCAAGTGAATGCTATTACATTGCGAAGTGGAGCTAAGTTGTCTGAAGTAAGAGCACCCGACCAGAGTGTACTACAAAAAACATTTTCCGATCAACAACCATCTCTTGGGCAGGACATGGATCTGGAGCAAGAAGGGGATACTGAATCGGAAAAATACGAAGAGGTACCTATGGGATCAGGAGATGTTGAGGAGCTATGGCAAGAGTTGTCAGTAGAGAAGAGGGCACAGGTTGAAACAGAGGCAGCAGACATAAGGAGAAAAGCGGAGCGCGAAGCAGATGAAATTAGAGCTAAGGCAATGAAGGAAGCTGAAAATGTGATTAAATCCAAACCTTATGAGCCAAAATCCCCTTACCTAGGACGGTTTGCAAAAGATAGGGAAGCGCAGGAGATGAAGGAGTTGACCAAGATGTTCAGAAGGTTGAGGTCAACATACCCCTCTTGACCGCCTTACAATCTATGCCCAAGTATGTTAAGTTTCTTAAGGAATTATGCACAAGGAAGGTCAAGTATACAGACGATGCAAGATTTCAAGTGAGTGAGAATGTATCTGCAGTGTTGCAAGACACACCTATGCCGACCAAGTGCACTGACCCGGGGATGTTCTACATCCCATGCATCATTGGGGATATGAAGATTGAGAAGGCCATGTTGGATCTTGGGGCATCAATTAATGTCATGCTCAAGTCAATGTATGATGATCTAAGGATGGGACCACTAAAACCTACAAGGGTGGCAAGTCAACTAGCGGACAGGTCAACTTTTTCGCCAGAGGGAATTCTAGAGGACGTCTTGGTCAGGGTCAAAGACTTAATCTTCCCAGCTGATTTCTACATCCTAGACATGGGGAGAACATCACACAAGGCACCAGTAATGTTGTTAGGGAGACCATTCTTGAAGACCGCTCGCACCAGAATCAACTGCGATACAGGGAAGTTAACATGTGAGTTCGGAGAAGAAGTAGTGTCATTCGGCATCTACACCTCCATGAAACAACCTAGCGATGCAGAGACGGTACACAACATAGACCACATTGATCAATTGGTGGAAGAGTCTTGACCGAAAATAGCAATTGAAGATAAGCTGGATGTAGTTTTACAAATTGGCCTAACGGAGGTTGTTGCCCAAGACGGGTCTGTTGAGCTAGTCGATGCAGTACACTATTTGAAAAGAGAGGCAGAGCTGGGAAGAAGAGTGGAACCCTTGGTGATTCCAACGCTATAACAAGAAGATAGGTTGATGCCTTCAATCGAGAAAACACCAAAGCTGGAATTGAAGACTTTACCAAGCCACTTGAAATACATCTACTTGGGAGAAAAAGAAACATTACCAGTCATCATAAGTGCAGAGTTGTCCATAGAGGAATGGGAGCGTGTCAAAGGAGTTTTGATAGAGTACAAGCTGGCCATTGGCTGGACATTGGCTGACATAAGGGGCATAAACCCTACTGTGTGCAGACATCACATCTTGCTCGAGGAAGACGCTGTGCCCATTAGGGATCCTTAAAGAAGACTGAATCCAGCAATGAAAGAGATAGTGATGAAAGAAATCCTGAAGCTGTTGGACCTGGGTATCATCTATCCGGTCTCTGACAGTAGATGGGTTAGTCCAGTGCACGTCGTGCCCAAGAAGTCAGGAATTCAAGTGGTGGAGAATGAGCAAAGAGAAATGGTCGCAACCAGGTTACAAACAGGATGGCGAGTATGTATTGACTACAGAAAGCTGAACCAGAAGACCAAGAAGGATCACTTTCCGCTACCTTTTATCGACGAGATGCTAGAAAGGTTGGCGAGCAACAAGTATTTCTGTTTTCTTGACTGTTACTCGGGCTATATGCAGATCTGGGTTGCGGAAGAGGACCAGGGCAAGACTACTTTCACTTGCCCATTTGGTACATTTACGTATAGAAGGATGCCTTTTGGTCTATGTAACGCTCCTGAAACATTTCAAAGATGCATGATGAGCATATTCTCGGATTTACTCGAGACATGCATAGAGGTGTTCATGGACGACTTTACTGTCTATGAATACGACTTCAACAAGTGTCTACACAATTTGGAGATGGTGCTAAAAAGGTGTGTGGATAAGAGTTTGGTTTTGAACTATGAGAAGTGTCACTTCATGGTCAAGGAGGGAATAGTCCTTGGACACATCATATCCGAGCGAGGGATAGAGGTCGACAAGGCCAAGATTGACATTATAAGCAAGTTGCCCTACCCGAGCAACGTGAAGCAGTTGAGAGGTTTTCTTGGACATGCAGGATTTTACCGGAGGTTCGTCAAGGACTTTGCTAAGATCGCGCAGCCCATGACCCGACTATTACAAGGAGAAGTGGAGTGGAACTTTGATGATTGCAAGAAGGCATTTCACACATTAAAGGAAATCCTAGTGTCAGTACCTATCATCCAACCACCGGATTAGAAAATGCCATTTGAAGTGATGTGTGATGCAAGTGATTACGCAGTGGGAGCGGTTCTTGGGCAAAAGAAATGAAGAGTGAATCATGTCATATACTATGCATCCAGAACTCTCAATCCTGCCCAATGCAACTACTCTACGACGGAGAAAGAGTTACTAGTTGTGGTGTTCGTTGTCGAGAAATTTTGATCGTACCTGCTCGAGGGCAAGACCATAGTTTCCACCGATCATTCAGCTCTGAAATTCCTCATGGCCAAGAAGGAAACCAAGCCCAGATTGATAAGATGGATCCTGTTGCTTCAAGAATTTGATTTGGAGATCAAAGACAAAGCAGGAACTCAGAACTTGGTGGCTGATCATCTCAGTCGTATCATTCAACAAGAAAAGATCGAACCGATCAAGGAGACATTTCCAGACGAGCACTTGGCTCTTGCCCAAGACAGTCTAGAACCATGGTATGCTGACCTTTGCAACTATATTGTATTGGGGAAGCTTCCAGGTGATCTCAACCCTTACCAGAGGAACAAGTTGAAAGTGGAAAGTCGATACTACATATGGGATAAACCATACTTATGGAAAATATGTACTGACCAAATCATCCGTAGATGTATTGATGAGAAGGAACAAGCAAGCATCCTCACCCATTGTCATTCCAAAGTATGTGGGGGACATTTTGGACCTAAGAGGACGACAAGGAAGATCTTAGATTGTGTATTCTATTGGCCCAATATATTCAAGGATAGCTTCAAATGGTGTAAACTATGCACCCAATGCCAGAAGGAAGGTAACATTGACAAGAGGAATGAGATGCCCATGACACCAATCATGCCCGTGGAAGTATTTGACATATGGGGCATGGACTTCATGGGGCCATTGCCCAATTCAAGAGGTAATCTCTACATATTATTGGCAGTAGACTACGTTTCTAAATGGGTGGAAGCCAAGGCAACATCAACCAATGACTCAAAGGTGGTTGTGGAGTTTCTCAAGAGCAATATCTTTAGCCGGTTTGGTGTGCCAATGGCAATCATTAGTGATCAAGGAACACACTTCTGCAATGGAGCTGTAAAAGGATTGATGATTAGATATGGAGTACATCACAGGATTTCGAATGCTTATCATCCTCAAGCAAATGGACAAGCTGAATTGTCTAATCACACTGTGAAGGCTGTATTGAGGAAAACAGTTAGTCCAACGGGGAAGGATTGGAGTTTGCGTCTTGAGGATGCATTGTGGGCATACAAGACGGCGTTCAAAACCCCATTTGGCATATCGCCCTACAGAATGGTCTTTGGCAAGATGTGTCATTTACCCGTGGAAATAGAGCATCGAGCGTATTGGGCAGTTCAGAAGATGAACTATGATTGGGATGAAGCTGGCCAAGCCAGGAAGCTTCAACTGCAGGAGCTTGAGGAAATCAGACTCAATTCATACGACAATGTTGTGTTGTATAAAGAGAAGATGAAGAAGGCTCATGATGCGTTGATCAAGGTCAAGAAGTTTACGCCAGGGCAACAAGTGCTTCTGTACCAGTCCAAGTTTAAGCTCATATCAGAAAAGCTATCAACTAAGTGGGTTGGTCCGTTCGAAGTGCAAGCCACATATCCAAATGGGGCTGTGGAAGTGAGGAATGCAAGATCGGGGAAGACTTTTAAAGTCAATGGAGAGAGACTGAAGGCCTTCTATGGCCAGGCCGTGGAGAAACCAGAGGAATACTTGAAATTCCTCTGTGACATGGAACCTTAACTAGAGCAAGAAGTACGTCGTGCCCACGACGGTAACTGGAGCGTTGGCTAGGAGGCAACCTGGTATATTTTCTTTTACTTTTCTTTAATTTTCGCATAGCATTTGTTTTCACATAAAAAAAAATTAGGCGTATTTTAATTCCATTATGGGTAGAAATGTCTAACCATAGGATATAGTGTTTTTGCCGTGTGAATAGAAGTGTGTTGGTGAGTCGCAGAAAACAGGTATTGGGCAAGAGGAAGAATGAGGATTGGACACTTTGCTTTGAGCAAAGTGTGTGCAGGAAGGCAAGAGCGGCGCTTTGGGCTAAGCGGGTGGCTTGGGCAACACAGATGATGAGGCATTAACTGCCATGTCACGTGCGACGTGACAGCCGCACTCAATACCTACCCCTAGCCCTATAACCGTCTGCCACCCTACAATTCTCTCTCAAACTCTTTCACTTTTCCACGTAAACCATCACTTCAAACCGCCATACACCACTTTCCCTCCTCAACCCCCTAATTTCGGACAATCTGCAAATTTTCTTCCTAATTCTAAACCCTAGAATCACAATGGTATCAACCCGCCCCAAGAACAAGCTAAATAAAATCCCTCAAGGCACCCACATTGACCTAGGAGAACCAGAAATGCCGCTGTTAGAGAACCCTGTTGCCGAGCTAGACCCGTTGTGTTGGGTCGTTCCATACCCGCTTACAGCCGAAGCAGAGAAGAGTATCAGCAAAGCTCTTGCTGAAACCATGGTGGCACCGGAGAAAGAGTGAGAAGAAGAAGTTGCACCAGTGGAGGAGACCTTTGTCACGCCGGAGGAAGGAGTTGTGGAGGATGCTGCGTAGGAAATCACGCCGGAAAACACGCAGCAGGAGCCTGAGAAGAAAATAGCGTAGCAGGACGACGACGTGGAGATGGAGGTGCTAGATGAAGAGGAAGGTCAGGAGAAGAAAGAATCCGATGATTCCTTCGATAAGCTTTGTGCTGAGGTAGCGCGGGACGCCAAGAAGAAGAAGAAAGAAAAAGGGAAAGGGAAGGAAACCCAGAGGAAGAAGGCGACGAAGGCTGCCGTGTCTAAGGCTGCTTCGTCAGGAGGAGAGTCGTCCACAGAGGAGAAGAAGGTCGCCACGCCTTCATCTAAGAATCTAGGAAAGAGACAGAGGATTGTGGAGTCGGAGGACGATGACGATGTCCAGATAGTGGGGGAGAGAATCACAAGGTCAGCCACTCGGAAGGTCAAGAAAGAGGATTCCGAGTCAAGAGGGAAGAAGAGGGCCAATAAGGTGGAAGATTCATCCGCCAGAAAGATTTTTGTGCCCAGGGAGGTCTCTTTCGATGACCTGGACATTTTGGGCATCGTATGTGATGTGAGGGCCCTGTATGAGGGATGTGGCTGGGAGAGATTTCTGACGCTGCCCTGCCACATCTACGCAGACTTGGTGAGAGAGATGTACGGTTCAGTGGAGTTCATGCTTGATGGAGAAGGGAACTCGTCTTTGATCGAGTTTACATTGAATGGGCAGCCTTATGAGGCTGGATTGAATGACTTGAACCAGATTTCGGGGTTCGCCACCATGATGGAGCTGCAAAGGCCGGAGTTCAGGAGGGCAGTCAAGAAGGTGCCAGTGGATTTGTCCAAGGAAGAATGGATCCGAATGTGGGAGGAAGTCAGCGTGGGGACAGAGTTCAAGTCGGGAGACAACAAGGCCTCGGATTTGAAGACGCCAGCCTTGCGTATTGCTCATAGGATTCTTGCCTACAACATGTTTGGCAAGGGAGATAGTGGAAATTCGCTGGCCAATAAGGAGATATACATACTTTATTGTATGTTGACCAAGAAGAGGCTGAATTTTGCAGCCTTCTTGATGGAGCAGCTAAAGGCGGTTGTGGCCAAGGCGAGTCAAAAGTACTCATGTGGGCACTCTGTGATGGGCTACATTGAGGGATTGCAGCTTCACGATGAGGTGAAGGATTTTGAAGTGACACCGGCTGACGTGCTCAACATGGAGAGATTGAGCATAATGAAGGAGGTGGTGAAGCATGGGAAGGGATGGCGCCTGCTAGAGGCGCATGAGAAGGATCAACCAGTCTCAACTCGTCTGCCGCCCAAGAAGTCAGCAAGATTGGCCAAGAAGTCTGAGCTCGAGGAAGGAGAAGAAGAAGATGAGGAGGAGGCTGGATCACTTTCCACCCAGCTGAAGGAAGTATTGGAGAGGCTGGGCAAGATGGAGGGATTGCTCAGGGAACTCTGGGATGGGCAACTGACCATGTAAGCCACTCTCAACAGCCTTGCCCGCCACCTAAAATTAGGGTCAGCTCCTGATTCTTCTGCTTAGATTATGTCCTCCTGTATTTTTTTTTGTGTGTTCTTGTGTTTTTAGTTTTTTGTTGTGTTTTTGTTTTGTATTTTAGTGTTTTAGAAGTTTGTGTCTGTGGAGTTATTCGAATACCTCACCCACATTTTGCTTTGCAAAATGTGTGGTGAGGTAGGCAAATTGTTCATGTTTGTTAGTGTCTTGACCTTCTTACATCCATTACTTTGCTATAAGCAAAGTGTATGCGTAGGAAGGCCATTTGTTTGTCAAAATTTGTGTTGAGTCCAAGGTTGAGGCCTCCATGGATAGACTTTGCTATAAGTAAAGTGTGTGCGTGGGGTGTCTGTGCCGTGTGTTTTTTTTTTAATTGTGTTGATCAGCATGGAGTTGTTGAGCAAGATGATATGATAATTGTTGTACAAAATTGATGCTTGTTGAACAATGCTAAGTTTTGTGCATGCTAGAAGATGACTTGTATGATGGATTGAGTTGTGAACATACCCTGTGAGGATTTTGAGCTTAATTGAATTCATTCTTGTGTGTGATTTTAAGACATCTTGATTAGGAGGAACTAGAACTTGCCTGTACTTTAGTTTATGATCTCTGAACTTAGATGATTTAGGCCATTCTTTCATTAGCCCATATTGAGCTTGAACTGACCACCTTAAATCATTATCCTTTGATAACCCTTTTGAGCCGAATTAATTCTTTCTATCACTTATAAACTGCCTTTAAGAAGTTGTTCATTTGGTTTTGGGAACCTGGGCAGTATGAAGAAGATAAGGGCAGGATGAGATGATTGGAGGTGTATCCTGGGCAAGAAGTTTTGTGTTGATAGTTGGGTTATGTCTCAACTAGGAAAAAAATGAAAGATGTGGGGAGCAGGAAAAAAAAAAAGAGAAATGAAAAAAATTTATAAGTTCCCCAGAAAAGAATTAAAGCTTAGGCCTGGAAAATAAAGGCAAGGAATTGAAAAGAAGTTGGGAACCCCTATTGCCCAATACGAGTTTGAATTGTCCTTAGCCAAGATCTAAATACTTCCTACCTATTGTCTTAAAGCTTTAAACCTAAAAAGACCTAATGATGAGTTCTAAGATTTATGATAAGAACTTTAGATTTAAAGGGCAGTCAAGCCTATGGTAATACCGAAGTCAAGATGGTCTAAGAGTGTAAAAATAGCCTAAACACATGAGTGATGAGTGTGGAAAGGACATCCTAAAAGTTCACAATTCTATCTTGACTTGTTTAATAGCATAGCATTCTCTTTTCCCTTCACTTGCAGATTACTATCAAAAAGTTGTTATGTTGCCTTGACTAACTCTTCCGTGTTGATCATGTTTGAGTCTTTTATTCTTTTGTTTGTGTCTTGGGCGAGTTGTCTGTGCACACTTGAGGACAAGTGTGGGTTAAGTGTGTGCGCATGATGAGTCCATATTTTGTGTCTTTTTAGTGTTGTTTTTAGGTAGTCTAGATCGAGTCTTTGTGTGTGTTTTGTCTTGTTTCTATGTCTGGGAGGACATATCTTGGGTAGGAGGATATCTGATGCCTTGCAGGTGGAAGTTGAAAGAACAGGGAAAAGAAGCAGCATTTATGGAAGCAGGCCAGGGAGAGCTATATTGATCAAGAAAGATAGGAGGAGTGTGGTGGTTGACAGGCGAAGTTTCTCTCCTATGTCTAGAAGGATAAGGAAAAGATGATCTAACTTAAATATCTTTCCTTATCCGACTAGATTTAGGATCCGCAAGGGATCTCTTGGAGATAGATGTGACTTGCCTTGTTGGGGTCGAGCTTATCAAGTGATACTTGCATCCCAAGGTAGCTCGTGGATTCCTTCCATGTTAAGGACTAGGGGGCCCAAACCCTAAGCACTCACCTATATAAATTGAAGCCCTGCTACTGCATGCATACGCCATCTTTCACGCTTTATTTCCCTGTAATTTCATCGAGAGTTTGTGAGGAGAAAAACAAATCCTAAGGGCATACTTTATTTCGTACTTAGTTTATCGGCACTTTTGGCCGTGTTTAATTCCTGCAAATACTTCGTAAGTTTTAATATAGTGTTTATGATTTTCTTCTATTCGCATGTTCGTTACTTTATGATTATGACTAGCTAAGCTTTTATACTTGGTCTGGGCAAGGCAGTTGAGTGTTAACTTATGCTTGAGAGGTCTAAATTGTGCTAGATAATTGCATTCATGTGTTCCCATAATGTTAATGAGCTTGTTCCAATATGAGATAATATGAATAAGAGATTAATAGGTCGTTAATCACTTAGGATATATTAGATCACCTATCAATTGAGAAGTAGGAGTGTTTTCTACATCTTCTTGGTTAAGATCGATTGACATTAGAGGAAGGTGTCTACCCTATTGGGCTAGACGTGATGATTCCTTGTTGGGCCTTTCTAGAGGTAAATGCTCCTTGGGCAAGAAATTGAACGATGACTCCGACAGAGGTATTGCTCAAGGTAGGGAGCCGGCGGTGCGTCGCCAACTAAGTAAGGATTGGTAAGGGAAGGGTTTGTTGAGAGCGTGACGAGTAAAAAGGGATCTCAGCATTCTAGTCCCATAACTAACAGTGCATGCGTGTAATGAATATATTTGCACCAATGACCAAGCAGAGTTTTCACTTAACAATGTCTAGATCCAGACCAAGTCCTTTTTATTATTGATCAAAGTTCCTTGTTTACTTTTCAGTGTTTATTGAGTTCTCGAATTGGGCAAGAGAGCTCTCGTGACCAAGATAGCAAAACCAACTTTTCGGAACAAGTGGAGGAGGTTTCAAGAGACAGTGGCATTCAACTCCTTGTGGATCGACCCTGTACTTACTTGCTAACTATATAGCTGTGAGGATAGGCTACAAATTCATTTTGAGAGTGCGAACGATAACCTCATCAATAACTCATGAGGTCTAATTGGGAAATATAGCTATATTGTCACACCCCGACTCCCGAGGTGCGACGATACGAACACTAACACTACTAAACCATCCATCGCTCAACTCAAATAAAGGAAACATGCTCGGAGAAACAAGGGAATATCAATGAAAAGCGGTAACATTCAAGACATGCTTTCAAAGATATATCAAATCAACCAACAAGCACGAATAATTTACACATCTAGTTCGAATGGGAACAAGTATTTCAAGTCAACGAGAACGAGATTCATCAAAAATAGAAATTAATATCGAGCACATCGCTCAGAATTAGAACATGTATCTGAGTATAATATCCAAAAGACTTCAATAGACAAAAGCATTGCATTGCAGCGGAATTCTCGACTCAATCCCAACAACTACATGTATGGAGACATGCAATTGCCAGTCTAACTTTCGACTCGATCAACAAAACATATCACATCACACCACACCACCAAGCTGTCCTCTCCATCCGTATCCCGCTAACCTGCACGTTTTGTGATACCCCGAGTTTTTATCCCTTTAGAGAGCGTCTAATTAACCGAATAAGTTCAAAGATGAGAATTTAGGAGTAAAATATTTTTCTTTTCTAATCGATGAGTTTTGAATAAAACGTTTAAATTGCCTTGTGAATCTTGTGTGAATTTATCTGTTCTAATTATCTGAGATGATAATGATGTGATATGTTTGTTGAGTCGTTTATATGAAAATGAGTATGAGATTAAAATTCCGGAAAAATCCCGAGAAGTTTGCCGTGATTTTTGAGAAAAAAATGAAGAATTTATTTTGATGATTTTGTTGATGTATTGAGTGATGTTTTGATCAATGAGATGATTGTATGTTATGTTAGTATAATCATACATGTGTTTAAGTGAAGAAAATGAGATTGCATGTTGAAATTTTTGAAAGAAATTAAGTGTAGAAATAATAAAAAAAGGATTGGATGTTTTAAGTAGGTATTAATGTTAATTTGAAGATGGAATAAAGATAGAAGTTTTGATAAAAGACTTAAAATTGAAAAGCTTTTAATTAAATAAAAAGATAAAAGATGTATGAAAAGATTTATTAATTAAATACCTTGTATTAAAATTTAAGACTTGAAATTTTTACTAAAAAAATACAACAAAAAGATCTTTTATAATGTGATTAATAAAATGAGCTAATCCATAAAAATATTTATCAAAAGATAAAGAAATTATTAAGTAAGAAATAGCTTAAAGGTTTAAAACAAATAAAGAAGAAATTATTAAAGAAATAAACAAAATAGAGAAAACCGAGTTTAAGAAGAATTAATCGATAAGAAATAAAAAGAAAGTTAAATTGAATGAAGAAAAGATGCTAGACGAGTTAAGATAGATACTCGTATAAGTTGATCGAGAAAATGAGAATAAAATAAGATGCCGAATAATAAGTTGATAGAAGATTAATTAAATAATTAATTTAGGAACGCCGTTCCAACCAAGCGAAGAAAAGATAAACCGAGATAAAAACTAAAGGAATAATATTCAAGTTAAGAAATGAGAATCAAGTTAGAATTGAACAAAAATTTATAATTTCATAAGAGTTTATTAAGAGCTAAGAGAATTTTTATTAAATAAATAAAAGTTATAAAATACCTTATAAGATAGCGGATGTAGAACGAAGCGTTATCTATATAAATAAGAAAGATAGAATTAATAGTTTAAGCCTTCATAAAAAAAAGAAATGCATAATCGAGTTAGACTTTAAGGTCCAAATGGAATGCATGTTAATGTGTCTTGAAGTGTGTTTGATTTATATGAATTCATTATATGTTTGAATAAGTGTTTAAATGCATAATGATAGTTATGTTATGAAAAATAATTGAATAATTGAGTTATTGATTGTTAAATTAAGAATGAACTAAAGTCTTTGAAAGGAAGCTCAAGTAATAGAATTGTAACAATGAAGTTATTAATTAGAACGAGAAAAGTGTACGATGTTAAGTAGTAAAGTTAACCAAATCGAATAGAGTTAATAAAATAAAGAGGAGAACGTGAGATCTTTTAAAAAAGTTAGAACGAAGAGAGCGACGACTCAAATAGAAGTCCGTCAGTTAAAGTCCAACGCCTTTGTGTCCGTCTTTCATATATCTTATCTATCGATGTCGAACTATGAAGGATCGAGCCGAACGGATCGTTAAGCGAGGACAAATAGCCCTAGACCACCTAGCTAGTTCTTCAGAAGTCAGGTGGGCTTTTCTGAACCAAAACTATCGATGAAAATTAGTTATGCTATTGAATATTATGATATGATTTTTCAAATGTGATTGACTTGCCATTTTATTGAAGTTAGTATGTGTTATCATCTATTTATATGAAGATGTGATTATCCTGTGAAAGCAGGAACCCACGTGTGGTATATGTTGAGATGACTGTGAGCCTTGCTTCGGTTAGGCCGGTCACAGTGTTTGAGAAGGAGGCCTACTTCTCGGCACAGTGAAGTTATTGGTGATTGATGATACATGCTTTTATATTATATGTTATTTGACTGCGCAGTCTGTTTTAAATAAAAACGTTTTGACATGCACAAGTAAAACCGTTTTTAAAACTGCTTATATACTTGTGATGTTTGGCAAGGCAAGTTCAATTCATATAGCTTTAAAAAGCATCTTTATTCAAATGTTTTGACTTGTGTTCACTGAGTACGAAGTACTCAGCCCTGCGTGTGTTTCTAAACATGCAGGTTGACTGGATGGCGATGGCGTGGATACTTGGTGGTGTGGTTTGGTTTTGTTGGTTAAGTTTGGTAGAATTTCAGACTGGTATTTGTACGTCTTCATACGTGCAAGTGTTGGGAGTTGATGCTAATTTCCGCTGCAATCTTTTTGATCTAATATCTGTTGATGCCAGTACTCTAATATTCATGTTTTTTATTCCGAGCGTTGTGCTCGAAGACTTTGAATGCTTGTTGAATTCATAACCTTTATCTTGTAATCCCGAGCGATGGGCTCGTAACTTGACTTGTCGTTGAACATGATTTCCTTATCTTGATGTATATAATCGTATGCTTCCTCTTTTTGTTGGATTCCTTTCCCATCAGCATGAATTACTTGTTTGAATTCCCGTTTAAAGTGAAGTTAAGCTGCTCGGTTAATAATTCTTTATGCTTTTAAAAAACCAAATTCGATTGCCTTATATTCCATCTTTGATTTCCCCGAGCATGTCCCCTTTATTTGAGTTAGTTGTTAGTTGTTTAGGTTTGTTGTTGTTCGTAAGTCGCACCTCGAGAGTCGGAGCATGACACGTTTAGAAATACATGCAGGGCTGAGTACTTCGTACTCAGTGAACACATGCCAAAAACTTTTGAAGCTTTGCTCTTAGAGATATATCAATTGAATCTTGCCTTGCCGTAGCATCACAAGTATTTATGCAATGAAAACAGTTTTACTTGTGAATGCAAAATCATTTTCTTTTCGAATAGACTGCGCAGTCAAAACAATTATATATACATCAAACAGTATGTATCATCTACATCATCTATCCATCTGTGTCGAGAAGTAGGCCTCCTTCTCAAACACTGTGACCAGCCCAACCGAAGTAAGGCTCACAGTCACCATCAAACAATTTATATACCACACGTGGGTTTCCTGCCTTTCACAGGACAATAGTATCTTATTCAAGCAGATGATAAAACATACCAAACATCAAAAAATCGGCAAGTCAATTGAATTTAAAACTCACATAGTAATAATATTCAATAACTAAATAACAATAGCATTCATCGGAGTTTTGGTTTCAGAAAAGCCCACCTTACTTCCGTCGATTAGCTAGGCGGCTTACTCTTTTGTCGTCCTCGCTACTTCTCTGTCCCGCTCGGTCCTTTATATTTTGACATCGATAAAAGAAGTAAGACACGAAGCTTAAGACGTAAAGTAGACGTTTGTTTCGACTGAAGGACTTCTACTTGACTCGTCTCTCTCTATTTTTATCTTTTCTAAGACAACCTCGATTCTCGACTTTCTCGTCCTCAGTTCTCACTCCACTCGGTTACTAATTACTGCATCTAGTATTCTTCCTTCTAAATCATTATCACTTGTTTGCTAATACTTAGCATTTCTGTGAATTAAAGAAACGTTAATTGACTAAACTTCAATACTTGAATCCTTACTCACATTCTCAATTAGATACTTGATTATACGAACATCATTCACGTCATGAGCACGCATTCTCAACAATTTGAGCAATCATTTCATCATGATCAAAGCATAAGTATTCTACTCAAGCATGTAGATTCAATTAAAAATATTCAATGTGTTTAATCACATAAGTCTACTCAAATGAATATAATTCAACATAGAATTTCAATCAATCATTATAACTCAAGCTGGAATCTAAATAAACGTATTATCTCAAACTCGATTCACACTTCAAGTCACATTAACAATTTCTCGTCATTACTCGACTCTAGTTTTGGAAAATACATTAATTCAAATAATAAAAGTTTTCTTAGATTAAAGCTCAAATAATCATTTAACTTCTCAATATACGACGCTATTTCCAAAGACGTCGTCTTTTCTCAATTACTTATACGTATTCACATACGTACTATTACTTATGCTTCTATTACTATTTCTCTTTTTTTTTTTCTTTTAATTAAATTCTTAATGAAATAAAAATTTATTTTCTATTTATGGCTCGACTCTTATCTTCGACTCAAAACTCGATTCTTATCTATTACTCGATAACTTTTATTTTTCATTTAACATTCAAAACTCGACAATTTCCTCGACTCCTTTTTAATTAAACGATTTGGAAACTAAACTCGATTATCACGAAATAATCATCACTCATCATAATATAAATAATCACTCAAACAATTATTGTTTATAAACTCGATTCTCAAAATTACTCTTATTAACTCTTATTCTCCTTTTTACATCATTTCTCGATTAATTACTTTAATTTGCTCAATTAATTCTTACTCAACTCTTAATCTTATAGTTTCTCTTACTTGACTTATCTCTTTATTTATCTTCTAAGCTTGACTCAACTTATTATTCTCATATTCTATTATTTATTATAAAGAAATTCTTATTTTAGTTATTTTGCTCTAACTTATTTTTAAACTTCAAACTTCTCGATTAATTTAATATCATTCGGATAATTAAACTCATACTCAGTTTAAAGCTTCTCGTTGATTACTTATACTCAACTCTATTATTATTTATTATTCTCATTATTTCACGTTTATTCAAACGACTTAATTCTCAATTTCTCGACTCAAATTTCATACTCGTTTTATAACTCTTTTCCTTTAATTCTATCTCGTCTTTTATTTCTCATTTATTACGATTTCTATTCATCGTTATTTATTTCTGGATTATCAATTTCTCTAGTCTCGATTTATTTAACCCGATTAACTTTTTCTCTTAATCATTAATTATTTAATAAAGAAATTACTGTCCTTTATTATTTTCTAATTTATGACTTATCACTCATTAATTGATTTTTCTCTTTTATTTTCTCTTTAATTTTATTCCAACAAATATCTTGAATATTTTATTATTTTAATAATTAATTTCTTTTAGAATTAATTTTAATGATCTTTAAATCTTCAAATAAAACACCAAGAACACCTAGAACACCAAGAACACATATTCAAAAACTCATATTTTTCACCAAGAACACCTAGAACACACACTAGGTATCATTTCTTATTTTCTTCGATTTTTACCTCTTTTTATGCTTAAAACTTCATTCTTTTTATCTCATTTAATTCTACTAACATCTAATATTCAAAATTTCACACAACATGCTCTTAAACATCATACTATCAAAATCATCAAAAATCATTACAGCATCATAAACATCAAACCATCATGTAAATCATTTTTCTACTAAGAACATGCATATGTTTCAATTTTCCTCATAACAACATCATAGGAGATTAAATCATCATATACTCATAATCATCTCATGCTCATTATATCAACAAATCATCAACAAAATAATCAAATAAAAATACTCCTCCATTCTTCAGTATACACGGCACACACATATATTTTTAGGCATGTATTTTCTCAATTTTTCATGCACATAAATCTCAATCAAAATATACTCATAAACACATATCAAACATCAAATTATCAAATACTCAAGAAAATCAAATTTCCCTATTTTTCTACTATTTTTCGATTTTAATCAAGATTTTAGGGAATTAATTTTTCTTTCTTCTTTTAATCAAAGATAAATTCCTAGGCTCGATTTCCTATCGATTTCTTCACTCGAATCTCACATCGAATCTCATATCAAAATCCCTAGTTTTTGCCTAAGCATAAATTAAATCATGCATGTATGTTTTTCTTTAGAGATTAGGGAGATTACATATATACAAGAAATCAAATAAATAAACCAACTTCAAAATAATTAAATGGATGCTCCTCTCTTGAATCTCTTGGATCGAAAATGAACAAGATTAGGGCTCAAACTCTTGGCTTGGAATTTCCATGGTTGAATCCACCTTAATCCTCAAGAAAAATGAAACAAACATTAATCATCCACACTAGGGCATAAGTGTCGAAATTTTTAAGAAAAATAGAGGGATGATGTAATACCCCGGATATTTTCTTCTGACGAAAAATAAAGGTTTGTTTATTAATTAAAATTTGCACGCCTAAGTTAAGGATTTTCGATTCTAAGATTTACGGTGAAATCCGTTTCTGAAAATAAATTCCAGAAGTCGGTCGAACGACTAATGTATTAGGGTTTTCGCGTCCGATAGATTTTTCGTCCGAAAACTCAGATTGAAAAACCGTCAGAATTTACATTCACTTTTTCTTCGATACGAGTTCATCGGAGAAATTCAGTTTTTATGATTTTTCCGGACGGATTTTAGACTGTCTAAACCCGACTTTTTCTCGGATTTTGAAAAACGAATTAAGTTTTCCGAGTACGTGATTTATTTCTAATCTAACGGTTAAATTAGTTTTCGTCGAATACGTAACTACCTAAGAAATTATTTCTCGACTTTTATAACGACATTCTAGACCTGGAAACGAGATATTTCTGACAAATTAATCGCATCCAAACACCTCTTAGTGAGTCATCCTCCTTTAATTGAGATATTTTACACCTTTATCAAATAGTAAATTGGTTAGTCATCCTCCCTCCCTCACAACACATTGCCGCCACCTCCCTCATTCTTCTCTCTCATTTCTCTCTCAAATTTCTTTCATTAAAACTCATCCTCCAAGCTTTTCTCAAGAACACAAGTCTCTCGTCTACCGATTAATTTCATTTCCGAGTTCATATTCCGCAAGGTAAGAACATCGTCTACGTTATGAACCGAACAAAATCTTGATTCCATTAACTTTATTTTTTTTCAAAACATAGGAGGTGAAGAAGCATGTTGATTCTTGTTCAATTCATGTTCTAGTATGTTTAGAATTAGGTTTTATGGATCGAATCATGAAGAAAATCATTCCCCTTTGAATTAGGTCATTACCGATTTTTTATAGATTTTAGGGATTTTTGCTAGTTCGATTTTCTTGTTGTTTGATTGATGAATTAGTGATCTACATATTGTTAGTTGACTACATGAATTAAATTAGAATTTTCTAAAAATAAAAATGAAAGTGTAAGAGAAGAACAGGTAAGGTTTTGATGAAGAAGATGATATGATATGCATGATTGATTAATGGAAATGAGATATAGGATGATTGAGGATGAATATATATATTTATTTGGAATTTTTCTAAAAATAAATTGAAAAACGTAAGAGACAGAAACTTGTCGATAAGTTGAAGCTCGATAATGTTTTTAGAATATGGTTTACGTATTAGTGATGCTTGATAGATAATGATCGATGTTGTAATTTTTGAACGAAAACGGAAAACGTAGGATTTTTAGTAAGAGACGAACAATCGTCGATAAGTCGAACATGAATAATGATTTAGGTTTGTGATTCAAACCTATGTTAATCTTGTTAGTTGATGATCGTAACCGTAAAATTTGAACGAATTCTAAGAAGATTGAAATTTCGTTAAGAGACGAAGAAACGAGGTTAAAAGCCGATAGAAAAGTCGAATAAGGAAAATTAATTTGTTAATAATGATTGTTGTCGTTTGACGAACAATAGTGTAGTTGACGATATTTCCATCCGAGATACAAGATGTTATGAGTTATAGTTAAGAAATGAGAAGTTGATAAACGAAAATGAAATAGGAATTGAATTTGAAATTGTTTTGGTATAGTAATTGGTTAGTTGGAAATGACGAGGAAATGCTCGTCGTTTGTTTAATCAAAAGACATGTTTGTGAACCCGATTAATGGATATTGCATGTTGATTGCAGTGAGATGAAATTTTCGTGAAAATAAAAGTGGAATAGCATTAATCGAGCCTAGAGAATCGTGCGTCGAGATTTGTCAAGCTTTAGGGTTTCGCGCGACTGTTTTGCGACATTTCACGAAAACTGTCATAACTTTTAGCTCGCTTAACGAAATCGAGATCCGTAAATTGGAGAGTAAACTAGACACCCATGGCTTTCTTTTGATATAAATTACATCCCCTTTTTAAGAATTATCTGTTCTGTGCGAACTCCAGAACTACTGTATTGTGCAGTAAGTTTCCAAAACTTAAATTCTTAAGTTAAATTCTTTTCAACTTCGTTCCTTGTGAACTTTTAAGTCGTTATAAGTTATCGACATCCATTATCTACTGAACTAAGAATCAAGTAATGAACCGAGTCAGTTTGTAGACGAGAATTGATCGAGTCTTGTTTATTAGTTAATCAAAAGAAAGTAGTAAAGTGCAAAAGCCTAAAAGACTAAAACCATTTCCGATTTCCTGTTTCTTTTATCGTTGCGATCAAGTTATTAAGTTTGTTTATTTACGATAAAAGGGGGAAGTCAGCGCCGAGGATAGGACGAAAGACCAGAGACGAAAGCTCGTATTATAGTTCTGTAATCAGTAAGGTGGGCTTTTCTATATACGAAAATAAAATGAGCGATGCTCGAAAATGTTTATTTACAGCTTTGATAACTGTGTTTTCAAAGTGATTATCAGGGCATAAATGATTTTGTTTTATGTGAATTCTATTATGCCTATCTGATGTTGGTTCGCCAACTGTTAGTTCGCCAACCAGTTAACAATCGGATTCTGAGTTAACCCACAGTGTGTTATCCAGAATTAGTGTACACGGTAGCTGGTGTGTGTGGTGCTCTGTTGAGGAGTAGCCAGCTACGGTGAGGAACGTGCGCGGAAGAAGTTAACTCTTCCCCGACGTTGAAACAGATTTGTGCTAATATGGAAGTAACAACAGTCAGAAAAATGCTTACGTAAGCTATGTTAATGAGAAAGAAAATGTTTAGTAGACACGGGTATTTATTGAAAAACCCCGATGTGCTACAGAAATGAGATGCCTGATTAATCTATACTTATGATATATTTTCGACAACGTGCCCACTAAGTATGTTTATACTTAGCCCTGCATATGTTTTATAAAATGTGCAGGTTGAGTGACGGGAGTGGTGAAGGTTGAGTAAGGATTGAGTATAGAGTTGTAATAGTATGAAGAACTGTATGACAAGCTTTACGCTTTCCGCTGCCAATCTCTTTGAGTTAATGTAAACCTATCTTTTTGTCTAAGTCCCATACAATGAACTTAGTTCCTTTTTGAACAGCTTGTCGAGCGACCCTTCAAGGGCGACTCTCTCTTTCTTTTTAATATAAAATCTATTCATAGATATCAGTTGTCGTTCAATCGTTGTCTGTTTATTCATTTATCCCCCTTCTTCTCCACTTCTTTAATCCAACCCCTAGTCGCACCCCGGCTTTGCCGTCCCTCGAGATTTGGGGCTGTGACAGAGTGGTATCAGAGCAATCGTTTTCTGCTCTGCATATGAATTTCTTTCAAGTAGTAAGATAGAGTATTTGTATATACTCTATACCCGAGTCTTCTTTCAAGTAAAGTTAAGTCGTAATACTAAGTATAAGAGTGTAGACGACAACTCAACCTCCCGCTACGTCGACTCAACCAAAGAAAGAAAAGTAAGGAAAGAAGTTCAGAAGTATGAATTCTTTTAAGAAGAAATTTTTGATTAAGTATGCAAGTATAATTGAGAATAAGTATGCCAAGTATGATGAGATTAAGTATGCCAAGCATGATTTGATTAAAGTATAAAGATTATACTTTGATATATTACGTGAACTATGAGAAAGCATGAATGCTATGCTATGTGAAAGTATGTGAAATTATGTGAGTTATAATTTCCTTGTTTGAAATGTTTTATTGGCATGAGAATTTAGACGAATTCTAAGGCCTTCCCGATTCTTTGAGAACATAGACGTTCTAAGAAGCGTTGGTTCCAAAATTTCCAAGAAATGATCGGATCGGAAAGGGCAGAATAAAGGGAATCAAAGAGAATAAGCGAATGTCACCAGTGTAGAGTGACATGAACAACAGACTCGTTGGAGTCGACTTGTTTTTTTTTCTGAAAATGAAAGCCGTAAGAATTTCCTTTTAAGGAAATAAAATAAAGAATAATAAGAAGAATAAGAATAAATAAGTTGATAAGTTAAAAGAATGGAAGGAAATCGTTAAGAAATTTTATTCGAGGAAGAAATAAAGTGAGAAAGTGAAAGAATAATAAGCAAAAAGATGAAAATAAAATCGTGAATTCTTTTTTTATATGTATTATTTGAGTGCAATTTCTTGAAATTTCTAGATGTTAAGACAAGTTATTGTCAAGCGTTGGTGGGATTACAATTGAATAATGGAGTATTCTAATTGTAAATTTAAGAATTTTCTTAAGATAAGTTATTATCCTACCAGTTACTGATCCGTGTTTCTTAAAACCTTATAGGATGGCTTCTAGTAGTGACATGACTCAGGAGAATCAATCCCCGCCACAGCGTACTTGGGCAGATGAGATACTGGATGAGTATCGAGATTACGAGGCAGACCCGAACGACGACATAGGACAGATAGTTAGTAACTTTTCCACGCTTTACCATGCAGCCCGACACAGTATTACAGAGCGTCAGGCTATAGCAGACTTGATTGTTCGACTACCAGATGAGTGGCACGGATGGGCACATGATGTGTCTTGGTACTTCCTTGCACTGTTCGGCGATGACACTGAGCCGATAGGAGATTTCTCAGGATTTGCTCTCGCCATACACGAGCGTTTCTTTCAGAGCAGATTCATAGTGTCAGTTCCCATTCAAGAACACCACCCCTACCATCATTTTTCAGAGCCAGAGCCAGAGTCTTTGAACATGGATCCAGAGATGGCCGCACAGTTAGAATTGCCACTAGTCCTTTCACCCAGTGAGGAGTTAGTTCCAGAGATAGGATACCTGGAGATTGGCACGGAGCTTGCTACTATGATAGAATTTCCATTCCCTTTTAGACCACTTGAGGAGATCTGTGCAGAGTTGGCGAGGGTCCGAGAAGAGTTTGAGGCAGGACCATCCAGGGTCCGTTCTACAGAGAAATACGAGTCTAGTTCACCTCCCGAGCACCTGCTGCCTCCAAAGAAGAGGACAGTAGAGACCAGTTTGGACTACTTGGTTTCAGATTCGAAGAGGGCCGTTTCAGAGGTGCCTTCACCACCACCACTTGTACTTTTGGACGGCTCCACGATTAGGGTTGACGAAGCACTTCAGCTCGTCTTTGATTCAGATTTAGAGGAGGACCCTGAGGAGGACCCGGAGGAGGACTCCGAGGATTTTCAGGCCGTAGAGGGCAACACTAACTCGACCGCCGCTTGTTAAGCAGAGCGTCTTAGACGCGTAGTAGTAATTTTTCCCTGCCTTGTGTATAACCGGATCAGTAGACTTCTTTCGTAGTACTCTATGCGGATACAGAGTTTTATGGATCGTTTCCGTTCTAGTACTTCTAGTAGTACAGAAAACGCGGTATGTTAGTGCATCATGTACATAGATAGGCAGTTAGCCTAGTTTAGACTAGTCGTAGTCTAAACCTTTTTGTATAAGTCCTCGTTGGAGGCAAAACTAATATTTTTTTTTACGTGTATATATTATATATATGATGACCCGATAGTGGGCTTAAATCTTGTGAAAGTTTCTTCTAAAGCGTGATTAGAAGAAAAAGTTTAGATGAATATTTCAGTTTAACCGAGAAGTTAAAAGTTTAAAGAGTTAAGTATCGAAGCTATTATCAGTTTTCTTTTCCCAACTTAAACAAGAAAAAGGGTTAGTAAGTAAAAGAAGGTTAAGTAAGTAAGTAAATGATTAAAAGCAAAAGTGCTAATGAGAAATTTCTGTTTTCAATAGTTTCGAAATGCCGCCGAGAGTAGTTAATAATCGAAGAGGACCTGGTAGGCCCAGGGGACATGGTAGATGTCCAGCTCAAAATGATAGGGAAGAGGAACAGGAATATCATGAAACCCCTTCACCACCATCACCATCTCCACCACCACCCCGTCGTGATATTGAGGACTTATTCCTCAAACGAAACCCACCTGTGTTTAAAAGAACCGGTAACCTAAGCGATGCTGAGCTTTGGGTGCGAACTATAGAGAAAATCTTTAAACTCCTCAGATGTACTGATAAGGAGCGTTTGTCGTGTGTCGCATTCCAGCTTTCCGGACCAACTGACTACTGGTGGGAGGCTAGGCAGAAAGTTATACATGCGGAGCATCTGGCTCGTTTTACATGGGAAGAATTTAAGGAAGCCTTGTACGATAAGTACGTACCTAAGACCTATAGAGCTCAGAAGGAGGCTGAGTTCTATAATTTAAAACAAGGAAAGATGACAGTAACCGAGTACGACGCCAAGTTTTGTGAATTGTCAAGGTATGCGCCTACTCAGGTAGATACCAAGGAAAAGATAGCAAAGAAGTTCCGTGGGGGACTTAAGCATGAGCTAGGTGTAGCACTAGCCAGTCATGAAAGACTGAGCTACACAGAGATACTAGGGCGAGCCCTAAAGATGGAGGCAGTAGAGCCCGATGAAAAGAAAGTCGTAACATCCACACTAGCCCCAACCTAGACTCAGAATCGAGACCATTCCAACAACAATAACAGCAACTTTAAAGTAAAAAGGAAATGGGAAGGAGAAAACCAGGGAAGAAATCAGCATGGCTTTCAGCAGCCAAATCAGAATAATCAATCAAAGCAGGGGCAACAGACAAACAATAACCTAGGGAAGGATACCGTTCCTGTCTGTCCTAAGTGTAATAAGATGCACTACGGTGTCTGTCAAGCAAACTCTGGTGTTTGCTTTAAATGTGGACAGAAAGGACACGTGAAAAGAAATTGCCCAAAACCGATGCAACCAGTAGGATCGAATCAGTATGGTCAGCCCCAACCTTTGAGGGCAATTCAGGCACAGCCGCTGCAACAGATGACGCAGCAGCAGTATCAACAGCAACGAAGTGCAAGGGCATTCATGATTAGGCGAGAGAAGCGCAATAAGGGCAAAGGAAATTAGGCAGGTATAGGACGAACTTCTTAATTACCTTGTCATTATTCTACCTCATACCAGAACTTTACATCCGTTATTTTTAGTGCTTGTCGACACTATAAGAGTAGGACCAAAGTGCGCTAATCATAAAATAAGAATAACCATGCCTTAGGAGAAATTATCGTCACTTCCTTAGTTTTTCTCGAACAATAGAATTTAACTTAGGGTCTTTTTAAAGATCATAGCAAGCAATCGGAACGTAATAAAATGTTCGACATAGGTAAAATCCATGGGATGGATTGATTATCTATTAACTGCGCCATTCTATATGGAGCATGCGTCGAAACAATTAGAAGAGCTTAAGATCCAACTGCAAGAATTGTTAGACCTTGGATTCATTAGACCGAGTGTTTCACCGTGGGGAGCACTAGTTTTGTTTGTCAGAAAGAAGGATGGTTCTATGAGGATGTGCATAGACTATCGAGAGCTCAATAAGATCACCCTTAAGAATAAGTATCCTTTGCCAAGGGTAGAAGACCTCTTTGATCAGCTTAAGGGAGCATGAGTCTTTTCAAAAATAGATTTAAGATCTGGGTATCATCAATTGAAAATCAAACCCGAGGACATACCTAAGACTGCTTTCCGAACCAGATATGGTCATTACGAATTCCTAAGTTATGCCATTTAGTTTGACTAACGCCCCGCAGTATTCATGGATCCCATGAATCGAATCTTTCACCCGCACTTAGATAAATTCGTCTTAGTTTTATCAACGACATTCTCATTTACTCCAAGAATGAGGAAGAACACAAGGAACACTTGAGAATAGTTTTAGAAACGCTTAGAACTGAGAAGCTTTACACCAAATTCAGTAAGTGCGAGTTTTGGCTGAAGGAAGTGATGTTCCTTGGACACATCGTATCAGCAGAAGGCATCAAGGTAGATCCTGCCAAGGTAGAGGCAGTACGCGATTGGAAATCGCCGACAAGTCCGAACAAAATTAAAAGTTTCTTAGGTTTAGCCGGTTATTACAGAAGATTCATCGAAGGATTTTCAACGAGTGCTAGACCTATGACGCAACTACTTCGGAAGGAAAACAAGTACAGATGGACGGACGAATGCGAGAAGAGTTTTCAGACACTCAAGAGAAGTTAACCACAGCACCAGTGTTGGCTTTGCCAGAAGCGAATAAGGAATATGTGGTCTATACAGATGTTTCAAAGAACGGATTAGGAAGTGTATTGATGTAAGACGGAAAGGTGATAGCTTATGCTTCACAACAACTTCGACCCCATGAAGTCAAGTACCCAACCCACGACTTAGAACTAGCAGCCGTTGTGCATGCATTGAAAATTTGGAAACACCATCTCTATGGTGTTAGGGTTGAGATTTTTACGGACCATAAGAGTTTGAAATACTTTTTCGAGCAAAATGAATTGACCATGAGACAAAGACGATGGCTCGAATTAGTCAAGGATTATGATTGCGAAATCAACTATCATCCAGGAAAAACAAACGTGGTAGCTAACGCACTGAGTCGCAAGACTCCAATCAAATTAGGATGTCTCTTTGTTGAGGAAGAAGCTCTTGTAAGAGAATTTGAGGAAATGGACTTAGAAGTGCTCGATGCACCTGAAACAATAACAAACCATATAGCAGTACTCGTAGCTACACCAGACTTACGGGAAAGAATCATAAGTGCTCGGAGAAAGGACGAATCAACTGAAAAGCTTCTACTGAGGATAAGAACGGATAAACCGGACGGTTTTTCCGAGGCACCAGACAATGCAATTTTATTTGAAGGCATACTTTGTATCCCTGACAACGACGAAATGAAAACGATATCATGAGTGAGGCTCACTGATGGTCCCGAAACGAGTTACTGGTGTATGGGGGGGGGAATACACCAGTTAGGATTTTTCAGCTTTCGAAAAACTTAACACTTGAAAACAACTACAACTGAGTAAAAGGACTCAGGTGGGATCTCACAGCTGAGTAAGCAAACTCAGCTGGAAGAGCGGTGCTGTGCGGAATGTGGTGGAAAATAAACTCGTTAAAAACAACTCATGCAAATCAGCTCGGTTGGTCAAGAACCAAAACAGCTCGGTTGAAAAAGTGCAAAAGAGGTTTGAATGCTGGTTAGTTCGGTCAGTTAGAAATGCAATATGGACTGAAAAAAAAATAAACACGACACACAAGATTTACGTGGTTCGGAGATAACTCCTACGTCCACGGGGAGATGTGAGTCCACACACCTCAGCCCAAGTTCTTCTGGACAGAACCACTCAGCTTACGCGGGCTGAGTAACCGTTACAGTTTAGTTTCCGGGCACTAAACAGCCTAAGTCAAGTTTACGGGTACTTGATGACCTGATTACTCAATTACAGGAAGAGTAAGATCCTAGCACACTTTTTAGGGTGTGTGAAAGGGTAGGATATCCAACTACAGCTCGATCAAGAATGAGAGCTGGATCTAAGGCTTGAACGAATAAACACTCAACCTAAGATCAAAAACAGTTTCGAATTCTAGGAACCCTCAGCTACTAATGTTCTCTCAAATTGGAACTCTCAGCTGCTGATGCTCTTAGATGATGATTTTGCAGATTTTCTTTGATTTCTCTCGAGAAAGCTTTTGAATTTTTAGTCGTCTATGTGTCTATCTGCATCTCTTTATTCTCGAATGAGATGATGCCTCTATTTATAGGCGGAGAGAATCAACTAGCCGTTGGAGGAGCAGTTGATCTCTGATCGGTTGAAAGCGATGGCTTGTCTCTCATCTCTGCAGACTTTCCCGATATGGCATCTGTGCTCCTTTGCTTTCCATCTGAGACAGCCTTGTGTTGGGCCAGATGGGGTAATGACTGAACGGTCAAACCCTCATGTGACTTCCTTTTGAAATTCAAATCTTTGACATTCAACTTCGGTTTGTCGGTTGAAAGTCTTGACCTTCATCTGAGTGATCTTCAGCTGATGTTCCGATCTGTCGAGTTCTCAGCTGACTTTGAACTTCAAAACAGTTGAACTCCTTGTTCAGATTCTATAACTGAGGTTCTGAAACTGAACCCTCAGTTGTCTTCCACTTCTTTACTCAGTTGGGTTTGAACCCTCAGATGATTTCTTTTTCATCTGATGTTCTCTTCCTTTCAACTGTTTCTCGTTTGATGAACACTCAGTTGGTTTCCTTCAACTGATGTTCTGAAGACTTCCCCTTGTTTACATCTGAACAAATGAACTCTCAGTTGTCTTTCTTCACAACTGATGTTCTGTCTGAGTGACGCCTTGTTGCCATCTTCAGCTGGAGACCTGTAAAGATAAAAACTTAACTTTGCTCAAACAGCGAGCCTAAATTCTAACATTAGGTACTGGCAACATCTACTCGGTTGGGGTCAGCCGGTTTTGGAATTCATCAAAACTTATACTAATAAATTTCCCAACACTCACGATAGACCATATACAGCGTACCTAGAGAATACGAAGATATATTAAGATTTAAGAAAGAATTTCTGGTAAAACTGATTGAAACAAGATGTTTCCTCGTTTATAGAACAATGTTTGGCTTATCAACAAGTGAAAGCTTTACACCAAAGACCATACGGATTGTTACAACCATTAAGTATTCCAACGTAGATGGGAAGATATAGCCATAGATTTTGTGACGGGTTTGCCCAAAGCTTAGAAAAGGAGATACTACCACCTGGGTGGTTATTGATAGATTCACAAAATCAATTCACTTCCTACCAATTCCAATTACCTTTGGATCAGAAAGTTAGCTCAGTTGTATGTTCGTAAGATTGTACGTCTGCACGGAATACAAAAGTCGATAAGGTTTGATAGAGATGCCAGATTTACTTCAAGGTTTTAGACTACTATGCAGAAGAAGCCGAGTACCAACCTTAATTTTAATACCGTTTTTCATCCCTAAACGGATGGACAATCCGAGAGGACGATACGAGTACTCATAGATGTGTTGAGAACGATAGTATTAGATTGAAGTGCAAAATGGAAGAATGTTTTGTCGTTGGTCGATTTCGCTCATAATAATGGTTATCAGGCTACGATAAGTATTGCACCTTACGAGGTTTTGTATAGGAAGAAGTTTAGATAACTTCCTTATTATAATAAGGTAGGTGAAAGAAAAGAACCTAGGACCAGATACGGTTAGTGAAATGATCGAGATCATTCGATAGACTCGAGTCTGAATAAAAGAAGTTTAGAGAAGACGAAAGTCTTATAAGATATACGCCAATCAGAACTTAAATTCAAAAAGGGAAATAAAGTTTTCTTAAGATTTCTCGTTAAAAGAGAATCATTAATTTCATGTCAAGTATAAGCTTAGACAAAGATTTATGTGATTATTTGATATCTTGAAAAAGATAGTTTTAATGTGTATAGATTGGCCGTGTTGCCAAGTCTATGGAATGTTTATTATATTTGCGTATCTCATTTGAGAAAGTATGTGTTCAATCTTAAACATGTAATCCTTCAGCAAGACGTTGTTCTTGAGTAAGATAAGTTATGAAAAAAGGCCGCAATCAATCTTGGATCGAAAAGTGCGAGAATTAAGAAGCAAGTCAGTACGAGTAGTAAAAGTATTATAGAATCACCACGGGCAAGAAAAAACCATGTGAGAACTCGAAGAAAAGATGGGGAAGAAGTACCCCGAACAATTTGAAGAAGATATGCAAATTTCGGGACGAAATTTCTTATTATAGAGGTAGGATGTAATACCCCGGATATTTTCTTCCGATGAAAAATAAAAGTTTGTTTATTAATTAAGGCTTTGCACGCCTAAGTTAAGGATTTTCGATTCTAAGATTTACGGTGAAATCCATTTCTGAAAATAAATTCCAGAAGTCGGTCGAACGACTACTGTATTAGGGTTTTCGCGTCTGATAGATTTTTCGTCCGAAAACTCAGATTGAAAAACCGTCAGAATTTACATTCACTTTTTCTTCGATACGAGTTCACCGAAGAAAGTCAGTTTTTATGATTTTTCCGGGCGAATTTTAGACTGTCTAATCCCGACTTTTTCTAGGATTTTGAAAAACGAATTAGGTTTTCCGAGTACGTGATTTATTTCTACTCTAACGGTTGAATTAGTTTTCGTCGAATACGCAACTACCTAAGAAATTATTTCTCGACTTTTATAATGACATTCTAGACTCGGAAACGAGATATTTCCAACAAATTAATCGCATCCAAACACCTCTTAGTGAGTCATCCTCCTTTAATTGAGATATTTTACACCTTTATCAAATAGTAAATTGGTTAGTCATCCTCCCTCCCTCACAACACATTGCCGCCACCTCCCCCATTCTTCTCTCTCATTTCTCTATCAAATTTCTTCCATTAAAACTCATCCTCCAAGCTTTTCTCAAGAACACAAGTCTCTCGTCTACCGATTAATTTCATTTTCGAGTTCATATTCCGCAAGGTAAGAACATCGTCTACGTTATGAACCGAACAAAATCTTGATTCCATTAACTTTATTTTTTTCGAAACATAGGAGGTGAAGAAGCATGTTGATTTTTGTTCAATTCATGTTCTAGTATGTTTAGAATTAGGTTTTATGGATCGAAGAAAATCATTCCCCTTAGAATTAGGTCATTACCGATTTTTTATAGATTTTGGGGGTTTTTGCTAGTTCGATTTTCTTGTTGTTTGATTGATGAATTAGTGATCTACATATTGTTAGTTGACTACATGAATTAAATTAGAATTTTCTAAAAATAAAAATAAAAGTGTAAGAGAAGAACAAGTGAGGTTTTGATGAAGAAGATGATATGATATGCATGATTGGTTAATGGAAATGAGATATAGGATGATTGAGGATGAATATATATATTTATTTGGAATTTTTCTAAAAATAAATTGAAAAAGGTAAGAGACGGAAACTTGTCGATAAGTTGAAGCTCCATAATGTTTTTAGAATATGGTTTACGTATTAGTGATGCTTAATAGATAATGATCGATGTTGTAATTTTTGAACGAAAACGGAGAACGTAGGATTTTTAGTAAGAGACGAGCAATCGTCGATAAGTCGAGCATGAATAATGATTTAGGTTTGTGATTCTAACCTATGTTAATCTTGTTAGTTGATGATCGTAACCGTAAAATTTGAACGAAATCTAAGAAGATTGAAATTTCGTTAAGAGACGAAGAAACGAGGTTAAAAGCCGATAGAAAAGTCGAATAAGGAAAACCAATTTGTTAATAATGATTGTTGTCGTTTGACGAACAATAGTGTAGTTGATGATATTTCCATCCGAGATACAAGATGTTATGAGTTATAGTTAAGAAACGAGAAGTTGATAAACGAAAATGAAATAGGAATTGAATTTGAAATTGTTTTGGTATAGTAATTGGTTAGTTGGAAATGACGAGGAAATGCTCATCGTTTGTTTAATCAAAAGACATATTTGTGAACCCGATTAAGGGATATTGCATGTTGATTGCAGTGAGATGAAATTTTCGTGAAAATAAAAGTGGAATAGCATTAATCGAGCCTAGAGAATCGTGCGTCGAGATTTGTCAAGCATTAGGGTTTCGCGCGACTGTTTTGCGACATTTCACGGAAACTGTCATAACTTTTAGCTCGCTTAACAAAATCGAGATCCGTAAATTGAAGAGTAAAATAGACACCCATGGCTTTCTTTTGGTATAAATTACATCCCCTGTTTAAGAATTATCTTTTCTGTGAGAACTCCAGAACTACTGTATTGTGCAGTAAGTTTCCAAAACTTAAATTCTTAAGTTAAATTCTTTTCAACTTCGTTCCTTGTGAACATTTAAGTCGTTAAGTTATCGACATCCATTATCTACTGACCTAAGAGTCGTGTAATGAACCGAGTCAGTTTGTATACTAGAATCGATCGAGTCTCGTTTATTAGTTAATCAAAAGAAAGTATTCAAGTGCAAAAGCCTAAAAGACTAAAACCATTTCTGATTTCCTGTTTCTTTTATCGTTGCGATCAAGTTATTAAGTTTATTTATTTACGATAAAAGGAGGAAGTCAACACCGAGGATAGGACGGAAGACCAGAGACGGAAGCTCGTATTATAGTTCTGTAATCAGTAAGGTGGGCTTTTCTATATACGAAAATAAAATGAGCGATGCTAGAAAATGTTTATTTACAGCTTTGATATCTGTGTTTTCAAAGTGATTATCAGGGCATAAATGATTTTGTTTTATGTGAATTCTATTATGCCTATCTGATGTTGGTTCGCCAACCAGTTAACGATCGGATTCTGAGTTAACCCACAGTATGTTATCCAGAATTAGTGTACACGGTAGCTGGTGTGTGTGGTGCTCTATTGAGGGGTAGCCAGCCACGGTGAGGAACGTGCGCGGAAGAAGTTAACTCTTCCCCGACGTTGAAACAGATTTGTGCTAATATGGAAGTAACAATAGTCAGAAAAATGCTTACGTAAGCTATGTTAATGAGAAAGAAAATATTTAGTAGACACGGGTATTTATTGAAAAACTCCGATGTGCTACAGAAATGAGATGCCTGATTAATCTATACTTATGATATGTTTTCGGCAACGTGCCCACTAAGTATGTTTATACTTAGCCCTGCATATGTTTTATAAAATATGCAGGTTGAGTGACGGGAGCGGTAAAGGTTGAGTAAGGATTGAGTATAGAGTTGTAATAGTATGAAGAATTGTATGACAAGCTTTACGCTTTCCGCTGCCAATCTCTTTGAGTTAATGTAAACTTATCTTTTTGTCTAAGTCCCGTACAATGAACTTAGTTCCTTTTTGAACAACTTGTCGAGCGACCCTTCAAGGTCGACTCTCTCTTTCTTTTTAATATAAAATCTGTTCATAGATATCAGTTGTCGTTCAATCGTTGTCTGTTTATTCATTTATCCCCCTACTTCCCCGCTTCTTTAATCCAACCCCTAGTCGCACCCCGGCTTTGCCGTCCCTCGGAATTTGGGGCTGTGACAGATGATTGTTTTGATTTCAAGCTCAAGAATTTGAAGGATTATTACCTTTCTCTTTAGAGTATGAAAGAACTAGGTAGATGATGATGGAAATCTCTTGATCTTGAAGGCTTGAAGCTTGGAACTTGAAGCTTTAATGGAGGATTTCCAACTTTGTGTTGTGTGTGTGTGTGATTGGCAAAGAGGGGAAGAGAGATAAGAGGATTTTTTTTTCTTTCCTCTTTGAGAGTTATCGAGAGAGAGAGAGAGAGAGAGAGAGAGAGAGAGAGAGAGAGAGAGCTTGAGAGAGAGAGTAGAGAGTTAGAGAGAGTGAATGATATGATGAATGAGAAATGATGTTAAATTAAATGTAGTAAGTTAAGAATAAGAATAACATCATTATATTCCATATAGGTGTTGAATTTAGGGTAGCTAGAGAGAGATTAGGGAGAGAGAGGAGAGTTATGTCGGTGGGAGGGAGAGAGGGAGAGAGATTCTTCCTGACAGATAAAATTTTACCCGGTTGAGAAAGTTTTCCGGATAAAAAGTCCGTATTATTTCATTTATACTGAAAACGGCTCTAATCTCTCCTCGTCTTGTTTTCGACACTAGAAACATCTCAAACCTATCTCATGTCCCATTAAATAATAGGTCAAAATTCCAAGTAACGAAGAAAACCTAAAAATTAATCGGCTAATTAATCTGTTAAGGATTAAATTCTTATAACTCTCTCATGTGATCTTGGATAAGCTTCTAACATATCTCAAGGGTCTTATAATAAATTCTAGATTCAAAAGACTCTAATTCGGTCAAATTCTAAGTTCGTCGGTGAATAGCATTTTCTCGGTTATCGTTACTATTCACTCAAAAGTAAAAATTCTCGGAATTCTCTGAAATTCATACTCATGCTCAAACTCGTTTAAATAAACTCATTCAATGCATCACATCCTCAACTCGAGTAATTTAAACACATAAGTTCATGTTAAAGCACATAGGGGCATTTTAGTCTTTTCACAAATTTTCCTTTTTTCTTAGAAAAATTTTATCACTCAAAACTTGATAATTAAGCATATCAACTCATTTAGAACACACTTTAGGACTTATGAAAGCTCGGGGTATTACATATATATATATATATATATATATATATATATATATGTGTGTGTGTGTGTGTGTGTGTGTGTGTTCTTGAGGCGTTAGGCAGTGAATTCAAAGCAATCTGTTTGTGCTAAGAGTTCATGTGCTTAGTGGGCAATTGGAGGGCGGCAGATTCCTTAAAAGGGAGGTAGCTTAGACCAACAGGGACCGAGAGAGGTTTGCCTCACGCTCAAAAGTCGGAGCTGGTTCTTCGTATCTCATAGGGCCGGAACGGGTTCGTCTAGTGCCCAAAGCTACGTGTCCATACTACACCCCTTTCGTAGGATCCTCGGGGGGTGGGTTGGCCAAGTAAAGAGGATTATTTAGTGATTCCACTCAATTTTCAGAAGTAAGGACGAGCTGGGCAGATCGTGGATGTGAGCGTGACAACGTCGCAGTCCATGACGCGGTTTGCCTATAGCCGTTGACACACATACGTAGTGAATATCTTTGCACCGATGATTGAGTTACACTTATTCACATTGAATCGAACCTAAATCCAGATTGCCTTTTATTACTGATTGTTTGCTTGTTTAGTTTCAGATTTTTTTCTTTGTTTAGCCCAAGGCGATGGTAGAAATAGACCACATTAACACTTTGACAGGATACTTTCAAGAGAATATTGCAGCAATTACTCGTGGGATCGACCCTTACTTACCGACTAGTTGATCCTAGGAAGTAGGCAAAGAAAATATAAATAGTATTTTGCCACGGCTAAACGACGGTCGCATCAAAATTGGCATCGTTGCCGTGGAATTGATTTTGTGGTATTCTCTTTCTTGTTTATTCTTTTGATTTTCTTTTTATGCTTAACCCTAACCTTGCAGATAGTTTGCAAACTTGGTACCATGATAATATCAATCGAACGCTAAGGCAGATTAAGGCGGAGGCAAGGAAGAAAGCAGAAGAAGAGGCACAACGTTTGGCAATTTCAGAAAAAGAGCATAACACTCTGGAAGAGCTAGGTGATACACCAATTGAGGAGCAGTACTCCTCAAACAGCGAAAAAAAAGAAAGAAGTCAACAAAAATGAGCGATGGCTGAAAAAACTATGAGGGAGATGGTTTTCCCTAGCATACTGAACCTGAGACCATCGAGCATCACTTTGCCTGAACCGACGAAGCCCTGAGAGCTGAAGTCTTATTTCATCCAGATCTTGCCCAAGTTCAGCAATCATCCAGGGGAGGACCCACAAAGGCACTTGCAAGATTTTGAGATGACCTGCGGAACCGTTCCTACTGAGGGAAACCTTGAAGAATATGTGAGGCTAATCACTTTCCCGTTCTCTCTACAAGACGGGGCAAGGGAATAGCTTTACACTTTGCCCGTGGGGAGTGTGAAAACATGGCAAGAGATGCAGCAAAAGTTCTTGGAGAAATATTTCCCAGCTGCATGTATTCAAGCAATGAGGAAGAAGATTACTAGCATCAAGATGAGCATTAATGAGACGTTCTATGATTATTGGAACAGGTTCAAACTTATGCTTGCAAAATGCTCACAGCATCAGATTCCTGAGTACGATTTGGTCCAGTGCTTTGTAGGAGGACTTCGAATTAGAGAGAAAGCCTTGGTGAATGCAGCTTGCCAAGGAACAGTCATGAATAAGCCTCCGAGCAAGGTTTTCAGATCATTGGAGAGATGGCAGAGGAGTTAAGGATGGATGAGGTGAGCGAATTGCCCAAGGCGACAGCAGGAAGCCCATCGCGAACTGATGAGAAGATAGATAAGCTAACGGCTCATATGGAGTCTCTCATTACTCTAATGGCTGGTAACAACAAGAAAGCGGTGAGGGCATGCGGGATATGCACAGCGGTCACACACCTAATGGATCAATGCCCAACACTTTATGAAGAAGAGGATGTGAATGCTATAGGTTTCAATATCAATCAAGGGAGGCAATATAATCTAAATTCCCAAGTTTACAACTCTGGATGGAGGAACAATGAGAATCTTAGGTATGGGAACAACAATTATCAGCAGTTTGGGCAACAGGCACAAAAACCTCAACAGCCACAGCAGCAGTACCCGCCGCGTGAACTGAATAAGCCATCATTGACTGAGGTGGTGAACAGCCTGATTCGAGATGATACCAAGGCACGACAAGAGAATGATCAATTTAGAACGGAGACACAGGGTGCCATTCAACACATCACTGTCCAATTGGCACATCTTGCCAATGCTTTAGGCATGATAGAGAAGAAACAAGGGGAACTTCCGGCTCAAGTGGAGGTGAACAAGGCTCAAGTTAATGTTGTTACGCTTAGAGGAGGAAAGGTGTTGCTCGAGAAAATTCAGATGTCAGATGCTGAAACTCTTTTGCCCAAGGAAAAAGAGTTAGAGGTCGAGGAGAAGAAAAAGGAGGATGAAGAGTTGAATGATGGGGATGAAGAGGTATCTCCCGAGCCTAAATATGTCAAACCTACACCTATTATTCAAGCACCTTTTCCAGGTAGGTTGAAGCGGACAAAGATGGACGAAGAGATGGCCGATATGATCAACATCTTCAAGAAGGTTGAGATAAACCTATCTCTTCTGATGGCACTTTGCATCATGCCCAAATGCGCGAAGTTATTGAAGGATCTCTGCACAAAGAAAGTTCGGAATTATGATGGAGCAAAAGTTGTCATGGGGGAGAATGTGTCGGCAGTTATCAAGAGAAATTTGCCCAAGAAGTGTCGAGATCCCGGCATGTTCACTATCCCATGCCAAATTGGAGACATGAAGATTGAGAGAGCCATGTTGGATTTGGCCGCATCGATCAATGTAACGCCTCTGTCCATGTATGATGAGGATATGATGGGACCACTCAGACCTACTATGGTGGTTATCCAATTGGCGGACAAGTCACAAGTGCATCCTGAAGGCATTCTGGAAGATGTCCTAATTAAAGTAGAAGATTTGATCTTTCCAGCAGATTTTTATGTGCTCAGCATGGGCAAGACTGGAGGTAACGCATCGGTTATGTTATTGGAAAGACCATTTATGAAGACAGCCAAGACCAGGATTGATTGTAACACTGGGCAATTAACATATGAGTTCGATGGAGAAAAAGTCACATTTAATATTTTCAAGGCAATGGAGCATCCAACAAACACTGAAATGGTCGAGTCGATTGATCACATTGAGCAAGTGGTGGAAGAGGCAGTACCTCTTATTGGAATTCGAGATACTTTGGATTTGATTATTCAAGATGGAATGGAGGAGTGTCCAGATAACTCGTTTCAAGTTGCTCAAGCTCTGAATTATTTAAGGGCTGAAGAGGAGAACCAAGACTACCGTAGCTTACTATACCCAGCATAAGGCAACATGATAGGTTGGTGCCATCACTGATCAAGGCACCCAAGCTCGAGTTAAAACCTCTCCCAGATCATTTGAAGTGCATGTTTTTGGGCGAGGACCATACATTACCAATCATTATCAATGCAAAACTAAGTGAAGAAGAGAACGAGCAAGTTTGGGCAGTTTTAGCGCGTTATAAAGAGGCAATTGGGTGGACTCTAGCCGACATCAAAGGTATTAGTCGGACCATTTGCCAACACCGTATTAGGCTTGAGGATGATTCAAAGCCAATTCGAGATCCCCAAAGGAAGTTAAACCCAGTGATGAAGGAAGTTGTGATGAAGAAGATACTTAAACTTCTGGACTTGAGCATTATCTACCCAGTTCCAGACAGCCAATGGGTCAGTCCAGTGCACATGGTGCCCAAGAAGCCAGGAATTCAGGTGGTTGCCAATGAAAAGAATGAGATGGTGGCTACTCGATTGCAAACCGGATGGAGGATGTGTATTGACTATCACAAGCTTAACAAGGCAACGAGAAAGGATCATTTTCCTTTGCCTTTTATCGATGAGATGTTGGAGAGATTGGCTGGGAACAAGTTCTTTTGCTTCTTGGACGGGTGTTCAGGCTACATGCAGATATGGGTTGCCCAAGAGGATATGAATAAGACTACTTTCACTTGCCCATTCAGGACATTTGCATATCGCCGCATGTCTTTCGATCTATGCAATACCCCGGGCACATTTCAAAGGTGTATGTTGAGCATATTTTCGGATCTTTTGGAGCATTGCATTGAGGTGTTTATGGACAACTTCACTGTCTATGGGAGTTCTTTCGTAGCTTGTCTAGGGCATTTGGAGTTGGTGCTGAAAAGATATGTGAACAAAAGCTTGGTACTGAATTATGAGAAGTGTCATTTCATGGTTCAAGAAGGGATCGTGCTTGGGCACGTTGTTTCTGAAAGAGGAATTGAAGTTGATAAGGCTAAGATCGACGTGATAGCCAAATTGCCTTATCCAACAATGTGAAGCAGCTACGAGGTTTTCTTGGGCATGCAGGTTTTTACAGAAGGTTTGTGAAGAATTTTGCAAAGATTGCACAACCTATGATGAGGTTATTGCAGAATAAGGTCGATTGAAAATTTGATGAAGATTATAGAAGGGCTTTTGATACCTTGAAGAACAATTTGGTCATAGCGCCTATCATACAACCCCCTGACTGGAAAATGCCGTTTGAAGTAATGTGCGAAGCAAGTGGATACGCAGTAGGAGTTGTGCTTGGGCAGAAGAGAGAGAAGGAAAGTCATGTGATCTACTACGCCTCTAAAACTCTCAATCCTGCCCAGGTAAACTATACAACCACTGAAAAGGAGTTGTTGGTGGTTGTGTTTGCCTTTGAGAATTTCTGATCTTATCTGTTAGGAGGCAAGACAACTGTGTACACTGACCATGCTGCATTGCTATATCTTATGACCAAGAAGGGGTCCAAGCTGCGGTTGATACGATGGATCTTGCTTCTGCAAGAGTTTGATGTGGATATCAAGGACAAGGCAGGAGCGCAAAACTTAGTGGCGGACCACTTGAGCAGGATAGTGCGGGAGGAAGATGTTGTGCCCGTAATAGTATCTGTCCCCGACGAACATCTCTACTTGACCGAGGCTCAGTTCTTTGGCGAGCCATGGTATGTTGATATTGTGAATTACATGAGTATGGGGGAGTTTCTTGAAGATTTTAGTGCTTATCAAAGAATGAAAATCAAGAAGGAGTGTCAACACTTTATTTGGGATGAACCATATTTGTGGAGAAAGTGCAATGACCAAATTCTGCGGCGTTGTGTGCCCGATTGGGAGACTAAGAGCATATTGAAGCATTGTCACAATAAGGAGTGTAGTGGAAACTTTGGGCATCGGAGGACAGCTAGGAAGATACTCAAATGTGGGTTTTATTGGCCAACCCTCAACAGGGATTCTTGTGAATGGTGCCGGAGTTGTGAACAATGTCAAAAGGACGGCAATGCGACCATTAGGGATGAGATGCCTTTGACTCCAATTATGCCTGTGGAGATTTTTGATATTTGGGGAATGGATTTCATGGGACCTTTGCCCAATTCTCAAGGAAACTAGTATATCATCTTGGTGGTGGACTATGTGTCGAAATGGGCAGAAGCCAAGGCATCACACATAAATGACTCAAGGGTGGTGGCTTCGTTTCTCAAGTCTACAATTTTCTGCCTATATGGAGTGCCCAAGGCCATTATAAGTGATCAAGGAACACACTTTTGCAATGCTACTATCGATAGGTTGTTTGAGAAGTATGGAGTTCATCATAGGGTCACGACTGCTTATCATCCGCAGGCAAATGGGCAAGCGGAGTTGACGAACAGGATCATAAAGACCATTCTGAGGAAGGCGGTGACTGCTAATGGAAAGGATTGGAGTGCCCATCTGAGTGATGCACTATGGGCGTATTGTACAGCCTTCAAGACCCCTTTGGGCATGTCGCCGTACAGATTGATCTTTGGGAAGCTGTGCCACTTGCCTGTTGAGTTGGAGCATAAGTCGTTATGGGCAGTCAAGAATTTTAACTATGATTGGGGAGATATTGATAATCATCGAAAGTTGCAATTGCAAGAGTTGGAGGAGATTAGGATTGAAGCATATGATAATGCTGCACTTTATAAGATCCGTATGAAGAAGGCTCATGATCTCCTTATTAAGGCAAAACGATTTGAACCAGGGCAAGAGGTGTTGTTGTACCAGACTCATTTCAAGTTCATGAAGGGGAAGCTAAGCACTAAATGGGAAGGACCTTTTGAAGTGGTAGCTCAATTTCCGAACGGGTCTGTGGAGATATATTGCCCAGTGACAACTAAGAAGTTTAAGGTGAATGGTCAACGACTGAAGCCTTATTATGGACAGAAGAAGAAGTGGAACGTGGACAATCCTGATGTCTACGTGGGCAAGACCCCAACCTAAGGAGAAGTACTACGTCATGCCCATGACGTAAACTGGGGCGCTAGCCAGGAGACAACCCGGTATGCTTCTTTTCTTTAATTTCTAGTAATTTCAATTTTAGTATTTTATTCTTAACCCTATGATAGTAGTTATTGTTTGGAAGGAGACATTTTGTTTAAGTGTGCAGGCTAGATGAATGAACATTAAGTGAGGCAGAACGAAGAATCGCCTTGGCCAAGAGGAAGATGGACAAGATACCTCTTGAGAACTCTCCTGGCCATAACCTAACAGCTGAAGATGGGAGAGTGATTGTTTACCCGGAGGAAGAGCACGTGGGATCCTTATTCGCTTAGTCACATTAGAGGAAGCCATTGCCCTCGTGGAGCAAGTCATTTTGGCCAAGCAGTAATTCAATTTGAAGTCTTCGCTGTTGTCGATCAAAGTCAAATTCAGGTTATGATCCTAAGCTACCTGCTACTTAATTTGTCCTCCCATGTTTTGTTTTAGTTTTTTGTTTTTAAAGTTCTTTTCAAAAGGTTTAGTTTTGAGTCTGTGTGTGTTTGTTTGCCCATCATCATACTACTCACTTTGCCTGAGGCAAAGTGTGTGGGTATGGGGGGCCGACATATGGCATTTATTTTTAAAGGTTTTTAAAAGTTTTTTTTGTGTGCTTCTTACCCACACTAGGCTGAAGGCCAAGTGTGTGGGTGGGAGGAGCGTCTGTCTTTGTTTGTAAATAGGTTGGCATGCTAGGTTGATGGATTGGGTATGAGCATGATTATTTGAGCTTTAAATTGAATGCAAGCATGTTTGATTAGTCAAGCATGATAGTATGTGGTTAGGGATGACGAACGAATAATTTGAGCATGACCCCGTGAGGATTTGAGCCTAACTGCAACATACCTTGCCCAATGCAGTTTTTATTTCTTGTGAGTATTGACATGATCATTCAAAAGCCACCTAGAACTTGCCTATTTTCTGTTTTGAGACCCCGTTGACATAAGAATAAGAAGTGCTTAGAGGATTTAGGCATTTTTCTTTCTATTAGCCCAAATGAACCTAATTAGCCTACCCTGCTATAATCCCTTGGTTAGCCCTTTTGAGCTTAATAATTTCTTTGACTCACAAATATTAGCCTTGAAAGAATATATCCTACCCGATTATGAGGACTAGGCAAAAGATGAAGGGGGAGAGGAGAACAGTAGGGCATGGAGATAGCCTAGAATGGGCAAGAAAAAGTAAGGGCTAGAGAAAAAGAAAAGCAAAAAAAAGAGAAGAGACAAAGAAAAGAAAAGGAAAGTATAAAAAAATAAATACAAAAATAGAATAAAGCCCTAAGGTGTATTGTGCTACGGCCTGAAAAAGAAGGTAGAGGGAAGAAGATAAGGTTGGCCGCTCCGCTTGGCCAACCTAAGTCCGAATGACCAAAGCCAGATCCAAATACTTTCAACCTATGCCTTAAGCCCAATTACAACCTAATAAAGACCTAATGATAGGTGCTGATTAATCTAGTCTAAGGGGTGAAGAAGTTAAAAGGCAGGCAAGCCTATGGTGTGGTCAAGATGACATGTCCTGAGCGTAAACATGAGCCTATACACAAGTGTGAGAGTGTGGTGAGGAACAACTTTTGCTCAATTGTTCATTTTTGACCTAACTGATTATTGTGTTGATTGTTTCTACTTGTTTGTGCTCATATGAATTGATTATGCTCATTCTAATCTGTTGATTTGGTCAAGCTAAGCTTTGTCTTTGTCTTCGGTTAGTCTTTGGCTTTTGAGTCTTTTCTGTTTTGAGTCTTTTGTGGTGATTCATGCACCATACTTGAGGACAAGTATGATTTTAAGTGTGTGGGTATGATGAGCTCATATTTTATATGCTCATCATGTGTTTTTAGGTTTAGATCGAGTCTAGTTTTGTGTCTTTTTAGTCTGTTTTAGTGTATGGGAGGACACTTTTGATAGTAGGCAGGGAAGGACAGGAACTTGGGCATTTGGAGTGGATTTGCGCATGAAAGTGAGCACTTCGATACGATGCAATGGTCAAGGAGCTTTGCTCGCAGCTAGAGATACCGAGGGCGGAAGTCCAAACACATAGAAGCTGCTCCGTACCAGTCGGCATAACCAATTCAGACCATGTGCAGTCATTCTAAACAGGTCGAGATGGCAGGAGGACTCTCGGTAAGGCAAAGAAGAAGCAGTAGGAAGGAGAGTACAAAGGTTCTAGAAGTTGCGGCTGGTATGACATCATCCGGAGGACTAACAAGGAAAGAATTTATGCCTTGAAGGAGAAGCAATCGAGAAGACAAGTCCTACCCGGATTAGGAGACAAAGAGATAAGGATAGATTGTTTCCGATAAGGAAACAAATCTATCCTGATCCTGCTCGGCCAAGGAAAGAAGCTGCCAGCTGGCGTTTGAAGGCCCGTTTGTGGGTTTTTATGGTTTCGACCCATGATCTTTGTACTCTAAAAATAGGTTTATGCATGCAGTCTCAAACGAGAAGCTTTTATATCTTTCTTTCGTACAATTTACTTTCTTGCAAGGTACAATTTAGTTTTCTGCTGTTAAGTCCCAGTTTGGGCAGACTATCATTTAAGTATTAATTCAAGTATGTTTTCTTCTATCTCTTTTGTTATTGTTATTTACTTTATGTCTAGCTAAACCTTTAAATCTGGGTTTAGGTAGAGGATATGTGATATAAGTGCTTTATAACTCGTGAGGTCTAATTAGGAAAGATAGCTATATATATGTGTGTTCCCGAGGTGTTAGGCAATGATTTCAAAGCAGTCTGTTTGTGCCAAGAGTTCATGTGGCTTGTGGGCAATTGGAGGGCGGCAGATTCCTTAAAAGGGAGGTAGCTTAGACCAACAGGGACCGGGAGAGGTTTGTCTCACGCTCCTTGAGGGCGGCAAATCTCAGGTTAAACTTGGGCAGAGCCGAACGAAGTACGCCGACGCTGGTGAAAAGTCGGAGCGGGATCCTCGTATCTCATAGGGCCGGAACGGGTTCGTCTAGTGCCCAAAGTTGTATGTCCATACTACACCCCTTTCATAGGATCCTCGGGGGGTGGGTTGGGCAAGTAAGAAGGATTGTTTAGGGATTCCACTCAATTCTCAGAAGTAAGGACGAGCTGGGCAGATCGTGGCTATGGGCGTGACAACATGACAGTAGGACCATGACACGGTTTGCCTATAACCGTTGACACACCTACGTAGTGAATATCTATACACCGATGATCGAGTTACACTTATTCACATTGAATCGAGCCTAAATCCAGATTGCCTTTTATTACTAATTGTTTGCTTGTTTAGTTTCAGCTTTTACTTTTCTCTGTTTAGCCCAAGGCGATAGTAGAAATAGACCAAACCAACACTGTGACAGGATGCTTTCAAGAGAATATTGTAGCAATTCCTCGTGGGATCGACCCTTACTTACCAACTAGCTGATCCTAGAAAGTGGGCAAGGAAAATATAAATAGTATTTTGCCGCGACCAAACAAGGCTCCTGGGATAGATGGATATAATGCTCACTTCTTTCAACAAGCTTGGGAACAGATTGGGGGAGGAACTTATAGCAGCTGTTCAGGAATTTTTTGACACAGGTTATCTTCCCAAATCCATAAATATTGTCCTTCTTACTCTGCTTCCTAAGTCCAGTAATGCATGCTCTGTGAAAGAATTTAGGCCTATTGCTTGTTGTAGCATTCTGTGTAAAATCATTTCCAAAATTCTGGCTAACAGAATGCAAGATGTGTTTCCTGGCCTAATCAGTGAATGTCAATCAGCCTTCATCAAAGAGAGGGTAATATTTGACAACATTATCTTAAGTCATGAAATTGTTAATGGATACAATAGAAAAAAATATTTCTCGAATATCCAAAAGGCCTATAATTTGGTGGAGTGGCCATTTTTGAAACATTGGATGCTGAATTTAGGCTTTCCATATAGATTTGTGAGATGGATATTGGCCTGCATCAGTACAGTTTCATACTCTATATGTGTAAATGGAGAGGTTTCTGCACCATTTGCAGCCAAGAGAGGATTGAGGCAGGGAGATCTTACCTCTCCTTACCTCTTTGTTATATGCATGGAGTATTCGCATAGATCTCTTCAGGAGCTGAGATCAAACAGATTATTAGAAGTTGGGAATTGTGGAAGTTTGTTTTGCTGATGATCTTTTTGCAAAGGGAGACCTGAACTCAGTAAGACAGTTGTTGCTAGTCTTTGCTAAGTTCTCAGAAGTCTCTAGACTTAAAGCAAATCAGTCCAAGAGTAGCATATATTTTAGAGGAGTCCAAGCAAACATGCAAGATGTAATGGTTGCTGAATTTGGATTAGTGAAAGGAGAATTACCTTTTAGGTATCTAGGGGTTCCTTTATCTACTAGGGTGTTGTCAATGTTGCAATGTAGACCTCTCAATCAGAAAATTCTTGATAGAATTAACAACCGGTCCACCAAGTTTCTTTTATATGCAGGAAGAGTGCAACTTGTGAAGTCTATCCACTTTGGCATGCAGACATACTGGAGCCAAATTTTCTTGCTCCCAAAGAAGGTACTTCAGGCTATACAAACTGCATGTAGGGTATTTCTCTGGACTGGGAAGACAGGGACTTCAAAAAGAGCATTGGTAGCTTGGGAAATAGTGTGTCTTCCCAAGAGTGTTAGAGGGCTCAATATAATTAATGTTTATAACTGGAACAAAGCTGCTATAGGCAAACATTTCTGGAGTATTTCAAAGAGAAAGGAGAAAGTATGGATTCAATGGATTCCAAGGGTATTACATAAAGCAAACAAGACTTGATTAGTATGAGACTTGCCTGCTCAAGCATCTTGGCTTGTAAGGAAGATTCTAGCAGCTAGAGATCTGTATACAGAAAGTGAATGAGAGGAAAACAAATGCTGAGTAATGCTCACTACTCAATTAAGAAGATGTATGAAGCTCTAAGGAGACCAACTCATCGGGTTGGCTGGAAGAAGATGATCTGCTGCAACATTGCTCCACCAAAAGCAGTGTTTATTGCATGGTTATGTATTTTGGGAAAGCTCATGACGTGGGATAACTTGCTGAAGATTGGGATTTAAGTAGAATCCACATGTTGTTTGTGTGAGGAGAAAGAGGAGTCTATTAGCCATCTGTTTTTTGAATGTCCATTTTCAAAGGCAGTGTTTGAAATTGTATTTGCATGGAGTGGGAATCGGAGGAGTCCTGGTTGCTGGGAAGAAGGAAAAAGAGTATATGATTTCGCAATGTAGGACAAAGGAGTCTGAGGCAAAGGATGTATAGGCTTGTGCTGACTGTGGTATTTTTTACCAAGTGTGGCGGGAGAGAAACAATAGGGGACTCAAAGGGATTTGTCAAGACATAAACTATTATGGCGAGAGCTTGCCAACTTCACGGTTGCTGTTGCGTTCAGGTAAGGGGGATGCTTCCAGATGTTAAGGACGTAGTTGTTGAGGTTTGGGGTTGGCATGTTTCTTCGATTTGTATACGGTAAAGTCCTACTTGGTTATAAATTAAAAATTACTCTTACCAAAAAAAAAATTAGAGTTGGCAAAAACGATATGCAGATTCAACAAGCTTTTTTGGTTGTTGTTTGTGTTTAGGAGATGAAGTAAGATTGAGAAGCAGGCACGCGGTTTATATGGTCTAACCAGGAGCGAGGTATTGTGAATATAGCAGGGGGAATCCGCCGTGTTCAGCTACCACAATAATGTAATCGCCTCGCCACCCTTTCCTGTAAAGTAGTTACTACCCGGAGCGAAACAGAAAAATGCTTATTGCCCAATAGTATTTTTGTTTTTGTTTTATAAAATCCAACTAATTATGGTCATACGTGGGGCTGTGATTTGTTTGTAAATGGTTGGGTTTTGCTGGTGATTTATTAGATCTTTTTTTTTAGTTTTATCACATTTATTTTCTCCTTTACAATAAAAAATATATATATATATATATATATAATATATATATATAGTTATATTATATATATATATATATATATATGAGATTTTAAAACATAGCACCATTTTTCTCAAACATGAATATGTTTCCCTAAAAAAAAATTATAGATCACATGACTCGGTTCAAAACAGGCCGCCAAAATGCAAATACAACTCTTTTAGTTTTAACATCATTCTAAAACTCAAGACCAAAAGTAGAGCTAACTACAAAGAAATCTATAACCTCCTGTAGTTGGCTGTCCCAGGATGTGTATATACACTCGGTGTAGGCCGTCCATACACCAAAACGGTCGTATGCAAACGACCTCCACAACCTGATGGGACGAAAAAACGGAAAACATGAAATTGAGTGATTCAAGAAAAACATGCACTTCCATTGAATTGTTTCACCTCAAAAGCTCAAACAAAAGTTGTTCCTATCTTCAACCAGATTGGATCTTGGTGCTTGACATGTGATGAACGAGCTCTGATTCAATGCACGTGGCATTCATGGTGGCTATATCCTCCAAGCGTTTCCATGTTGCTTTCACGTTTGTTCTTGGTTTTCTCCTACTCGTGCTTCATCTTCTTGGAATTTGAGCAAAACACTCTTCGAAGAGTTCGGGATCCACATCAGAGAAGATTTTTCGTACATTAAGGGTCAGGCTCTTGCACTGCTTGATTCCAGTGATTTGGTTTGCGTTGTTCTCCAATGTCGGGGAAGATGATTGGTAGTATCACTTTGTGATTTTGTTTGATAAGATTCTCGGATATGGTCGTTGTTACCACAGAAAGAGAGCCCTCTCAGCAACCTGCAAAAAACAAGAATTGAATTAGACTGATCACAAAGAGTTTGCTATAATCCCATCCCCTTGCGAGTTTGGGCAACGAAGGCACACAGCAAGACTGAAAAACATCTCATTTCTAACATTCCCATAATCAAAATTCCTGTATCAGCGTGTCATTTCAAAAATCAGGAAATATCGGCAAAGAATGCATAAGCCAAGAAATAGCCACAAAAACCAGCATCGAAAATCAACATCACGTGTAGCAATAATCACAGGAACATGGATAAATTGTCGATGGACCAACCTGAAAGTGGGAACTGCTCAGCACGGACCAATCTGACGAAACAATGGGGACCAACACAAACGCTGAAGAACTCGGGAGGCTGAGGTTGCTTCCAACACTTCCTCCACCTCCGCCTAAGAACATTCCCTCCTTAGAAACGTACTCGTGACAGGCCAATATTTGAGTAAGCCCCTTATGACTGTAGTCAGCGAGTTTGCTGTCTTTTCTCAACAAACTGAGTGAACGCAATAAGATTAGTTGCTGTGATATGTGGATACACACTTATTGGTTTGTGAAGTGGAATTAGAGCTCGTACGAGGAAAGAGCTTGTGCTCTTCCTTGAGTGGTAATGCCAAATCCATTTATAATGCTCCCTAGGAATCTCTAACAGCTCAGCTATCCCATTGTGCTTCTCCGTTTCAAAAATAAAACGTAGAATATATTGTTGAGTGGCCTTTCTAATGATAGGGTCGATGCACCTGAATTTTCCATATATGCGGTGCAGGACACTTTTTAAGTGAGTCCCTTTCTCTAGGATCTTCGTAGTCGAAAGAGGTCTAATAGTTTCAGAATGAAAAGAGTGATCAATGTATTGTTTTGGCCAACTTCGCCTGTGTCTCTGGGGAAGCAACAAACCTGAGGAGAAATTCATCAGACAATTTGCACGTTGGGGCCATGCTGGATTCATTAAAGGCTCCTCTTCTTCAAATCAAAAGCCGTCTACGGCTTTGTTTTCACAGGCCTGAGTTGAGAGTGTACTGAACAAATTCACCAGATATCATCCTTACTATCTCTTGCATAGCAGTTTTCATTGAATTTCCCATTTGCTGAAGTAACATAATCGACTAGCTCAACTAATGTTCTGTACGTTTAATGTCTTTCTCTTTCAAACTCTTCGAGGGGTTAGTGAAGTCAAATACTACACTAACACAAACTCAATTTTCTGATAAACAAGATTTGCTTCCCGGAATTGGAGGACGTCTCTAAAACTAGGAAGAGCCTCATACGGCACAGTTTCAACAACCCCGTTTACCTTTCCATTTGGATGCATCAAATTCATGAAACTTTGTTCCATAACTCGGACCAAAGGTCGGAGTTGGATTAGACCCCTGCTACAGTATTTGAGCCGAGAACCTGCAGCTAAACTGCTTTTCGAAGTAGTTGAAGCAGACGAAGAGAGAGCAGAGGCTCCTCCATCACGACTTTCTCCTAACTTTCCTTGCTTCCGGGGAATTTTATTGAGTATATTTTTAATCATCACTTGCAGCCACAAACCACAATCTTCTTAAAAAAAAAATGCAAAGAATCACTAGCCAAAATGCAAAGGTAAAGGATCTACACCGATCATCAAAGCCGATTTCACACAGCTATCATCTCCACCATCAAATGCAGAACATGAAACAATTCATGCAATTCCCCTCTGGTTGACAAAGAATGACAAATGAAGCAGAAATAAACTAAAGTAACACAGATAAACTCCCACATTCCACACCGACAAACTATTGCAGAAGCCAGATTTAATTTATCAATCTACAACAAAATGAGATTCAGAAGCTCACTCAGTCTTGATGAAACTAGCAAACTAACAAAAAACAAATAAAAAAGTTCAAATTCCATCTACAAAAAGAAATACTTCAAGACAATTTCAGCGTTGCTACACACTAATTATCAAACTCCAGAAGCAAATTCAAGTTTAAAACTGCAAACAAATTTCACTTAACCATAAATCAAGATTAAGAATGGAGCTCAATATATATCTCCAAGATTTGAAAACTAACCTCGAGCTCCCTTTTATCCCAGTTTCACAAAAATTCGAACTTTTTTAGCCAGATCGGGAGGTGTGAAGATCTGAGCGCGATCTGCAAAAACCCAACTTGCATACTTGTGAAGAATCACGAGTTCAAATAGCAACAATACCAGTAACGCGCAGAATCAAAGTCGGTATCTTAATAATTAGCCAAATAAGTTGAAAAAAGTTGAAAATTTTCGGGAACAAGTTGAGATACGCGGAGGATTTAGAGCAGCCATTGATGTAATAATGAAGTTATACAGCTCGGTTTAAGTATTTGATTGAAGAAATAAACAAAAAAAAATATTGGTTTCAGTAGTGAAATTTGAACTTATTGCTTCGGATGGGTAGTGAAAAATACTGGAAATATTGATTTTTAAGTCATGAAATAAAATTTTGAACTTTACTACCACATTTTTTAGTCCCTCCCTTCGTGAATAAGTGTCCACTTTATGCTAGGTACAGAGATTAAAAAAACTAATAAAATAAAAATTAGTGGAGTAAAAGTTAGGATATAGGAGTAGTAAGATAATGACAAAAAAAAAACAGTGGTAATAACAAAAAAGAGGTGATATTGATAAAAAAGTAAGAATAAAATTATTGGGATAATAAAAAAGTAAAAATAAAATTGATGTGGGGTGGGGTCCTAAATGGCAAAAGGTAGTAATATTGGGTAAGTAAAGAGGATAATATTGTACAAAAAGGCAAAGTGAACACTAATTCACGAACCTGATTACTGTTTCAAAGTGAACACTTATTCGTGAACGGAGGGAATATGTTCTTGTGAAATGAAAACAAAAGTACTTTGTTCTTTTATATTTTTGACATGAAAACCAAAAATATACTCCCTCCGTTCGTCAAAAAGAGTCATATTGTATGCTGGGCACGGGAATTAAGAAAGTTGATAAAGTTGTTGTTAGTGAAATAGGGGTCCCACTTAATGAGAGCGGTAGAAGTGGATTGGAAGTAAAATTATTGTGAGTGGAATAAGGGTCCCACTTGTTGTGAGTGAAAAAGTTAAAGTAAAGTTAAAATTATTGTGAGTGGAATAAGGGTCCCACCTATTTTGAGTGGAAAATGTAAAATGAGAGTGGAAATTGTGGTAAATTGAATAAGGTCTCACTTAATGTGATTGGAAAAGGTGAAATAGTTTTCTTTTTCACGAAAAAAAAATGGGATAAGTATGACTTTTTTTCACGAACAGAGGAAGTATATATATAACTTCTACATCTTTATATTTTTACATGAAAACCAACAAAATTTTATTTCAAATCCATTAAGACTTAATCAGTCAAACAAGAAGGAAACTCCTCCCTCCAAATAATCTCATACTACAATATTTTGTTAACGAACTAACTAACTTATTAGATTTTTTTTTTTTTTTTTTGGAACTAACTTTACTGTTATGTGTCATAAAATGAAAAATAGTAGCATGTCTTACAAATTTCCACATCAAATATTGCCGAATAAGCTCAATTGCTAAATAATACACGAACTTTCTTCAAATTCGGGATTCACATTAGCTTTCAATTTGCCAAATAATATACAAACTTTCGATTTTGTTGTGGATTTCACGTAACTTTAGTCTCCAGCAAAATTAATGTTGAGTAATCGGATTACGTGGCATAATATGCTTACATGGCATAACATTATTCTTTAAATATATAAATCTCAATTCTCTCAATATAAATATTCATTTTAAAAGCTATCCGTATATTTTATGTTAAAATCCAAAACACTCAGATTCACAATGTATATGATTTTTAAAAGAGACATATTTTGAAATAGCCATAATGATCATTAAAATATAAATTTTGGCCCACCTTCTTCAAAAATATAAATTTTGGCCATTTTTTTAATTTGGGACGAAAATACCCTTAATGAAATGCAGAGCGGGTCGGGTTTGACGCGGGCGGGCGCGGGTCAGGTCGGGCGGGTATGAGGCATTTGGTACTTTTGGTACAAATTTAGTCTTATTAGTACCAATTGTTCTAGTACATCTGGTACGAATTTAGCCTTATTAGTGTCAATTGTTCCAGATTTGGTACAACTAGGATGAATTGTCAAATTAGTTCCAGATGTTCCAAGTTATGATATGGTACTCTTGGGACGAACATTCCAATTATTTCAAGTTATACTACTCTGATTTTGCGGCTCCGCCTTCGGCTCCGATTATACGGCTCCGCCTTCGCTCCGATTACTAATATAAGGATAATCGCCGGACAACAATTTAGATTTTTTGACCAAAGAATAAGCGGCAAACAAAAAAACGAAGAGGCAAACAAAAATTTGGAAATTAAAAAAAATTTGAAAAATAAAAAAAAACAGAAAAAAAGGAAAAGAAATCTGGAAAATAAAAAAAAACAGAAAAAAAGAAAAAGAAATCTGGAAAATAAGAAAAAAAAATCTGAAAAATAAAAAATAAAATAGAAAAAAAAAGAAAAAAAATCTGGAAAATAAGAAAAAGAAAAGAAAAAGAAAAGAAAAAGAAAAGAAAAAAAAATCTGGAAAATAAAAAAAGCCAGTAAAAAAAGAAAAAAAATTGAAAAGGAAATTAAGTGTCAATAAAATGAATCAAAGAGTGATGGATCACAAATAAAAGAGGGAAAGGGGTATTTAGGTCCTAAGTTCAAAAAAATGGCTATAATTTATATTTATGAAGATGGTGGGCCATAATTTATATTTCAATACTCATATTGGCTATATCACATGATATTCTCTTTTTAAAATGGCCAAACTCTATTCATCTCCTTTCACTCTTTATTCCTCAGTCGCTAATTAAAGTGAAAGCAATACAAGAGAGCAAAAATCAAAATGAATGGTCATCAAAACCTTTTTCTTTTGACATATCCTTCAATGATACTTCCCCCGTCTCACGAAAAACGTCCTACTTGTGTTCGGCACGGGAATTAAGGAGAAATGATAAAGAATGTAAAAGTGATGTGAATAAATAATAAAGAATGTAAAAGGAGTGTAAATGCAAATATAAAAGCAATGTGAAAGCATTTAATTATTTCCCAATAAGGAAATGAGATATTTTTCGTGAGACAACCCAAAAAAGAAAGTGAGGCATATTTCGTGAGACAGAGGGAGTATTGAGAAGCAAACTCATTATGACTGTCATTGAAAATCAAACTCTATTTTTCTTTCTTTCTTTTTTATCATATGAATGTAAGATTTGATGTCAAACAATGTGATATTTTGTGCCACATGTGTATGAAGATTGATGATTTGGTTTTTGCTAATTTTGATTTTGTATGAATTTTGTTGGATTGCCATTGAGTTTGTGCCCTCAAATTTTGTTTGCAAGAGCATAAATTATTGATATCTGCATTCTTATATTGTACAGTTTTCAATATTGTTTCATTTGCATTCTCTTTTAAGTTTTCAATATGCATTCAAGTGAATAATATTTCTTATTAGCAAAGCTTGTTGAGATTATGTTAGCAAGTTCTTTAATTCTCTTCTATGTATTTCAACAAATATTTAGAGGGCGCATCTTTTAACTGATCGGAGGAATAATACCACATTAGAAATTTCCGGTTGCCTTGTCAACTTTATTTTCGATGCATGTGAAATCCATACCAAAATCGAAAGTTCGTGATTTTTCTTTTTGCTAAATTGAAAGCTCATATAAAATTCCCGAACTTGAAGAAAGTTCATATTTTTTTTTTTGGCTATCACCCCTAATATAAATGTGTTACTAAACAATTTTTTTTTTTTTCGTTATTTTTGAGTGAGGTTTGTATGAGACAACTGGACAAGTTAAGACATTGACACAAACACTATAAAAAATTTTACGCCATACATGACATGAGCTCGGATGCAAATATGGATATGGTCTGATAAATCTTGAGCTATCAGTTTATCTAATAAATTTTTTTATATTTGTTTATTTTTATTTTTTTTGTAATAGAGAAATTCATAATTGCTACCTTGAGTTGTATACGTATATATTGAATAAACCCCTCTTCTCATTATCCAGAATGCATTATAGTAACGATTGTGGATTCCACTTGAAAAAAAAAAATGAAAAAGGAACCAATCCATATGAATATTATGAGTGCTTGAAATAAATAAAAATCTATGAAAGACTGAATACTGCTATAGAAAGATCATCACATGATGCAAAAATTGATAAAGTAGTTAAAAATTCACATGAAAAAGACACGAAACTAGAGTGTGACTGTTTGTCTATTGCTAGATTAACAATGTTGGTTATCATCAACTCAAAAACCAATTTGCTTATGACTTGTGATTGATATTTTGTCACATATATAATTTGAACTTCAAATATAAGCAAAAGGAAAATCGTTGAAAATTGGCTTTATTACTTTGGTTTACGATCATTTATTCAATATAATTTACTTTAGATGTTTTATTTTTTATAATATATATAATAACATCTAGTATGCTTGTTATTAGGGCTGAGCATTTGAGCGGTTCGGGTCCAACCCGCACCAAATCGAAATTAACCGAAAATCAAATTGTATGTTTTTTGCAAACCAAATCGAACCGTATTAGATGTGTAACCAAACCAAATTCAAACCGTAATTTGCGGATCGGGTTCGGTTAGATTTGGTTTTAACCGAAAATTTTTCCACATTTTAAGTGCATATTTTTCATTTGGTTCAAACCTATTTTATTTCCTATTTTCGAACACTTTTGCACAAAACAGAGCAATTCTATTAGTTCAACCAAAGCAAAAGCAACAGTGGTGAATTGGTGATGATTTCACAATTGAGCCAAACATCCAAAATCCAACAAAAAGAGATTTTGAACCTAGAAAATAAATTAAGATAAGCAGAATATCTCCGACTGCGATGCACCACTAGTTCACTACTTCACCACAACCAACGACCTCATATCTCCATGATGTTCTCATTCAATTCACTTGTGCTAAGATTTTTATGGCTACAAAAAGAAAAACAAATACACGATCAATCAAGAAAGCAGAAAATTAATCATAAGAAAGAATAATATGACAAAATATTAAATAATTAACCTTTTTCAAGCTTTTTAATGTTCCAAATCCTCCTCGAGTCAGAGGGTTTATGTTTAATATATAGTTGTTGTACGGTTATCTAAACTTTACCCATAATTTTGAATTATTTTTAAGTTTTAAAACATAAATATATATATATACATATATATATATATAATAAATAGTAGTAACATATAAAAGTATTTCGGCTTTCGGTTAGAAGTCGAAATTTTTGACTCAACCTGAACCAAACCGAAATAATTTCGGAATTCTATTTCTTAAACCGAACCACACCGTTATATTAAAAAAATCAAACCGAACTGTAAATTATGATTTAGTACGATTCGAATTTTTAATTTGATTCGAGTTTTGCTCACCCCTACTTGTTACATCAATAATCTTGCCAACGGCAGAATTCACAAAACTCACCAATACTTAATAATGACTAAAGCACTATATCAAGACATAAAGTGCACCCACGAGTAAAAAGGTTTGCTCTGATCCAACATTTTTATATTATAAAATTAAAAATTAACAAAATCCCATGGCACGCCTCTATAAGTCGAGTTTACCATACCTATAATTAGAAAGTGTAATTTACTTGCCCTGTGTGGTTTGCAAGCTACTACTATATAAGGGACGGGAGTTTACCCAATGCACATCGAAAGTAGCGGTTGCGGATTCCCAAGATATCAAAAAAATAAATAACAATAAAATAAAATTAAAATTAAAAATTAACAAATCCTCATAAACATTTATAACTAAAAAAATTTGGACTAGATATCAACCATATATTACATAATTGTAAAATTAAATTAAAATATGTAATTGAAGAAAAAAACGTAGCGGGGCTGTGGGGGACTTAAGTCTCTCTGCAGCAGCGCGCGCGCTAGCGAGCGTGATCGATGGCGCGCGTGATCGCTGCCGACCGTGGTGCTCGCGAGCGCGTGCTCGCTGGAGCAATCGCCGCTCGCAGCGCGCACTGGCAACTTTAGACGGCACGTGGCGATCGCACAACGATCATCAGGTGATCGTTGGCGATCGCAACGGTTAAAATTCAAAAAAATTTGTTTTTTTAAATTTTTTATTTTTTATCCTCATTTTTTCCCCTATAAATACCCTATTCACCATCCTCAAACATCACACCTCTCCTTCTCCCTCTCTTTCAATCTCTCTCAATCGGCGATCTTCAACAATCTTCCAACGATGGTGCCACATTCCTACACCGAGGGCGAAACGTTAGAATTGGCGTGGGCGTAGGTATACGTCCAAAATGGCGGTGGCGGCAGCAATGCCGTTTGAACGAGAGTGGCGACTCGCTACAACGCGAATCGCCCACAATACTCGGCGGAGCGCAACTCGACACAGTTGCGTCACCACTAGCACCGAGTCAAGAGCAGTTGCGGGTTATTCCATGCGATGTACCAGAGTACCCGCGCTCAAGTTCCGACCGGCATCACGGAGAAGATGGTGCTGAACACGACACTTAATGAATGGGCGGCCATGAACGGCGACGAGGCCTTCAAGCATTTGGCGTTTTGGCAGCTTGTCAAAGATAGGCCCGATTTTTTTAGTCAGTAGGGTTTTTTTTTTAATTATGTCAATGTATTTCTTATTTTAGCATTTTTTTTTTGTATTATGTCATTATAATTAGGGTTTTTTATAATTATGCTTGTTTTAATTTATTGATCGAAGTTAATATAATTTATTAGTGTTTTATTGTTCAATAATAAAATAAACAAGTAAAAAAAATAAACAAGTAAAAATCAAAATAAAAAAGTAAAAATCAAAATAAAACAAAAAAAAATATATAGCGAGCTCGCCGCTGCAACCCTTGCGAGCGCGCGAGCTCGCTATGACGTGGCATGTGAGCGAGCACGATCGTGATGATCGCCGCTGCTCACAGCCTAAATGGAGGATCCAAGTGCGAGTACAAGGAACAATGTATATCTATAACAAATACATGAAGTCATAAGTAAGAATTGTAAAAACAGTAAATCACTCCATTGCAAAAAAAAAGGAATGCTAAATTCTTTAAATTGTTATAACTTTTACAACGAATGCTTCACAACAAGATAATAAAATACATGTCTTGATCTCAACATCATTCTAAGAGCTAGAGATGAAAAAACCTTTGATCTCTAAAAAAAAGTTCATGCACATCGCATGGGGCAAAAGCACCTATAACCTCCTGCGCTTGGCCGTCCATTTATGTATCTACAGTCCCTCTGATCCTAAATAGAAACAACGATGTCATGACATCGATTGTACCGTGCTTTCGCCCCATGCGAAACAGCAGAACTTCAAACAGTTTGGGAGCAAGAAGGTCAATCAATCAAGAAAATATGTAAATTTCATTTCACGTTCCACCTCCAAGCACATGATGCACCATCAGCAGTGACAACGAGCAAGTCAAAACATATGTAATGCAAGCAAAAGCGCAGTGTTACTTAGCTGGATGGTGGGGTGGTGCTAGTCTTGCGAGGGACGAGCCCTGCTTCACTACTTGCGCCCTTCATTGTTGCTATCTCCTCTAGTCGTCTCCATGTTGCTTCGCGTTTCTCCTTAGTTTCTTCACCTCTTGCTTCGTCTTCTTGGTACTTCAGCATGCACTCCTCGAATAACTCGGGATCCACATCAGCAAAGATTTTCCTGACATTTAGTGTCAAGCTATGCACTGCCTGATTCCAATGATTTCTTGCATTCTTCTCCAATGCGGGGAAGATGATTGGCAGTATAACTTTGCGATTTTGTTTGATCAGGTTCTCGATATGATCGTTGTTCCATAAAAAGAGTGCCCTTTCAGCAACCTACATGACATAGAACCACATAATATGATCATGAGGTGGGACTATATTCATCAACTTTTGTGGTCGAGCATAGGAGAGCGAGCAAGAGGGTGACGCAATGCAGTGAATAGCATAAAAAATATATGGGAAACTAAATAGTCGTGCAAAAAACACATTAGCATTGAAAGCGACCAAATGGGATGAAGAAATTGAATAATTTTCAATCATTGTGATCATATCAATCTAAAAACCACTATTTTTATTAGTCCTCCACGACCAGACTGAATCTCATCTGTACAGTTACAAACATCCTTCGACAGAGGTCTTGGACAAAGGGTGATGGCAGCATCTTATTTAGGAATCTCAAGCTTGAAATTTCATCCCTTTATCATCAGCAAACACAATAGACGGTAATATGATTTAAGGCAGTAGATCATGGACCAAGGGAAAAGTTTAACAAAGCATTGGCAGATTTTATATATCTGTAATTCGAATCAATCAATTCACTACTCGCAAGAATATATCACTTTATCACACATGCAGCCATATAATATGAACATGCTGTACATAAGGTCAATGTTTCGGAGACGGAGCAAGTTCAAAAGGCTCCATCTATTGAAATTTCAGATGAGAAATAAAACCAAACCAATGAAGCTGCTGAAGCAATACTACAAGAAAATATGAGCATCAAAAGCAAACTAAACTATTGAGGAGTTATGCAAGAAAATAAACAAAATAATGCAGTTTAGATGGAGCAAGAAGGAGACAGCATCTCACAAATAGATGAAAGACAAAAAAGGTAAGCAGAATATTTTGTCATACAACCAACCTGAAAATGTGAACTGCTCATGCAACGACCAATTTGGCGGAATAAAGGAACCATACACCGCTGGAATTCTGGGGCCTGAGTTGCTTCCAGCACTTCCTCGAGCTCACCTAAAAACATGACCTCCTTTGAACTGTTTGTTATGGGCCAATATTTAAGTAAGCCCCTTATGACAGTATCTGCAAGCTTACAGTCCTTCTCTACAAATTGCGTGATCGAATAAGTTAGCTGTTGATGATACATAGGTATGCACTTTGGTTTGTGAAGCGGAATGAGTGCCCGGACAAGAAAGAGTTTGTGCTCTTCTTTCAGCGGCAACGCAAATCCATTTATAATACTTCCCAAAATTTCTAGCAGCTCCGCGATCCCATTATGCTTCTCTGTTTCAAAGATAAAACGGTAGAATATATTGTTTATTGTTTTTCTGATGAAAGGGCGATGAACCATGAACTTCCCATATATGCGGTGCAATACTGTCTTTAAGTACTCTCTCTCTCTTGGATCTTCAGAATCGAACAGATCTAATAACCTTAGAATGAAAGAGTGGTCGACGTACCGCTTTGCCAGCTTCGCATCAGTCTCGGGGGAAGTGACAAACCTGAGGAGAAATTCATAGACAATCTGCAAATGGGGCCATGCAGGATCCATTAAAGGCTCCTCTTCTTCTACATCAAGACCTTCCAATACTTTGTTTTCACGAGGCTGAGTAGAAAGAGTACGAAACAAATTCACAGATACTACTCGCACAATCTCTTGCAGTACTGCATCACTGAATTTCCCGTTTGCTGAGGATACATAGTCGACAAGCTCCACCAAAGTCTGCCGTTTGATATCTTTCTCTTTCAAATGCTTCGTGTGGTCAGTGAAGTCAAATACTACACAGCACATATTCAATTTCCTGATCAACAAGTTCTGCTTCTCTGCACTCGGGGCATCTCTAAAACTAGGTAGAGCCTCGTATGGCACGGGCGGACTACTCCCATTTACTTTGTTATTTAATGGGTCATGATGTTTGTTTCCATGATTTAGACCAGGGTTCTGAGAAGAATTATTCCCCGTAGCATTTACAGTGCCTGACCGAGGACCTGAAGCAGAATTGCTTCTGGAAGCAGTCGAAGCATTTGAAGAGAGAGCCGAAGACCCTCCATCGCGACTTTCTGCTGACTTTCCCTGTTTCTTTGGAAGCTTGTTCAGGAAATTTTTAATCATCACTTATAGCCACCAAAAACAGCCTTCTTCAAGCAAAATCGACAGCAGCTACCAAAAAACAACCTTCTTCAATAATACTCGACAGCAGACACCAATCAACTACTACAAAGCAGAAGCACACCCTCGCAGAGCAAGTGATCATATACTGATACCGACTGCTGCAAACTTGAAATCTAGTTCCCTCTACACACTTTCAATCTTCTCCTCACGAAGTGTAATAAATATACAACTACTATCTGCAGCAAAGAATTTAATCTACTGAAAAAATAGCAAGTGAGAAAAACCGAACAACACAAACAATACCCCAATCAAGAAAATATTACATCTGCCACACAAAAACTCATCAATCTATAAATCAAGAACAAGATTATCATTAACTTATATAAAACGAAAACAATGCTAAAAGTCCACAACTCCTACATACAGAATCAAAGTTAAAGAATAACTAGCATATCATTATCAAACAGTTAATGAAAATTCCTATTTGCTAAAAACAAGTCAAAATTAAGACTACACTAAGATAACTACACAAAATCAACAAAAACTCCAATTCACATGCTCGAATTAGCTGCACAGAAGTAGAAAAGGGAAGAAAGTAAACTGATGCAAGATTCTCACCTCAAATTCCAACTTATGTCAATTCTACGAAGACTCCCAACTATTCAACCAGATCAACAAACATTAAGATCTGGGTACGATCTAGAGATCCCAGCTACCGTTTCTTTATCGGGAATCAAAATGGGAAGAAAAAAAAAAGTATAAAAAAAGTCAGTGCGTGTAGTTATACAAGTGCGCGAACACACACACAGCCAAAAGTTGAGAACTAATTCATGTACAAAGGATTAAGGTGCAAGAATTGTGGGTCATTGATGCATATATAGCTGGTTGATTTTGATGGAAAAAACAGGCTAAAAGATCGACTCTTTTGAGTTGGGGGCAGTGATTGAAACCTGAAAAATTGGGCCCGATAGAGAGGAGACAGAGAGAGAGAGAAGAAAAGAGAGGAATCAATCTCTGGTGGTTGTTCTTGATGATGTGTGGTTTTGATGAATTATTGTTTTTTTCTTGTTTTATTGATTTTCTCTCTCTACTTTTTTTCATCAATCCTCTGTCGTCTCTTTCTATTTCCTGTGTGACTGTCACTGTAAATGCATTTTTTTTCATTTTTCTCTATCATACTTTTATCCCTTTTTCCAATATTAATTTCAGTAAAAATTAGTAGTCTATAAGTGATGAATAAATATTATTAATCTTGCCAAAATTAAGCTTGGTTTAATTTCTTCATTAATCACAAATTGCGTTTTGAATTTGATCAAAATTCAAGAAATTAAACCAATGATAACGTTGGCAACATGCGATTTTTATCAAAATTCAAATGCAATATGTGATTAATGAAGAAATTAAGTACTAATGAAGTAATAATGAAGACTATTTAGTTTACGGCTAATTCTCTCTCTCTCTCTCTCTCTCTCTCTCTCTCTCTCTCTCTCTCTCTCTCTCTCTTTGATTTAGGGAAAGATTTTGGAGCAACATTTTGTCAAATTCATGGTAACAAATGCATTCAAATTAAATGAAGTATTATTGATACCTTATACGTGGCTTGATGAGATTTAGATGATTAGACTTAGAAATGTAGCTAAGATGGAATAATTTGAAAATATGAAAAAAAAAAAAAAGAATATCAAATATGTGAGTGCTGACAAAGTCATTAGTCTTTGACAAATCTGAGGAAAGTCAAATAAAAAACTTATTTTCTACTACTTGACAATCAAAACTAGCAAGTTGAGATATTTTTGTATTGCAAGTAAAGCTATTAATTTGGGAGAATGCTTGTAAATTAGGAAATGTAGTACAAGTGAAACAAATTGCTCCAATCATTAACAATTGAGAATCAACCTAACCAACTCATTACAGTTTAACTATATCATAACAATAAATAAATAAATAAAACCTATCATCAAATTAATAATATCAAGAAAAACAATTATTCCAATCACCTGTGCCTCACAAAATGCAGAAACTGAAGAGCTAAAAACATAAATCACAAGTTACGCTGAAACAATTATGCAGAAACATCCAATTCACAATAACTAGAAAGAATTGATCAATTCTTACATAATACTTGGCATAATAACCTACTATATATATATATGAAATCAAGGTGTTGCAAGAGGTGGTCCACAAAAATATAGTACAGAATTCAAAGAATTTAACAAGGGCACATGGGAAACATGACACATGATATAAGAATTTCACAAGGCATGATAACAAATCAAATTCAAAGTTGGAAAATGGGACCAAAATCTGAAAAATAAATGATCATCTACAAATTGCTTGCTCGATATTTCATCCTGTGTTGTTTTCAGATTATCCACCAATCAATGCATTAGTGTAATGTATGAATTAGGCCAGGACAAATATCTACACTTATACAAGTGTGCGGCCAATGAGAAGGGTTGAACTTTCTTTCTAGTCACATAATTTTACGTCGCTGTGAAGCAACCTATCTTCCCTCAAGACACAAAAACAGTAGTGAGGCGGCTTCTTTATAAACCAGCATTATTCTTTCCCAAGAGCACATTTCTGCATCGAAGGCTTGGTAATGCTGCCATAAACAGTTACACTCCAGTATGCTTCAAGCCAAATCAGCAATCCTCCTCAAGTTGAGAATATGTCAAGTCACATACATATATGCAAAATAAGGTAGTAGACAGAATCATACAAGTACCACACAAGGTAGAATCTCTGGTTGAAATATCAGAGCAAATGCACCCAGCTAGATAAATATATCCCTTGAAGCTACAACAGCAAGTTCTCATGTTT